>JARJCX010000002.1:1200000-2400000 GCA_029282285.1 Mycena rebaudengoi | reverse complement strand
GAAAGCCGAGATAGAATTTTTAATGGACCACCGGTTGGCGGCACTGAATCTCAGAGATGGTAGTCTCAGCACTGCAAATATGTTATTTGCAAGATGTTTTGCTTGGTCACAAAAGTTGTCAATGGAAACAGCATTTGCATGCCTTGAACGACTTGCGGATCCTTCCACTGGAATGAACAATATACAAACCACCATTGGTTGGGCAGGGATATTCCTAGTACTAGCATTGAAATCACAGGACAAGCTGGCTATTATGAAGTCATTCAGCTGTTTTGGCCAGATTTTTTCTGTACAAGGGGATGTTGAAACTGCACTGAGCCTGTTTAATGTGGCTTTGGATGGATTCTCAATCATGGATGTCCATCGGTGGAGGGCTGATTGCATGGTTCAAATGGGTGATATCTGGCAACATTGCGGGGCGGTTTTGAGGGCAGTGGGGTTATGGAAGGCAGCACGGCCTTTGTTTGCAAGGTCCTCACAGGCCAGGGATGTGGCTCGGACTGATGCAAAACTGGCCACAGCAGAGGCTTCAATTTTGGAGCAACATGAGAGACAGCTTCTACAACTTGCAGAATTGAATGTTCCTGCTGGGGTTTGACAGCACCAGATCTTGAAACATGTCAAGGCCCAGTCTCTGAAGCAGAGGAAGAACTTGTCAATGGAAAACAGAAGAGCCTTCAAATTGAAACGCGATTGTTTCTGCCACAAATCTTGCTGTGTCCTGACTCTCATATCTTTTGTCATTATACTTCCGAAATACCACCAGATAATGTGGTGACCTACTCATGGCCATGCCACCCTGTTGTTCAACTGGCAATTGTCCACATTATATTTTGTGCTGTTCAACCGGCAATTGTACATATTATGGATATTGAAGTCCCATCTGTTTTTTCCTACTTTGTGCTTGCTCTCCGTGCGACTTGTTAAGTCCTCATGTACCTGTTCGTAGCCTCAGACTGATCTGAATCTGAATACATCATCACTCTACTTTTAACCATGTTGTTCCAAGTCCCTCTTGAACTACTGCGGGCTCAGAGGCTACTCGAGAGACTCGGGTAAGTAATTCTTAAACAATTACTCTTTTATTGATCCGTATGATGTGGGCTCTCCCTTCGCACCCAAAATTGAAACAACCATTGTCAGACACCCAATTGCAAGGAATCTTGGCCTGGAAGATGAGGTTTCAGTTGCTGAAGATGACAAAAGAGGGTGGCCCAGGATTATCGTACTATGCGGATGCAGGGAGTCGAACCCCGGTTGCTGTGCTGTGTACTCGTCGCAGTTTCCCAATGAATACGAGATGTGCACCATGCACCACGTCCGCTTGAATCCCTTCTTGAGCCGTGTGTTATGTTGGATCAAGCCTAGCGCACCTGAGATATTCTCCATACAATCAAGGTTGATGTTGAATACTTACAGGCAAGCCGTCGAAAGGACTGTGAACAAAGGAAGTTGTAATGGAAAAAGAGGATTCATGTGACTAAATGTGCAGGGAGAGCAAAAGGAAAAAAATGATGGCCATTCCTCCCATGCGGAGGCGGGGAGGCGAACCCCAGTTACTTTCTGAATCAGAAGAACTCAATTCATATATTTTACAATTGTGCACCATGTACCACATCTGCTTAGATCCTTGGCTGAGTTCTCTGGTAACTTGTATGGGCGATATACTGTTGAAATGAGTTGAGTTGAAATAAATATTTTGCGAGGTTGAATTAAAATATTCTGTGAGACAAATCTGGAAGGGATTTTCTCACTGAGTACAACAAAAAAGGGCGGGGTCTAAAAAAGGAATATGGCAAGACACGATGTGGTCATGGACTAACCAGCATTAAATCTATGATTAACAGCTGTGGCCAGTGCACCACATCCGTTTATATCCCTTTCCAGTTGCAGGTGATGTTCGTTCAAATTCGGCGTGCCTGGATAAATATTCAGCGGTGCGTAGAACTATCTGTAAGTTTGGAATTGAAATAAATATATTACAACTTGAATCTTTCTGGTGAGAAGTAGAGAATGGGGAGGATTGTGAACTGTGAAGAAGAAAAAAATACAGGTGCTGAGGATAATGGGTTTGCGTAGCTGAAAATCTAAGCAGGGAGACCCCCCAAAAAAACGGGGTTGAGGCCTCTTTATGTGGACACGGGGAATTGAACCCCGGTTGTTGTGCAGACTTTCGCTACCATGGTATGAGGGTCCAAATGCACTTTTATTCATCCGACACATATATAGCACTTTTTGACATTTCCGACACATATATTGGTCAAATAGTGATTTACCGACAAATATACAAAGGTTTAAAGGTAGACTCGTAACCAGTCTGTAACCAAATAGCCGAAAATGTGGCAAGCACTTCGGTGGTTACAGACTGGTACAACTCGTTGAAAGTGATTGGGCTGACCGCGGAGTTTGAAATTTTTGCGAGGGTCTTGTTCTGGGGTGCAGTTTGGATATGAACAAATTTGGGACACATGGGAACGATTTGACCTTAAAAATGACGAAATCTGCCTCTTCACTTATTTTTTAATCCAGCTTGGGAGAGTGTAAAGAACTATCAACTTTTGACCAGATTTGATGGATATTGATGGCTTGCTTCGCGGCCGATCGCGGCACCTGCCAAAATTTCAAACTCCGGGGACAGCCCAATCGCTGTCAACGAGTTGTACCAGTCTGTAACCACCGAAAGTGCTTGCCACATTTTTCGGCAATTGGTTACAGACTGGTTACGAGTCTAGTTTAAAGGAATGAATGTATGTGTCGGAAAAAGCGAGGTTTTCCGACACATACATTCAACACATCTGAGTTTCCGACACATATTTAGGTCACTTTTTGTTTCCCGACACATACTTACGGCACTTTCAAATTTCCGACACATTTATGTTGACCGTTGAACTTCCGACACATATATATTGGTCAAATTTTTTTTTTCTACATGTATACATTCCTTTAGCTTCCCCCACCTATTGACAACTTTTTACTTAGCCGGCGCTGCCTGGTTCAGTTCAGAACTGGTTTGACAAGTTTGGCCGTATTTGGGACGCAGCCGAGGTGCAAGCACAACCACCGGACCGCTCGCGCGTTGCGCCATCCTGCCACCAGGCGTCGGTTCAAGCCACTAAACCCCGGAATGAGCCCAAGTATCCCTTGTTCTCTCTTGCACTTTGATCTCTTATCAAATTCAACTTATCAAGAACCTTCCTATGCTGGAAATGAACACATTTGCTTCCTCAGATTTTTTTAAATTGCAGGTGGAAGAGCCGAAAAGGCTATCAAGTTTGAGGCAGAATTGATCGGTTTTGATGGCTCGCTTCTCGGCCGATCGTGGCACCTGCCAAAACTTTAAACTCCGCTGACAGCCCAATTCGGTTTCCCGAGTTGTACCAGTCTGTAACCGCCAAAAGTGCTCGCCACATTTTTTGGATATCGGTTACAGACTGGTAACGAGTCTAGGAGAGCCCCCAAAAATGTGGAAAGCATACTACGCGGATGGGGGGAGTTGAACCCCGATTGTTGGGTCCAGAAGGTGATGCTATTCTAATAAGAATACCAGCCGTGCACCGTGCACGAATAATCTGCTTGAATACCTTCTTGAGTCGCTTATGATGTCCGTTTGAGTTTAGCGGACCCGTATAAATAATCAAGCATTCAACCAGAGTTGATGTTGAAATACCTACCGGTGGGAAGTAGAAATCAGTGGGAACGAAGGAAGTCAATAGGAAAAGAGGATTCAGGCGACAAATGTGCGTATCTGAGAATTCGAAGCAGGGAGCTAAAAAAACAAAACAAAACACTAAATCAAAGGAACACATCCTCCACGCAGACGCAGGAGTCGAACCCCGATTGCTGTGTGACCGGGACCCCCTGAGAACGCTTAATCTCAAATAATTAATTTGAAAAATTTTCGACAGCAAATACACTCCCCCTGAGGCCGGGGTTTCCAGAAGTCCACCTTCAAACATAATTGGCTAACTTATGGGTGAAGCAATTTGGTGTGACGGTGACGGTGACCACCGACAACTTCAATCTCGCCCCACAATGTCGTTCATCTCCTCCAGAATCTTCCACTCCAGGACCCTTTCGCTACGCCGTCATTCAGTTCTGCAGACAAGGAAATGTAGACTATACCCTACTGGTTCTCTAGGGTGTCGGACACATTCTTCCAAGTACAAATAATATTGTGGGAAAAACCATCCACAGCGATTATTTTCCTCCCATTACCCACACAGTTCCTTTCCAGCCCCGCCCCAGCTGGTGTCTTCCTTGCAAATACCCACTTTCCGAAGACCACGGGGACCAAATACTGGCAGCCTGTTCTCCCACATTCCGCAAGGATCTTCTTCCGCGCTGGTTCTCGTGTGACTGCAGGAAATCGTACTGCCTCCTGAGCCCCATAGGCCGCATAATCACGCACACATTTGAGATCCCTGGCCAGATCCGCGTGTTCGCGTTCTGTCACAGCGCCGACCCCGTCGTGCTCGCTGCCTTCGGCGCTGAATATGTTACGAGTCCTAATTATCATTTAGGATTCGTTCTTGTCAGCTCCCCGCCCGCCAAATTCTCATCAAATTCAGCCCTTTTTGATCGTAGTTAGAACTCCGACAGGCCGCGTGCACGCCTAAATTAAGGCAGAATTTTCCACAATATGTCCCACAATGATGCGCCCGTCGTCCGGACCGAGAGATGAAAATTAAAAATGCCGTTCGTGAGCGCGCAAGGAGGAATAATGGATAATTAACCTCTTTAATTAAGGGCCATTAAACCCGAGTTCTCCAAGACCTCCCACTAAGTAGTCTAATTATTATTATTGAGCCTGCGAGCGTTGAACTTTGAACCACGCTTTCTGCCGCTAATCATGTGCGTCCGCCTGCTTGCACTGGGGCTTAAAATATGCCTCATCAGAAGGCTTGCCCCGCAGAAAAGCAGCTTTGGCCCCACAAAATCCGCACACCAAATGTTACATCATAGATCTTACTTTGTATCGAGATTGATTGTGATTCTGTTACTGTATGAGTCAACGTAACGCGTAACGGCTCAGCCGTTTCGTTTCCAGAATTGCATCCAGTAACGCATAGCAGTGGCCCTGTTACAGGACAAATTGTGTTCCGGGCCAACTTTTTCTCTCAGATCCACAGGAAACGATGTTTTTCCCCCCCCAAAATTCATTATTATGTTTCTCAAAAAAATGGTAGTAACACGGAGCGACCCTATCGTTTCTCGTTTCACCGGGTTCGTTTCAGTCACGCTTCATAATCGGTTGCACTCATACAACTTGTTACAGTAACCTTCAATTCACCCTCAGGCAACCTTAGGGTTTTTTATTTATTTTTATTGCCTCTGTCTAAGAGGGCGACTCATTGGGATCACTTCATTTTCATATTGTTACAGCTACGAAGGGCAGGAATTTCTGATTGAAAAGTGCAGTTTTTTCTTCCTGAAGCTTAGTATCTGTGAGAAAGAGTGCATAGTCTGTATTGATGTTCCTGCTGCATTTTTTGTTTCAAGTGGATAAATGGAGGTGTGAGCTTGCTAAAATGCTCAGTGATCGATAAGTAGGGGATAATATTCTCGCCACATGTCTTGCCTCGTCGATGCCTCAGCTGCCAAGCATTCTCCAATGTTCATCCATATCCCAATGATCCGGAAAGAGATGGAAATATTTGAACAGTGTCATTTTAACAAGAAAAAAATTGATCGGACTCATACTGCCATGTGGAGCATTGGCCACAAGCTAAGTCCTTTGGGACGACGAGGACCAGTTATACGCACGGCAGTCACAAATAGAATTACACGGCCGGTGGTTCAGCATAATCCACGGCTTCGAGCTATGGATAAGGATAAGTATGTACTATCTCAGATTGAATTAATAAATTGAACTGTGCTGGCGGACCTAGAGTATACATATGTTTTCTCCCACCACATTATTAGGACCTCTGACGGCGTTTCCAACCGGCGACGATCGGAAACCCAGGCCTCTGGATAAAGGAAGCTAAGTACTGCCCAAATGTTACACGGTGGGCGCTTTACACGGTAGGTAGCTAGGCAGCATTACATGGCATGGTCTGGACAGCGGAAAATATGGAGTATCGTACGATCAATTCGCGGGACAACTAGTTTAATCAATCATTTACCCTATTCTCTCCTAGACAGAGACTTTAACAGATGAAGCTCGTACCTCGCTTGTTGAACATTCAGCCTCAATTTATATCAACGGCGGGCGCTTTGTTACATGATAACTGTTGAACAGCCAAGGACATCCTATTTTCATCCGCACTCCTTGCGATGCCGATAGTTCTGGGGCGTGATAGACAGCTACGTGTTGGCTTTCCTACAGCTTCTCCCGCACTTATCACTGTTATCAATGTCAAGTTAGTATTCCGGTAATTCCGCATTTATGATCGGCAGCTGCCGCTGGGGTGACCGGTAGTTCCACTGTGCTCACATCTCAATATGATAGGCCGGAATCTCTGCGCTAAATTAAATACTCCGGCTATGCTAGTGTTGGCCACTCCACAGGAGAGGTTCATAATAATACTGACATTATAGGTCACTATTAACAGTTGATAAACAAACACCCCTGGTGGTCGACAATTCCTGCAAAATATTTGTCCCATCACATTTGAATAAGACAGTCTCGATTATTATTATTTTTCTAAAGCTGATTAGCAGCCAGATGTCTTCACCAAGCTGTTGAGCGCCTTGTAAGGTACACAGAAGGCCTGACACTGTCAATGCCAGCGCCATACAAACCCAGATAAGGCTTGGTGATCCGTGGAAGGGTTGACAGATTTCCCGGACACTCTGATGGTCATCCGTGAAGAGCAAAAGTCCGAATTCGGAGTGGGTTCGATGGAAAAAACTTATTGACAGTCGACAGTGTAGAGCTCGAGGAGGGCTGCTGTTTGCGGCACCAGTATTGGAGCAGTTAATTTGACAATATGGAGGTTGAACATACGGTCTTGACCGCTTTCCCCAATAATGCCCATGTCTCTCGGTTTACACTCATCTCTTGGTACTGTCCTTTAAAACTCGGCGTGGGTTATAGTGATCTTACTTGTGGCTCCTAATTGTCTGGAACAATAATAGTCGTAAGGGGAGGTCGGCCCTCGAAAATGATCATTGCATTGATACAGATTGGTTTGGGGAGTGGGAAAATATCTCGTCTTCTTTTCTAGACCAGCTTTCCGTACCGCCGCCTCGCGGCGGAGGTTCCCGACACGATATCCGAAATGTCCGAAGCTCCGAAAACCCGAAATTGCGCAATTCCGCGTGACTTATCATGTAATTTTCTGTCAAATTGTCACTTTGTATATTGATCTCAACAGTTCTCTGCTGCGGATTGCTGACAGGTGGCACACTTCATGGAGATGGAATCTTTCTGCTGTGATTCCATCTTGCTGTTAAATTTGGAATGAGATGCTATTTTTGTAATGACACAATGGAAGTTCACTCTTCACTTTTGTTTGTGACATTTGAAGCATAGGCGATACGGAATTTGACAGATACATGGACTTGCACATATGATGCTGAGAATGCATGTATAACAGTATCTGTGGGAGGAACATAGCAAAAGACATAAACCCCGATGAACGGCACCTGTCCCTTTAACAATGCCCATCATGCCTACAGCGGTGAATTTCAAGAAACTTATCCAATATACCATCCTGGCTGCGAATACAGCCCGGAACATTTCAGAGACAGCAAAAGTGCCTTTTCTCAGCTCCACTGCTGCATTGTCCTTGTCAATTACAAAGTGTCTTGAGGTAAGCTGATTCCTCTGGGCATGGGCACCATATTCAGCAGAAAAAATAGATGTCCAGATCAAACAAAGAAGAATATGCAGAGATCATGGAGAAGATCCATGAAATCCTCTGTATCATAGTCCAGCTTTATTCAACTTCGGAAACCAAGGGTGTCCTTCCAACGGCACTCTTATATGATATTGCAAAATTTGCACAGTGAGTCCCATTTAAGACAGCATTGGATTGGTTTAACTATTTAAACCAGTACACTTGAAAAGTTGTACACAGTTCTCAGTGGGCAACAAAAGGGCACCCTGGCAATAATAAAGGGACTCTTCAGACAGCTTGAGGCTGCAGAAAGATTGGAAACATGCAAACTGGAGCTCAGCAGGATGGTTGAACTATTCAAGGTTAGCCAAGCAAGTTGGATTTCAATGCACATTCAAATCATTGGCATCCATTTCAGGCACAAGTTACAAGTTCAACCCTGTCACAAATTAGGAAAATGAAGGAAGATGCCAAGGAACAACATGAACAGCTTGTTGCCCTTTTGGAAACTCACTCTGACCTCTCCGGTTCTGATTACTCTTCAGTGAGTAGAAATTGTTGCCATCCACAGTCTCAGCTCATGGGTGTTAGGTGACAGGAACTCTTTCAAACTTAGGGAATAATAGGTGAGCAAAACCTGCAAATACAATCTGTCTTCCTAAAGTTCTTGAACAGCTCAGGATCCTTTGGTCTGCTTCCACCCTGCCCAAAAATCTTCCATGGCCGTGAAACAGAGCTCCAGGATGTGGTGAATATTCTAGTGCAAGATTCAGCCCACATTGCCATCTTGGGTGCAGGTGGTATGGGAAAAACCAGTCTTGCCACAGCAGCCCTCCATAATCCACAAGTGGAAGCCAAGTATTCACATCGATATTTTGTTCCATGCCACTCGAGCCCCACTTGCACAGAGCTGGCAGCAACAATTGCAAATCATATCGGTTTAGAGAAGGGCTCAAAGATGACAAAAAAGATTGCACATTACTTTGCTCATGCTCCTCCTTCCCTTTTAGTCCTTGACAATCTGGAGACCCCTTGGGAAGCCTTTTCATCTCGCCACAAGGTTGAAGAATTTCTATCTCTCCTGACTGATGTCCCTCATTTGGGACTCATGGTGGGTGATATTTGTTGAGTTCATCCAATACTATCTTGAACTTGCTGTAGATCACTTTAAGAGGAACTGAGCGACCGAGCAAAGTCAAATGGACCCGCCCCTTTCTGGTCCCTCTGAAGCCACCTTCCACTGTGGCTGCTCAGCAGATCTTCATTGACATTGCTGATGATGGTCATGATGAAGCCAGCATCAAAGAACTCCTTGAACTCACAGGGAATCTTCCACTGGCAATCAGCCTTATTGCAAGTGTGGCTGGCTCTGAGGGATGTGCACAAGCACTTTCTCGTTGGAAATTGGAAAGTACTCAGATGCTGTCAGATGGATATGACCAGAGATCAAGCCTGGACATATCCATCATGTTGTCATACACCTGCTCCCGGATGACCCCAGGTGCTCAGGAGTTGCTTGGCATTCTGTCCATGCTACCCGATGGGCTCACAGATACTGATTTGGTACAAGCCAAACTCCCCATCATTGACATACTTGCCTGCAAGACAACTCTTATTCAGACATCACTGGCCTTTGTTGACCAGGATCAGCACCTGAAGGTGCTGGTTCCAATCAGAGAACACATAATCCATATTCATCCTCCATCAAATGACTTAAAACTAAAACTACGGGAACATTTCCATCAACTTCTTCATCTGTGGAACCAGTTCAAGGATCTCAATGTAGCAGATATAGTCCCTCAAATTTCACGCAATTTGGGCAACTTCAGTGCTATTTTCCATGATGGACTTGAACTAGAGGGCCCTGATATTGTCCAGAGTTTTGAGAGCATCTTGTTGCTCAATCAATTCTATGAGCGGGTTCAAGACACATACTCACCCCTGCTGCTCCAGCTTTCTGAGAAAATGCTGTATTGGAGAGACAATGCACTTTTTGGGGAATATCTTATTCAGCTACTGAAAAGTTCTGAGTATTTTCCTGGCATGGATTTCAATAGCAACATCACCCAAGGCACTCAGTATTTCAAATCAAAAGATCCACTGGAACAAGGTAAGACACAATCACCGCCATTGTGTTCCGCTAACTAACTTCCCCCCAGCCAGATGGTACCGGGCACTGGGAACTTACTTCTGGTTGGCAAAGTCAGATTCATCAGGAGCCCTCAAGTATTATCAAAAAGCCTTTTCTCTGGCGCAAACTACAGGATACCCCACCATTGTTGGCTACTATGCTTTGAGTAATATATCTAGCATACTTCGTATTACCAGCACACCCTTGA
This sequence comes from Mycena rebaudengoi, assembly GCA_029282285.1. NCBI lineage: Eukaryota > Fungi > Basidiomycota > Agaricomycetes > Agaricales > Mycenaceae > Mycena > Mycena rebaudengoi. The sequence continues at coordinate 2,389,877 of JARJCX010000002.1, read as the reverse complement.
GTGCACTCACACATGCCAAGGAGGCTCATAGATATGCCGAGTATGTAGGAAACATGTATGGACAAGCATGGTCTCTCTACCTTCAAGCCCAATGTCACACAGCACTGGCAAATTATCAACATGCTCAAGGACTTCTTCAGACATCCAGACAAATCCTGGCTGCTCTTGGTCAACAACACAGTGTTTTGGAGCTTAACATCATAAATCAGCAGGCTGAGATACACCTTGTGAAATCTGAGTATATGGAATCTCGCAAACTTCAAGTCACTATTGCATCCAGCTGCCAGCCAAATTCATGCCATGCCCTCCTGGCAAACTTTAACATTGCTTCCATTGATACTGCTACTGGTGCAGATTCCAAACTCATTCATCAAACTCTCGATATGTGTCAGTCTCACTTGAAGGCATTGTCTGGGTTCAATGCCAGAGATCTATCCTGGATAGCTGACCATACAGCTGCTGAACTCTGCCTGCGAGATGGGGTTCTTGATACTGCAACTACAATGTTTGAAAAATGTTTTGCATCATCTCAGGATATCTCAAGACAACTGTTATGCCTTGAAAGGCTTGCAAACCTTTCCACTGAAATGAATAATATCCAAACTACACTGCAATGGACTGGGATTTTCGTTGGACTGGCATTGAAGAGCAAGGACAAGTGCCAGACAATGCAAGCATTCCGCTGCCTTGGCCAGATTCTTTTGACTGAAGGTGACAATCAAGCAGCACTCAGCCTATTCAATGTTGCTCTCAATGGATTCACAGAAATGGATGTCCATCGCTGGAGGGCAGACTGCATGGTTCGAATTGCTGATATTCTGAATAATTGTGGAGAGGCCATCAAGGCAGTTGAATTATGGAAGGCAGCAAGGCCACTATTTGAAAGATCCTATCAGATGAAGGAGATAATCAAGATTGATGCAAAAGTCAGCAGAGATTGACTCTGTTTTTGGCTGAGTATGGGAAACAACTTCAACACTGTTTGGAATTGCATGTACCTGGTATTGGTGCACTGGAGGTGACATTCATTGTAGAAGATGAGGAAAAGACAAATTGGCGCAGCCTGAGTTTGAACTGAAAAAATAGCATTCAGTATGTATGTGTGTTGAAGAAAATGGCCAAGGGGTCCTTTGCATAGAACATTCAGAATTAAAAAAAATTATATTATGTATTGACAAAAGAGAACTCAGTAGCAGCAAATGGTTATGAAAGGGACAGGAATCCGAAACCTATATGCCTACAATATGCCCACTTGAGTTGAATCTGAAGCACCATCCCCCCATATTTTAGAGCTGTGCATCATGCACCACGTCCGCTTAGATCCTTCGTTGAGTCCTAAGGTAAGTTATTTTGAATCCGGCGCACCTTGATGCAATTATCAGAAGTCAAGTTGAAATAAATATTGAGTGAAGTCGAATATTTGTTGAAATATTCTGCAGGACACGAAACCTAGAAGATAGGTAGGTAGGTTTAAAGAATGTCGAACGGGGACTCAGGATGAGAGTTCAGTATTGTCATCTTTAACGACTGAACGTTCAGTCGTTGAAGATGACAAAAAAGGGCCGGGTTAGAAAAAGTTCTTTTCAGAATTATGACGCCAAATGCGGACGCGGGGAGTCGAACCCCAACTGCTGTCTGAACTTTGTAGTGCCGCCATATGATTAACAGCTGTGCACCGTGCACCACGTTCGCTTGAATCCCTTCTTCAGTCGCATGTGATGTCCTGTTAAATCTAGTGCATCTGGATAAATAATCAAGCATTCAAATTCAACCAAAGATGCTGCAAAAGCTTGAGAGAGAAGCAGAGAACGGAGAATTTAAAAGGACCGCAAGCGAAGTACTAAGAGGAGTAATGTGCGCACCTGGAAGTGCAAAAATACAAGTGGAAGAACCACACACGCGGACGCGGGGAGTCGAACCCCCGATTGCTGTCTGTAAAGCTCGTACCCGGCGTTCCCACCATACTTGACAGCCGTGCACCGTGCACCAAGTCCGTTTGGATCCTGTGTTGAGATCTCGGGTAAGCTGGGTTGAATCTAACGCACCTTGCATCTGAGTAGCAGCTACAGCCGATTTCAGAAAAGAATGCACTTTTTGATGGGGTGATGTACGCTAGATTTTGCTTACCTTTGTTTGACCCCGCGTCCGTCTTACGCTCCACGCTCCACAAAGCCTCTCCACCTTTGCGTCATAAAGCGATACACGGTGGTGTGACTCCAACCCGAGCTCCCATATATTTAGACACTCAGACTGAATTAATCCCCCATTTTTCTCTCTCTCATCTATGTCTAACGAACAAGTTTCGAATTCACGTCACTACTTGCGTATCGAGCCGGTAGCGGCTCATGATGTTTTGGACCGACCTAAGACTGATTTGGAGGTCGCATGCAACGTCGGCTTGTTTTTTGCGGCGGGTGAGGCATAGGTGGACTGCAAGCTTCTTTGTGTCGTCCGGAATGTCTTTCTTGGTGCCTCTGGCCATGAGTGGTGGTTGGACTCGAGTTGTGTAGACATGTGGAGCAGTATCACCGGGGTGGAGCCTGGTGGAGCGGTAAGACGGAAGCGGGGTCAAACAAAGGTAAGCAAAATCTAGCGTACATCACCCCATCAAAAAGTGCATTCTTTTCTGAAATCGGCTGTATTAAAAGCCGTGGTTGAAATAGATATTTTGCGATGTTGAAATGATTGTTGAACTATTCTGCAGAGAAAAAAGCGGGAAGCAACTCCGAACGGGGAAATGAGAAGTTCTCGCGCAGGCCCCGAAAGTAGGGGGAAAGATGACAAGTGCTTGTTATGCTGACGAGGGCAGTCGAACCCCGGTTACTGTCTGGATCTTCCTACTCTATTCATGTTTAACAGCCGTCTGCCGTGCACCACGTCCGCTTAGATCCCTTTTTGAGTCGCATGTGATGTTCATGCAAATGTAGCGCACCTGAATAAATATTCTTAATGCAGCCAGAGTTGGTGTTGAATACTTACCAGTGAAAAGCAGGGAACGGAGAAGGAGTGTTAAGAATAAAACTATCTACGTACAGTGAAGCAGGGAGAGCCAAAAGAAAAATAGATCAGGCTCTTCGATGCGGACGAGGGGAGTCGAACCCCGAGTGCCAGTACTGCATAGCCGTGAAAGTTTGAATGTAAGAGTCTCAGCAGTGCGCCGTGCACCACATCCGCTTGAATCTTTCCTTCAGTCGTAGGTGATGTTCGTTTTAATCATACTAGCAGTTACCCGTGCTTCGCTACGGTCGCACATTATAAAGATTTCTGACTACCTGGCGGTGCGAAGTAGAAGAAACTGTGAACTGTTAAGAAGAAAAAATGAGGCACACAAGATAATAAATGTGCGTAGCTACATGCGAATCAGGGAAAGCTAAGGCAAAACTAAAAAAAAAAAAACAAGACGTCGCAAACCTGCAGGTGGACGCGGGGAATCGAACCCCGATTGCTGAGACGACCAAGTGATGGGTGACAGCCGTGCACCGTGCACCACGTCCGCACTTATCCCTTCTTTATTCGCGTGTCATGTTCGTTTGAATTTAGCGCATCTGTGTAAATAAACCAGCATTCAACGTTCAACCAGAGTTGATGTTTAAATATGTACGTCGATAAGGGCGAAGGGACTGTGGACTGTTAAGAAAAAATATTCAGGCGCTGAATATATAAATGTGCATACCTGAATGAGAAACAGGAAGAGCCAAAAGGAGAAAAAGCCAAACCAGATCCTCATGTGGACGCGGGGAGTCGAACCCCGGCTGCTGTTTGACAAGGGAGTTCTTTGTATATGTTTAACAGCCGTGCACCGTGCACCACCTCCGCATTTATTCTTTTATATTGCGTCAGCTACATGATACCTAGGAATATATTTTGGGACAAGGAAGTAGGGAATGGATCCGTGTTGGTAGCACCTGCGAGGGGGAGAGAGGAATGGCTGCCAAGAAGCTGGAAGTTGAATTTCAATCACCGCCGCAAAACCGCCCGCGCTCGGCTCCCAAGAAAAAAAAACTTCTGAGACACTGCCCCCATGCAGACGCGGGGAGTCGAACCCCGATAGCTAGGTCAAGAAATCAGATAACTGTATAAGAATACCAGCCGTGCACCGTGCACCACGTTCGCTTGGACCCCTTGCTCCGCTGGACAATAAGTGGCGTTAAAATCATCGATATCGCACCTGTTAGATTGCCAGGCATGAAGAACTTTGAATCGGGAACTTGGAGGAAGAAAAAGGAAAAAATCAGAAAAAAAAAAAGAGGAACACGCACCGAGGGAATGTCTGAAGATCATAGGTGCTCATACAGAGAGAGAGAGAGAGAAAGAAAAAAAAAAGCGAGGGAAATCGAGAACCAATTAAGTATGAGGACTCAGGGAATCGAACCCCGGTTACTGCCTACCGCAATTTGCACTTGGATGCAGCATTTTTGACAGTGGTGCACCGTGCACTACGTCCGCTTTTGTGGGTTGTCGAGTTTAAGGGTACACCAGCGTTTGCGACGTGGTGGTTCGAGACCAGGCGTGGTTGTGCATGTTTGGTAACAGCACTGCCACTACGCCGACGTTTGACGCGGACGGACTCAGCTCATCCAAATGCCGGCCCGCGTACCCTGCTCGACGCCGTCCTCGGCACCCAAGTAGTAACCACAGCATCGCTGCGGCGCTCCTCCTGGCCCGCCCTTCCTGCTGCCCGCCCGCCTGCCGCCGCCGCCCACACCCTTGCTGCGCCGTCTGATTGATCATTGTCCGCGCCGACACGCCTGCCTTGTGCCTCCACTCTCTCACGCTCAACACCACATTGGACGCCCTATTGCAGCAAGTCCCGCGCAGTATGCAGCACAAGCACGACTTCGCGCGGTCCACCCCGCGCCTCGCGACCGCGCTCTTCGTCGTTTCCCGCGGGCTGCTGGTGCGCCGCCGCGCAGACACCGTCACACGCCTCTGACAGACGTTGCTCGCCCAGCGCGAGTGGGTCGTCGCCGCCGTCGTTCTCGAGCGCCTCCCCAAGGATTACTGCCTGCGCAGGACGCTGCCCGCCCTCCTCGCGCTTGGGCGTCTGCTGGATGGGTCTAGCGTTGCTGTCAATTCTGCCCCCTCGCCGCATGTGGCGCATCCTCACCCACCTCGCGCGCGTGCGTGATTTTTGGGAAGACACCCAGCGGCGGGCGGCGCGCTACCCTGGTGTACACGTGGGCGAGCGCAGTGGTGGCGGGTATGCGGCCGCGCGCCGCCTTGACATGCACGGGGAATCGTTCGACACGCGCGGCCGCATTGACTTACATGCGGACGAGCACCGTGTTGACGTGCCCCTCGACACACACACCGCCGACTACAGACAGGAGGTGCCCGTCCAGCCCTGGCACGCCCAGCGCAGGGTCGAGAACGTGTTGCAGGGTAAGCGTTCTTTCTCCTCCTTTTCTCCCAGCTTACACTGATTTTCTTCTCTCATCTTTATATCGACTCTTTTTTCAGCTGACTGTTTTTTCTTCTTCCCTCTCTCTATTTTGCACTAATAATTTAATATGTGACACAAAAAACGAGCCCTCAGCATCCTCGGCACGTCATCCACGCGCGCCAGCTGCCCTAGGGCGACCTGCACCCGTGGGTCTGGTGCGTCGACGCGTTGAGTTGCTCTTCTCTTTCTGTCTCATGTCGTCATTCTTTCTCTCTGTCACTTCTCTCTCTCTCTCTCTCTGTTATGTCATTTTTTCGGTGGGCGTTTTTTGGGGTGCGGCGGTTTGCGGCGGCTTTCGTTTTCTTCTTTTCGGCGTTTTTGTTTATTTTATTTCATTCGAGTTTCGCTTAGGAAGGCGGGGTTGTCTCCCTTTCCCTGGGTTTCTTTCGTTCTTGCGTTTCCGCGAGTAGATTCGCCCCTTCGGATTATTATTATTATTTGATCTATTCCCGTCCCTTCTTCCTCCGTCCTCTCTTTCTTTCTTTCTCCGGTCGCTCGCCTTTTTTGCACCTTCCTTTCTCAGCGGCGTGCCTTTCTTTCCTTCTTCCGTTCCCTCTTTCTATCTCGAGCCCATTCCTCTCTTTCCTTCTCGTTGTGACCGTGTGAAGGCGATAGCGAGGTTGTATTTGTGGTTGGACGCTTCGGAGATTTGTGGAGGATAGTGGGAGGCAAGGAGGGAGTGGCGCGTCGCTCCCAAACACTACCCCTCCAATCAAAAGCTGGTCCGAGGGCAACGCGCCGATTCTTTTGGGAAGAAAGAGACATCCATTCGTTCCTCTCGTCACTCTTCTCTCTGCCCGCTTTTTTTACCTTTTGCACTTTGCTGGTGCACGGTCAGGGGATGGTTGGGCGTGGTACTGGGGATTCAATAGGCGTCCCAGCGGCGCGGGAGGGAAGGGTGTTAGATTCCCCGAGCGCTGCCGTCGTTTTATTCCGCTTGCGTTCCTTTGTTTTTGTGGGCGTGTCGAGTTTTTGCGCGCGTTTCGGGGCGAGTGGGACGTCCGTTGGGAGAGGACCCCCCTCCGGTGTCCTTGTCTTTGAATCTTAGTTCTTTTGCCTCCCCTCTTTCAGTTCCCCATGGTGCGGACGTGCAGTCATAGGGCTACATGCGCTGCTCGTTTCGAGTCTGCGAAATGAAAAAAACGTACGTACCTCCAAATAATTCGGGTGCACGTATGTAAAAATTGCATCTAAAATTTTTCGTTGACTGCACCCACGTCGCAATTCGAGGGCCTCGCTCCCCAAAAAAACGCGGCACACCTAACGAACTATGGCCCAGTCTCGATTCGAACGAGCGTATTCTGCGTAATACGTCAGTGGATTTTCAATTGTCGCAGATGCGGACCATCTTTGAAATCTAAATAGATGGAGTAAATTTCAGCAAGTTAATTGAATAAAAAGAGCATTAAAGCCTGAGCTCAGCATGTACCATTGAGCGAGCGCCTCTCATATACAGACAGTCATTGACACTGGTCTAGGCCCAGGCTTGAGTGACGAGTCGAACGAGTATCTTCTGCTTAATCCTCCGAGTCGTGGTCCCCTTTGAAGCATTGCAGACGCGGAACCATCCGCTACTGTCCGCCACTTGACTTCCCTCCACACTTTCTGAGCTCTGTAAGGTTCGTTTATTTCCAGTGAACTAAAATCGATGAAATCCTCTACCAATTCCTCCACTTCGCAATCGCAGTTGGCACCTGACGACGACAATTGACAATAGATACCTCGAGACCTTCATCACGAAGCGCCTCCAGCCGCCTACCATTTGCCCGAGTCTTGATTATACGAACGCGGCTCAGAAGGATCTCGATAGAACGCAGGCGGCGACAATAGATGGTATCAGGCACCCGCCACCGTGATTGCACCATGTCTATGAAAGCGGCCTGGCTGAGGACACATTTTCGATCCGCCCATGAGATGGAGGTCAAGTTGGGAGACAGACAAGGTCCCCCAATTCTGTCCCCCCAATTCTGCATCAACTGTGAGAGCCGAGATGAGACTGCTCATCTCCTCCGCGCCGCCGGAGAAGTCGATTTGGAGGATGGTAAGCGATGGAGTATTTCGCAGAAGGGCGATGATGCTGTCGTAGGAATTGCACTGGTACAGTGTGAGGCGCGTCAACACACAGGAAGAACGGTCGAGGAAGGGTTGGACAGCGTCGCATGCTCCGATGACATAAAGTTCATCGAGCGCAGGAGTAACGAGGCACTCGAGGAAGTTGTCGACGCTGGCCACTAGACGGCGCAGCGCGTGGAGGGTCACAGTTTGGCCGGACTGAGGGTAGTCGTGAACCCTGCGATGATACACACTGTCATGTGTCTGAACTGTGATGTCGCAATGGATCAGGTTCGGTGCTGCGCGCAAGTGACCGAAATGGTGGAGGGGGGCGAACGAGGCCTCGTATTCGGTGAGCTGCGCCCAGGGGAGAGTAATGTCAAGTGTCCAATAACTGCTGGCCAGGACAACCTTGGATAAACTCGGCGCATTGAGAAACATATCATTAGGTTTCGCTCCGAGCGACAGGGCGACAACCAGCTCTTTCAGCAGAGGGAGACTGTTTCGAGTTTGGTCAAATATTGGGCCCAAATGCTCGGTGTAAAATGAGCGCCACCGTCCACAGCATCCGATGAGCATCCGTAGACACTCTTGATTTGCCGAACGGGCGTCCTCGGTGCGAACAGGGTAATGGAGGTCCAAAGAGTAGGGCAGGAGAGAGCTAGCGCTCTCCATCGCTGGCATACGTGTCCCAAAATCCAGGGACTACCCTTGAGCTGCACGCAGATAGGTACATATGATGGCGCCAACTTGACCCCATCATTCATGTAGGTCTTTGCCGGTAAAGTCCAGGAGAATATCTCAATGAGTTCAGGAGGCAGCGTCGTTATTGGCGCTTCGGCCTCGGATATGTCGAGAAGCTGCGGCTGAGGCAGTGGGGAGAATTTGCAGAGTATGCAATACCGTCCATGGCCATGGAAGTGGATTTGTCGCCGCAGGTGGACGTCGAGAAACAAAATGACTAGGTTGATATGTTCATGTTTTGGCAAGTTGTTTTGGACCAAAGCGCGGCTATTGCCGAAGCCCCTATGTTACTAACGCCTTGAAATTAAATTGCCTTCAATGCGCAATCTTTTCAAGTTGTACAGTCTATAACTTCGTACCTCATATTTCCCTTAGAACTTAAACGATAAAATACAAAAAAGTTTATCAACAACCGGCCAATCAATGGGCGATAGTACTTATGTCGGAAAAATCCAAAAAATCTTATCAGGGGCTGACGACACCTAACCGCCCAATAAGGCATTATCAGGTTAATGTCAGGTACACCGGCAAGGCATATCAGGTGTTTTCAGACTCATATTAGGCAGTCCAATGGTGCATATCAGACATAATTATGTACTCTGGAAGAAATGCATACAATAAATCGAAGGAACACCATCAGCCCGCAGAACCATATCGGCATCGACGGTGTCGACCAAAATGCAATTCTAAGCAAATATTCCATCCACAGCATCTAAATGTCCAGGGTGGTTAGAGCTTGTATGAAAATTACTAGAGTACTGGGGAGCTCACATATTCGGGATGACGATCATCCTCAACAGATTCTACTCCTTTTCCTTAGCATCCCGACGACTCAGCGGAGTCCTCGCTGCGGATGCAATTTGCACCAAATATTATTAAATATATATGGTGCCTGTCATATGAATCCCTTTCGATCGCGTGTCGTTTTGCACCTTTTCGCTGCTGAGTCGTGGGTTTAGAGGCTTTGGATCTGAGCTTAACTCGCGGCATGTTGTGGAAGAACAAGGGAATAATGTTCTTGACCCTGTTGACCACATCGACATTAATGACACAACTATTGGCAAACATTAGTTGCGGTGCTCCACAGTCTCCTACGCCAAAATCCCTCTGTTTCTCCGCACTTAACTCGTATACAGACACACACCATGCATCTTCGGACCCATGCTATTACTAGTAAAGGCCGTCGTCCATCTTGTGTCGGTCTGCGGTGACGAGACGGCGACGCTACGCACGGGTGTTGTCTTCAGACTATAACCCCTATTTTCGGCCACACCGGATATGAGGCCTTGAAGCCGTGTCTGAATGTCGAGCCGCAAGCGAGACACCTCTGACTGCCACACGAGACGACTACTTTCACCGCAAGCATGACTTGATGAGTGTTGTAGTGAACTCAGCGCGGGGGATGATCGTCCATGACCATATGATCAATGATCCTTGATTCTGCGAAGAGAAGACCGTTAGCTATGAGCCGGTGAACTCGACAGTGCAAGGAGTTTCTTCCTACGCGGGTCCTTCTATGCCAGTTGTGTGGAGACATTCCATGAGACGCTATCTTCACCGCAAGCAAAACTTGTTGCGTGTCGCAGTGAACTCAGTGCGATGATCTCATGGCAGAGAGAGAATTTGTTCGCCACAACTCAATTCCACGCACGGGGAGTCGCTGGGATATTATTATCATGATAGGTGACTCAGCTTCACCAACTCTGTGGAACATTTATTTCGCAGACTTGCCTGGGCCCGACGGCGATGACATTAGGCTCCACGGCACACCTAACGGGCGACCCGTGTGTCAAGCGGAACAGGCCGATGACAATCTGATCATGTCCATGTCCTTCTCCACCTTCCAGGCGAAAGTGTCGATGTTCTTCGCATGGGGTACAAATAAACGGTGCTTCGTTAGTGTGGAGAAATCGAAATGGATGAACTTTGGGCCACTCCCGAGCGTCATTCCGGTCCTTCGTCTCGGGTATCTCATGGTCGAACTGGTGCCGTACTTCAAGTACGTCGGTATCTGGTTCACGTCGGTGCACTCAAACGTCTTCGCCCACCATTATTCAATCCGAGTCAAAGCGTCCAAGGCGAGGAACATCAGCAACGCCATATTCGAACTCAAACACCGCATTGGCCAGCTCCCTGTTCGCGACGGCCTCACCCTGTACAGGGCAAGGGTCGATTGCTATCTCGTCTCAGGTTGTGAGTTAGCCCTTGACACCGACGCATCCTTGCTTCGTGAGCACCTGGAAGCCCAGCACGAATTTCTCCGGTGCCTATTTGGGCTCAACTCCTACTCAATGCTCGCTGTACTGTTTATGGAAACCGGTCTCATGCCCATCCGCATCCGGCGCCTCTTGCTTGCGATGGGCCGACTTCAGTATCTGGTGAAAACGGAACCTGACCGTGTTGTTCATGCTGCGCTTCTGGACTCGATCTCGCTCCTACTAGTACGAGAAGGTAAAGCTGGGTGGGCTTCAGATTTGGTGGTAATGCTGCGACGCTTGCCGACGCCAATCGAAGTTTCACCGGATGACTTGCTCTCCGTGGATTTCATCGACTCCCTCATAATCCGCATTATGGACATCGTGGATGCGGACCTGCAGTTCGACATCGATAATTTGGTCAAAACTCACCTGTTACGCAATAGGCTCGAACCCAGGGAAGGCAACTCGTTAAACTTGGTCACTCGCCACCTGCGGCATTACTTGAGCTTGGTTGTCGTCCCTGCGCATCGCAAAGCGCTGACCGGCCTGTACCTCGGGGATCACAATCTCAGCGTGGAACGGCTCCGCTACTCCGCACGGTACAAGGATAAAGTACCACACGAATATAGACTCTGCGCCCCGTTTATTCCCCGTGGTTTACAGGGTTCCTGGATACTCAGCTCACCCGTCGGTTCGGTCTATTCGTGAGACGTCTATACTTGTAGGCTATCAAAGCGCTAGGGCTCCCGATGTCTGTAACGTACATACGGACGTGTTGTACGTAGGTACAGAGCCTGCTTGTTTCCTGATGGGACCGCTGCAGTAATACATCCTCCTCCTCCTCCTCCTCCCACAAACTGTCTCCCCACTTGTCGGCGGCGAGCCGTATGGTAATTTGTGAAGAGACGATGATAGGAGCACATCAGGCGATATCAGGCCTGATCAAGCGAATTTTGAACGGTATGTATTTAACATATGTTCTTGTCTATCAACAGATTCATGACGAAGTGGTTATAGCGCTGCCCGTGAGTTCGAACCCCGCACTAAGCACTATTTCACAATTTAGAAAATGTAATAATACGTAGTACTGAGAGTCAGAGGGTACCTAGTAATGGGTGTAAAGGTCAGTTCATTAGAACTGGCGGTTCAGTCTTTTCTTTTCTTTTTGCGACTCCCTGATCAGCCCCTTTCAGGCTGATAATGTCCATTAGGCTGATAATACTGACAATGTTATTATAAACCATTACTGAGGCTGATATACCCCCCCCTAATCCTGACAGTCTGACCAAGCCTGAAATGACCATTTCATGCCTGAACAGCCGTTTGGGATTTTTCCGACATACCCTCAGATTTTCGCAGTTCTCGCGGATGCGGGCCATCCGCCACTGGGCGGTGAGTTGGAAAATAAATCTGGTGCAAAGGGGACATGACCCATGCTTGATTTGAACGGTCTCTGGTCAATTACAGACTTCGATTTGAGCGGAATTCGTATACCAGTATTGTACAGAACCACCCACAGGGAGCCACAGGGCCACAGGCACACCAATCCACAGGAACATGATAATTTCCCAGTTCACACGACGAAGTTGGAAATAGTGCGTGTAAAATGGGATACTTCCTGGAAACCGGCCTGTATGTACCTACCTACCTCTCAAACTCCAAGTCTCCATAAGAACATGATTCTCAGAGCCATCACTAAGTACAATTGCGCGTCCGGACGACATCAAGAAATAGTATCAACAATATCCGTTTAAGAAATCTTTCAGACACATTCCTACTCCGCTGCGACGACCTCCCAGGACCTCTCAAACTCCACAGTCGTGCTGTCGAAAGGGTCGGGACCGCAGCCACCATCTCTCACGGGTGCATCTGGTTGGGTACTATGCCCGAACTCGACAACCCACCTCGCGTTGTACCTGGTCAGTGATATGATCAGTATCAGTGCTAACAATAAAACCAACAGACACACGTTCCAAGAACATCTGACCTCAACACCGAGGTAATCCACCATCCACTCCAGTAGCCGCAAAAATCGGAACGTGAGTCGTCATGATCTGGGCCGTTGCTTACCCTGCGCAGTGTGATTGCTAGCATAAAATATCAAAGCGCATTGAAAAGAAGCTTACCCGCCAGTGTCCTGTTCAGTGCCGCCCGGAGGTGTGAAAAAAATGGTGACATTGCGGGCATATCCGTCGAAAATTGTGGTGCCGTCCGAGGGGCCATAGTCGCGCCAACCGAGCTGGGCCAGCGTACCCTGTGGGACGGTGGTGTTGAAGATGAGGTTGTAAGCAGTCGGGATCCATGGCACGGTGCTTGTCTGGGCACTGGTAACCATGGGTGAGATATGGCCGGGGGTAGTAGAGGTCTGGATCTCGAAGTCGCCAGCAGTGATCGTGAAGGCACCAGGAATGCCCTTGGGAATAAGAGACCCTGCATCGACTTGAAAGACGAGGGAGCTTAGAAGAGAGGCCAATGCGATGAAATTGCGAGAAAACATTTGTTGCTTCTTCATTATTTTTGCAAGGCAGACCTTTATACTCACCTCTCGATGAGCTAAACGGCTAGAAAAGGCCGCACTCAGCACTGATAAAAATCGGAAGCCTCTCCATCGGTGTTACTTATTCGCACCGCCCAAAATTGCCTTTTGATCTAAAAGGTGATGCTTGATGCCAGAAAAGTGGGGCCCCCAAAAGGGAATAAGTGACACTCAAAAAGCGAAGTAAAGACGCAGTTTTTGGTCATTTCAGCCCGAGGAAATTCCTGGACCGCTATTGCCTTACCTATTGTTTAATCCAATTTTTTTCAGAGGAAAATTTCTCGCAGGCGTTGCACAAAGTTGAAGGCGACAGCCAAGTCAGTCATCGAGGTCACATCAATCAAGGTTCTCGCTTAAAAGTGATGGCAGATATCTGAAAACTTTTGGGCGGTGCGAATATGCTCTGAAATGCTACGGCGATCTGTTATCCGACGCTTACGACGACTCCGAAACCTGCTGCAGCATGCTGAAGAAATGAATATATTCTAGCTGGGAATGCTCTCTTCCAGTCCGCAATTAAATTACGTGAAGCCACTCAAGAGACACTGTTGTATTTTATCTGGGGGTCATGACTTATCACGGCCGTCGGCGTCGATGCCTCTGCACTTCATATGCATTGCACAGCTTCAACAAAAATGCACTGTCCCATGATCTCCCAAGCGTTACACACAAGAGGTGGGCGGAATGGAAATCCCGAACACCGTCCTGTCAAATGACCCCCCCCCAAACTGGTCTTCGGGGTCCTTCCTTGGCATCAAACGCGGTTTGGTTGTCTTTTTCCTGGGGTTGCAAATAGCTCCTTCAAATATTAATAAAATCATTGCATTCCAGAGAGAGCCCCCCCATATATACGCACTCTGCGTCGTTTGGCATCCTCAGATTTTGTATATAATACAAGAACACTGAGTAAATCACAATGTAGCCAGCGTCCTGTTTTGGCACTGGATCAATTTAGTGTGTGCGCATCGATATTGCCTGCCCCATGACCGATGGCATGGCTTGCCGAGTGACTGATGTTACTGTCACCCCCCTCCCCCCCCCCCGGTATCCGGGGTCCAGCGGTTACAGAGGTGAGTGTCAAGGACTTGCGTTCCGCCCACCTCTTGGTTACACAAGGCCTAAGCTCGCCGTTTTTTCAAATATTCTCAGGATTCCCGTGTGATGCTTTAACACGGTGTATCTGGGCCGCCTTCCGCCCTTTTTGTGCCGTCTCATTGACCGCATTTTTTTTATTCACGGGCCCAGTGAGTGTTTTTCGCAATATGTACCAGTCAACGCAACATGGAAGACAGCCGGCGCGAGCAAATCTTGGATCCACCTTATAAAGCTCAATACGATTGACGACTGTGCTGCGCAATCTATAAATATAGTCATGCTCTTCGACTTCGTGGACCTCGGTGCGAGGTAGGAAACTATACGGGGAACCGGAAATATCCGGCTGATGGCGACATATTGCCAAATTGACGCGTTCTGCAAGCATTCTGTGTCATGCAATACATAAATTGTCCACTGGCATTCTTTATTTATTTTTCAATGTGTATGATCAAGCGGCAAGTGTGTTGAAATTCATATGAGCGTTCACCTCTATCATGATATCCAGGGGGTGTAAGTACTAGGCGGTCGAGGCGGCACCGTAGGTGGTGAAGAAGGCTTGGGTGAAGCAGCAGAAAACTCGCTATTTCTCGTTCCTTCTGACATGTACAAAGCCACCCCAGCTATCGGCGTACAAGCATTTTGTGACCGCGGCAAGAAGATCGCTTTCTTTCTCAATCTCATTTCCTGTAACATCATAACATCACCCTCCGGGAAGACTTGGATCCTCAGCGTCCCAGTTTTCATGTAGATTGAGGTAGGGTTTTGGATGCTCTGTCAGGGGCCGGGGCCCAGAGAAATGCGCAAATGTAGATTTTGATGTGATGACTCCCCTATAACTGGGTCCGCCTGTTTTTGCAAATTTTTGTTGATTTACCTTACGATTTTTGGACCCCCAGGTCGTTGATTTACCTTACATCGGACACAAATTTTCTTCCCACGCCAAGTTTTTTGGCCGTTTGGCAGGTTTTTCAAAAAAAAAGCGTTCAGTGAGGGTCGATCCTGAGACAATCCGAGTACCTGTGAAACAGACGTGCATCCTACTGAGCCATAGCAGTAGATAGGTAGGTAGTATTCTATGCTCTAGAGACTACTACCCTAAAAAATTTCTCAGGCTGCGCCCGATTTACCTTACTGTGGACCTACGGCAGCTCACCGGGCACTGATTTACCTTACGAGACGGACCGGGAACCCCCAAATTGGAGGGTTGATTTACCTTACGGCGGAGCCAGTTATAGGGGAGTGACCGGGGGCCTGTCCCAGTGTAGATCGATCAATATTTACTTATGGTTGGGACGGCAATCATCTTGAATGGCAATCTAAAAATATTATGCCTCGGCCTTTCTGAACCACTTAACTACATCCTCATGGGTTCTGCCCGCAGCCTCAAATACCCTCTGAGCTAACAGACAGGTCCAATCACAACAAAAGATCACGCATCAATGTCCCCACCATTTGCCATATGGATGCTCTACTATCATGCTCTACCTTACTGTCGACTCTCCGTGCCGACGTGCATGATTGGATAATATTTGCTTATCCATCCGGCGCGGAGGTTCTTGGCCAACGAGTCGACTACCCAACCTACTTGCCTTGAAATGCAAAACTCGTATTCATTTTTTTTCCCCATATTGTTCGAGTTCTTTGTGCAAACTGTCGGATCGCTATTTGAAGGCTTAAAAATATCATTCAAATGCTCTAAGTAAAGCTAGGGTAATGAAAATGGACTAAAAAAAACCGGCGCACGACCGTGACGGCCGTCCCGGTACCCGTCCCGTCCCGTAGAGATATTTTTCAACCTCGCGACGGTACGGGGCCGGGACGGCTGTACCCGTTCGCTACCCGTCCAAACGACGGCCGTGCCCATCACGGGCACGGCGCACAGCCCTAAATTTTGCAAGATCAGTTAATTACTAGTTCTAAATAGTAACTGGTAACTGGTAAAGACCTGATAAACATAATGCAAGTAAAAGACTGATGACTGGATGGGGTCAGGTTGAGAGCATCTGAGATGAAAATGATAGAGTCTACCATTGGTCTACAGTGATTCACCGGTCACTGAAACACTCGCATTGAACAGCTGATATTACTAATTTTAAGCATTTCCTACTGAATCTGAGTAGGTAGAAGTCTTTGTTTACATTGTTAGAGTACTTGGATATGATGTCTTAATTTATGGGTAGGAAACGAGCGACATACTGGCGGAACTTCTGCTACTATTCAATGACACAGTCCCCATTTGGCTTGGCGCTTAACGAGCGCTTAACTGGCATTCCTTCACAGAACGTTGCATCGAGCTCAAACTCTGTAATATAAGTAGTAAACACTGAAAGGAATAATACTCAGATGGGCACAATATTTGCGACGCGTCGAGAGGAGGTGTGCAGATTTGACGTGATGATGTCCGAATGCGGACCGATCAATCTTCCTGAAGCGGACGGTAGTCCGGAAATATTTATTCTGGCTCAGATAGGGTACTTGCTCAATCAAAAGCGAGTGGAAATATGCCGCCATAGCATGAAATCAATGCACAGTGGTGGATTTGTTTTAGCACAAAATATTACGGGCACGAAAATCATTGAAAGAGTCGAAGTTCAGAGAGAGAATTTCTGCAACCAACAGTATAGGCACAAAGCTTCTGGAACTTTGTTAGAGCATACATTATATCCTAAAGACTAAGTCAAACTTGTTCTGGGCCACAATAGCTACAGATCCTTGCACAAGAACCAAAATCAACCAACTGTTTTATTGACCGGTGGATCACTGTACCATGAAATTGATGTGAGCCATTATTTCAATCTCTACAGCTGGTGTCTCAGTGGTGAATTGAGGAAGTATAAAGCACTGCATTGCAGATTTATGGCAAATTTATAGGTCAATATAATTTTAATGTTGCGGCCTTTTAGAGGACAGGTTGCGCAGAAAAAGAAAACCGGGGTCCTGGTTGCTCTGGACTTATTTTGTCTGGCCAACCTAGCATAGAATACATGTGGAGAATGAGCTGCTTCTGCTTCTAATGAAGCTGAAGAAGCATTGAATCACAAACACAAGACATAAATTTCAATTTATTGAACTCAGGTATGAGCCTCGGTGGCTCAATGCGAGCTGGTCGGCGCAGGAGCGCGCGTCAACCGAACGTTTTGGGTGCCCCAGGAATTAAGCAATGCACGCATACCTAAGAATTAAAGAACATGTCCCAAACTGTCCTTTCAGAAATGGCTCTACTACCTTGTAGTACATATTGCGATACATTTAGCTTGGCTGTCTGCAGTGTGACTGCGGCATATAAACTACTTACGTACCTATCTAGCTCCCAGGTTTAGCAAACGTGGCCTACGCCAATGGCGTTGATGAGCATTGAGCAACTTCGGTGAATATAATTTTATTAGTTTTTTTTTGGTAAACCAGGTAGCGGGCTGTGCCGCTTGTCGGCCTTACCGGCCTTATTTCCCACAAGGGTCGCTCCCGTAGTAGGCCGTACCACGCTTGACGAGGCCGCGAGGCGCCTAGGGCTCGTGACCAACCGCGTTCGCCAATGCGCTTATCACGGATGGCGAAGCGGCTGGGACATTTGTGGCAGGCCGCGCTAAATGTGAGTTAGGACTTAGAATTTTTTTTGGGAGGAAACAATCAAAGTTTCTTGTATTTACATTTCGAGGCGCCTCAAATTTTCATTTTATTTTTGGTGCAAAAACCGGGAGTATTGTATGGTCCATTTGGGCATCTGTACATTTTTGAGGGGCTTATTTCGCTCAACAGAGCGGTGAGCAAGTTTCCGCATTGTGAGTTGCAGCTGTGGGTCCTATGTGAGCGTGCGTTGAGTAAACAACGAGAACCAGTGCTAAAAGGTGCTAAAACCAGGCACATCAAATCAAGAAACGGGGAGTTGATGTTGAATACTTACCGGTGAACTGTTGAATAACAGGATTTAGGTGCCACACAAGATAACGAATCTGCGTACCTGAAAATGCGGGGCAGACAAAAAAAAAGGGGGCCTTGCCCAAGCCTGCACGCGGACGCGGGGAGTCGAACCCCGATTGCTGCTTAGCCCGAGGAATTCAATTCATGGGTGACAACCGTACACCGTGCACCACGTCCGTGTTTCAGGCTTGTCAAATCCCAGCATACACCAGCTATTTGCTTGGGAGCTTGTGACATGGTGGTTCAAGCGAGGTTGTGCATGTTTGGCAAGAGCCTCTCAAAAGTTTGGCTCTCTCCATGAATGCTGCAGCGAGCAGCAAGCGTGCAAACTCACCATACCGCGCCTGACGCGCCCTGTTTCCACGGATGCTAACCCAAATGGCGGCCCGCGCACCCCGCTCGACGCCGTCATCGGCACCCAAGTAACCACAGCATCGCTGCGAGCGCTCGTCCTTGCCCGCCGCCTGCGCCATCTAACCGACACGTCCGCCGCCCTGGCTCTGCTTCGGTCGCACGACGGCCCGCCCTCCCGCCTGGTCTTACACGCCGCCGTTCATGCCCTCCTCCGGGCCGCCGACGCCCAACGCCCAACGCGCCGCCCTTCTCCTGCTCTCCCGTGCCGCCAAGCCCACCCCGGGCCTCCACTCTCTCACGCTACTCGACGCTCTCTTGCAGCAAGTCCCGCGCGGCATGCAACACAAGCACGACTTTGCGTGCTCGACCCTGCGGTCGCCGCTGCTTGTGCTCTCCCCGGAGCCCATATCGCACCCCGCGCTATGCCTTGCGACCGCCCTTTTTGTCGTTGCGCGCAGGCTGCTGGTGCGCCGTCGTGCAGGCACGGTCACACGCCTCTGGCAGACGCTGCTCGCACAGCGCGAGCGGGTCGTCGCCGCCCTCGTCCTCGAGCGCCTTGTCAACCACCTGCGCAGGACGCTGCCCGCCCTCCTCGTGCTTGGGCGCCTCCCTGATGGTTCTACCGTTATTGATAACAACGGCAACGCGCCCCTCACCCCCACCGCCCGCGTACACCTGTCGCGCTGCCTCGCCCTCCTACGCCTGGAGAACAACGTCCCCCTTCCGAGCTCTTTTAGGACCTCTGCAAGCGCATGTGGCGCGTCCTCGCGCTCCTCGCGCGCGTGGGCCATTTCGGCGCGGCCACGCAGCGCCGAGCGGCACGTCTTTTTTCTTTTCGGCGCATGCTCGTAATCCATACTAATTTTATTTTATTTTATTCATCTCTTCGTTACCGGTTTTTCTTCTGGCCTGGTGCTTCGGCGTGCCTTCTCTCTCTGTCATGTCATTTTTTGTTTCTGTCGTGTCATTTTTTTCTCTCTGTCGTGCACTTTTCGGGCGGCGGGTCTTTTATTGTGCAGGCGGTCTCTTTTTTATTTTTTTATTTTTTCCTTCCTCTTGTTATTTTTCCTTTGCTCTTTTCGAGTTTCGGCTGGGAGGGCAGTTTTATCTGTTCCTCTTCCCCCCGAATCCCTTGTTCCTGGCCTCGCTTTCCCGGGTTTCTTTGTTCTTCCTCGAGTGGATTCGCCCCCTTTTATTTTTTATTTTTATTTTTGTTGTTTGATCTATTTATTCCCTTCTCTTCCGTCCCTTCTTCTCTTCCATCCTCTCTTCCTTTTCTTCTCGAGTTGCTCGCTTTTTTTTTCCCGTTTTCAGCTGCGCGCCTTCCTTTTCCCTTTCCTTTTCTTTCCTTCTTTTTTCTTTGGTAGGGAGATCTTTGACAATTTGCGTTTCGGGGATTTGGCGTGGTGGGAGGGAGGGAGAAAGGGGAGCAGGGGGAAGTACCACGCACGCTGATCCTTTAAAGGCGCGGGGGCCAACGCGTCGAGACGCTCGAGACATCCCTCCATTCGTTTTGCTCGCTCCTCGCTTCGTGGTTCTGTTTCTGTCTCTGTTTTTGTGCGCAGGCGGAGTACTGAGGATTCATTACCTCCGGCGGCGAGGGAGGCGAGGGCCGAGGAGCCTTTGATTCGCTGCGAATGGCCTGATCGCTTTCTTTTGTTTTTGTGCACGTTTCGGGCCGAGTGGGACGTCCGATGGGAGAGCCTCCTCTGATACGGGAGCGCAGTCGGCGCTCTCGTCCAGACATGTCATTACAGCACCTTTAGTCGCTAGAAATGATCCTATGCATTTTTCCTGTAAAACTACCGATTGCAAACATTTCTTTCAGTGCAGATCCAGGCTCAAGTCGTGGCAGGCAACTTGATTGTGTTGCAGAACAGAGTTTGTACACAAGTGAATAAATTGAAGCTTAGGGTTCAAATCCCTGACTGGAATAGCGGGTGACGATTTTCTTGAGGAAAACAAGATCCTTTAAAAGAATGCATGCCTGTGGTAAAACTAAAAATACAAACTGGAATGTCGTACGGTGCATAGCTATGTTCTTTGGGAGGGCTATTTACCGCGCGCCAGAGCAAACACGGAGCAACTTATCCCGGCGATCCTAGATCCCACCACGTTTAACAATATCTTCAACCTCCTCCCAAAGCGTGGAAAACACCGGGGTTCGAATATGCACAATATTTGGAAAGATCCCTGCGAGGAACCGGCCTACCAAAGCCGGAGAAGAAATAGGAGAATAGAAGACCTGCAAAGATAAAAGCTTCTTCTGGCCAAGGGGCTGCTCATCGGAGGAGGGCGGAAAAATGGTGGCGTCAAAGGTGAGAGCGATTGAGACCAACTCCGGGCAGTGTGTCGCAAATGCGCGAAGACTGGCGAGTGTCATGATGGGCGGTAGGGACTCATCGCTCAACCTGAGTTGGACGAGATTCGGCCATGCGCGAGCCATATCCCACACGGCTGCATTGTCGAGAAGGAACTTGCCACGTAGGTGTATGGTGACCTCGCGAAGGTTGCTGAAGCAGAGTAGATGCGACAGCGTTCGGCCATCGATATCAAGATTAACCTCGCCTTTGACACCCAATATCAGATTGATCTTTTCGAGAGTACTGTGCATGATGTGGGTAGAAAGTGCGGCGAGGAAATGATGGATGTCATGTTCGGAGTCCGAGGCGTCGGTACCTGCGTACAAAGACCGCAACGGAGTGTTCCAGAATTCATTCACCACCTCTGTTACGTATCCAAGTGTCATAGATGGTATCGACAGATGCCGAAGCACCGGGAAGCCGCCGCCTGTGCATCCCGCCGGGGGTGATGGAATAGAGGGGAGTAGATGTAACACCTTCCCCATCAGGGATAGAGAGCTGAGAGCAGGAAGGGTGGAGAGGTGGTCGTAAGCCGCACGATCAAGTGTGGGCAAGGCCAACTCCTCAATGTGTATCAATTGACGAACCCAGAGGGATGTGGTGGTCAAGAGGTGGGCAGGGTCCGACGAGGTGGTGAAGATTTTTAGTTGTTTCAGCTCCGGGTACACGAGAGGAAGATCAGGGAGGCTGAACCAGGAAGAGTCCAGCGACAGGGAAATAGATGTGACAAGATCAAGGGATAAGTAAGGAATTATAGTTCCGCCCCTTTCATCCGCGAGGAACAAACTGAGTTGTCGCAGATTGGGGAAAAGGATTCCTTGTGGAAGAAAGGGTTTCATCATTTCTAGGATGCGAAACAAGTCCAGAGTAAGTTCATACGATGGTTGATACAGGGATTTCACCCGTCTGGAATGGATCAACGGGCGCTCGAGATCCGAAGGGCTAATGGTACGCGCAAGAGCCTGAACGATATTGAGCACGTATTATTCAATGCGTGAATGGAACTCCGCACAAATTTACCCGGATCCTTGGGCTCCCAGATATCAGCAGGCATACATAATATGACGTTGATGAGGCCGTGCTGGTGCCGCCATAGAACATCTAGGGCTGCGCCATGAAAGACGGTCGCCGTGCGTGCAAGTGTGGCAAGATCCTTGCGATCAACGCGTGGATGGCCCACTTCTTCGCACAGAAGCTCGACCAAGTCTGGAATCGAGAAGAAATGGTGCATTTGGAGCGGTGTTCTGCAGTGGACGAGCGGAGTGGTAGCGGCGAGATCGCGGCGGTTGAGCAACCGGCACAGCCTCGGCCGGGTCGCCGTATTTGCTGATGCGTGCATAGGCGTCAATGTATCGTCACCAGCGCTTACCTCTCTTTATCATTGCCACTTGACAAACGAGGTAGCGCAAAGGCGTTTTAAACCCGTTTCACTTGGGTTGTCCTCCCAAATTACTGACCGTCTACCGGGGCGACTCGCCGAGGAGATCCTACGGCCCGGTGACCAGTAATTGCAGGTTTCCCTCAACATAAATTCAACAATCCCATTACGGCCATCGTCACCCACTCGCATTATCTCCCCTCGCTTTAGTTCTTCATTTCTCGAAGCTATCTGGTGCTTAGTGGGTACCGAAAGAGCTCCTCTGTTCTGAGGCTACGCTGGAGGGGCGAGCGGAGCCATCCGATGTGGAATCAAGAGGCACCCAGAAAAAAAATCGGCTACACAGGGTCGGAAAACTGAGTTAAGGGGTGCTCTGGACACATACTATACTATTAAGCGAGATTCCCACGCGTCATCGCCACCAATTCTGGCCTAAATAGGAATTTTTCGGCATATGCCGGCAGGCCAGTAATTTTTTCCATTCTACCTTCCCCCCGAAGTCTGGGAAGACAAAACAATTTGTTCCGAACTAGCATGTTCATTACCACGGGAATAGTTTATAAACTGCCGCGCGCTTTTTTGCGCACCCTGCCTCCGGCATTCTCACGGCAGAAACCATCACAGTACCACGCCCCAGTTGGTTTCTTCTTCAAACCACGGCAGCACAAATGAAACTGGGAAAATTATGATTTGAGCACTAGAAATTGGCCATAAAACATACCTTTGAAGTGCATGCGGCCCACTGCAAGTTATTGTTTTGAGGTCCCCAGTTTCTGTACAGTCTGGGTCATCGCAGTCCTTCTCGTCATCAGAGAGGATCACCTGTTTTCGAGATCTCTTCGGGCGTGGAACTCGTCGTACTCGTTTCCCAGAATCGTTTTCTTCATCAGTCTGCGGATCTGGATCCATTGGAGTGAGTCCCGAATTGTTTTCTGCCGACAGGATGAGATCGCTGATAACAGCATCAGGAAAAATTTGAGTACGGACATAGGTTGATGTAGCCAATGTAGCCCAGGTAGCCCTGTAGCTACCCCCTATAAATATAGGACAATATAGCTCGGTGCGAGGAATATAATGATCTATAACGTACTTTATAGCCACGTGCGTCATCTATGTAGCACCGTAGCACTGTAGCTGCATAGCCAACGTAGCTCAAAGTAGCTCAATTTTGGGCTACAGATGATAATACTGCGCGTATAAAATGGGAAAATAAATTATATTCATTAAAAATGCGGGCCATAAATCCACAATTACTGCTCATCCGCTGGGCCATACTCCCCCTCCGATTCGGTTGATGAATCCTCCGCAAACTCCTTGATCGCAGCATCGAGGTCCGATTTATTCAGAAGAGAGACGCCGCAGATGGAGAGGGGTTGGGCGCCCGAGTGGAAGCTGTCGTAAGGCATCAAAAACAAAATTGCCACATATATGAATCACACACCGGCCCAAATTGTGCATCCTCGAGAGGATGCCGTGCAAAATCGGGTATGGTTCAGTGTGCTCCTGAAACTCGAGAAGCGCCTTGCAATGGGCCTCGTAGACACCACGATAATCGTTGGCGGTAAACGGTGTCTCGGTGCGAATGCCCGTCGCATATTGGTCGATCAGATTCTCAATCTATATATAGGATTATTCATGTGAATAGCGTGTAAGATGGATATGACATACCACAGCCAGAGTAAGACCGAACGCCTGGAGAGGAAATGGATCGAAGTATTCCGGATACATGGCTCCTTCGTCGCGACGGTTCGCAAACCACATGGCATTGACGGCTGTCTGGAGTATAGTGTTTTTGTACATACCCTTCCTCTCCTTTATGTCCTGATTGGCGGTGAGCGCACGCAAAGAAAACGATGAAG
The DNA here is from genome assembly GCA_029282285.1 of Mycena rebaudengoi. NCBI lineage: Eukaryota > Fungi > Basidiomycota > Agaricomycetes > Agaricales > Mycenaceae > Mycena > Mycena rebaudengoi. Next base: position 2,365,937 of record JARJCX010000002.1, on the reverse strand, counting down.
TATGTAGTATGCGTACCTTGAAAGCAAAGGTACATCCATCCTTCAGCTCTTCGGCCAATACCCGGTTCCTAGCAATGCTCTTCTTGTTCTGGCCGTTATTAAAGCCGTAGGTAATCTCAATGAGCGGCTTGATTTTCGTCTTGAGCTCGCCGCGCAGATGCGAGCCTCGATTGGCAATCTGGAGCGAAATTAGCCAGTGTCGAATATAGCTAATAAACTCACCAATTTGGCGATATTCGGCGTCAGCTCCATCGAGAGCTTGAGGGTGTGACATGCTCCGTTCCATGCACGTCCGACGAACTCTACCTCTGTGTCATGGTCGGGGAAGGCGTTCTCCGCGCTGATGAGAACGCGGAAGTTGCTGATGGCTTGCTTGAGAAGCTCCTGGGTGGTATCATCGTATTCGCTGGCTTTCACGCGACCACCGGTACCAGTCCTTTGGGATTGGGCCGTGCGGAGCTCACCCACGGAGGTGGAGCGTTGACGCTTAGCACCTGCGACCGGTGAAGGAGAGCGGGCGCGCGGAGAGCGGCCGGCGCCGGGAGACGCCGCCTGGGGAGAGCAAGAACGCGTGGCACGGCGAGCGGGCACCCGCGGAGAGCGAGAGCGCGGACATGGAGCGTGGGAGCAGGCGTGCTGAGAGCGGGAGCGCGAACGCGCAGAACGAGAGCGCGGGTGTGCAGAACGAGAGCGGGCGCGTGGAGAGCGGGCATGGTCGTGGCTGAGTCGACGGCCTCTGGGGCTGGAGCTGCGATGCCGACTGCTTACGTGTTCACGATGGGGCAGAGGATCGTCCCGAAGATCCACCTGGACTCTTTGAGGGACGACCTTGTCGTTGATATTTCGGACCTGCATAGGAATCAGTACCAGTCAAGATAGATGTGAGACACATACCAGAGGACGGAGAGGGCTACGAGCAGCAGGAAGGGGACTGCGGCCTCGGAAATGGCCAGTGTCACTGCGATCATGACGCCGACAGTCATTCTCCACGTTATCGCGGGAGCTACCGGAGCCGGCGCCGCCTTGTGTCGGGCGCCGGTCCTCGCTGAATTGGGGAGGCGGCGGGATTCTGCTGTTACGCTGAGCGAGGTTCTTGGTGGCTGTCGGACGAGAGGGTACTGTCCGCGAGGTAAACTAGTCAAGAATTAGATTGGAGTTACTGTACAGCTGTAGGACTCTCACCACGTCGTCACGTCGTGGTGCCAAATTCTCGTCGTTGTCATTCTGGCCGGAGGCCTGCAGCTCCTTCTTCTTGGCAGCTTTGGCAGCCTTGGCGTGCTTTTCATGCTTGCGAGCGTCTGCCGCCTCCTTCTCCTCGACTACCGCATATCAACAAGCGGGAGGTCTTAGAAGTAAGATACATACTTCTCTGTGCTTCTTTTTCACTTGCGCGTCTCGGCCTACTACGCCGGTGGTGGCTCTCATCCTCATCGTCATCGGTAGACTGGCGATGGCGGTCGTCGACTAGAACCACGGGTCAGTGAGAAGACGTGAAAAAAAGATTGAAGGCGCACCATCTTGATTTTCAGTGTCACTAAGGTCTTCGTCATCGAGGCCAGCCCTCGGACTGGTATTGGCTTTGCCTAGGACAACAATGAGAGTGCGGAGAAAGGAGAGGGGGCAAGGATTTACCGGCAGCGGCATCTCGTTGGCGACCCTGATGAGATGAGCTCGTTGTACGAGCTAGACAAAAGGATAAGTATAGAGAGATGAATAAGAGAGGGGGAGGAGCTCACGCTGGGCGTTCTCCTTGTCCTGAGAGCTCTGCTCCACAGTGGAGTGGTGGCGAGTGGAGGTAGGGAGGATCTTGGATTGAGCGTGGGCCATTGCTGCGGACGAAACTTGGCAGTGAAGACTGTAGTGGTGGGCTGACTGTGAAATCGCTGGGGGTAAAAGTGAGGGAAAGTCGTGGTGGGTGGGCGGCTTTTATAGGTTTGGCGTAGGCGGATGTGGGTCTGCTTTTATAGGTGGTTAGTATCAACAAACATGTGCAGTTATTGCACATGGTTTACCCGTCTTTACGCGTTGTTTATAATCACGGGGCGACTGGGCGGGCGTGCGCGGCGCTGAAACACGTTGCTGATTGCACAGTTGGTGAGATTTCGCAAACTTGGCAACAATAAACTTGCCTAGGCTCCTCGCACGACAGCACGCCTTCCAGCCATGCCTGCAGGGCCGTCTCGTTGCTTTTACTGTCAAAAATCAATCCCGACGAGCGCCGGGATCAATCGCCACATCGCCAATACCAGAGCCTGCAATAGAAAGTGGGAGGCAAGCTTGGCGTCCGCGGGCGCAATTACTGTTAGGGCTGACGAGGCCGACGGCGCGCCAGCAAAGGATGGGCCTGAACCTCCCCGCACTCCATCACCCATCCAGTCGGAAGACGATGACATGGGACTCGGGGACGACTTTGTGCCTATGCGGGAGCCTTCACCTCCACCGCCAGAGCCGGCGCGGCGATCTCGTCGAGCTACAGTGGAGGAGGTTGTGGACGATGATGACCCGCAGAACTTCGGTCGCTTCCCAGAGCCCTTTCCAAAGCCAGCCGGTACACCTCTGCGAAGGGGAGAGACGCTGTTCGAGCAAATGCGGAGCCAGCAAAAGCAGGCTGGCACCGATGAATTCGCGCCATTCCAGGGTAGTGATGAGTGGGATTTGGCTCGATGGCTGTCCAAGAATGTCAGTCAGACAGCAACGGACGAATATCTACAGCTACCGATCGTGAGTCGCAATCGTCACACAGAGATAATATTCACTTACATATCGCTCTTCAAAGAACAAGAAGGCCAAGCTATCCTTCCACAACAATCGCGCGTTCCTGAAGAAAATCGATAGGCTTCCCACGGGGCCAGATTGGACTTGCGAGATGGTGACAGTGGCGGGGAACCGACTGGACGAGAACGATCAGCCCATGTCGGAGGAGCTAGAGCTATGGATGCGTAACCCTGTTGAATGTATAAAGGAGCTTATGAGCAACCCTGCGTTCCGAAACCACATGGCATACGCACCTGAACGCGTCTACTCCAACCGCCAAGGGAATGAAGAGAGTCGTATCTTCGATGAGATGTGGACCGCAGATTGGTGGTGGAAGCTCCAGGTAAGACTGTCGAGATCTAGGGTCAGCAGGATATTGACCGCCCACAGCAACTCTTACCAGAGGGCGTGTGCATCAGCGGTCTCATCATCTCTACGGACAAGACCAAACTCTCTCAGTTCCAAGGCGATAAGACGGCATGGCCAGTTTACCTGACGATCGGGAATATTTCAAAGGAAGTTCGCCGTCAGCCATCGGCTCATGCGACGGTCCTCATTGGTTACCTGCCGGTGTCGAAGCTCACCTGCTACACGGACGATACTCGTTCCCTCGCCGGATACCGCCTCTTTCACCGTTGCATGTCCATCCTGCTCAAGCCTCTCATTGCAGCCGGCAAGGAGGGCGTCGACATGATCTGCGCGGACGGCTTCGTTCGTCGCGTCCACCCCATCCTCGCGGCTTACGTCGCCGACTTTCCGGAGCAATGCCTAGTGGCGTGCTGCAAGGAAAACCGATGCCCTAAATGCCTGGTAGCCCGTCTGGATCGCGCCCTGGGCAGTGCCGACGGCTATAATACTGAGTCTCCGGAGCGGCTCCACATTGACTTCGCCAAAAAAGCGTACCAGGCGACGAATCACCGCGACTATGTGGAGCAAATGGCACTTTGGCTGCAGCGCCAGGAGGCGGTCGCGCTCCGTTGTTCCTACCTCGCCTGGCTGGCAGAGGAACTCGCCGCTGATTTACAGAAACAGTCCTCCTCCGATGATTTCGATGACGAGGACTCGGACAACGACGAGGAAACTTACCAGCTCCCACCCACCTCGCTTCCCACCACTGCGTATACCATCGCCAAACGTCCCGCGACCCTCAACGTGTCTGTCATGCATCTGGAAACTTTGCATGGTGCAGTGGACCTCATCCCCGCGCTTGCCGCTTTCCTCAAACTCCATTTTCCCTCACCCATTTTGCCCGGACTTTACGATCGTTTTGATCTTTATAATCAAGTTTCTTTGCAATTACCATCTAATCGCTTTCTTTCGTCACAGCCTCGTTCCACCCGTGTCCGCGCAATCCCCACTGTACCTGCCAAGGGTCGGCATCCCGCCACTCCAGCCCATTTCGATACCGCGCTGATTGTTGAGGACCCGTCCCAGTATGTTCCGTCATCTGGGATTCAAGGTGTGTACTTTCCAAACTCGTCGGCCGCTGCTTATATTTAAAATAGGACTTCGCCCCGCTCAAATCCGCGCTATCTTCAGGCTCCCTCCTCAATTCGGCACTTACACGCACCCCCTAGCCTATATCGAGTGGTTCACGCCGCTGAACCGCCCTGATCCGATCTCAGGCCTATTTACTACTCATCGTTCAACTCGCCTTCACCGCCGCAACGCCGCCGTAGTTTCCGTTGAGCAAATTGTGAGGGGTTGTCATCTTATGGGCAAGTGTGGAGGGAAGATTGACCGTGCATGGACAGCTGACAACGTTTTAGACACTGCTACCATGTTTTATATTAATCCTTACATAGATGTAGATACTTTTACTAGAGACCGCTTCTCTTGAATTTACTGATTCATTGTCTTGACGAGTGTGCACGCTAATGATTATCTTATCTCACGGCTGTGGACGGGCCGCGGATCGGCGCCTTATATTTCTTGGCGCTGTCCAACGGAGAGTAACATCTCAACAGTGGACATCAATGATGTACCGCGTTGTTTGCCGCGGCTGCTACATAGACTACAGGCGCTACGGGCGCTACATACTTTCGGCGTGCAACTACACTCGCCTACAGCTGCCTACATATTTAACCGGGAAACTAATTCTGAAAAAGATTTTCCTGATGAGGTGTCGACATGTTTGAAAAGTTGTCCGTCGACTGCCCTGGAGGGGCACAAGTCACAGTTGCGTGGACGGGCGTCATAGCCTGAATCGTCGGCACTGCGGATGGTACTTCAGGGTACCTGGCGGCAAACGTGGTATCGTAGGACTAGAGCCGTATGGAGCTGTGCGATAGCTAGACTGCGGGTATTGGTTTGGTGGCGACGCGGTCATCTGTGCCATGTCGTGACCTAATATACAGTCAGGACATTAAAAATAGTAAAGCATTGCGCAACTAACTGCTCCGACCGCCCAGATCAGGAGGTAAGTTGTTCATGCGTGATGAGCTTGGAACATTGGCGGAACCACCTAAAAAACAAGCTAGGACACCAGCGGCACCACGAAGGAATGATAATATACTTATCGTATGGCATACCCACTGGGAGCAAAAATTAGCGCTTGTTCCGATGTCGGTGGCTCGCTAGAATCCATCTCGTCGTTGCTATCTTCTGCGACGCGAGATGGAAAGTCTGAAGAACTGTCATTGTCCGCCTGGTCGTCATTGTCATCCTGGGCGTTGTTATACTCATCCTGGTCAATATTAGCGTCCTCCTCAACGCTCAACGCTCCGGAATTTGCTTGCAAGAAGCTATTTCTATGAAAATATTAGGCAAACGGATAGAAAATTTACCCTCTGAGAGTAAGAAAAAAAGAAAAAAATTAACAACCTTTTAAAGCCATTTTTGAAGCATTCTGAACAAAAGTCCGAAAACTGGATTGAGGTGCCTCAGACCCATACTATACATTAAGCTCGTGTTTCGGGTTGTGGTGTAGTGGGTAGTACATGTATGGCCAATGTACGACTCTGCACGTTCCGAAAGGAGACCTAGCGGAGAAATAAATTATCGTAACATGGAAAATGCGATTCTCACCCGTTCCGCGTCCAAGGCGAGAAAATCCAATGTTGTAGCAAGTTCTCCCGATATTACTCTTGTCGAAATCCCTGCCAAGCGAAAAATTGAGCCGGCGGAGTCAACCTCAGATCCCTCCAGTAAGCGCGCAAAAAACGCGCCGCAGCCCAGCTTCGAGAGGCACGGTCGATTCTGGGCACTCGACGGGAATGTGATACTGCAGTTTGGGCAGGTCGCTTTCAAAATGTACCGTAGCCGATTTTCCACGCAGTCCGTCTGGTTTGAGAAGCTTTTCGTGAGGAGGGCGGGGCGAGAGGAGCCTCTAGACACACACGAAGAAGATATCAAGGACGTTGTAGTGGTCCTGGAGGACTTGAATGGATGCGATGTCTATATATATATCATCTCCAAGATATTGGGGCCAAGTCGGATTTCGAGGCTTTACTCACTGCCATGGAGGATTCCATCTTCGTCGCGCTCCTCTCAAATGACTGATGACTGATTTTATTGGGTGAAATAGTGAATATGTCAAAACTAGTCCATCTGTTCTCACTGTCGCTACCATTTACGTGCGGCCTGTCAATTCAATTTCCCAAAATTCCTCGACTTCGCCGAATCGCACCTCAAGGTATTTTCAGAACACCTTGCTGACTTTAGGTCGGGTCGTATCTCCAATCCCGCTGCTGCGGTGACTCTTGGAAAACTTTATAATTTCAGAGATATCCTGAAACGCGCGTGGTATGAGATAGCTCGCCAACCGCCACGGCTACCCCAGGATCCCGACTCGGGGGTTTACGACGGTTTAGTGCTGGACGATCTCCTTCTACTAGCCAATGCAGAAAAGTACCTCATGTCGGAATGGCTGTCGATGTCATCGCCGGCGTCCGATAACTGTCCATCGAAGAATCCGTGCACGGCCTCTGACCTCACATCTGGGTGGAAAGCTCTTGCGGGAACGGACGACATCTTGCACAAATATCGATACGACCCGATCACAGGCTTTACGAAGTTGATTGGGATGCGGTGGAAGTCGGTGCACGGGTTTTGCCAGAAATGCGCAAACGCTAACATCGCATGGTTCGCTGCGAAGCGTGAGGAGATTTGGGACGAGCTGGATACATGGTTCGATATCCCTGTCCAGCCAGCTGAAGGCGAGCAGGAATAGTCGGAGTGTTTAGTCTGTAATGTCGTCCATGATATGTTGAAAGAATGAGTCCCACAATGCGAGATAGAAAAAGGGAGACGCCATTATTGAAAATTCCTTGCCCAGAGGCAGTGCCGCAGCAGGGAAGAGGAGTGTAATGGATTGCGCAAATGGTCTCAGTACGCACGTGGTCCAACGCGTCTCAAACCACAGATTTCTTCACTGAATGGTTCGAGTCTAGTCGACCATCTCCTTCCAGCCCAAGGTAAAGGTGGAGAAGAGATGCAGGACAACCCAGCCTTGTTTCAATTTTATATATATACTTTGTATGCATTTCACTGTTTTAACTCTGCGTGAAGGAAAAGATAACAACTACATAGTTCAATTAGATAAATTGCGTGAGCATGTAATTCCTGTATTTGAGTGGTTTAAGAGCCATGGCTGAGTTCGCACCGTGTTTAGAATAATTTTCCGGGCTGAGGCATAATTGCTCAGACCCTAATCAAATGGGTGACTTTCTCCTCCCCTCGAAATATTCAAAGCACATTGAGAAGAGATGCGGGCATGTTCACCTATGTGCATAGCGGAAAGAACATTACACTGGATTAGTCCTACCTGTGCTGGTAAAAGAAAAAGAAAAGAAATAGGAAACTCTCCGGCCCGAACCGAGCACATGACTTTTCCTCGTACCTGCATGCAGTGAATGATACCAAGGAATTGGAAGAAAATGCAGAGCCACCCTCGAGTAAATCCTTTCACACAATCTGAGAATTATTTCCAGCTGCAAACCTTTGAAAAAGAAAGATCCATATAAATAAATAAATCAGGAGCCTACATACTGGACAAAATGCTATGACCTGGGCACAACATGCTGTGCACACCAAGAACAGGTGGGTATGTATTTGCCCAAATATTGGTGAAGCAGTAGAAAAGTTGAAGAGCTGGAACAAAACCGCAACACAAACCCTGACTATCCCAGATTCAGACTGTAATTCAAACCAAGACTCCTTGAAATCCTTTGTCCCCATAATTGCTTCCTTGAGCCAGTTGATCCTCTTCCTCCTCCTCAATAATATATGCCTCCTCTGGTGCACTAACAGGTGCATGCAATTCTGCAAGTTGTTGTAGTTGTTCCTCATATTCGACCAACACAGCAGCATCAACTTCTGCTAGCTTTGCATCAATTTTGATTATATCCTTCATCTGGGAAGACCTTTCAAAGAGGGGTCTGGCTGTATTCCACAATTCAACTGCCTTCATGACCTGTCCACGGTCATTCAGTATATCACCAATTCGAACCATGCAATCTGCCCTCCACCAATGGACATCCATGAGTGTGAATGCATCTAGAGCAACCGTGAATAGGCTTAGGGCAGTTTCATTGTCCCCTTCGGCTGAAAAAATCTGGCCAAGGCAACGGAATGCTTGCATTGTCTGGTGCCTGTGTTTGCACTTCAATGCCAATCCAAGGAAGATCCCGGTCCATTGCAGTGTAGTTTGGATGTCATTCATACCGGTGGAAAGATCTCCACACCTTTCTGAGCCATAGAATGCCAGCTCTATTGAAAGATCCTCAGACAGTGTAAAACATTTTTGAAACAGTCTTCTGGCATCACTGTGACACCCATCTCGAAGACAGAGCTCAGCAACTGCATAATCAGCGAACAAACTTGTCTCTCTGGCTGGGAAGCCATACAATGCCTTCAAATGAGACTGAGCCACATCTAGAGTTTGGTGGATGATTTTTGAGTCAACACCAGTAGCAATATCAATGAAAGCCATGTTCAAGTTTGCCAAGATGGCATCATATGAAGTTGGCTGGAACCTAGATGCAATGGTAACTTGTAGGTTACGAGATTCCAGATATTCAGATTTTACAAGGTGTATCTCGGCCTGCCAACTTAGGATGTTAAGCTCCAAGGGACCTTGTTGTTGACCAAGAGTAACCAGGATCTGTCTGGATTTTTGCAGAAGACATTGAGCATGCGCATAGTTTGCCAGCTGTATATGACATTTTCCTTGAAGCCAGAGAGACCATGCTTGTCCATACATGTCCCCCATGTGCTCGGCGTATCTATCTGCGTCCTTGGCATATGTGAGTCCATTCAAAGGCTTTCCTGCAGCCATCAGGATGGTGCACAAGCTATTCAAAGCTTTTATGCCGACAATGGTGGGGTATCCAATACTTTCTGCCAGAGAATAGGCTGTTTGATAATATTTGAGGGCTTCCACAATATCTAACTTCACCCACTGGAAGTAGACTCCCAGTGCATGGTACCATTTGGCTGGTGAGAAATTAGTTATGTGAACACACATGACAGTGATTGTGTCTTACCTTGTTCCAGTGTATCTTTTGATTTGAAATACTGAGTGCCTAGGGTGATGTTGCTCTTGAAATCCAGGTCAGGTAAATAACCCGAACTTTCCAATAGCTGGATAAGATATTCCCCAAAAATAGGATCCTCTTCCCAATGCAGCATTTGCCCAGAAAGCTGCAGCAACAGAGGTGAATATGTGTTTTGAACCCGATCATAGAAATGATTGAGAAAGAGGATGCTCCTAATATTCTGGACAATATCTGGTCCCTCTGGTTCAAGCCCATCATGAAGAACAGTGTTGAAGTTGCCCAAATTTCGTGAGATTTGGGGGAGTATATCTGCTACATTGAGATTCTTGAATTGGTTCCAAAGATCAAGAATTTCATGGAAGTGTTCCCATAGTTTTAGCTTTAAGGAATTTGCTGGAGGATGAATATTGAGGATATGCTCTCGTATTGGAACCAGAACTTTGAGATGTTGATCCTGGCCAACAAATGCAAGGGCCGTTTGAATAAGAGTGGCCTTGCAGGCCAGAATGTCAGGGATTGGCAGTTGTGCCTGCACCAAATCTGCATCTGCAAGCCCATCTGGTAGCAGAGACAGAATGCTGAGTAACTCTTGAGCTCCTGGGGTCATTCAGGAGCTGGTGTATGACAACATGATGGAGATGTCTAGGCTTGATCTCTGGTCATACCCTTCTGAGAGCATCCGAGTACTTTCCAGTTTCCACCGATAAAGTGCTTGGATACATCCCTCAGAACCAGCAACACTTGCAATGAGGCTGACTGCAAGTGGAAGATTTCCTGTCAGTTCAAGGAGTTCTTTGATACTGCCATCATCATGGCCTTCATCAGCAACCTCAATGAATGTCTGCCAAGCAGCCGCATTGGAAAGTGGCTCAAGAGGGGCTAAGAAAGGCCTGGTCCATTTGACTTTGCTCGGTCGCTCAGCACCTCTCAGGGTAATCTACAGGAAGTTCAAGGCATTTTAGATAAACTCAAAAACATTACTCACCATGAGACCCAAGTGGGGGACATCAGTAACAAGGGATAGGAACTCTTCAACTTCAGGGCGAGATGACAGGGCTTCCCAAGGGGTCTCCAGATTGTCAAGGACCAGAAGGGAAGGAGGAGCATGGGCAAAGTAATGTGCAATCTTGTTTGCCATGTTTGAGCCCTTCTCCAACCCAATATGAGTTGCAATTGCCGCAACCAGCTCAGTGCAAGTGGGGCTCGAGTGGCATGGAACAAAGTATCAATGTGAATACTTGGCTTCCACTTGTGGATTATGGAGGGCTGCAGTAGCTAGACTGGTTTTTCCCATACCACCTGTACCTAGGATAGCAACATGGGCGGAATTCTGGAGGAGTACATTGACTACATCCTTCAGCTCTGATTCACGGCCATGGAAGATGCCGGGAGATGCCGGGAGCAGATTAAATGAACCTGAACTAATGTGAAAATCAGCCACCATGGATTATTACACCCCCTGATAACGGACCTATTTCTGGAACTTGAAAGAGTCCCAATCACCTAAATAAGAAACATAAGCTGGAAAACTGGAGTCTGATATGAAATTGCAACTAACAGAGGAATGATCTGAACTGCTAAGGTCTGGATGGGTATTCAGGAGCGCCATAAGCTCATCATGCTGCTGCTTTGCATCTTTTTTCACATTCCCTATCTGAGAGAGTGTTGAGCCCCCAGCTCTGACCTGAATGAATTTCAGTAATGAGATCACAGATGCCTCAGGATCCAATGCCATCAGATGTACCCTGAATATTCCGATGGCCATATTGAGTTCCTGCTTGCATGTCTCCAATTTCGCGGCATTATCAGGCTGCTTGAACAGTTTCTTGATCTTTCCCATTTTCTGCTGTGCTGTGAGAAAAGCGAAGATCTTTTGAAGTGTTCTGCCATGATGTCTCACTGTGTGTCACCCAGAAAAATGCAATGACAATATACTCAGCGAATTTTGCAATGTCGTACATGAGTGCCGTTGGAAGCACCCCTATAATTTCTGATGTGGAGCACAGGCTTGTGATAGCACACAGGATCTCGTGGATTTGTTCAACCATTATCATCCACTCGTCCCTGTTGGACCTGACAGCCTATATTTATATTTATGAGCAAGGTATTTTTTACTAACCATAGGTCAGAATTACCTCCACACATTTCAGAATTGAGAAAGTCAATCCTGTGGCTGAGGATAAGAAGGGAATCTGGAAGGATCCCGCAATCTCCTCAACAGTGCTAGCCGCCACTGTTGTATACTGGATTAGATTCTCCAGCTGTGTCGGTACTTTCATGATTGGGGATCACGAATTGCAAAGCCAAACTCCGTTCCTCTTATCTTTCCTACAGATGATGCTGTACCGCAACAGTTCAAGATTGCTATCAGCAGATATGCCGAACTATGTTTATATATCTTTTGATGTGTGCCTCGCATAGACACGATTCTACTTGCATTCTCAGCATCATATGTCACGGTGCAGGTAGAAGGATCTGTTGATGTTCCGCACCGAAAATAGACCATATGTTTCACATGTAACAAAAAGAAAAGCGATAATACTCCTCAAGTCCTGGTGAACTTCCATTTTGCTATTACACACATTGGCATCTCGACCCCAGTTGAACGGGAGGAAAGGTAAAAGACAACAGAAGTGTGTGGCCATCCGGAGATGATCAACAACATCTGCCGCCTGAGCTTCTCGTGGGAGATAGGATCATAGCAGAAGGATCTCACCTCCACTCAGAGCGCTGCTTACACCAATCCGCAGCAGCACTGTCAAGAACAGAACCAGAAGAAGAGATATCTGATCCCCAAAATCAATCTTTAGGAGTGCAATAAATCTTAGCGGGCTGACTTGAGTCCAGAGCGAATCATTCTCTGATGCAAATTTAAAGCCCCGCCCGGCTCGTGCCGGTAGCAGTGACAGTCGAAAACTTATTTTGCGCGTCGGTGTATAGAGACGCACTTAAGACTGTCAAATTTATGTACAAAAAATTAGACTTGAAACCGGATTTACATAAAAGTATCCACTTGAAATGAAATGGCGCTGAAAGTCTGGCTGAATCCTGTCGTTCAATTCAATTGATACCCTTCAGTTGAACAGAAATTAGGAGGAATTTTGAGCTGGGTGATAGCGGTTACGGGGGAGAACGCAAAAGCGGGGAGTTTGAACGCATTCAGTACGTATATATGTAGCAGAAAATGGCCAAAGGGAGTAGGAGTTGAAAACAAAAAGAAGGGAAAACAAGTTGGTCGCAGACGGTGTGGACGCGGGAGAGTCGAAATCCGGCTGCTGTCTGGACAGCGCACACTTTGCACCACGTCCGCTGAAATCCCTTCTTCAGTCGCGTGTAATGTTCGCTTGAATTTGGTGCACCCGTATTATATATATATTCTTCATACAACCAGTTGAAATACTCGCCGGCGAGTAGAGATTCTTGCAATGCGGACGCTGGGAGTCGAACCCGATGGCTGGGACGAGAATGTGGATCGTACACCACGTCCGCTTATAACCTTTCTTCAGCCGCGTGTGATGTTCGTTCGAACGCAGCCACCTTATATAATCATTCTGGTCGGTGTTGAAATACATACCGGCGAGCCGTCGAAAGGACTGCAAACTGTTGAGAAAAAACCCCGGCCGCAGAATTTGAATGTGCGTACCTGAATGAGAAGCAGGGAGAGCCAAAATAAGAAAAAGATTCAGACGAAGCAGATCTTTCATACGGACGCGGGGAGTCGATCCCCGACTGCATCCGGGCGCTTCGGAAAGTTTGACAGCTGTGCACCGTGGACCACGTCCGCTTATATCCCTAGGCTCGAACCCAGCCGCAGACGCCAGCACTGGACTTTGATGACAGTCGATCAAACGGTGTTGGCGAAGCGGCTGGAGCAATCTAACCGGTAGCTAGTACGACCGGAAGTTGCCGTGGTCGGTTGTTTTGACTTAGAAAATTTTCGCGAAAGTGAAAATTCAAACTCTTGGAATCGAAATTCTGAAGAGACAGTTATATTCTGAATCGTTCCACAAGCTTGCGCAAGTGGTCCTTTTCACCAAAAGTGAAGAAATGAAAGTGCTATTTGGAGGATGAGCAGTGCCCATCATACCATGTGATAGATCACTAGATGGTGCGAGAACACCCGAAATATGCCGAGCAGTCCCGATGCAGAACGGTGGGTTTCATTTTCCTTCTAATGCCCTCAGTTTTGGAGGAATTTTCATAAAACCAATAGAGTGCGCTGGCGGAGGAATTCTGCGAAAGACTACCTCTTTAGAATTCTAATTGAAAGAGTTTGAATTTTCACTTTCACGAAATTTTTCTAAGTCAAAACAACCGACCACGGCAACTTCCGGTCGTACTAGCTACCGGTTAGATTGCTCCAGTCGCTTTTCCGCCCGCGTATTGATCGACTGTTACGAGTCCTAAAATTTTAATTTTAGACTCGTTCTTAGGCCTCATCTCCACCAAGAAAATCGTAGTACTTAAACTTTACTTTGAAACGTGACTTGACCCTAACCTTATTTTCGTTGTCTTTGCCTTCTTTCTCTCTGTTCTTCTTTATGTCGTCCCCTTTATTTTTGGGGTGGTGGTTTCGATTTTATCTTTGTCCCTGCCTGACCTTTTTTATTTTCTCTTTCTTTACAAGTCCCTACCGCCGTTTTTTTTGGAGAGTTTGATGCCATCAACTTCTCCTGTTGCCACGTGCCTTTCCTTCCATCCGACTCTCAGATTTTAGATTGAAACGTGACTTTCTAGGTCACGCGTTAGCCTTCGTCGAAAACCTGGATGAGAGGGCGAAGTGTAAGGAGTAGGAAGTGGAAGAGAGGTTCGAGAGTTTGGGATCAAATGTATATTTGGGTCCAAAAGCTCTCGAGTCGATCGTGGATCAGACTCAAGCCAAGTGGGTGAAGTTTCGCAGAGCCGGAGGTTCGAAAGGAACGGAATGAGGATGAGCCATGTGGAGTTGGTATGATAGGTGGAGGATTCTGGTGGTGGAATTTTCGATGTAAAGTTTATACGAGTCGCTGCGCCAGCGGCCGAGGAGTTGGATCTCGTAGTCACTGTAGCCGGCGGCAGCGGCCTCGGTAGCGGCACCGCGTCGAAAGCTGTGACCGGCAAAGCCGGATGGATTTATGCCGGCGGCTGTGAGGGCGGTGCGGACGCCCGCTACGAAAGCGTTATAGTGGAGGGGTTTGCCGTCGAGTCCCTCGAAGAGCGGAGCTTTACCAGTGCGCGGGAGTTCCGTGAATAGCCGTTTGATCGCAGCGACGGGGCAGGACGCGTGGCCTGGTGCGGCGGCCATTGTGATGGAAACGCCTTTGCGAAACGGGTCAGTTTTCGAGGCAGGGAGGTGGAGGACAAGTGGGTGCAGTTGTTAAAGTCGGGGAAGAATTGTACGGCGTCGCGAGTGAGATTGAGATTCGCGCTGGACTTGCCTGAGCCGGCCGTGATCTCGCCGGAGCGGAGAAGGCCAGCGTACGCGAGGCAATAGGCGGCATAGAGGGTGGTGTGTCCGGGGACAACGCTGGGGTGGAGCTGGGCAAGGAGCGCCAGGAGAATGGATCGGGTGATGGGCTGCACAGGTTTGCGGTCCCGTTCGCCGTGGAAACGTTTGATGCCGCGTATGAGCCGTTGAACGATGGGTGATTCGCAGACGGTGAAGGGAAGATCTGCGTCGACGTGGAGGGAACGAACGGCAGACAAGTAAGCCTTAATGGTTTTGGGCTGGACTTTACCTCCAAGGCTGGCAACCCAGGACATGATGGCAGGTTGGGTTGCAGGCAGGATGTCGCCGTTGATGTTGTACAAGCTGTAGAGCCTGGTGAAATTGATGAAGGAGCGTTGCCCAGTTGAGTAGGTTTTGCGAGTGCTTGCCGCGATCCCGTGCCATAAGTAAAATGAGACGGTCTTGGGCCACGAGGTGTGTTGTTCATACCACCAATTCGGAGGCGCTTCGAGGATGGCTGGCGGTTGAGATAAGGTGCAAGTTGGAACATACGGGTATAAGCAAAACGGGAAGCAGCATCAGCGATCGCATTTTCTTTAGAGGGTAACCAGACAGAAGAAAAAGTGAAATTGAGCCAGCATGCAAGGGCTAAAAATTGGCGGAGGAGCTCCATTGTGGGCGGAGATTTGATGGAGAATTTTGTAATGCCGTCGTCGACGGCCTGGTTGTCGACGTGAAATACGACGTGCATTCCACAGAGCTGATCTCCCCAGCAAAAGATGGCGTGTACCACGGCAAGCATCTCTTTGACCTGGATATGATGTTTGCGATGGCGGCGCGGACATCTGACAGCGAACCAGTTAGTTCCAAAGTGCCCCCCAAGGCCCTTGGAACCACTGGCATCGGTGTAGATGTGGAGGGTGGGGCGGTGAGGGGAGATGAAACGGATACCATTCCATTCCGCTGCAAAAGTGGACCACCATGCAATGTCACGCCGTGCGGTTTTAGATATTCGGCGGCGTGAGAATTTTGTCAAGAACTCGGACAGGAAGTCGTAGAGCCCTCGAAGAAAAGCGCGGGAGATTGGAACAACCTGCGATGCGAATTGAAGGAAGCCGGTGAGCTCCTGCACGTCGTGGAGAGTGGCGTGGGTGCGATGTGACCAGTCAAGGAGAAGCTCCTTGAGGTAGGTGAGCTTTTCGAGGGGTAGGCGAGCCTCAAACTCAACCGTGTCCAGCTCGATGCCAAGGTACTCGAGCTCCGTTGCGGGCCCGAATATTTTTAGTGGCTGGAAGTTCAAGCCGAGCCGCTTGCCGAGAGCTAAAGCCCACTCCAACGCCTGGCGAACCTTTTCCAAGGGTATGTCAGGTGCGAAGATTTTGAGGAAGTCATCAAGGTAATGACGAATCCGGGCAGGAAGGTTTCGCTGGAGTATCCAGTGGAGCGCTTCAGCGAAGAGGTTGAAGATGTAGGGAGCAGAGCGGCAGCCAAACCCGAGGACAACATCGTGATAGAAATGCTGCTCCCAAGTGAAGCCGAGAAGGTGCCAGTCCGCGCGGCGTACTGGGATGTGTCGGAAAGCTGACTCAAGGTCAAGCTTAACGAGCTGAGAGCCACGTCCGGCTTGTAAGATATCGGAGATTGCGCGGTCAACCATATCATACGTGATTGAGGCTTCCGAGTCAGGGATGCTCTCGTTGACAGATCCACTACGCGGCCATGAGAGGTGGTGGATGCGACGGACTTTAGAGGAGCGTTTGCGAGTCACTGCTCCAAGAGGAGAGCAACGGAAGTTCTCGAAGGGAGGTTCGAGGAACGGACCCGCAGTCCGCCCGTTGGCGACTTGCGCGGCGATGTCTGCGGACAGAGCGGCGGTAGTGGCAGTTGACTCGAAGGCGGACTTGAGATTGGTGCACACTTGTGAAGATGTCTTATCACCCGTGAATCCCAGATTAGCTCCGTGGCGAATAATGTGAATTAAAGCGGATACAAAATTTCTGTCGGGATAGTCGCGTAGGTAAAAGGTCCATGCATCCTCGTTTAGAACGGACTCAACGGAGGGTACGGTAGGTAGTGGTGGAGCGTCGACAGGGGCGGTGTTGACCCGCGTGTCGGTATTAGGGCGGAGGGGGGGAAGCGGTTGCTCAGGAAATGAGCGTGCGTGGGGAAGTGGTGGGAAAGAGGCAGTTGCGAGGGGACCAGTGACGGGCACGTCTTCGGGGCGGCCGAGACGAGATAGTGAAGATAAGGCACGAAAGCTACTCGTCTGGCCGGGGCCCTACTTGGGGTGCTGCGTCAGCGGGTGCTCCTTGCCGCAGCTAGGAGCCGAGCAGGCGTGTACACGTCCGAAGTTGCACGGTGAATTGCACTTGCCGAGGTTATAGTTCCGGCAAGGCTCGGAGCTTGAAGATTGAGGCCGTTTGGACGAAGCTTTGGAGGAGCTTGCGACATTGATGGCTTTACGGTGGGGGAAGACGTACGTGCTGAGAAGTGCGAGGTCTGGGGCGCCCCACTGCTCATAATGTCCTGCTGCCATGTCACCCCGCCGCCGATTGAAGAACAGCGTGTGATATTCGAACACTGCCGCCCATTCGTACTCCGTGGCGAGTGTCGCGATGTGCGTGAGGTACCGATAAAAATAGACGGACCCAGCGGAGTGGTGGGGGAGATGAACTGCGAGGATGGCAAAGTAGTTGTGGAGGGGGAAAGTGACAGAATTGAGATTTTTATAGGCTTTATGCCTCGAGTTGTTCATCTCGAGGGTGCCGGAAGCACTGAGGCTGTACGTGGGCTCCGAATCTTTGACCCGGTTGTCGAGCTTGTAAAGGTCGGAGGCCTTGAGGTCATGTGTGATGACCGCCGTGATGCATGCCGGCTCGATATCGGGGAAGAGGGATCGGATTGGAGGTAACGCACCTGCGGGTGAATTGAGGGGCGCCAGAGGCGGGTTAAATTGGGGTGGGAATGCAGGCAGTTCGAGCGGCGGCGGCTGCTGCTCGACAGGGGGCATCGGCGGCAACGACAGGACTGGGGCGGCCGCCTGGGCAGCCGCCTGAGACGTCTGAAGTGAGCTGTACAGCTCCGCGGCGGCCTCCCGTGCGAGCTGCCTTGCATCCGGTACGGCTAGCAGCAAGGCGATCTGTGCATTGAGATTGTCTATCTTCTGAGAGTCCGTGAGGATGACAGGAGGTGGGTTGACAGGCACGCCGGGGGCGGCGGGGATGAGAGGTGTAGCGGGATCGGGCATTGGAACGGGTTCAGGGACAGGGCTTGGGGGACGTGTGGATGTAGAAGGACGCGGTGTGGCGCGTTCGAGGGCCCGAAGAGCGGTGTTCCGAGGTGGTGCAAGAGGTCGTTTTGCGTATTTCCCGTTGACGCGGAATGGCTCAGTGGAAGCCGGAGAAGCCGTGTGAAAGAGAAAGTGCTCGAGTCCGACGACGTCGAGCAATGAAAGAGAGTCAAATTATCGTGTGCGACGACAAGTGATCTAATAAGAACTGCGAGCGCAGTGTGAGAGACGGATACTCTCTTGCTGCAGCTCGCAGGCTATATATACGAGAGGGAGACAAAGATGAAAGGGAAATACGCGAGACACCACGACCTCGGGGTCGTGGTCGCGGTATCTCGCGTCGCGTAAGGAAACGAGGCAGACCAGGGCTTGTTTGCTAACAACGGGCAATCAACACACCACCACATATTGCCCAACCATTTGTTCCGCCCGAATTCCGCCCTTCCATATCCCGCCCTCCATGCCGCTACGCAACCGCTACGGTAGACGAGAGCTTACGCGGCTCGATTTCAATCAGAAATCAATCAACGCGGTTCGCTTGTGCGGACCGGTGACATCATAACCCCTATCCGTGCGTACCTGTGCGTACCCAAGTCTGTGTGCCCAGCGTGCTTCCAGGAATCCTTCGATGCACTGTGCGCACCGTATCCACCATGCACAGGGATACCTGCAAGTTGTGCGACTCCATCTCGACATGAGTTGACCAGATCACTCGGCTTTGCACACCAATAATTCACATATATTTATGTAAATAGTACACTACATTTCATGGTTCTTTTGGGACCCTTTTCAATGTAGTACGAGCAGTACAAACATCTGAGATTGGGTAAAACATCGCTCAAGCCCACCTGGCAGTATTTTTACAGCAAGCGAATGAGTGATGTATGCTTTGACGTATGTATGCTTTGACGTATGTATGCCTTTCTTTCCCATCCACATCCGCCACTAATCTTCCAACCAGTCCAAGTCCGCAATCAGATTTGCATCATTCATTTTTCTGATTTGACTTTCCACATGTGTTCTGTCTTGTAAGGTTCATCACATCGAGGCCTGCCTGTTGGGCTCAAGGATTAGCACCATTCTATTGAGGCTGCAGGCTTATGCCTTTAATCAACACTGAGTGGCCCATCACCATTCCGTGTCAGTCTTGGTTCAATTGTGTCTCTGATATACTTGAACAGTCCAAGGTATGTTATGGAATCTAATCAACCGCCGCCTAAATTCAGAGCATATATCTGCGAGAGCCTCATAGTGGTGGCAAGGTGCATCCTCTTCCAGCTCAGCCACAAACACAAACACAATAATAATATGCAACTTCGGATCAATCTGGAGATGTTTTGGTATGAGGAGTCTACTTGTGCCCTTTTCTTCTATGGCAGAGGAGGGGTGTCACTAGAGCCAAGTGATTCAATTTTCTTTTTTAGCTTCAAGTCACCTCTGGCCTCAGAAGTACTGACAACGCACAGGTAGGCGGGTTTCCTCAACTGCTTGTTGCAACAATTTTGTTACATTACCGTGTTGCTGCTTCACAACTTCCCAAAATAATTGTTCTGAAGGAAGTACCTGCCCAGTGATTCTCTCATCTTCCCTCGGTATTTGTGTCACTATTTCCGAGTGATAAGTTATGCATCATAAAACAGTAGCTTCGTGCGCACCGAGGTTGTTGAACAGGTGCTCAACTGCTTGTTTGTAATTTCAACTTTACCAACTCCTGTAAATGTACATTGCAATAAAACAAGTCTACGAATTATTCTTTTGAAGAACTCGGTTTCTGAGTTGAACTTTACCCGGTGATCCCATCAAAAAGATGTTATGCCACATTTCTGGGTCAGAACCGGCACCCAGCAGGTCAAGACGTTCAGAGAAAATAGATATCATTCACATACTGGCGGTAGAATATTTTGAGCTGGCCAGGCGACATATAAAAGTTGCTATCTTAGTTACAACGTGCGCCGGTCAACCGATATTTTGCCTAATTGGGGGGTCGGTCCATATTGAAGTTTATCAACTGTCATAAATTTTGTGGAGTCTGACTACGGGAGGCTAGGGGGTCGATTCCCTCAATAGAAACATCCGGAGCCTATTAGTACCACGACAAATATTTTGCACTTCAAGTACATCCGCACAAATTAAATCACAGTAAGGTTTATGAGGTGCGGGTGATCTGGGCCGGGCTGGCTTTAGGTATCAGCCATTGTGGATGGTTAGGTCAGTTCGTTCGGCTGGCTCAAGTCGCTAATTAGACTACATGCTTCAAGTTCATGCCCCATAAATTCCTAGCAGCGTGCTATATATAATAGCTATCGAGTAGAATTGTACTACACCACCGAGCTACAAACTTTAAAGCTTCGTTGTCACGGTACCGGTATGTGGGGATAATTCTACATATTCAGATACCCTGGTTGCGGACTGAACAGGCTCATGGTCAGAAGTTGATTCTTCATCTCGGAATCAGCGTGGTTTCCTGCATGTCGGATGGGAGTTCGCATGACCGTTGAAATGATGCACGAGGTTGCTACGTAGCTCCTTATATTGCCCGCTTGAGCGCAGAAAGAAAGCAATTAAAGAATATGCATTTGTGCTATCGGCTGCAGCCCTTCTTGCGACTTCATCCGGACCCTAACACCTATTTAAGGCAGAAACAATCTCGCCAGATAATGTGTTGGCACAGGGCGCAATGTGTAGGTTTCAAGGTGTTTGATTGAAACATAGGCAGTAAGATGCGAGGCACGTACGCAGTCAATGAAGAACTGGAATTTGGAGACATTCCTGCCAGTGCGCAGTTGGGAACCAATTGGGAATAATGTATTTCTCTAGCAGGCGCGCTGGGCACAAAAGTTACATGGACGTCCCCAATCAGGGGCGTGTCAGGGAGGGTTGGGGGTGGTTGTGGTTGAGGGCTATGATGTCAGCGGTCCTTACAATGTATTAGCGAACCGCGGCCGCGTTGATTGATTTCTGATCGAAATTGAACCCCGTAGCTCTCGCCGTAGTACCGTAGTTTTCACCGCTGTCTCCTCTTCCCCTTGCCCTCTGCCTCCTCCTTTTGCCTCTCTGACGTTGGTGATTGTCCCTTTAACACCCTTTGGCGAGTAGCTGATGTTGTTTTGCTTTAGCCATTGCATGGCGTGCTGGCTTGTGCCGCGTCTAATCGTCTATCCTTCCTCGATTTTTTTCCCCGAGCTTATGACTATTACATGCGTTTCGCCAGTCTGCATGGCGGAATTGATGAAGGTGGTTTTATGCTGTTGGCGTCTGTCTCGTGTTCTGGGGCCTCTTTGAGAGCCACAGATCTCTTCGCTCTCTCTTCTGCGATGCCTTCCTTGGTTCGTATCCATGTTGGTCAAAAACTCCTCTCGTCTGGTGGGTTTTCCTTGCCTCATCTGGATGCCCTCTCCTGATTCTCTCCCCTAGGTCCACACGATTTTCCTCTGGAAGTCTTCGCGCACATCCTATCCTTCGTCTGCGGGCTCAATTCCGACCTTTCTATTGACGAATTTGTGCACTTTCGCGTGCTCCTTTACCTCGTATTTCGTGATTTGGTCCAGATAGCTTCTCGTACCCTCCTTATCCGTCCCTTTCGCTTCTGCATCGCTGGAAGCTGGACACCGGTCGCAGATGGTCGTCGCCGCTCGGTCACCCCACCTTTCCGGTCCTGCTGTCGATATTGGTGAGGTTGAGCCTAGTTGCCGATTTGCGGAGCTAATGCATGTCTTTGCCCCCTTGCTTTGCCATTGCTGCACTCTTTTCATTGGAGGTTGGTAATGCCTTCTTACTTGAGGTTGCTCTTCGCGAGTTGGGGTTGGGGACGCCTGCTCAGCTGGGCAGGTTCACAGTCATTATTAGCAGCCCTCATTTTCAATCCTTCTATCTGGCTTGCCTGTCGTCCTTTCGTTTTGCCGACTCCGACCCCCCCTATGGTCTGCCCTTTATGCCGATCTCCCAACTCTACATCCTTCACGCGGCTGTGGAGCACCCCACCTTCACGCACCTGTCATCCATCGATGCAACGACCGTGGTTCGTCTTCCCTACAACCATTGTATGGTCTGGACCGACCTTGTTCGACTCCTTGATTTTTCAGGCCTGCTCCGCGTTCTTATTATTGACGCCCTGCATTTCGACTTCATCCCCGCGTCTATACTCTCGATCTTACTTTTCGCGGCATCCACTCCATGGCGGACATGCTTGGTCATGTCCTCTTTCCTGTCCTTCATACCCTCCGCCTCCGGTTCTCCGTCGACAAGAAATGGAGACCGACGCGCATGTTCGGGAATGGTTACCTAGACTCGTTACCAGTCTGTAACCAATTGGCCGAAAATGTGGCAAGCACTTCGGTGGTTACAGACTGGTACATCTCGGGAAACCGGATTGGGCTGTGCGCGGAGTTTGAATTTTTAGCGAGGGCCCTGTTCTGCACTGCAGTTTGAATATGATTGAAATTGAAATACCTAGGAACAATCTAATTACAAAAATGAGTAGATCTGCCTCCTAAAATTATTTTTTATCCTGCTTGGGAGAGTGGAACGACGCATCAACTTTCGGGCAGAATTGATGGTTATTGATGGCTCGCTTCTCGGCCGATCGCTTCACCTGCCAAACTTTCAAACTCCGGGGACGGCTCGACACCTGTCAACGAGTTGTCCCAGTCTGTAAACACCGAAGCGCTTGCCGCATTTTTTTCGGATTCGTTTACAGACTGGTAACGAGTCTAATGGTTACCGTCCAAAACTTCTTTGATGTGATCTATGAATACCTTGGCGTAGACTACCTGTCGCTATAAAAATGCATTCTGTCAGACTTATTATCTGCCGAATCCGCCATGGATCCAGTCCCCGCGTCCGACCAACTCATATCGCATGTAGATCATGGGTTACGCAGCCGAGTACCGGCGAATTGCGCTGCTTATGATAAAGCGCCTTCTGGTCCCTGTAAGTCTTTCCCTTCGTTCCAGTACGGTTTTCTATATGGCACAAACAGTAGGCTGTAGCAAGAGACGCGTCGTTGGAATACCTGTTCGGGCTTCTAAACTTAACCATTTCAACAGTGACCTTGCCATCAACACGTGGATTCCTTTCGCTGGCACGAAGGGTTCAAAGCCGCCCCGTCGCATGAAGGTCACCCACTATCTGCCTTCGACTCGACTCCTTCTCAAACGCGCCTTCACGATCATCTTTGTGCCCCCATCGCGTCATGCTTCTCAGCCTCTCAATAACAATGGCTCTCTCACCAACACGCGCCCTGGAACGGTCACATTCTGGTCATTAAACATGGGAAGTGTAAGCCCTTTATCAACGTGAAGGATTGTGAGGGTATATTCAAATAATAATAATAATATTGTCAGCATGTGAGTATTTTGAAAAAAATTACACGCCTGTTATAATTATCATGCAACCAGCTACATCGAACAGGGAATGCTGAAGTAGCCGTAAGTAATATTCCATGCTTGCGCTCGTAATTACTTTGTTGTATCGAATTTCAAGCGGAGTTTAAATCGGATTACCAATTCCGTCTAAAAAAAAAGGACTCGTACATGCCATGCGTCAGCAGTGGCCTCAAGACCAATCATCAATTTTAAGTTGGCACGAAAAGTGTCTGCCTCGAGTCTATTATATCCCTTCTTCAGCCATGAGGAGATTGCACCGTGCACTACGTCCGCGTATCCGGCTTGTCGGGTCCCGGGGTACACCCGCAAGTTTGCGAAATGGTGATTCGAGATCAAGCGAGGTTGTGCATGTTTGACAAGAGCCTCTGCAAACTTTGGCTCTCCCCGGCCATCAGGAAAACCTTAGCCGAGCCATAGTAGAGTCATAGCACTCATAGCGCCATAGCGCTGCATCGCGCTGCACAGCGCTGGCTATCTCTCCGCCAACGCTATGCAGTGCTATGAAGCCCTGTGCCACTCGTCCGCCTCCACTATACAGCACGGAACTTGAAGAGCCCGCCATGCAAGATGAATATTAAATTTGCTTACTGTCAATGGCATTCAGGAATTTGTTCAGTTAATAGTGGGAACTTCTCGAGGATCTTTACAAGCTTTACAACAACCAGATTTATTCATGAACGCTGTAATACACAAGTACATATGCAACAGAAAAACGGTAGAATTAGGCGATCTCCTCGATCACTGACGAGGCAGAGCCCCGCGCATCCTCGTCGATGACTCACGAAAGACGCGATATTGGGGATCGTCCAGAGCAAAGCCGGAGGTCTTGCCGCGCAGCCGCAGGTGGACATTGTAGTCTCAATGCCAGTGAGCAGGAAGGTCAAGCCAGACAGACTTGTCGGCACTGTCCAGGCTGTCCTCCGACGCAGCCTCCCGCTCTTGATGCTCGCTGTGACGTTGGTGGGTTTCCGGGTTTGACTCGAGGGTCTGCTTCGGCGCTATGTGCGACGGAATCGAGCGGTCCCAGAGAGCCTGCGCATTCCGCATCCGCTCCTGCGCAGTTACAAACGCGAGTTTGAAGAGTGCGAAGTTTCGTCTGAAGCAAGGGTGAAGCGAGGTAGAAGTTGGGTGAGGGGCCAGCGAGGCCATCTCGACCGGCCCTAATTAGTAATCTCCGCACGTTGTCAGCACGTGCGCAGAAAATCTGGTTCATATTGATGCGGCGACAACAAAGACAAACCCACAATTCTCTCTTCCTTCCCGCCATCTCCCTCGTCGATCTTCTCTATGTAGCCCATCTTGCAACTTGTGTAAGTTCATCTCACATGCCAATGTGACCTACTGACCAGGTTTCTAGCTGCCTAGAGCCACACCAAACTCTGAGAGAGCACGTCCACATTGACAGCACGCCCAGTGACTTGCGACGACAGGGAGGGTACGCCTTCCTTCTCATTTTCTTTCTTCTATTGGTTTCTCCTCTTTCCTTCACCTCTACTTCCCACCTCGTAACTACGGCTGTGTCGAGCACGCCCGCCGGGCTAATACGACTGGACGTACGAAGTGGATTCGGAGACGGCACATAAAGGTATGTAACCAGTCTCTCTCCCTCTTTCTTCCCTTCAACCTGAACCCGCCTTTCTCCTTCAGCCTCCTCCTTCTGCTCTTCCTGTCCACCGCGCGCTTTGCGGCCTTGTACCCACCAGAATAACAACGCGGGCAGTTTGTACACAAGACGCCGTCGTCCATGCAACTGGTCAACAGCAGCGCAAGCCGCGCATGGAGGCGGGTGCGGTGCATGTGTAGGTGGAGGTGGAGGGACATCGAGTTAGTATTGGCTGGACATGGGGAGGTGAGTCGTCGCTATGCCCCCCTCATTCCATCCGCACGCGCGCGTGCAGATGCATGTATGCCTGGTGCTCACATGCGTACATGATGTACCCACATTACAGGCACGTTTACCCGGTTTGTCCGGGCCCTCCGCCGCGCGCGCACATCCGGCCGCATTCGCGCGCTGACCATTTTATCCGACGCCGAGGGGCTAGAATTAACCAACATATCTTGTACTTGTCCTGAAATGCAATTGAATTTTTTGACTACTATTCTTTCCGTCCCCAAAACGAGAATCGCGAGTGAACAACACCGCATATATTTTATTAGAATTCAGCGCTGTATAGCAATGATAGGTCAGCTGCATAGCGCTCCATAGCGCTGCATACTGCTGCATAAGGGGGATGTAGCTATGGAGCTATGCCGCTATGCAGCGCTGTCAGGCGCTGTCAACCGTCATCCGGTTTTCCTGATGCGTGAATGCTGCAGTGGGCGGGATTGCTCAGACTGGCCATACCGGCGCCCTGTTTCAACGGATGCTAACCGCACCCCGCTCGACGCCGTCCTCGGCACCCAAGTAACCACGGCATCGCTGTGGCGCTCGTCCTGGCCCGCCCTGCCTGCGGCCCGCCCTCCGCCCGCCGTCTGCGCCGTCTGATTGCCCGCGCCGACACGCCCGCCGCCCTTGCGCCACTTCGGGATCACGACGGCCCGGCCTCCCGCCTCGTCTTACACGCCGCCGCACACGCCTTCCTCCGGGCCGCCGACGCCCCGCGCGCTGCCCTGCTGCTGCTCGCCCGCGCCGCCAAGACCGCCCCGCGCATCCACTCTCTCACGCTCAACAGCGCCCTCGACGCCCTATTAACGCAAGTCCCGCGCGGCATGCAGCACAAGCACGATTTTGCGCGGTCCACCCCGCGGCTCGTGCTCTCCCCGGGGCTTGTTTCACACCCCGCGCTGCACCTCGCGACCGCGCTCTTCGTCGTTGCGCGCCGGCTACTGGTGCGCCGCCGTGCAGACACGGTCACGCGCCTGTGACAGACGCTGCTCGCTCAGCGCCAATGGGTCGCCGCCGCCCTCGTGCTCGAGCGCCTCGCCAAGGACTACCGCCTGCGCAGGACACCGCCCGCCCTCCTCGCGTTCGGGCGCTTCCCTGATGGTTCTAGCGTCCATGCCGACGATGGAGTCAATTATACCCCCCTTAGCCCCGCCGCCCGCGCCCACCTCGCGCGCCGCCTCGCGCTCCTGCGCCTAGAGGACATCGGCCTCCCGACCGAGCTCTTCCTCGGCCTCTGCAAGCGCATGTGGCGCGTCCTCACCCTCCGCGCGCGGGGGCTATTTCAGCGCGGCCACGCAGCGCAAGGCGAATGCGAGCGAGGGCGCGCATACGGACGAGTGCTACCCCAGCGTGCATGCGGACGGGCGCCGCGTTGACGTGCATGCAGACCCGCGCCGCGTTGACATGCCCCTCGAAACACATCCCGCCGACGGCAGACACGATGTGCCCGTCCAGCCCTGGCACACCCAGCGCAGGGTGGAAAACGTGTTGCAGGGTACGCCTTTCTTTCCTTTCCGCGCATCCTCGTGATCCACACTGACTTCATTCTATTTTATTCATCTCTTCGTTACCGGTTTTTCTTCTGGCCTGGTGCTTCGGCGCGGCGAGTTGCTCCTCTCTCTCTATGTCACGTCATTTTTTGTCTCTGTCGTGTCATTTTTTTCTCTGTCGTGCATTTTTCACGCGCCGGATTTTTTATTGTGCAGGCGGTCTCTTCTTTTTCTTTTCTTTTTCCTTCCTCTTGTTATTTTTCCTTTGCTCTTTTCGGGTTTCGGCTGGGAGGGCTGTTCCTTTCCCCCCCGAATCCCTCGCTCCTGGCCTTGCTTCCCCGGGTTTCTTCGTTCTTCCTAGAGTGGATTCGCCCCCTTTATTTTTATTACTATTGTTTGATCTATGTGTTTCCTTCTCTTCCGTCCTCTCTATCTTTCTTTCTCGAGTTGCTCGCTTTTTTTTCTGTTTTCAGCTGCGCGCCTTCTTTTCCCCTTTCCTTTCCTTTCCTTTCGTTCCTTTTTTTTTTTTGGCTGGGAGATCTTTGCCATTTTGCGGTTCGGGGATTTGGGGAGGGTGGTGGGAGGGAGGGAGAACGGGGAGCATGGGGGAGTACCACGCACGCTGATCCTTTAGAGGCGCGGAGGCCGACACATCGAGATGCTTGAGACATCCCTCCACTCATTCTTCTTGTTCCTCGCTTCGTCGTTTTGTTTCTGTCTCTGTTTTTGTGCGCGGGCGGAGTACTAGGGATTCATTACTTCCGGCGGCGAAGGAGACGAGGGCCAAGGAGCCTTCGATTTGCCGCGAATGGCCTGATCGCTTTCTTTTGTTTTTGTGCATGTTTCGGGCCGAGTGGGACGTCCGATGGGAGAGCCTCCCACCTCTTCTGATGCGGGAACGCAGTGCAGTCTGCCGCCGCAGATTTCGGCGCCTTTGTCCAAACATGTGATTACATCACCTTTAATGGCTAAAAATGATCCTATGCATTTTTCCTATAAAACTACCGATTGCACACATTTCTTTCAACGCAGATCCAGGCTCAAGTTGTGGCAGGCAACTTGGTTGTGTTGCAGTGCAGAGTTTGTACACAAGTGAACAAATTGAACCTCAGTGTTCAAATCCCTGACTGGAACACCGGGTGTCGATTTTCTTGAGGAAAACAAGATCCTTTAAAAGAATGCATGCCTCTGGTAAAACTAAGAATACAAACTGGAATGTCGTACGGTGCACAGCTATGTTCTTTGGGAAGGCTTTTTACCGCGCGCCAGAGCAAACACAGCAACTTATCCCGGCGACCCTAGATCCCACCACATTTAACAACATCTTCAACCTCCTCCCAAAGCCTGGAAGACACCGGGGTTCGAATATGCATGATATTTGAAAAGATCCCTGCGAGGAACCGGCCTACCAAAGCCGGAGAAGAAATAGGAGAATAGAAGACCTGCAAAAATAAAAGCTTCTTCTGGACAAAGGGCTGCTCATCGGAGGAGGGCGGAAGAATGGTGGCATCAAAGGTGAGAGCGATTGAGACCAACTCTGAGCAATGTGTCGCAAATGCGCGAAGACTGGCGAGCGTCATGATGGGCGGTACGGACTCATCGCTCAACCTGAGTTGGACGAGATTCGGCCATGCCCGAGCCATATCCCACACGGCTGCATTGTCGAGAAGGAATTTTCCACGTAGGTGTATGGTGACCTCGCGAAGGTTGCTGAAGCAGAGTAGATGCGACAGCGTTCGGCCATCGATATCAAGATTAGCCTCGCCTTTGACACCCAATATCAGATTGATCTTTTCGAGAGCACTGTGCATGATGTGGGTAGAAAGTGCGGCGAGGAAATGGTGGATGTCATGTTCGGAGTCCGAGGCGTCGGTACCTGCGTACAAAGACCGCAACGGAGTGTTCCAGAATCACACTGCCAGATGCAAGTTTTCAGGCTGGCTGATAATGTAACTTAAATTATGAATTTCAGAAACTAAATTCAGTAAGCCTTAAGTTGCACCTTAAACTCTTATTTTCAGGACACCTGAAGTTGAAACTGAATATATTATATTAAGTTACAACTTCAGGAGGCCTGAAAATAAGAGTTTCAGCAACAATTTTTGCAAGGCTAAAATAGCACCTTAAATTATAAGTTCCAGTTTCAGATTGAGCACAGGTGAAATTAATAATTCAAGGGTGCCCCGAAAACAATAGTTTCGGCAGGCATTCAAGTCCGCCTGAAACAATAAGATTAAGGCACGATTTCAGCCGAACAATAAGATTCGGGCACAGTTTCAGCCTTCTCCAGCCGAAACTGTGCATTAATCTTATTGTTTCGGGTGGACTGGAATGCCACCTGAAATTATTGTTTTCAGGCACTCTCAAATTATTAATTTTGCCTGTGTGAATCTGCAACTGAAAGTTATAATTTAAGGTGCAAATCCAGTTGTTGAGAAATAGTTACTTAAATTCAAAGATTCAGACCTCCTGAAGCTGTAAATTAATCTAGTGTATTCTGCTTCAATTTCAGACATCCTGAAAAAAGTTATTTAAGGTACATTTTAGGCGTACTTTATGTTGTTTCTGAAATTACAAAATTAGGTTACATTTACAGGGTTCCTGAAATCTTGCATTTGGCAGTGTGAATCCATTCACCACCTCTGTTACGAATCCAAGTGTCATAGACCGTATCGAGAGATGCCGAAGCACCGGGAAGCCGGCGCCTGTGCATCCCTCCGGGCGTGATGGAATAGAGGGGAGTAGATGTAACGTCTTCCTCATCAGGGATAGAGAGCTGAGAGCAGGAAGGGTGGAGAGGTGGTCGTAAGCCGCACGATCAAGTGTGGGCAAGGACAACACCTCGATTTGGACCAACTTCCGAACCCAGGTGGATGTGCCGGTCAAGAAATCGTGATGGGTAAGGTATGGCGAGCTACCGTAGATTTGCAGGCGTTCAGCGCCGGGTACACGAGGGGAAGATTAGGTACGTTGGGCCATCCCTCTAGCTGCAAGAAAATCGATGTGACGAGAGCGAGGGATAGGTATGGAATTATAGCTCCACTGCTTTCATCCTCGAGGGACAAATCGAACTGTCGGAGATTCGGGAAAAGGATTCCTTGTGGAAGAAAGGGTTTCATCATTTCTAGGATTCGAAACAAGTCCAGAGTAAGCTTAAGGTGATATGATTTGATGGACAGGGATTGCACCCGTCTGGAATATAGCAACGTGCGTTCGAGATCTAAAGAGGTAATGGGACGCGCAAAGGCCTGAACGGCGTTGAGCGTATCATCCAATCTTTCATAGAACTGCGCACATAGTTACTCTGATCCTTCACCGATTCCTCCGACTCCCAGAGATCAGCAGGCATGCATAAGATGACGTTCATAAGGCTGTCCTGGTGTCGTCACATAACATCTAATGCTGGGTGATGAAAGACAGTCGCCGTGCGTACAAGTGCAGCAAGCTCCGGGTACCAGTTGCGCGGCCTCCACTCCCTGTATTGGACGGCTTCTTCGCATAGAAGCTCAACTAACTCGGGGATCGAGAAGAAATGGTGCATTTGGAGTGGTGGTGGTGGACGAGGAAGCTTGTTGCAAAACAAAGATCAACATCCGATTGATGCACCATCTTATCTTATCTTATATTTGAGGATTTGCACATTTGAACCAAAACATTTTGAGACTCTCGCTCATGCTAATTTAGTCTTGTTTGCCATTTTCTACGGCTCAATTCTGCACGGTCATTTTCTCAAGAGGAGAACAAATCAAAAAGAGCCATTGGTTCGGCAAGGATTTTTTTTTGTCCAGACTCTGCGTCTTGCTTGAGGTTGGGCAAAATTTTGTCCGGACTTTGCTTCTGACCCAAATTTTTCTCCCATAAGGTCAAATAAGAGATTAAAAATATCATTATATTACTCTGCATCCTCCGTGTCTTCGTCAAGCTCTACGATGTTGATATTTGATTTCCCTCGTCTCCGAACCGTATTTAGGCTGGCAACAGCGGTTGCCAGACCTTCTCTTTCCGTAAGCAGATCACCAAAAAATTCTGAGCGTGCACCCCAATCTCTAAATGGTCCCGAAAGACTTTGACTAAAGCATCCTCAACTGGAATAACGGCCAAGATGGAGTTGGAGGGCAAGTGTGCAAAGCGAAATGTTCCCAATGTCCCATGGCCGCGCTGAATTACTCGAAATTGTCGGCGGAAGGAATGTTGATAAACCTGCACCACCAGGTATGAGAGAGATCCGATACTGTCGCATGTAGGAAGATTCTACACTGGAAGATAGGAATGGATTCTACGCTGCAAGAAGTATATTGGACTAAATTACATTGTTCGAGTTCAGACAAATAAGGCAATTATTGTGTCCATCAGTGGCCGAAATCTCTTTGTCCGGACTTTGATTCTGACCTCTAGTGGCTTGGCCCATTTGTCCGGACTTTTGATCTGAGGTGGCCACATTGTCCCTCACTCTTTTCCGGACTTTGCACTCACCTTGGTGGCCGACATTCAAATTTTTGTCCGGACCCTGTACCCGACCTCGAAAGGGATAATCAGGGTCCGCGCTGTCAAACAGAATTCACACGCGGGCCTCCTAATCGGCATCTAACTTGCTGCGAGCTCATGCGAGGTGAGCTTGCGACGAGCGACCACCTGAGGAGTGTACTAAGGAAGAGAGTTGGGAACCACTACGAAGGCAGCAACGTTTCGTCCGAAGACTCGTCAGGTGGCTGTGTCCCCTTTGTATACCGCGGCGATTGTTTGTCCATCATGTTAATGACAAACAAGCTTAAGCCGGTGACGGAGTCGCGGAGGCCTGTGAGGCCTCGACGTGTTTACCTCCGATACAACCACGTCATCCTACTTTAAAGCTCATTATCGAACAGGCACTAGTACATTGTCTGTCAATTTTGTTGAGCATTTAAGTTCTGAACCAGATTGGATTCCCCAATTACGCGTGCGCTTGAAATAGCTCGGTTAAAAGCTGGAGAAGGCAAGACGCAGACACGACGTGGGTGCCCAAAGTTTGCGGCATCCTGTGCTTGGCAAACGGACATGATCCAATTTAATTGCAGAAGGGATGACAGACAAAAATTTTAATGGCTCAATATTTTTTTCGAAATCCAAGAGACAAGTTCGCCGGAGCGAAGAGACCCGAAGGGTCGCGGAGGCGAGCTTGTCTGAGGATTGAGAAAAAAGAACCATAAACTTTCTGCCACAAATCAACCGTGGTAGGCTTCTAGTGTTTTACGGTTGTGAATATTCAACCGGTCACCCAGTGAAGCTGGTTTTTTATACGATGCCATGAAGTGAAATTCGGGGTACCCTTCACCGAATTTTGTCCAGGCATCGCCCAGGTCACGCCAAATGGGACTTAAATTAATATCGTCCCAAATTGGATTATGAGTGAGCTTGAGGACATGAATTTCAGGGCCACCCTCAGAGTGTTTAGGCTCAGAAGGTTTGAGCGCTTTAAAGCGTTCGGCCTTGTAGTTTATCTCCTCAAAAACATTTCGAAGCCAGCGCCCCGGATATCCTCGTGGATTGAGACGAATAGCGAATTCCGTACGGATCTTCGCAAAGTCTGCCTCCGAAGAACAAGTCCGCACATAGCGAGTAAGTTCACCCTTCACCCAAGCGCGCTTGGAGTCGGGGGAGTGACAGGAATTCCAGGGTATATAGAGGCAAGCGTTCATAGCTTTCTGATACACTTTCGTGGTCAATCGCAGATGTGGATTGAACGCGGGTTTTCTGGGGTCTGGGCCCAGTGAAACCTGTATATCGAGGAATGGGAGACAGTGTGGAACTCTGCTGAGAGCTAGTGTAGCTCTGGAAACGGCATAAATACCAGGCGGAGTTTCGATTCTATTTGTCTGGAACAAATAACTTGAGTAGTAGGACTGTGGCTGGGCCCGGCAGAACTCGTACTTATTAAGAAAATGAGAGTATGGAGCTGTTAAAAAAATATCTGTGAAGGAGGAATGAACACAATTTTGACATTGCTTTGGAGGAGAATGTGCTTAATTATTTCCCTTCATGTCCTGTTCAAAACAACTTGCCACCATTGTTGTACTGGTTCGGCGCCTCACAGAGTGTCCAAAGCCCTGTTACTTTTGGATGAAAAAGTAGCAGCTTCTTGAATGAAATCAAATGTTTCCTTGCTAAGTTTGTGACACAAGTTCATAAATAAAATTCCCTGCCATCAAGAGAGAATGTTCAATGCAGTCACCATCCGAATTCTTACACCATCCCTGAAGTGTTCGCGGTTCTTGGTTCAGTTCCAACCAGGTATTTTTCCGCTCCTGTTTCTCAAATGACAGCGGAATAATCATTGCGGTGTCTTGAACTGTAAGCGAGCCGGAAAAGAAATATTGATTTATTATTACTCTAAGCTGAAAGAAAAAGTGCTACAAGCAGAGTACCCGCCATACTTTTCCACAATCAATTCAAACAGAGTTGAACCGAAAGTTTCCGAAACACTTAATCCCCAAAACAAGTAAGGTTACATTCGGGCTATGCCGACACCTGGTTACATAAGTACTCATAAATCCATGGGACAGGTTCACGGGCTAATTGAGCACCCCTATTTCCTACCAGAAAAAACCACCAAAGTTTATAGACAGTCACCCAATAGGCTAAACTCTAATTGAACTCCCAAATTACGTCGCAAAATGCGGTTTTGCGAAAGGACTCCCCGGAATTAGTAATGGAAATCCCATTTGGAGCAAAAATAGGGGTGCCCAATTCTTATCCCGTGGGTTTATTTGTTTGAAACGAATAGAATCCATAGGACAAAGGCACAATTCTATTTGTTTTGAGCAAATAAACCCACGGGATGAGCCCATGGGCGAAGAATCGAGTGCACTATTGGGTTTCCAAATGGAATTACTCCGTGTCGTGGCCAGGAAGTATCCCAATATCCTTCAATCTCATGTTTACAGCTCTGCACTGTATTTGCTTTGGCCTGGAACCACAGAATAAATATTGCTGGGCATGGTCAAAAGCTAGCTTTGTTCGCCCAATCTGAGCTGGTTGACGCGAAGGGAGGGAATCACCTGTCCCCTATAGATTCAATCTCATATTTACAGCTCTGCACTGTATTTGCTTTGGCCTAAAGCCACAGAAGAAATATTGCTGGGCATGGCCAAAGGCCATGCTTTGT
This sequence comes from Mycena rebaudengoi, assembly GCA_029282285.1. Lineage (NCBI taxonomy): Eukaryota > Fungi > Basidiomycota > Agaricomycetes > Agaricales > Mycenaceae > Mycena > Mycena rebaudengoi. The sequence continues at coordinate 2,332,069 of JARJCX010000002.1, read as the reverse complement.
TCCGCCCAATCTGAGCTGGTCGACGCGAAGCGGCGACCGAGCGAAGGGTGGGCAGGAACCACCTGTCCCCTATAGAGGTCAACTTTTTCTGCCTGTGATTTACAGTAATTTCGAAAGCTCACTGGAAGTTCAACAAGCCTCAGTGTTCTTTGTGCGTTTCTTTAAGACAAAAGAAATATAGCTTTTTGCTACCGCGTTACTGTTCAATAATACCGAAGTTGCTATGGCTTGACAATATTCTGGCATATTCAAAAGGCTGCACATGTGAAATCGAGCGCCTAGGGTCTAGGCTATGCTCGTGCTGGTATCCATTAGTTTCATATTCTTCCATTTATCAAGCTGTATATCGAGGACTCCCTAGACGGACTCAAGGACTCCCCAGACGGACTCGTATTGCCATGCAAAGCATTGGCCCACTTCACAAGTAAGAATAAGAGAGAACAAGAGCCAAAACTCACTGCGCCGATGCACCAGACCCAGGTGCGATGTCGACCTAAGGCAGCTGGGGCATGTGGATGAGCGTTCCGGGGATGCCGAGGGCTGGGCGCGGTATCGTCTGGAGTGAAATAATAATCAATTACGCAAAAAGAGGCAGAATGCATAATTTCGAGAGGGATCTAGTTTCTTCAGTGAGGCGAAGAAAACCGGTGAGTATGGGTAACATGGATGAATCATGAGGAGGGGCGTACCTGCGCTGCGCGTGCTTTGCACGTGCTTGGGCGAGAGCGGTGCGTCCTCTGTCGTCGGGGAGGAGTCGGACTGTGTGTCAGAGGTGGCCCCGGCCTTGTCGAAGTTTTCCCCGTCCAAGTCAAGTCCAAGCTGGGCGCACCTTCGTGCATGTCACCACTGCGCTCGTCCATCTAGTGCGCCCCGTTACCCCTCGTTCGCATTCACATACCGCTGCGTGACCGCGCCCCAGTGGCCCCCACGCGCGAGCTGCGTAATGACGGGTCACAGACAGCCGTCGTGCGTCCGGAGGATAGCCAGGGGGCGTGTCGGTGGAGGCGCAGACGGCGGGCAAGGACGCGGGCGGCGTCGGGGTTACTTGGGTGCCGAGAACAGCGTCGAGCGGGTTCGGCGTGCACGGGCAGACATTTGGGTTCGCTTCCGTTGAAACACGGCGCACGCGCAGTATATCGAGTCTGCGCGCACCCGCTCGCTGTAGCATTCATATTGGAAGTTTTTGAGAGGCTTCTGCCGAACATGTGCAACGTCGCTTGATCTCGAACAGCCATGTCGCAAACTTCAAGCATGTTAGAATATTCCGGGCTGGGTTGCGAGCAGCAAAGAGCTCGCGGTTGTCGTCGGAAAGCACGGACCGTATCATGTAAGCTTTCCATGATATTCTATCGCTTTCACACCCAGGACAGGAATCTTTTGACCTAGCCAAAATGGTGAGGCAAAAGGGTACATATTCATAAACATTTTTAAATAGCAAAAAATATCTCCTTTTATTTTGAATGAAATGCTGTAAAAAAAATGGGACCTTTTCGCGGGACATTAGCTATGAAGAAAAGGTTTACTTTTTTAAATCCATGAAAGACCTGCTGGAAGAGGTCCTTTCAGCAAGCCTTTCAACAAGGGAAGAAAGGTGGCCTTTTCTTTGTACCTGAAAGTGCCGCGAAAAGGACAGCTTTTCGTGCTCCCTTCAGGTACAAAGGAAAGAAGCCCTTTTCTAGTTTTTGGAAGTCATACCGAAAGGTGTCCTTTCAGCATGACCCCTGGGTGCACCTTCTCCAAGACCCTCAACATGACCTTGATATTACAGAAAGTTTTATTTATTCACTAAATACATAATTTGTGACCAAGGTCACGGTGAGGGTCTTGGAGAAGGTGCACCCAAGGATCATGCTGAAAGGACACCTTTCAGCCATATGTGCATCCTGTCGTAAGTCGATCTGTGTTTCCGATCCATGAACATGATCAATGACCTGATCATAAATTAAATGTAGCCCATAGCCATGTAAGATAGGTGTTGTCATTGGCAAGCACTTTCAGTGGTTACTTGGTGGTTACAGACTGGTACAACTTGTTGACAGTGATTAGGCTGTCCCCAGAATTTGAAAATTTAGTAGGTGCTGTGATTGGCCGACACAAGAGCCATCAAAGCCCATCAATTCCAGTCGAAAGTTGATGGGTCTTTCCACTCTTCCAAGCTAGATTAAAAAATAAGTGAGGAGGCAAAGTGAACCATTTTTAAGGTGAACTCGTTCCTGTGTGCTCCAAATCTATTCATATCTAAACTCAAGGGGATGTCACCGGTGTTCTCGGCCAAATCCACTCCTCCCTGAGCCTCGTGGGAAGGTGGCGGTGCAGGACCCTAAGGGATTTGATCATCTTTTGAACCTCGTCGCTGGCCTAGCACACAACCTCAACAGAAAAATGAGGGCTCATTTTTTTCATCTTCTTGCATTCACCCAATACCAAATAATTTTCTTGGCTACCAACATGGTGTGGCTGCAAAATTCCATCGGGTCCTGCACCGCCACCTTCCCACGAAGATAAGGGAGGAGTGGATTTGGCCGAGAATGCCAGTGACAGCCCCTTGTCTAAACTGCAGCTCAGAACAGGACCCTCGCCAAATTTTCAAACTCCGTGGACAGCCCAACATCCCGCATTATACCAGTCTGTAACCACCGAAAGTGCTGGTGCAATACTTGTGTCAGTGGAGGATACTGGATTGCAGATTGTAATTATTATGTAATATTTCACGCGTTGATGAGATCATTTATGCTTCGATCAACACAGCCATCTCAGGGGTCTCAGTGCACCGTACTGTCCCAATCTGTACGGAGGCAAACCATCGAGTGTTACGCAAAAGTCTTTCTTTGAGTCAGCAACCAATTCCTTTTGGGGGTTCCGGTCTTCGCAGATAAGGCAACTCCGGTCCCCCAGGGCCCGAGAAATTGCAAAATTGCACACAAAATCCAACTTTTGAGCGTTATGGTATGCAAATAGGCAACATTTCAGGGCTTGCATTATGGGTTACGTTGATACCATACAGATTTGGACAGTACCATCATGCCACAGAAGCTCAGGATGGGAGAATAACCATAGGACTTCAGGGAAATTAATTGTTCATCTTGAAAAGAATTTTCTGTGATAGCTCAAGCCAAAATAATAGTGGGATCTAGCGGGATGCATTTTGCCAACAAATACCATACTAACATCCGGAGTTTTAATTCAACATCTTCTAACTTGCATTCATGTTCTTGTTTTTGATTCTCGGACTAGTGATATATTTAATCCAGGTCGGGACTTTTATTAGCACTGAATCCTGTTACCGTGGACATTGCATTTGATTCATAGACCAAATTTTTGAAATTCAGTCGACAATCTTGTACCCGCAAACCGTGCACCAGTCCCAAATTGGGTCAACGGCAGCCTCTATACTCCCACCACTGATCATAATTTCTGGTGTTCTTCCCATTCCCTTAAATGTTCGCCTCGATGCCAGCATGGATGCATCTAATTCAGCATCAGACTTCAAACAACAACCATTTTATTGCTTCATGTCAGGACACATGTAAACCTGTCCTTCCTGTTCATACAATTTCGGAGAAGCAGCTCTTCAGCCACCTCATGGCAAATGAAGCTGCCTTTAACCCGACTGGAAACAAGTGGTCAAAATATGGAAATGCATGACCATCATCTAAAACAGACATTTTAACAAATGAAGCTCTGCTTGTTAAAGACCGGAGTTTGCGTACAAGGTTAGGTTCTCTTTATATAGCCTACCTAGTTTAAAATTTATTCTTAGGTCATACACCACCTCAGCACTTATTATTCCAACTAGAAAACAAATATTTACTCTTTCAATGGGCCTCAACAGCCCCCAGCGCTTCGATCCTGTCGGTGCTCAAGACTTACTTCCGCCATTCTTTTTTCAGATGCTGGAGGCGAAAGCTAGGGGTGATATATCATCGAGCAGCAAGCCTTCAGCAACATTTGCGTGCCTGTACGTACATGTAATAATTCTTTAACGAGTGTGTCACATATTTTTAACTGTTTCCGTAGTAGAAGGTAGGGAGAAGACATTTGGTTAGTTACAGGAGACGTTGTTGCAATGTATCCGAATATTCCCATGGATGAAGGGATTGCTCAGATCGCAACTATACTCGAGACCTCACTCATGGAGTTTTCTACTCTGGAGGAGGCAGCTGGCATTAATATCAGAGGTCGCAAAGAGCTGGTTATCCTGCTCCTTCGACTCATCCTGAAATTTAATTATGTCAGCTTCGGGGATAAAACATTTCGACAAGTAATAGGAACGGCTATGGGGACCTCATGTGCCCCCAGTTTCGCCAACCTATTTCTTGCGTCCTTTGAGACGCCAGCACTCGAGGAATTCAAGGACAACATTATCTTTTATAAGAGATTCATAGATGATACCTTTGCTATCATTAAGGGATCGCTTAAAGATGTCCAAGAATTTCAACAGCGCTTCGGATCTCTGCATCCGAATATGAGGATGGAGTGGACAAATATGAAGATGCTCTAACAGGGGAATGACTATTTTTCTGAGCGGTATTTGAGAGTGAATCCGTGAAACTATACGGGCAAAACTGTTCATACCTCCAGACCTACTCCTATGTGTTGAAACTATCCAGAATCATTACCAAAGTACTCTAGAAGGTTCCCAATAATTTTAGGGCCAGATATATACACCAATAATGGCTGCGACCTTGTTGTAAAATGTATTTTTGGATAGCGGAATTTCAATTCTATTTGCTGGGAACAAATAAATCCACAGGACGGGCTCATGGGCTAAGTATTGGGAACCCCGCCATAGCGAGGGTGATGGCAAAACAGTCCCCATTCGCGAACCGAGACTTGTTTTGAAAGCTTTGTGTCTTACCGTGGTCAACTTTGTCCGCCCAAGGGCTTATGTAATCCGGCAACTTCCGATCGATCGTTTCCTGTGCGTAAAATGGCAGCAAGCGAAAGGGTGGACTGAGCATGCTGGGCACTGTTAAAAATTTTAGTTTGTGCCTCGCTGCTTGCTGGCCATCCCACCAGTCACAAAACAGCCCCCATCATGATGGGAAACGGTCCAGATCACTTACCTAATCGGCCTATTGGGAATCAGATCACGCATGAGACCCTTGCCAAAGCTCGGCACCGCGCAGTGGGCCTCGGGCGAGTGTCAGCACCACGCAGTGGGCTCTTGTGGCAGCGGAAGCGCCACAGGCAAAGATTAGCGCAGCGTAGGGGGTCTGGGGGCAACCCTCAGCTGGCCCGGCGCCGGCCGCCGAATCCCCTCAAAAAATACAGACTAAACGGTGAAGAAGAAAAAACTTGTGTGCTAAAACACGGAAAAGGGCCCGTGCGCCAGCAGGAAAGGGCCCCGTGCCAACGGAATGGCCAGCGCCAGCGAAAAAGCGGGGTCTGGGGGGGCTCCCCCAGTGTGCCGAACATGCCGATGCCTAAAAATGCAGTTTCTTGATGGAGAAAACCTTAGGCTCAGAGAGGCCGTTTCCAGTCATTTAAAACCCTTGGAATGACCTCCTAAGAATTGAGCACCCCTAATAATAGACTGCAGGGAACTGATCAATGCAATTTGAATGCCAAAATTGAAAATTTGTGTCTGAAGCAAATATAATGTCAGGGATATTCGTTATAATGGGAAGCAACATTTATTATATTCTCGTTTGTGCAGCCGAATAGGCCTGAGAATACTTTAATACATTGGGCGAGCGTAGTAAACATGCCGAGGTATGTTGAACTTGTTTTGATCCCATCAACTATTGTTTTTATGCGCACGCCGCCATAACAGGCATTCAATATTCAGCACAGGCCGAAACATTCCAAGCAGATTTATACAGGTATTCTATTTTTTTCGGCCTGGCAGATGGAATACAAAGAGGCCCCTTTTGATTATAAAGACAGCAGTGTTGCCCAACTTGGAGGGGTTTCTCGGAAACCATGTTTCCACATAGACTCCCCCCAGCGGGCCACAGCGGGAATGTGCCTTGAAATGCTAGATACCTGGTGATTCAGCCTGAGGATTAGTGAGCAAAGCCTGGCTTATGCATCACCTTAATCAGCGGCGAATAACGGTGAGTAATACTTGAATCTATAAATTAGTAAATACATGCCTCATTGCACGTGCGTCATCACCGCGCGAACCGGCTGCCGGCTGAAGATTAGTTGAAGTTGTGGCCTCAATGAGGAGAGTATGGACCCATTCAAGAAACACAGGCATAGTGCAGCGCTTACCTTGTGGAGTAGTGTTCATTTTCTAGAATTCTCAAAAGCAGGTTGGAGCAGAAAGGCAAAATGTAGTCAAAACGTGGTACTGTGAAATCCTTGGCATCAACACAATCAAATTCCCATCCCACGCAAAGTCAAAGTCATCAAATACTGAGTTTTTTCCAAAAAGTGGCCTAGGAAAATGACTAAAAACGATTACCTAAACAAGTTTAGGACTCGTAATAGGCTGGTTATGAGTCGATTTTTTTCGTGCGGATCTATTGTGTGTTTTTCTTTGGGGGCGAATCCGGCTCTTATTCTACATTTTTTTGTAGACTGGTTATGAGTTTTTTATGCGGGTTCGTTGAATGTTCTCCTGTTTTCCGTGCGGTTTTATTGTGCTTTTCTTTCGTGCTTTTCATCTTATCGGACTTCTTGGTGTTGTCTTTATACGGCCTTCATTTCATTCCAGGATGCACAATGATCCCACCATTTTTCGGAGTTCGGGGCCTTTTTTCCCATTTTTGTGTCTCGCCTCTGCTCTTTCTTTACTCTTCTCCGCAGTGCCTCGGCGTAGGCGACACGTTCGGCAGTTATACACAGAATATCAGATTGATTCTCCATCTACTTTTGACCCCACCGAATCACGGTGATCTTACTGTCGTTCATTTTCGCGGCTCAACAGTGAACGGAGAGCGGGTTTCTAACCTGAGAGTCTCCGCAGCGCCGTTAGCCTGCTGCATAAAGGGACAGGAAACTGAACGGACACACTGTCTGGCACCACTTTTTCGCTTCTCATATATGGCTGGTCCATCTGTGTTCAAAATCGCCTTCTCCGCTCTTTTGTTGCTCTCCAACCTTGCTTTATCGAATGGCGCATACATCTCCCATAGCTCTCGTCAGGTGAAGAAAAAATCAGGAAGAGAGAATACATCAAATATCTGCCACAAACTTCAGCCAAAAACACCGAATTTCCCGGTGATCAATTTCCGCAAAGCGTTCCAGAGGACGATGTGTGTAAACAGGGAGGGGGAATTCACCTCCTTCGAATACAATGATGGAGATGCATTCACCACCGTTAAAGACCCGCCTGTTAAGCCTGACGGCCAAGTCGCGACATGTGGTACGAGGTGTTCGTATATCCTGGCTGGTAAAAATTGAATTGCGGCATATAGATCATCTATTGGAACTCAATATTGTGTTGAAGGTGATGGAAAGCCCGGGCGGCCCATGCAATCAATTAGCCCCGGAGTACAGGAGTGCCAAGGGCAAGCAAGCTGCTGACTTGGTGACTACCACCAAAGTCAAACCGATTGTCGAAATTGTCGTCAAAAATTACAACAATCTTGTCTTTGCAGAGAATCTTCTTGAGGACCAGGTGACTCCACTCGATATTCACAGACTATAACAGGCACCCACATTCTTTATCAGAAAACGCTTGTCGTGGAGTATGCTTTTGACAACAGAACCTCACTCCTCCCCGATGAGAACTCCAGCGCCGATCCTCTGAGCACCCCTCAGCGCCTGAAAGCCGTGAACGATTATCTCTCTAAAACCAAGTCACGGAGTCAAGGGGTCGCAGCGGATCTAGATGCAAAGATAGCCGAGTTATTCGTGAGTTTAGGATGACTAGAATGATCCATGATCTTGCTAATTATGCGATTATTTCAGCCCGGCACAACACTGAAAGCTGTGTACCTCTGGAACCAGGTCCTCGCTACCGCAGAATCCGTCGCCAATACGCCTCCCCCACAGTTAATTGCATGTCCTGATTCGCCCCCAGCTTCACCCACGACAGATTGACCAACTAAGTAAACTTGTATGGGTTAGACAATAATGCTATCCTGGCCATGTACGCGATAGGAAAAAATATTGATTGCATATGAGACTACTGGCGGCAAAAGGTCACATAATTTCCATGGTCTCCCACAACTGCTGGTACTGCTTGTAAATTCCCCAAAGTCGACGTCGGTTGCTCATGGAGTCCGATCTGAAACATTCCGAGATGAACTGCCACAGCGGAAATGAAGGAGAATCAAACGGGGAATAGCTATGTCTGGTACCAGCGGGTATCCATGTCTGCGCTGCCCCGAAGGCGCGAAGGGTTTCTCCGTCAATGGAGGGCACCGGAAGAATCCAGCCGAGATCGCCGTGATGGAGCTGATACAGGAGAGCTTCATTTAAGAGTGGTTGGACGCGACACCGGAAGCCGCGCGAAGTGGTGCACAGCGCGAGAAGGCCATGAAGCCGAACATGTGGAAGAATCTGGAGTAGAACCTCTGATGGAAATGCGGTGAATCCGCCACCAGAACCGGGGATTGTGAGGCAGCCTGCAGGAAAGACAGACTGGCCAGCTTCCACAGAGACAGCTGGGGCTGTAGGCCAGCTAGCATGCGCCGGTAAGTCGTGGGGTAGTTGGAAAAAAATAGCCACTCACATGTCGGGTCTCACAGACATCCAGACCCCAAAATCACGGCCAAGCGCTGGGAACAAGTCCCAGTCTCTCAGGCCGCCCACAATGGCCTCCGCTGTGTGCCGAGAACCTGATCTTGCGCCAACAAATTCAGATTGGAAGAGACCATTATGGGTCTTCTCAATTCCACCATATTCGATGGACGGCAGAAGCCCAGAGAAATCGTTCACGCCTTCAGAAAAATAAATATCAAGTAAAACATCCAATTGAAGTTATGGTCTCACTCGGGTCACATCGATTTGAATCCACAAGGCGGAAGAAATATTCGGCGAACTGGGAATCGTCCAATGCCGCATAAGAAGGAGAGGAGCCTCTCATCCAGGCCTGGAAGCTGAGGTATGGTTTTTCCCAACAGAAAAAGGGATGTCCTGGCGACCCTCCGAACCTTGTCTCCTTTATAATTTCCTCCTCTTCTCCAGCGGACTGTATGAGCTCAAACCTCCAGTGTGGCCAACCGTCATAATCATATTCAGTGACCCGTCTGAGACGGATTGGTCCGCTGTTTCGGAATCCAAAGCGTCCGATGACAATTCCGACATAAAAGTAATTTTCCTCGTCCCGGCCCACGTGGTATTCGCCGACATAATCTTCGAACCAGGAAGCGTTGGATTGCTGCAGCTTCAAAGCCTCGTGCAGGATGTTCACTACATCCGCGAGTTCAAAGCTGCAGGCCGTCCCCAGGCTCAGCACGATCTCCCTAGCTATCTCGTCCGCAGTTGCTTCCAAGTCGTCGTCATTCGCTACAAAATCTCGTGGCCCACCATGTGGCCCAATCGCGCTGAGCATACAAGCCTGTTCAGGTCTCATTCTTCGAAGTGCGGCACGTTCAGTTGCTGAGTGGTAGTGTGGTAAGATGAGTGGCTCCAGATTCTTTTTACCCGTCGGATATCTTGTGGATGTATACCTCGAAGCACAGCATCCAGCTTTCAATTCGCCGTTGATTGTTGTGTACGGAACAGTTCACTGATGAAGCCAATCTGCAGTAAATAAATATATTAGCTAAACTTACGGTTGCACTACGAGAACGTGCCGCAGAACTGAAACTGCGATGAGTTGGCGATGAGGAGAGCATACTACTCCGCGGCAAATACTGTCGTCGAGTCGACAGCTGGTCTGCGGCTAAAAAGAATAGCAAGAAATCAAGGACCCACTTGCGCGAGCCAGGATGGAATGAGGCCTGCACGACTCACTCCGAGTCCAGAGCAAATCATTCTCTGATGGTGAAGGGCAAATTTAAAACCCCGCCCGGCTCGTGCCGGTGGCAGTGCTATTCGAAAAATTATTTTGCTAATTTGTGTCGGTGTATGGAGAGGCACCTGAGATTATTGAATTGATGCACAAAAGATTAGATTTGAAAGCATATTTACATAAAAGTATCGACTTGAAAAGCAATGGCGCTGAAAGTCCGGCTGAATCCTGTTGTTCAATTCAATTGATACCCTTCAGTTGAACTGAAATTTGGGTGGTGGTAGAGTCATTTTGAGCTGCGGTTACGTCGGAGAACGCAAAAGCGGGGATTCTTTGAACGCATTCAGTACGTATGTATGTAGCAGAAATGGCCAAAGAGAGTAGGAGTTGGAAAAAAAAGAAGGGAAAACAGGTTAGTCGCAGACGATACGGACGCAGGAGAGTCGAACCGCGGCTGGTGTTTGAACAACGCACACCGTGCACCATGTCCGCTGAAATCCCTTCTTCAGTCGCATGTAATGTTCGTTTGAATTTGGTGTACCCGTATTATATATATATTCTTCATACAACCAGTTGAAATACTTGTTGGCGAGTAGAGATACGAAAGATTTGTGTACCTGGAAAATTGAGAGCCGGGAGAGCAAAAGAAACCAGCTGTCAGAGATCTACACGCAGACGCGGGGACTCGAACCCCGTCTGCTTTCCGAACAATTCCCATTTGTTTAACAACCGTGCACCGTGCACCACGTCCGCATATATTCTTTCTTCAGCCGTGTATTATTTTCCTTTCATTTCAGCGCTTCTGTATAAATATTCTGCATTCAACCAAAGAGTTGAGGTTGAAATATGTACGTACTGGTGGGAGTAGAAAGGACTGTGAACTGTTAAGGAAAACTAGCAGGAACCCGTGCTCCACACGCGATTACATTTTATCATTGCATTCAACAATGTGAACTCAATTCAAGTTGCAACTTCATCAAACACGTACCTGCATTGGAGTAGGAATAGGAATAGGAGTAGTAGTAGTAGTAGTAGTCGAAGTACTGACATAGAGATCAGGATGAACGAACATTATAAAAAGGATATGGTGTCCGAAAAGGTGATTGAATTCGAATGACTCATACATACCGCGCCTGACGCGCCCTATTTCAACGGATGCTAGCCGTGCCCCGTTCCATGCCCTCCTCGGCATCCAAGTAACCACAGCATCGCTGCGGCGCTCGTCCTGGCCGGCCCTGCCTGCGGCCCGCCCGCCCGCCCGCCACCGCCGCCCGCACCCTCGCCCGCCGTCTGCGCCGCCTGATTGCCCGCGTCTACATGCTCGCTGCCCTGGCCCTGTCACGGGATCACGACGGCCCACCGTCCCGCCTCGTCTTACACGCCGCTGTGCACGCCCTCCTCCGGCCTCCCCCGCCGACGCCCCACGCGCCGCGCTCCTGCTACTCGCCCACACCCCCAAGCCCGCCCCGAGCGTCCACTCCCTCACGCTCAACACCACCCTGGAAGCTCTATTACACAAGCACGGCTTTATGCAATCCACGTCTTCCCTTTACTTCTTTTTCGAGTCCTTTCCTCTCTTCCTTCCTTTCTCAGCTGCACGCCTTATTTGTCTTATTCCTTCTCTTTTTTGGCTGGGGGATCTTTCACATTTTTTCGTTCCAGAGATTTAAAGCGTCGCGTCGCTGGGATGGTGATGGGGAGCGATGGCGTCGCTGGGATCGGGCTTCAGCAAGATAGGGCAGAATGTGGCGCGATTGAGCAGTGTATCGCTCTGCTGGGAGAGGCCCCGACGCCGGCGCGTTCTCGCCTTTTCTTCTTTCTGTCTCTCTTTTGTTTCTCGGTTGTTTTGTGCGCGGGCCGACGGGGCGCAGTTGGGTGGAGAACTGGGTATTCGTTCGGTAGGGCCGAGTACTAAGGAGTCCCGGCGCGAGGGAGAGGAGGTTGTTTTCGTTTTGTTCCGTTCACTTTTCTTCAAGAAAAGACGTCCCACACCCCGCAAGTTGTGGGGTATGGGACGTCCGATGGGAGAGGTCCTTGCCTTCGAATCTCACTTGTTCTCTTTTTATTTGCCCATCTGGGGTGTAGGCCTACAGACTAACAGGAAACGCTTCGACTACCATTCCGTGGTTCTTGTCATTCCTTTTTCTTATCGCGAATTCGGTGCAAACCAGCAGCGCATTTTCTGTCCATCATAGTTCGTCCGCCCAGAATGGGAAGGTGGAGGTGAAGGGGGCTCTGTGAGTCCTCGTTCTCAGTGATTTTGGGGGCTCGTGTATCTATAATATAATAAAAGTTGACAGACAAACGTGGACGGACGTCAAGAATGTGCAACATCGGCTCTCGATTTCCCGTCGGGTGTGGTGATTTTTTTCTTTTATTCGAAATAAATATATACCTGGAGCCATCTTGGGAGGGCTTATGAGCGGAAGGCTACGGTGACGCCACTCCTGAGGCGCCGTTTGTGTTTGTGAGCCCAAGGAAAGCAATTACCTAATACTAACAATGGAAGCAACTGGACCTGGTGTCCTCGCTACCGGCCTAAATCCCGCTACCTTTAACCACATCTTTGACCTCCTCCCAAAGCCAAGACCACTCGAAGGATTGAATTGGTTCGACGTTTGGAAAAATCCCTGCGAGGAACCGGCCTACCAAAGCCGGAGAAGAAATAGGGGACGAGCAGACGTGTAGAGCTGAAAGCTTCTTCTGGAGGACAGGCTGCTCATCGGATGATGGCGGTACAACGGTTGCATCAAAGGTGAGAGCGAGTGTAATCAACTCTGGGCAATGTGTGGACTGGCGAGCGTTGTGATGGACCGCAGGTTCAACTCATCTCGGGGGTCGAACAACTCGAGTTTGACGAGATTAGGCCATGCGCGAGCCATATCCCACACGGCGGCGTCGTCGAGAAGGAACTCGCCGCACAACTCTATGGTGACTTCGCGAAGATTGCTGAAGCACAGTAGATGCGACAGCGTTCGGTTGTCGACATCGGGACCAACCTCACGTACAATACCCAAGCGCACAATGATCTCTTCGAGAGCACTGTGCATGACGTGGGTCGAAAGTGCGGCGAAAAAATGTTGGATGACATGTTCGGGGTCCGAGGCGTAGGTAGATGTGTTCAGATACTGCAACGGAGTGTTCGAGAATCCATTCACCACCTCCGTTACGAACCCAAGTGAGACTGATTCTGTCATTAGACTTTGAAGCACTGGGGAACCTGTGCGTCCCGCGGGGTGAGATGAAATGGTGGGCAATAGACCTGGTGTCGCCCTATCGGTCAGGCGTAGAATTCTGAGGGCAGGAAGGGTGGACAGGTGGTCGTACGCTGCACGATCCAGCGTGGGCAAGGTCAACTCCTCGATTTGGATCAGCTTCCGAACACAGGTTGATGTGCTGGTCAAGAAGTGGGCAGGGCCCGCCCAGCTACTGAAGATCTCGAGGCGTTTCAGCGCCGGGTACACGAGGGGAAGATCAGGTAGGCTGTTCCAGCCATCCCGAAGCAGGCAAATCGATGTGATGAGAGCGAAGGATAGATAGGGAATTATAGTTGCGTCTCTTTCATCCTCGAAGGACAAATGAAGCTGTCGGAGATTGGGGAAAAGGATTCCTTCTAGAAGAAGGGGTTTCATCACTTCTAGGATTCGAAACAAGTCCAGAGTAAGGTCAGATGAATGCATGTACAGGGATTTCACCCGTCTGGAATAGATCAACGGGCGCTCGAGATCCGAAGAGGTAATGGGACGCGCTAGCTCCTGAACGAGGTATGAGTGTATCATCAAATGCTTTCATAGAACTGCGCACATAGTTACTCTGATTTTTCGCTGATTCCTCAGACTCCCAGAGATCGGCAGGCATGCATAAGATGACGTTCATGGGGCTGTTCTGGTGTCGCCACAAAACATCTACAGCTGGGTGATGAAAGACGGTTGCCGTGCGTGCAAGTGTGGCAAGATCCTTGCGATGAGGGCGTGGATAGCCTAATTCTTCGCATATAAATTCCACTAACTCGGGAGTCGAGAAGAAATGGTGCATTCGGAGCGGAGTTCTGCAGGGAGCTTGTTGCAAACAAGGATCAACACCCAATTGATGTCGTCTTATCTTATCTTATCCTTTGTGATACAACTAGAACAATGCGACTGTCATTCATCTCCTCCAGAATCTTCCACTCGAGGATCCGTCCGTTACGCTGTCATTCTGTTCTGCAGACAATGGAAATGTCCTACTTCTTGAACTGTCAACCTTATATCTCGTGGATTCGTGAGCCCTTTTGGACGTCGGGGATGTCGGACACACTCTTCCAAGTACAAATAATATAATATTGTGGGCAAAGCCATCCACAGCGATTATTTTTCCTCCCACTGCTGACACAGTTCCTTTCCAGTCTCGCCCCAGCTGGTGTCTTCCTTGAAAATACCCATTTCCAAAGACCACAGGGACCAAATATTGGCAGACTACGCGGGGATCCGATTGCTGGGTCCAGAAGGTGATGCTATTCATACATGAATACCCCGAATTCCGGCGCACCCTCCTCCGCGTTATGAATGTGGGGATAACATTCATACCAAAAGAATGGGGTCGGCGACTCGGGGTGCAAAGAATTCTTGAAACTGGAGAAGCATTTTATCAGGAGTGGACCTCAAAAATACAGGAAAAAAGTACGCTTTTTGGGCACCATCGCATGCGGACGCGGGGAGTCGAACCCCGATTGCTGCTTAACTTTCGGAGTGCAGACCTACTTTTAACAGCCGTGCACCGTGCACCACGTCCGCTTGATTCCCTTCTTCAGTCGCAGGTGATGTTTGTTCGAATTCGGCGCACCTGGATAAGTATTGGCTTGCATAGAACGAACGGAATCTAAGTTTGGAACTGAAATAATATTATATTACAACCTTATTAGTGGGGAAAGAAGAAGTGATTTTGGAGTGAGAAGAGAGAATCCAGGCGAATAAAGGAGGGTATCTCAAAATTGGAAGCAGGGAAAGCCCCCCAAAAAATCGGTCCAACCCAGGCGGACGCGGGGAGTCGAACCCCGGTTGCTGTCTGGATATCACTTCCTGCTTTTCGCCCATGAATAACAGCTGTGCACCGTGGACCACGTCCGCTTAGATCGTTTGTTGAGTTCTCGGGTAAGTCGGGGTGATCATGAGTCTCACGTACCTGCGTTGGAATAGTGATTACTAGAAGCTGTGGTTGAAATTATATTCAGAAATATCGGCGATGTTGAAATATTCTGTGGGTCGAAGCCACAAGGAATTTTGGCCTGGGAGAAGAGGGAGTATTCGGTCGCTGAAGATGATAAAAAAGGGCAGGGTCTGAAATATCAAGACAAGACAGGCGGACGTGGGAAGTCGAACCCCGGTTGCTGTCTGGAAATGTCTGGAAGCTTGAAGACTATGTTTGACAACCGTGCACCGTGCACTACGTCCGCATATCCGGCTTGTCGAGTTCCAGGGTACACCAGCAATTTTGCGACATTATGGTGGTCTGAGACCAAGCGACGTTGCACATGTTTGGCAGAAGCCTCTCCAAAACTTCCATGAATGCTTCAGCGAGCAGCAGCGTTCAGACTGGCCATACCGCGCCATCTTTTAACGGATGCTAACCGTACCCCGCTCGACGCCGTCATCGGGCACCCAAGTAACCACAGCATCGCTGTGGCGCTCCTCCTGGCCCGCCCTGCTTGCGGCCCGCCCTCCCGCCGCCGTTGCCCGCACCCTTGCCCGCCGCCTGCACCATCTGATTGCCAGCACCGACACGCCCGCCGCTCTTGCGCTCCTTCGGGATCACGACGGCCCGCCCTCCCGTCTTGTCCTGCGCGCCGCCGCGCACGCCTTTCTCCGGGCCGCTGATGCCCAACGCGCCGCCTTTCTCCTACGGCCTTATGATTAGCAGCTGTACACCATGCACCACATCCGCTTGAATCCCTTCTTCAGGCGTGTGCCATGTTCGTTCGAATCTAGTGCACTTTAAACAAGTACAACCGGAGTTGACATTGAAACACTCACCGGTGAGAAGTGGAAAGGACTGCGGACGAACCAAGGGGGAAAAAGGATGATTCAGGCGATGAAGATACTAAATCCGCCGCCAGAACCGGGGATTGTGAGGCAGCCTGCAGGAAACACAGACGGGGCAGCTTCCACAGAGTTCGAACATTTGAACCAAAACAATCTGAGACACTCTGTATCACGCATAGTTCAGTATCTACACAGGAAAGGCTAATAATGTACACTGCCAACTGCCGATCACTTAGTTTCTCTTGGTTCCATAGCCTCCCATAACTCCTGGTACTGCTTGTAGATTCGCCAAAGTCGACGGCGGTTCCTCATGGAGTCCGATCTGAAACATTCCGAGATGAAGTGCCACAGCGGAAACGACGGGGAATCAAACGGGATTTGGCAAGGTCTGGCACCAGCGGGTATCCATGTCTGTGCTGCCCCGAAGGCCCGAATGGTTTCTCCGTCAATTGAGGGAACCGGGAGAATCCAGCCGAGATCGCCGTGATGGAGCTGATACAGGAGAGCCTCATTTAAGAGTGGTTGAACGCGACGCCGGAAGCCGCGGGAGGTGGTGCACAGCGCGAGAAGGCCATGAAGCGGAACATGTGGAACAATCTGCAGTAAAACCTCTGATGGTAAGGAAGTGAATCCGCCGCCAGAACCGGGGATTGCGAGGCAGCCTGCAGGAAAGACAGATTGGCCAGCTTCCACAAAGACAGCTGGGGCTGCAGGCCAGCTAGCATGCACCTGTAAGTCGTGGGGTAGTTGGAAAAGAATAGCCACTCACATGTCGGGTCTCACAGACATCCAGACCCCAAAATCAAGGCCAAGTGCCGGAAACAAGTCCCAGTCTCTCAGGCCGCCCACAATCGCCTCCGCTGTGTGCCGAGAACCTGATCTTGCGCCAATAAATTCAGATTGAAAGAGACCATTATGGGTCTTCTCAATTCCACCATATTCGATGGACGGCAGAAGCCTGGAGAAATCGTTCACGCCTTCAGAAAAATAAATATCAAGTAAAACATCCAAGTGAAGTTATGATCTCACTGGGGTCACATCGATTTGAATCCACAAGGCGGAAGAAATATTCAGCGAACTGGGAATCGTCCAATGCCGCACAAGAAGGAGAGGAGCCCCTCATCCAGGCCTGGAAGCTGAGGTATGGTTTTTCCCAACAGAAAAAGGGATGTCCCGGCGACCCTCCGAACCTTGTCTCGTTTATAATTTCCTCCTCTTCTCCAGCAGACTGTATAAGCTCAAACCTCCAGTGCGGCCAACCGTCATAATCATATTCAGTGACCCGCCTGAGACGGATTGGTCCGCTGTTCCCGAATCCAAAGCGTCCGATGACAATTCCGACATAAAAGTAATTTTCCTCGTCCCGGCCCACGTGGTATTCGCCGACATAATCTTCGAACCAGGTGGCGTCGGATTGCTGCAGCTTCAAAGCCTCGTGCAGGATGTTCACTACATCCGTGAGTTCAAAACTGCAGGCCGTCCCCAGGTTCAGCACGATCTCCCTAGCTATCTCCTTCGCAGTTGCTTCCAAGTCGTCGTCATTCGCTACAAAATCTCGCGGCCCGCCATGTGGCCCAATTGCGCTGAGCATACAAGCTTGTTCAGGTCCCATTCTTCGATGTGCGGCACGTTCAGTTGCTGAGTGGTAGCGTGGTAAGATGAGTGGCTCCAGATTCTACCCGTCGGGCATCTTGTGGACGTATACCCCGAAGCACAGCATCCAGCTTTCAATTCGCCGTTGATTTTTCAAAATGCGGCGCGTTCGGTTGTTGAGTGGTGGTAGTGTGGTAAGATGAGTGGCTCCATATTCTACCCGTCGGGTATCTTGTGGATGTATACCCCGAAGCACAGCATCCAGCTTTCAATTCGCCGTTGATTAGTTACGGCACAGTCCACATGAAACCATCCTGCAGTAAATAGACATATTAGCTAAGCTCACGGTTGCACCACGAGAACGTGCCGCAGAACTGAAACTATTGATGAGCCGTGTTGGCGCGAAAGGGGACACATGTCACGATTTTACGGACTGATAAACGTACATATCGGATTTACCAAACTTATATCGCTGAGGCAGGTTCGAAAATTCAATTTCCCGACGCTGGATCGTCTGAATGCGCTTTTGCTCTATGAGCTACATATATCTCGGCTCTGTGGTAGGCCAGCCATCCCTTGTGGCACATCATTCGCTGCATGCGTATATTTGCCGTCGACGGATGCAAAGGTTCGAATCCTCCCGAGGGAATTGGGTTGACGTATTTGACATCTTTTTTCTTTCTTTTCAGTCCGAAACTAATTGGCGCTGGCTTGATCATAACGAGCATACATTATTATTTGCGCATCTCAGAAGTTGGCGCCTTGGCTGCGCGTCGACCCAATTCGTTATATTCAAGCAAAAGTTGGGTTATTGAAATCTGTTCAGGGGGTCGGGACCCCCTGGACAGAATTGTGCAGATTCGAATTGATTCACAATAAATCGTGTACTGTACTATTTTGACCAACTGTTCAAACAACGTGTAACGGGGACTTGTGTATTGAACACTTTAGGCCCCCGTAACGTGTATCAGGTCCAAAATTGTCCCGATTTGGATCAAATTTAGGACGAAGATTCAAATTTTCGCGGCCCAGGTTCCCTATTATGGTGTTTTCCCATGGAATGAACACCAGTTTGAGTGAACACTAGTGCGTAACGCATAACAGCCTGTGAACACTTGGTCGAAATAGTACAGTACGTTAAAGTGATGGGGTCCTGACAGCTGCCTCGGCATCGCGGCGGAAATTGCTCAAATACTCCCCAGTAATTTTTTATCATTATGAAAAGTCACCTAATATTGCTGTAGGTGAACTTGTTCCAATCGTCCGCGGTAATGTGATGGTTCGTTCGCTCTGACCTGGATAAATATGTCCTGCATAAAACATAGGAATCTCATTCAGGTGCTGTAGATATCAAACACGCCTACATACCTGAAATGCGAAGCATGGAGAGCAAAAAAAATGAAGTGTACGAGCGCTATATGCAGACGCAGGGAGTCGGACCCCGATTACTGTGAAACTGGTTGTGCCAAGCTAGCCGTGCACCGTGCACTACGTCCGCCTATATCCCTTCTTCAGGCGTGTGTGATGTTCAATTGAATGTAGCGCACCGGTACAAATATGCTTGATACAACCAGAGTTGATGTTGAAATACTTACCGGCGAGCAATAGAATTACTGTAAAGCACTGCAAACGAAGTACCAAGAGAAGAGCGGTCAGGCGCAGAAAATGTCAAACGCACCTACCTGAAATGTGAAGCAGGGAGAGCAAAAAAACAACTCAGAGTTCCCAATCGCCATAATGCGGACGCAGGGAGTCGAACCCGATTACTGTGTGAACGTGCATCTTTCCCATTATGTTGGACAGCCGTGTACCGTACATACGCTCGCTTGAATCCCTACTTCAGCCTTCCGTTATGCTTGGCTTGAGTTAGGCGCACCGGCACCAATATTATTGATACAACCAGAGCCGATGTTGAACAAATAAGTGATCAGTGGAGAATGGGGGGACCCACCGGGGCTCATTTCTGTCGTGGCTCACCGTTGAAGCGCTCGCTGGCTCATCAACCGCCGGTGCTCCATCTGCTGGTTAGAACAAGCGCAGACTTGGTTTCATGGGCGAGTTTACTACATGGTGGTTCGCGACCAAGCGAGGTTATGCATGTTTGGCAGAGGCCTCTCAAACTTTTAGCTTCTTTCTTCCTTCTTCCATCTTCAGCGAGCGGCAGTGTGCAGACTCGCCATACCGCGCCTGACTCGCCCTGTTTTTCAATGGAAGCGAACCCAAATGTCTATCCGCGCATGCCGAACCCGCTCGACGCCGTTCTCGGCACCCAAGTAACCCCGACGCCGCCCGCGTCCTCGCCGTCTGCGCCTCCACCGACACGCCGCCTGGCCCTCCTCCGGGCGCACGACGGCTGTATGTGACCCGTCATCACGCACCTCGCGCGCGAGGGCCACTTGGACGTGGTCACGCAGCGGCATGCGAATGCGAACAAAGGGTGGCGGGGTGCGCACTACGCGGACGAGCGCAGTGGTGACATGCACGAAGGTGCGCGCAGCTTGGACCTGACTTGGACGGGGAAAAAATCGACAGGACCGGGCCACCTCCGACACACAGCCCGACTCCTCGAGTTATATGCCCGGACCATGAAGAGACACCAGTGGACGCCGGACCCCGGTATCCATCGGTGGCTGACGGGATCAGTTGATAGGAGATATTGATGAGCAAAAAGATTAGATAGTGTCATCCACCGATAGCCGGTAATCTTTACTAGACCATTTATTCAATATAGGGTCTCCGCTGAAGTGGTTGGCTTCCACTGGAATCCATTAGATCTCCGGGTGGCTAAGAAGGAGCAGTCACGCATGCAAGGGTTCTGGGATCAGGTCGAGATCATGGTAGTAGACAATCGAAGTCTCCAATAAATATTTTCTAAAATATTTCCATCAGGCCCGCGGGAAGCCAGTGGAATCTGTTCAAGAGGTGCTGGAATCCGTTAGATGTGGTATCTACTGATAGATTCCGGTGGAATGAGACCAAAATTCAGTGCGGCTACACTGACTGGTAGTAACCTCCGCTGGAGTTTTTATGAGCATCCAGTAGAAATGTTTGCAGGTCCAATGGAAACCACCGAATGATTTGATGTATACCATTGGATGTCAATGGATTCCTTAGTGATTCCAGTGGAGTTACTGTGGAATCCAATGGAACCTTGGCGCAATATTAAAATATAAATCATATCTAAATATATTTGGGGTATACAATGGAATACATTGACCATTGGTGGAAAGGAGCTGAGGCCCATTGTACTTCAGTGGACGGCAAGGCACGGCCACCGACCTCTAGTGGACGAGGTTAGAAGTTCCAGTGGACGTCGGTGGCACAGACCGGCTTCGCCGGTCCGCCCTTATTACACTGACTCCTCCCCGACGACAGACACTGCGGGCAAAAGCCAACGCATGCACAAAACACATGCGTTCGACGCATGTGTTTCGCATGTGCGGGTCTTTCAAACAATGCCTAGCAAATGTCCCTTGATGAACAAAGGGTAGACAAAGCAAAGACAAAGGGCAGGCAGAATTTCCCAGCACCAGGGAAAATTTGCCCGCCCTTTGTCAGTCCTTTGTGTGGCCTTTGGTCATCAAAGAGCTGTTTAATTGTTTTGTTTGGCACAGGTGCACATGCGAACCACATGCATCGAACGCATGTGGTTTCCGCATGCGCTGGCCTTTGCCCGCGGTGAGAGGAGTCGAGGACGCACCGCTCTCGCTCAAGCACGCGCAGCGCAAGTACGCCTTCCCCACATGATTCATCCATGTTATCCATACTGACTATTTCTAAATCTAAATCTCTCCTTTACCGGTTTTCTTCGGGCGCCCCACTGAAGAAACTCGATCCCTCTCGAAATTATGCCTTATGCCTCTATTATTATTTCACTCCCGACGATACCGCGCCCAACCCTCGGCATCCCCGGCACGCTCATCCACATGCGCTCTGCATTGGGGCGACGTGCGCACCTGGGTCTGGTACATCGGCTCTTCTCTCTTTTTCTTATAGGCTGGTTACGAGTCGATTTTTTTCGTGCGGATCTATTTGGTGTTCTTCTGGGGCGGATCCGGCTCTTGTTTTACTTTTTTTTTGTCAGATGGGGGACTGGTTATGAGTTTTTTATGCGGGTTCGTTGAATGCTCTCCTGTTTTCCGTGCGGGTTTATTGTGCTTTTCCTTCGTGCCTTTCGTCTTGTCGGACTTCTTATTGTTGTCTTTGTACGGCCTTCATTTTATTTCAGGATACACAATGATCCCGTCATTTTTCGGAGTTCGGGGTCTTTTTTCCCATTTTTGTGCCTCGCCTCTGCTCTCTTTCCTTACTCTTCTCCGCAGTGCCTCGGCGTAGGCGACACGTTCGGCAGTTATACACAGAGTGGCTATCAGATTGGTTCTCTATCTACTTTTGACCCCACCGAATCACGGTGATCTTACTGTCGTTCATTTGCGCGGTTTGACAGTGAACGGAAAGCGGGTTTCCAACCTGAGAGACCCCGCAGCGCCGTTAGCCTACTGCATAAAGAGACAGGAAACTGAACGGACACACCGTCTGGCACCACTTTTTCGCTTCTCATATGGCTGGTCCATTTGTGTTCAAAATCACCTTCTCCGCTCTTTTGTTGCTCTCGAACCTTGCTTTATCGAATGGCGCATACATCTCCCATGGCTCTCGTCAGGCGAAGAAACAATCAGGAAGAGAGAGTACATCAAATATCTGCCACAAACTTCAGCCAAAAACACCGAATTTCCCGGTGATCAATTTCCGCAAAGCGTTCCAGAGGACGATGTGTGTAAACAGGGAGGGGGAATTCACCTCCTTCGAATACAGTGATGGAGATGCATTCACCACCGTTAAGGACCCGCCTGTTAAGCCTGACGGCCAAGTCGCGAAATGTGGTACGAGGTGTTCGTATATCCTGGTTGGTAAAAATTGAAGTGCGGCATATAGATCATCTATTGGAACTCAATATTGTGTTGAAGGTGATGGAAAGCCCAGGCGGCCCATGCGATCAATTAGCCCCGGAGTACAGGAAAGCTAAGGGCAAGCAAGCCGCTGAATTGGTGACTATCACCAAAGTCAATCCGATTATCGAAATTGTCGTCAAAAACTATGACAATCTTGTCTTTGCAGAGAATCTTCTTGAAGCCCAGGTGACTCTACTCGATATTCACAGATTTCAACAATCACCCACATTCTTTATCAGAAACTCTTGTTGTGCAATATGCTTTTGACAACCGAACCTCACTCCTCCCTGATGTGAACACCAGCGCCAATCCTCTGCGCACCCCTGAGCGCCTGAAAGCCGTGAACGATTATCTCTCTAAAACCAAGTCACGGAGTCAAGGGGTCGCAGCGAATCTAGATGCAAAGATAGCGGAGTTATTCGTGGGTTTAGGATGACTAGAATGATCCATGAGCTCGCTAATTATGCGATTATTTCAGCCCGGCACAACACTAAAAGCTGTGGACCTCTGGAACCAGGTCCTCGCTACTGCAGAATCCGTCGCCAATACGCCTCCACCACAGCTAATTGCGTGTCCTGATTCACCCACGGCGGATTGATCAATTAAGTAGACTTGTATGGGTAGACAATAATGTTATCTTGGTCATGTACGTGATAGGAAAAATGTAGATTGCATATGAGACTACTGGTGGCGAAAGGTCATATAATTTACATGGCCTCCAATAACTGCTGGTACTGCTTGTAGATTCGCCAAAGTCGACGGCGGTTCCTCATGGAGTCCGATCTGAAACATTCCAAGATGAACTTCCACAGCGGAAACGACGGGGAATCAAACGGGGAATGGCAAGGTCTGGTGCCAGCGGGTATCCATGTCTGTGCTGCCCCGATGGCCCGAATGGTTTCTCCGTCAACTGAGGGAACCGGGAGAATCCAGCCGAGATCGCCGTGATGGAGCTGATACAGGAGAGCCTCATTTAAGAGTGGTTGGACGCGACGCCGGAAGCCGCGGGAGGTGGTGCACAGCGCGAGAAGGCCATGAAGCGGAACATGTGGAACAATCTGCAGTAAAACCTCTGATGGTAAGGAAGTGAATCCGCCGCCAGAACCGGGGATTGTGAGGCAGCCTGCAGGAAAGACAGACTGGCCAGCTTCCACAGAGACAGCTGGGGCTGTAGGCCAGCTAGCATGCGCCTGTAAGTTGTGAGGTAGTTGGAAAAGAATAGCCACTCACATGTCGGGTCTCACCGACATCCAGACCCCAAAATCAAGGCCAAGTGCCGGCAACAAGTCCCAGTCTCTCAGGCCGCCCACAATGGCCTCCGCTGTGTGCCGAGAACCTGATCTTGCGCCAACAAATTCAGATTGGAAGAGACCATTATGGGTCTTCTCAATTCCACCATATTCGATGGACGGCAGAAGCCCAGAGAAATCGTTCACGCCTTCAGAAAAATAAATATCAAGTAAAACATCCAAGTGAAGTTATGATCTCACTGGGGTCACATCGATTTGAATCCACAAGGCGGAAGAAATATTCAGCGAACTGGGAATCGTCCAATGCCGCACAAGAAGGAGAGGAGCCCCTCATCCAGGCCTGGAAGCTGAGGTATGGTTTTTCTCAACAGAAAACCGGATCCCCCGGCGACGGTCCGAAATATGTCTCGTTTATAATTTCCTCCTCTTCTCCAGCGGACTGTATAAGCTCAAACCTCCAGTGCGCCCAAGCTTCATATTTATATCCTGTGACCCGTCTGAGACGGATTGGTCCGCTGTTCCCGAATCCAAAGCGTCCGATGACAATTCCGACATAAAAGTAATTTTCCTCGTCCCGGCCCACGTGGTATTCGCCGACATAATCTTCGAACCAGGAAGCGTTGGGTTGCTGCAGCTTCAAAGCCTCGTACAGGATGTTTACTACATCCCCAAGTTCAAGGCTACAGGCCGTCCCTAGGTTCAACACGATCTCTCTAGCTATCTCGTCCACAGCTTCTTCCAAGTCCTCGTGATTCACTACAAAATGTCGTGGCCTGCCATGTGGCCCAATTGGGCTGCGCGTCCAGATCTCATTCTTCGAAGTGCGGCACGTTCGGTTGTTCAGTGGTGTTGTGGTAAGATGAGTTGCTCCAGATTCTACCCGTCGGGTATCTTGTGGATGTATACCCCGAAGCACAGCATCCAGCTTTCAATTCGCCGTTGATTGTTGTGTACGGAACAGTCCACTCATGAAACCATCCTGCCGTAAATAAATATATCAGCTAAGCTCATGGTTGCACTACGAGAACGTGCCGCAGAATTGAAACTGCGATGAGTAGATCATACTACTCCGCGGCAAATGCTGTCGTCGAGTCGACAGGTGGTCTGCGGCTAAGAAGAATTGTAAAAAATCAAAGACCCACTGGCATGAGCTAGGATGGAATGAGGTCTGCACGACTCAATCCGAGTCCAGAATTAGTCCAGAACGAATTCTCTGATGATGAAAGGCAAATCTGAAACTCCGCCCGGCTCGGGCCGGTGGCAGTGCTAGTCGATTGCTAATTTGTGGCAAGCGTCGGTGTATGAAGACGCACCCGAGATTGTCAACTTTATGCACAGAAAATTGGCTTTGAAAGCAGATTTACATAAAAGTATCGGCTTGAAATGAAATGGCGCTGAAAGTCTGGCTGAATCCTGTTGTTCAATTTAACTGACACCCTTCAGTTGAACTGAAATTTGGTTGGTGGTAGAGGAACTTTGAGCTGGGTGATAGGGATTTGGACAGTGAGAAATGAAGCGATGACCGCTCGAAAGAAAAGAAAAGAACGGCGGTTACGGCGGAGAACGCAAAAGCGGGGGGTTTGAACGCATTCAGTACGTATGTATGTAGCAGAAAATGGTTAAAGGGAGTAGGAGCTGGAAAAAAAAAGAAGGGAAAACAAGTTAGTCGCAGACGATACGGACGCGGGAGAGTCGAACCGCGGCTGGTGTCTGGACAACGCACACCATGCACCACGTCCGCTGAAATCCCTTCATCAGTCGTATGTAATGTTCCTTTGAATTTGGTGTATTCATATTATATACATATTCTTCATACAACCAGTTGAAATACTCGCCGGCGAGTGAGATACCAAATATGAGTACCCGGAAAATTGAGAGCCGGGAGAGCAAAAAAAGAAAAAAAACAGCTTTCAAAGATCGACACGCGGACGCGGGGAGTCGAACCCCGGCTGCTTTCCGGACAATTCCCGTTTGTTTAGCAACTGTGCACCGTGCACCACGGCCGCATATATCCTTTCTTCAGCCGTGTATTATATTCCTTCCAATTCAGCGCAGTTGTATGTAAAATATTCTTCATCCAACTACGGAGTTTGTGTCGAAATACTTACCGGCGAGCAGTAGAAAGGACTGTGAACGAAGGAAGTTAATAGAAGAAAAGGATTCAGGCGCCGAAGACATTAAATCTGCGTACCCAAGTGAAAAATAGCGGGAACAAAAAAAAATCCAAGTCGCTTACTGATTGAAACACGCGGACGTAGGGAGTCAAACCCCAATTGCTGCTTGACTTTCCGCAGCATACATTAAGTTTTGCCAGCCGTGCACCATGCACCACGTCCACTCATACCCATTCTTTGGTCGCGTGTTATGTTCGGTCGAATTCGGTGCACATGTGCAAAATATTCTGCATACACCCAGAGTCCATGTTGAATACTTACCGGTGAGAAGGATTCGTAGGAAGGACTGTGGACTGTTAAGAAAAATAGAGTCAGGCATGAAGATCTAAATCTGCGTACCTGCAAATGAGAAGCAGAGAGATTCAAAAGACAACTGGCGAACCTTCCATATTGTTAGCTGAGGCAAGACGAGCTTGCGAGTCTGCCTCAGTGTTAGGCAAGGTAGATTAGATTAGATAGGACCATCATGTACAGCCACCCATCATTGCTCTTTGCTCCCGCCCGTCTACGCGTCGTACCAAAGACCTCTCTCTTCCTCGCGTCTACGCACTCGTATCCACTCAATTCTTTTGCCCCACCCTCCCATCCCTGTTTTTTGTAGCTCACGCTAGGGTAGCTACGGGTCTCGCTTCACATTTCATCCCTGACCCGGGTTGCCCTCTGCGTACGGGTTTGGCCGTGTCCGCTAGCCGTCTTTTCCCGCCTCGGAAAATCCCGCATCAGCCTTTTTGGCTATGCTCATTTTCCCCGAGTCGGGCGGCCACGACCAAGCCCCCCCCACACCCACACACACTCTTGCTTCACATCTCTATATCAGCATTCCGTGAATATCTAGAATATTCACTACATATCTAGATATTCACTCTTCCCTTTCATCTCCCAGGTCCGACGGACTAATCGGCATCTACCTTGCGCGGACGCGGGGAGCCGAACCTCGACTGCTGTACGGAAGATCAGGGAATTCCCCCTCATATTTAACAGCTGTGCACCGTGCACCACGTGCGCTTCTAATCCCTTCTTCGGTCGCATGTGATGTTCGTTTGAACCTGGCGGCATAAATATTCTGCATCAAACCAGAGTTGATGTTGAAATGCAAATTCCCGCTACCTTTAGGTAAGGGTCTTAGGGCGCCCTATTTTCAGGCCTTGCAGTAAATCACATTTTCGTCATTACACCTGAGTCAGCAGTAATTTTCCCTGCCAAAAGTCTCGGCTTCTCATCCGAGGCCCTGCAGTAAATCACATTTTCGTCATTACACCTGAGTCAGCAGTGATTTTCCCTGACAAGCTTCTCATCCGAGTAAGATGCTGCGGATGCCAGTAAAATAGTCTCGGGTCCAGTCTGTCATGACATCCCAATTTGGGAACCCTGATTGATAGCGCAATGGTATGTACGGCTACCTGTAAGACATGATAAGCTTGATTCCTCATCCACTGACGAGGCGAAGCTGCTGCACAAATGCCACAAAAAAGGATCATGCACTTCACTGCCGGCCAGGACTATACTGATCGCCTCTCGACATGTGTCGTGATGGACTTTCAAAGCTCGTGCGCCTTCTCAAAGCGCTCGCCGCTCTAGTTTTATTCAGAACTTTCAACCAGCGGTTCAGCGCACATCTTTGCAAATGCCGACATTTTCATGAACCATGGTTGAATCAGCGTCGACAAGCTGAGGGAATTCATTGGACACACCAATCACAATCAGCACTCGGTTCTACCTGCAACACGCGTCAAACTCGAGGAGGCTGAATGCGCGACACGTATTTTGGTCTCGGAGCTGCGCAGTGGGCCACCGGCCGGAAGCTTTATTTAATTCCAGCAGAATTCAAAACAACGGAAGATTCATAACCGACGCATGCGCGCAGATTTTCTCAATTTCCCCTCATATGTTTAAATCTATTATCAATGACTTTTTTCACCCGTCAATGACCACGGTGTGTCGCATCTGAACGAACCGTGTCGCACTCACGGTGTACTGTGTACGCCGCATGTGTTCAATCCCGGAAAAAATGGCAGTGGTCATTTTGAAAACTTCAGTTCTAATACTATGGCCTTCATGGATGTGAGAGTCTTGGGACCCAAAAATAAACAATTCAAAGATCAACTTCTTGACTCCTGAGTTCAAACTTCAACACTGGATAATTTAAATTTACGCGCCCCAACTTGTGCAAGTTGATCGATCCTGGTGATCCTGGCGCATTGACGGAGAGAGCTTCGGCCGTACCAACAAGGAATTAAATCTATATGCAGCTTGCGGCATCTCAAGAAAATTACATGAACCGTTCGAGAGTTGGGCCGTAGTCTATACATGGGCGATGCTGAGGACCACACTGGAGGAGTGGACACAAGTGGTTGAAGTGTGAAACAAGCTGAATGACAAAAGCCTGACGCGATATTAATAAGTACTGCCCATGGATGTTTCACTGCGTCGACTGAGTGAGCTTTGGGCCGCCGAAGGCATTCAAAACTTCAGTAATGTTACTAACTATACTAGACCATACCATGACCTTTACTTCACTAAAATTCACATCAATCTTGGTAGCGGGCTGTGCCGCTTGTCGGCCTTACCGCTTTATCAGTGAGTAGTAGGAACAACTGCGAACTGTCGAGAAAAAACGATTCATGCAAGAGTTCGCGCGGAGATCTAGCCGATAATGGATATGCGTACCTGGAAAATTCGAAACAGGGAAAGTTAAAAAAAGTACAAAGTCCAAGGATCATGCGCACTGCAAAGGGCTGCGGCCCTGTGCTGAGGTGCCAAGAGTCCGAGGCAGGCCACGTGGCGATGACGGCGGCACATCTCGGTAGACCTCGGCACAGCTTGTGTGTCCCTGTGCTGCGCCGTGCCGCCATCAGCCCAAAGTTATTGCCAGACAGCCACAACGCCTCACTCAAGATGCACTTTTTTTGCACTAGCATGGATTTCAGTGCCACACGGACCTTCCCTGGCCATGAACGGAGTCAAACGGAGCTTGGAAAAGGGAGATAAATCCGCAGATCTCGGCACACCTCGGCAGAGCCTGTGCCTCGGCGCCCAGGGAACGCAGTGGCCGACGCGGGGAGTTGAACCCCAGTTGCTGTGTAACCACGCACAATTTCCAGGATTACGTTTGACAGCCGTGCACCGTGCACCACGTCCGCTCGTATCCCTTCTTGAGTCGCGTGTCATGTTCGTTTGAATTCAGCGCTTCTGTATAAATATTCTGCATTCAATTAATGAGTTGAGGTTGAAACACGTACTGGTGGGAGTAGAAAGGCCTGTGGACTGTTGCAAAAAAAAATACCTGACACTGAAGATAATAATTGTGCCTACCATCATGCGAACGTGAAGCAGAGAGCCAAAAGAAATAAAGAATCCTGTAGGCGGGCGTGGGGAGTTGAACCCCGGTTCCTGTATGGATACGGTAGATGTACAAAGCCCATATGTTTAACAGCCGTGCACTGTGCGCCACGTCCGCTTTAATCTTTTATTGAGTTCCAATGTACTAAGTCACACCTCTATTATATTCTTCATACAAGCATTGGAGAGTCGATGATGAAATAGCTACCGGTGAAAAGCTGAAAGGTCTGTGAGCTGTTAGGGAAAAAAAAATCAGGCACACAAGATGATAAATGCGCGTAACTGCATGCGGTAGGTAGGTAGGTATGCGAATCAGGGAACGCAAAAAAAAAAAAAGACAAACCTCAAACGCCTCCAGGTGGATGCGGGGAGTCGAACCCCGATTACTGCTTAGTCCGATGGCTTCAATTCATGAGTGACAGCCGTGAACCGTACACCACCTCCGCTAGTATCCCTTCTTGAGTCGCGTGTGTTATTCATTCGAATCTAGTGTCATCCTACCTGTATAAATATTCTTCATTCAACAAGAGTTGATGCTGAATACTCAGACATACTTACCGGCGGGAAGTAGAAGGTAGAAAGGCCTGTGGACTGTTGCGAAAAAAAAACCTGGCGCTGAAGATACTAAATCTGCGTACCTGCAAATGAGAAGCAGGGAGAGCCAAAGAAAAATGGCGAATCTTCCGTATGCGGATGCGGGGAGTCGAACCCCAGCTGCTGTACGAAAGTTCCATATTCCCACCGCATATTTTTAACAGCTGTGCACCGTGCACCACGTCCGCTTCCAACCCCTTCTTCAGTCGCATGTAATGTTCGTTCGAATTCGGCGCACCTGGATAAATATTGGCTTGCATTGAACGAACTGAATCTAAGTTTGGGATTGAAATAATTTTATATTACAACCTTACTAGTGGGGGAAGAGAAAGTGATTTGGAGTGAGAAGAGAGAATCCAGGCGAATAAATGAGGTTACCTCAAAATTGGAAGCAGGGAAAGCCCCCTAAAAAAGAGTTTAGTTTGTGACGTTCGTCCAACACAGGCGGACGCGGGGAGGCGAACCCGGGTTGCTGTCTGGAAGTTTCCGTGAACAAACCCATGTTCAACAGCCGTGCACCGTGCACTACGTCCGCATACCTGGCTTGCCGAGTCCCAGGGTACACCTGCAAGTTTGCAACGTGGTGGTTTGAGACCAAGCGACGTTGCACATGTTTGGCAGAAGCCTCTCAAAAACTTCTATGAATCAACTATGAATGCTGCAGCGAGCGAGAGTATGCAGACTTGCCATACCGCACCCTCTTTCAACGGATGCTGACCGCACTCCGCTCGACGACGTCATCGGCACCCAAGTAACCACAGCATCGCTGTGGCGCTCCTCCTGGCCCACCCTGCCTGCGGCCCGCCCGCCCGCCGCCCTTGCGTTCTTGCGGGATCACGACGGTCCGCCCTCCCGCCTCGTCCTACATGCCGCCGCGCACGCTTTCCTCCGGGCCGCCGACGCCCCGCGCGCCGCCCTGTTACTGCTCACCCTCGCCGCCAAGCCCGCCCCGCGCCTCCACTCTCTCAAGCTCAACACCGCCCTTGACGCCCTATTAACGCAAGTCCCGCGCGCCATGTAGCACAAGCACGATTTTGCACGGTCCACCCCGCGGCCGGCACTACTCATACTCTGCCCGGAGCTCGTGTCACACCCTGCGCTGCGCCTCGCGACCGCGCTTTTTGTCGTTGCGCGCAGGCTTCTGGTGCGCAGCTGCTCCAATTCCGAGAGCAAATGCACTCCATCATAATGTGCCCGAGGAGGGCGCGTCGATGGATCCGCCCCATGAATGCCACTCGTCTCTCCAGGGGGCATGTGGCGCGGTTGAGGCTGAGCGGAGTAGCACGCCGCTGGGAAGCGCAGTATCACACCGCCGAGAGCGCAGTGTCGCACCGCCGGGAGAGGCACCGGGGCCGACGCGTCGAGCCGCTCGAGACGTCCATTTGCTCTTCCCTTGCTCTACTCGCCCTTTGTCGTTTCGCTGCCCTGACCGCTTTTATTTTCGCTTTTTATCTCTGTTTTTGTGCGCGGGCGGATGGGGCACGGTCGGGCGCAGGACTGCGGATTCATCAAGTCGGGCGTACTCCTGCAGCGTCCCGGTGGCGAGGGTAGGGGAGGGGATACCCTGAGGATTGCCTGCTCGCTTTTCTTTGGCGGCAGGCATCGGCCGCAGGAACGGGATCACCCACCAGCGCTGCAGGGAGTGGATCACCCATCCGCGCCACAGGGAGGGGATTACCTTCCGCAGGGAGGATGGGCAGGAGCATAGGCGCCGTTGGGGATGAGCGCCGTTGGGATCGCGGGGATCGCATCGGGAGGCCGACGCGGGGTCGCATTGGGTGGCCGACGCGAGGGCGGTCACTTCGACGGCTGCTCGAAGCATCCATCCGCTCGCTCTCCTCGCCCTGCGTCGCTTGCCCGCTTATTCGCTTTTCCCACGTGGCTGGTACGCGGGCGGAGTACTGCGGATTCATTAGGTCGAGGTCGTGCAGCGTCCCAGCGCGAGGAAGGAGCGCTTGATCCTCCGAGGATTACCTACTCCCTTTCCTTTCTTCTTGTGCGCGTGTCGTCGTCCGATAGGAGAGGTCTCCTCCTCCTCTGTCCCTGTCTTCGAATCTCTGTTCTTTTCCCTCCCCCCCTTTTAATATTATTTGCACATGGCACAGATCTGGAACTCCGCGCACTACATACGCTCATTTAAAGTTTAGTTGCCAACACGTTTTCTATGCGCCTCGCCCTTTTTTTTCTCATCGCGATTTGGTGCAAACCAGCAGCATATTTCCTCTCCCCTCCCTCTCCTTCCTCTCATTTTCTTGGGCTTTTATATCTTCTTCTCTTACCGCTTGCTTCTCTTCCCACTTCTGCTTTTATCCACTTGCGTCCCTCCCCTCATACATACATCTTTTCTGCTCCTCCTTCCACCCTGCTTCCTGCACCAGCTCGATGCTAATACTTTCCGCACAGCTCCCCCCAGGCCGTCGCGGAGCACCGCATATTCGTGTTTTGAGCCCGTGCCGTCCTCCTCTTCCACTGCTCATTCTGGCAGCAATCCCGCAACTCATCTCACTTCCCCCTCCTCGCTGACCGCTGACCCTCCGCACCGCCCATACACCCGCCCACACATTGCCGCGCCCACCTACACCCACGTGCCCGCGCGCGCGCCGTGCTCGAGGTGTACGCGAGGGTGCTCCCGCGCATGGCGTGCGCGTTTTCGCTCGTCGGAGGGGGGGGGAGTGCGACGGGGGGTGTGGATGCGCATGGGCGGGGTAGGGGAGGAAGGCGAGGGTGGGAATGTGGGCGGTAGGTGAAGAGGGTGTACATGTGGGTGAAGAAAGGCACCGAGGCGGCGCGGGTAAAGAAGGGCAAGGGGATGCGACGACAGGCTCACGGACGAGCGGCACGGCGGACGTCCAGCGGACGTATAGCCGCGACGGAACGATTTAGAACCGAGTAAGAAACATTCAGGTTGGCGGTAAATGCCGGGTTAAAGAACGAGTCTAAAAATAAATTTTCATAATTTTTAGAACTCGTAATGATAAATTTGCTTTTGAATTGGCCAGGCAAATTCCCAGCCGCGATCACTAATTGATCCCAGTTTCCTATCTTTCTCTTCAATGGAAAGCGACTGAGGTATGGCTGTGTGTCTTCGGGTTCTGATTGGGCGTCGGTCAATTACTTGTGGCTGTGGACCGACTCACTGATGTCATTGTCAACAGTGACTACTCCCATCACAGATACACAGCCAGTCCACAGCTTTTACTCTCTCTCTTTGCCATGTCCGACGAAGACCTCACCGTCTTCCAGTCTGTGTCCTTCCTTCAGCGGTGTTCTGCTCTTCGCGACCGTCTTATGCAGATTCGCGGTTTTCCTCACTACTTCTCCCTAGCCAATCCAGATCATGGCCAATCAATCGAGCCTATCATCCAGCTCTGGGATCTATTTTCTCTTGGTATTCCGCTCTGTTACATCTTCGATCTACTTCCCGAGGAGGATGGCTTCCCTAAAATCAACTACTCCGAGTTCAACCAGGACGCCAATCCGAACCACGCAATGACCCGTGCCATTGCTCTCTTTGCTATGCAGCTTCGTACAGACCATTTCAAGCAGAAAATTCCGGACTCCAAGCCCTTTACTGTAACAGATCTTTGGGATCGTGACTCGACTGGCGGGTTTCTCAAAGTATGTGTCCTTCCCCTCCCTGCTGTCCTCATGCTCAGCGTTGCAGGTGGTCGATACCGTGACGGCAATCATCAATTATCTCCCGCTGGATGCGTTTGAGGAATCTGTCCCTCCCTCGCCCATGTTGAGGAAGAGGTTACTTGCCTTCCGCGATAATCCTACCACTAATCCCAAACCCGCCACCCATCCTACCAAAACACAAGAAAATATCATCCGCGAATTAGTTGAGACTGAGCGCAAATACACAAAGGATATCGAGCTCATGCATGTTTGTATTCTGCTTGTTCTCAGATAGGATGCCCGCCTACTATCTCTACCCTAGAAATATGCAACCGTTTTGTCGCAGAGCAAGTGGATCGACGATGACATCAGGGTCGCTCTCTTCCTCAATATCAATGAGCTTTTCAACTTCCAGCGCAAATACCTAATTCGCATCAACGGGACTGCGGAACTTGCGTGGCAAGACCAGAATTGGGGACAGCATTTCCTTGAGGCTGTAAGTGTGCATGATTATCTTTGGCCATTATCTGATTTGTTCGCATAGGAAAAGGAATTTAGTGAAGTCTATGCGCCGTACTGCGCAAACTATGTCAATTCCTCAGAGTTCGTGGTCACAGATGAGGTGCAACAGAAGCTCGCCGTGCGTTCCCCGTGGGCCTGGAAACAATCCTACAGCTAATATGGTCCCTTCTAACAGCCGCTTAACCACTTGATTAACGTGTCGGAACTGCCCGCGTTTATAAAGAAGCCCGTTGGACGCGTGTGCAAATACCCACTCCTCCTTGACGTGTGTATCCCTGCTCCGGTCTATTCAGTGCTGATGATGTTCTACTTTAGTCGTTACTCAAGGCTTCGTCGGCAGCCAACTATCAACATTACGACGCTTTGAAAAAAGGTTTAGAGGCTTCCAAGCGTGTAACAGACGAGATCAACGAGGCACAACGCCGCGCCGAGATCGAAAAGACCGTGAAATCTCTGCAGAATCGCGTGACTGATTGGAAAGGCCACAACATCGACGACTTTGGTGAATTGCTCCTCTACGACCACTTTGTCGTCAACAAATCGGCCGTTGACCGAGAATATGACGTCTTCTTATTCCAAAAGATATTACTCTTCTGCAAAGAAGTTTCCGAGGACCCTCCGAACCACAGGTCATTTTTCTCGGTCGCGAGGAACACGCCTCTCGTATTGAAGGGCCGGATTTTTGTGTCCAATGTAACGCAGGCGGTTGCAAGCCCGGAAAAGGATTCAGATGCTTCAAGTTCGTTGTTTCTCATCTTTCGAACATACAATACCTGACGTCCATGTAGCTCTCTATGGGAGACGGTACCTGCTCACGGTCTGGTGGAAAGGGGAGGATCTTGAACGCGACAGCTTCATCCTCCGCTGCCGTCAGGAATACCAGCTGAAGGAGTGGGAGTCGAAGATCAACGGGTTAATTGGACCATCTGGTCAAGGCTCTCGGCCGAACGATGGCTCAGGCGGATTCGATGTAAATGAACAACCACAGACTCTTGTGGCCACACTTTCCCGTGGCGGCGGCCCGCCCCCGGAAATACGGGATCTCGACGCGGGCAGTCCGATTCCTGCGGGCGACACCCTTCCCAGCTATTGGCAGCCTCGAGTACGGACGGAACCCAACAAGGAAACCCCCGCGTTCACGGTCGTCGAGGTGAAGGTGCACGTCAATGAAGACATGTTCGTCTTGCAGGTCTCGCGGACGATAGACTACGACGGCCTCGTGGAGAAAATTACGCGCAAGCTCCGCCTCCTCGGTCCACTGCCGGAAGAACCTGTGCGATTGAAATATTACGACCAAGAAGGTGATATGGTGGCGGTCAACTCTTCGGAGGATGTGCATATGGCATTGGAGGAGTGTCAACCTGGAGATTGGTTGACGGTGTATGTTAGATGATCAGGAAGTTGTTGGTTCTCTCGTGTGCTAGGGCGCACCCATCGGAATAGGGCGCCCAATTCCAATATATATTTATAGAACAGAACCCACTCACCAGAATGGGGCGCCTATTTCTCTTAGCGGATTGAAATCAACTAGGCCATAAAGAAGCTTTATTGTTAACATGATTTCTTTAAGGCTTTTGACTGATTAAAGAAGGGTGTCAATGAATTTTAGTTGGACCTCCTCTAGGTCACGACGCAACGTGTGCACCCTGAGCAATTTCCGAGCGATTCAATATCTGACAATACCGTAGTGAGGGTATCCATCCATGAGCATAATGACTCTGTATCAACCCTTACTTCCGGGAACTCTGTACGAGCAGTGCGTCGTTGGTTAGCCTTCGGGTTATGTTCAGGTGGGCCTCGGAGGATTAGAATCAGGGTTCACTGACGTATCTGCCTCGGGCTGTCTCGGAAGGTTAAGGTTTGGGTAGCAGCGGAAGTTGAAACGGCCTTTTGGCTTGAAATCAGGCTAAGCTTCTCCTTTAAGCCTCCCATTTTCGATCTTTTTCAGGGGGGCATCCCGGTTATAAGTTGTTTTATTCCGGTTGATTCGCAACCTGGGAATTTGGGACACTCTTCAGCAGCCAGCCCCACAGCCCCTCCCCAGACGCACCCGCCCAAAAAAGATATCATCAAACTGCGCCTCGAGGAGACGCTACAAAGCGGAGTGGAATCGCACATAACCTGCCGCCCACACCCGTCCTTCGCCATGACATTGGAAGTACGCTGTCCAGGTCTTGAGTCAAAAACGATATCGTCTCTCAGCCGACGAAAGGGGCCGCCGCCCTAGAGACATATTCAGTACTGGATAAATTACTTGTGACAATCAAGGGTATATCGCACAGTATTCGCACTATACCAACAAAACAAGCAGAGGCGTATCCAGAGGCGTATCAACAATCAACTATTCAGATGGAAGCTCGTTCGGGGTGAAGACCGAGATAACGAATCGGTATTAGTAATGCACTGCCTTCCATACAAGATCCTTTTACTTTGAAACTCCCTTCATAGAATAAGTTTCGGCCTGCGAGTCGCCATCTCCAGGCTGGTCCGTGGTGGTCTTGATCGTGACGTTGATGCCGACATGATCAATCGTCTTACTCTGGTCTGACATCGCATACGATGGGAGTTGCACTCTTCTTCTAGCTACTTGCCCTCCAGCTTGTGAGGTTGTACCACGTTCGGTTTGATCGAAGGTTGTGAATTGATCGTCTCGTCGTGGAGTGGAGCGGATGATGATAACATTGAATGTAATCCCAGTCGATTGAAGTGTCTACACCGAGAAATAAGTTTTGGAATCGCTGGGAGGGCATTGAACTTACGGCATCAGAGAGAGGGTAGAGCGCATTGCTGTCGCATACACTCACCACGAAGGTCATGAAGACCAGGGTACTGTATGCTAGACCCGACTCTGCAACCACTCGAATGACTTTGTTAAGTTGAGTTTGGCGGGCAGGAGTAGACGAAGTAGTTCTTTGCCCTGTGCCGCGGTACCTCACATTTTGGTGTTCTACACGCCATATACGCCATACAAGTAGAGCTGAAACACGAAAGTAAGCAATAAACACCGGGGAAAGCGACACGCTTACTGGTGGTGAGAACGTTTTGAGCTGCAGTAATGGCGAAGAAAGCAGACCACCAGGGTTTGATGACATTGGAATTGAGGGTAATGGCGCTGTTGCTGGTCGTGATTTCAACATGCATCAACTTGATGGCCATGGCGATACCAGTGAGGTAGAGCATCACCGAGGGCACGACGACTAGCCACCGCCGACCATACACGATGTAGCATCGGTATATCAGGACAAAGTCACCGACAATCATATTGGCGGTTTGGGCAAAGGACTAGGGATGGTTAACTACGGTAATCGACGATCATATATGATACTCGCCCTCGCAATGTTGATCCAATCATGGATGTTCGTGAGTTCCTCCTGGGGTCCTCCAGGGCCAGTGTATTTGACAAAGGCCGCAAGGTTATGAACCAGTCCGATGATATCGTCGAACGTGTTCACAACAAAGATGAAGCAGAAGACGCTAACCAGCATCCACCGGATCTCACTTCGTCGCCTCAGTCGCTCCTCTCCTTCAGGCTGTGGTATCCAAAACAAGCTCCGGGCGCAGAAACAGCATGTCACTATGAGGAGGAGGATATGTTACTGCCGCAGTATCAATCAGGGACTAGCAGGTGCTGTACCTAGGTACATCCCATAGGTCAAGGTTTCAAAGTAATTGCCCGTGAGCTGCGCTTCTGTTATAGGGAACGAGTTGGAATCTCGAGGAGCTATCATTGTGAATGAGGGGTAACGGGGGGCCAGACAATGTGATGCACTGCCGGTGAACAGGGAAAGGGGTGGTCGAAGAGGATGAAAAACGGCGGGATGCGATTTCGGAGCATGGCTGCATGGGTATAAGTACCCACCCCAAGCACGATGAAAAAATGAGATGCTGTGAGATGTGGTAATGATGATGCGCACTGAAGTTTATCTTGCCGACAGTTGATAGCAATCTCAAAGGATTTAATTTTGGATTAGACAGCTGTGGTTCTTCACAAGAAAGTATCTTTATTATCCTGGAAGAGATGGCTAGAAATCACTTTGAGCGAATGAGGGGTAACGGATGGGCCTGCACTGCCGGTGAACAGGGAATAGAGTGAAAACCGGCGAGATGCATTTTGGAGCATAGGTATAATTGTCCACGTCAAAGATAAGAGGTTGTGAGATGTGGCAATGATGGTGTCAGTAAATGAGAAGTTCCCACCGAAGAGAAACTAAGAATACATGACGTTCCAACCATGGGAGACATGTCCCCAGCTCACATATGGAATGTGCCTCACAGACTGTGGCGCATCAACCTTCCATACGACTTGGCTGGCGTCGCCACAGAATTTCTCAAGCAATCAAGTCAACACACACAGGTGGGATAAACCAGGATCTGAGTTCTCTGCATAATCTTTGGGCAAGCTATGTTTTCAACTCCTGTGCGTTTGGCGTAGTCTCTCCTTGACAGACACTTCAACAAAAGAATATCGTACCTCGCCTGTTGAAGTCCGTTAGTGGGTCCGATTGGAGTGAGATGAGCTCATGGTGAGGGAGCAAGAGAGGGAGGTACGCGGCAGCGCAAAAATACGGTGCTCACGCAGAATCAATTTTCGGGGATATCTTATCACAGGTCCCGCCCGCTTTTTAATTAAACAGCCTTTTGGCGCCCCGAGTAAGGCAGATTATCAGATAGGTGCGTTCATTCATTGGTAGCTCAAAGTTATTTCTATCCATCTCTTCTGAGATATTTTCTTGTGAAGGTCGTGTGCGGCCACAGCTGTCTAATCCAAAATTAATTGAGATTGCTGTCAACCCTCGGCAAGATGCGGGGCGGGGCGGGTTGGGCAAGGGTGAGTTTTGTCGGGACTTCGTTTCTTATCAAAAAAGTTAGTATAACAAATGCGTGGCTCTGGTCAGAGGGACAAAAAGGAGGACGATGATATGGGGGGAAATCAAAGTTATGTATTTGGGAAGCAGGCCCGCATTTATAGTTATACTAGCCTAGAGTATTCAATGGAGATATCTAATGGAAGTCACTAATGGATATAACTAGAGGAAATATGTGGAGCAGATGCCGCGCATCTCCGTTAGGATGCCAAGTCACCAAATGGGAAAGTAGAATGGGGAAGTAGACTTCCCATCAATGGAACTCACTGAGCTTGCTTTGCAAGCTTGGTACTCGGGGGATTCCCAGCTTTCTTTCGTTTTGCTTCATTTTGTTGGATCATTCACGCATCATTTCACTGCCATCGAGGATCGACATCCATTCTTTTTTTCAGTCGATTCGACAGTTACGTGTCATAGGGGTGCTTGAGCAGTCCTCCACTCGCAAAATTGCCGAAGACGCGTAAAAAAAGCTCATTTTCAATGAAAATTGTGGTTCTTGTGTCGGAAAATCCCGGTCGGTCACGCCAAATCTCCGGGCTGTTGAATTGTCAAATCAAAAATTTTGCGTCGCAGTGGTGAATTGAATGAAAAAAATACAGTAAGCTCATTTTCGAATATTGGTCCAATTTTTGTGTGTCTCATTCCTTGCAGTCACTTGTTGCCTGGACATTTGGCGAATTTTCCCAGCGATTTGTCCCGCCAGAAATGGACTTTGCCATGCAAAGAAGCTCAATTTCCGCCAAATTTTGTCGATTTTGTCGCGGCCATCACGCAAAAATTTTGGTGGTTGTTGAATTGTCAAATTGGGATTTTGAGTCATGCATCACCCCCCTGTCGATTTGATTGTAATAGTACAGTACACTATTAGAACAAGAGGAAGCGGTTCAAGGATTCCGGCGCCATAACTGATAAACATCTACGTAAATTTCGTTCCTTGATGTGTCCCTGTATAATTACGCTGAGAAGTATTAAACTGAGAAGCAGGGGGAGAAGAAGTTCCGCGGGACTGATTGGCAGTTCCAACACAGTGGAGACGATTACAAAATTGGCAGAATTGGACAGCCAGAGTCTCTGACGGATCCGGATATAATGAAGATTGAGCCTGAGGAGTTACAGCCACTTTCCAGTGCAAAAAACTTGGAAGGGTTTTCCCTCCCAAGTAGTCCAAAAAATCCGGTCGGGCAACCCATTTTAGATAACCCTTGGAATAGTCGGTTGCCGTCGGAGAGCTACAGTAACTAGAATTGAAATATCGCCGTCGTCGTCGGAGAGCACCATACTGAATTCTAACAAAATCAATGCCCGGGCCTGGCTTCATCCATTTCGCCAAACAAGGATGCTGTCTTTCTGGAAGGATTTTCTGCTTCCAGAATACTCTGAGCAGTGTGGCCGAAACATCGCACGTCAAATCCTCGCCGTCCAACACGCACTGTCGATCAACGTCTATTTGTTCTTCTTTTTTCTGGGGAGGCATTACCACGGGGATTGGCGACGTTGTTCCCCAAAATTACTGTACGCGCTTTCCAACTTCATCTATTTTGTATACAGATGATCATCTGAAGTTCCACCGCATCTTCTTTTTGCGGGAGATAGTATCCGTGGCCCAATCTTCCACGATTCTGGGCGCCCCGTTGGGAACGCGATATATTTACGACTTCCAAAGAAGCCAGGACGTGGGTGTGAGAACGTGCTCGGCCGCGAAGGTACGCGTCCCCCTTATAGCTTTCGTCCCCGCAGGATCTGACGCAACTAGTAGGTTTCAGTGGCCTGAAAGGTCCCAATCGGGCCCACACCTTTGGTTCAACAAAATCACGATAATTCCCCGAGTCCAGCCCTCAGCGCACCAAGGTACCATCTGTCAAGTCAGATGTCTGGCTTAATAGCTTTTGCGAAGCCACGAATAGGCCGTCTCATGCATTACCGGGTCTGTGGCAGTAATATGAGCTGCGAAATCAAAAGTGGGGAAAGGGATTCCTTGTGGAATAAACACCTGTGTCACTAACCATTTGTCTCATATCACGGCACTAGCGAGGGAAATTGCACCGTAAATCCACGGCTCTAGCCATCCACCGCTAGCGCCATTCCCAATAGCCTTCTCCTCTTCCCTTTTTGGGGAGCAGGCGGCACATGTCCTCGCCCTTCTCTGGTTGATGGCTCGGCCGAGGTGCTGCCGTGGGCCCATTTGATGGATCCGACGGTTAGCGATCTAAACATCTTGACACTTACTTGACGCCGCCATCAATAACGATCAGATGTCCTCGACGTCGTTGGCGACGATGCCAACCACGATGCCGAAATTTGCTTCAAAAACCGCAAAAATATTTCAGGATATGCAGTGCGTATGTAGGATACATTTTACAGGGGAAGGAAGCGAAATACGGGCAAACAGAGACATAGCACACCTTTTCATTCAATTCTGGGCTGCATCTATTTTGATCCCGGTGCAGCTCGAGCTCATGACCTCTGCACTATGCAATAGGAATGGGACAGGAAAGGTTCGAGCTTGAATATTGCACTACGAGCGGCGTGCTAAACTATGTTCGAGGACTGGGCTTGATGAGCCTCCTGCGTGTGAGATGGTAGAAATGAGCGGTACAGCCACTGATTGACGTGATCGACGTCCCCAATTTGGAATGATCCCCCTGAAAATTCGATGATTTTGCGAATTGCGGACGCGTAGGGGAGCTAACTCTGCCTAAATCTTCCAGATCGCAAACCTTGTGTAGACATGTATTTTTAGGAGGAGAAATTAGAACTTGATCGTTTTTTCTGGTCGAGATTTCACTCAATTGCTACCTGCAGCAGAAATAATGATTTCCTTTCCATCGTAGTCATATATCATTGAGATTTCTTGAGGTAAGAGTGTATTCTATTCACAGGAACCCTAAAAAAAATGAATTGGGGGTGGAACAAAGTCCTGCACAATGATTCAGACCTCTCTGGGGTCTGATCACCAGGCTTATTTCATTGCAATGAGATGCATTTATGGCATGTCAGTTCAGATTCATAGACAGTATAACTACTCCTACACACCCATCCAAATTTTGGGACAATTAGAAGAGGTTTATCTTTCACTCAAAAACACCTCTTTTGATGATTTTCGGGGCATGGAAGGCTCAGATATCATACTAGTAGTGCCTGGAGTGAATAATAAGATCATGTGAACCAGATATGATGGAAAGAGCCGGGGTATTTAACCTTCTAGGATGATCGTTGACCGAATTCGCTCGAAAGGTCAGGTAGTTGAATGCTGTAAACCGTAATGAGCATGTCATACAAGTTTAACCAATGTCCATATATTCTTAATGGCTTGAGTTTTTAGTGTAAATGTTTTTAAGTTCATGAAGGTACATCCTATGGAAGCTCTCTGGGTTATTCCTGGATTTTCTCTAGCCCTAGTCCTTGCACTATTGCTCAGATTGTGTTTTAAGCGCCCGTGAAGCGCTGACCGGCCCGTAGGTCCGAGAGTCAGTTCGCGACAAGAATTCGCAATTACACTACCTCCCGAAGAACGATAACCGACGAAATGATACATTACTTCTTCTACAATATATTGGCTCCTTCGGTCATGTTTAGGCCAAAATAGGGATCAAAATGAATTGATTTCAAGAAATAACATACGACTCTGGTGCACAAAGGTAAAAGGGAGGCTTAGGGAGTAAAGTATGTATATACGACGGAAAAGCACAACGGTAGTAATATGTGTTGAGGTGCGAGAAGTCTGCGAGGGCTGGGCGGCACGACAGGCGGTGTGGGCGGGACGCAGATCAGCAATGATGGGAAGATGATATATGCAATCAAATCAGCGCGGGAAACCGGCAAGCGTGCAGAACATCGCGCAAGATCCCGCCGCGGCTCGGGTATTCCCTAAAATTGAAATAATTGGCCGCATCAACGAAAAGGATCCCTACCATCAACATCAAAAGTGCCAGGCCAAGCGGTGTTGTCCTAGCCGGCAGATGGCTGGAGTCGTGCATTTACCAAGCGCGCCTGACGGCAGAATCTGTGGCGGCTACCTTTCCCCTTCCAGCCCCGACCCCGCTCTCACGCGCGGCGAGCCAATCAGTACTTCAATCCAGCATAGCGCATGCTGCGTAAGCGTGGGCGTGTACACCGGGCTGCGGGCCAGTGCTCCAACGCAGGGAGGAACCCAGCGCATGCGCGGCGCCGGCAGCAGGCACGACAAATTGATGGTGGACGGCGGCATGACGGGACGGCCCGCTATCCCCATCAGCCGTCGCCATACCATTTCTACATCAATAAAATATACAGTAAAAAATCAATGGTTACGGTACGCTGCGTTAGCGAGCCAGCTGGCTAGTGTCGTGGCGTTACGGTGTAATTCGCCTGGCTAGGTCCGTGTGTCATTAGTATAATTCCTACTGTTACGGCTCGAATAAAGGGCTTCATCACTTCTGGGATGCGAAACAAGTCCAGAGTAAGTTCATACGATGGTTGATACAAGGACGTCACCCGTCTGGAATAGATCAACGGGCGCTCGAGATCCGAAGGGGTAATGGTACGCGCAAGGCCTGAACGACATTGAGCACGTATTATTCAATGTGTGAATGGAACTACGCACAAAGTCACTCTCTTTCTTCGCAGATTCCTCGGACTCCCAGAGATCAGCAGGCATGCATGATATGACGTTGATGAGGCCGTGCTAGTGCCGCCATAGAACATCTAGGGCTGGGCAATGGAAGACGGTCGCCGTGCGTGCAAGTGTGGCGAGATCCCTGTAATCAACGCGTGGATAGCCCACTTCTTCGCACAGAAGCTCGACTAAATCGGGAATCGAGAAGAAATGGTGCATTTGGAGCGGTGTTCTGCAGTGATGGTCGAAGTAAAAGCCAAGCTTGTTGTGAAACAAAGATCAACAGTGCACCCGATTGATATCTCCACTTATCTCATCTTTTGGGGATTTTTGAGCCAAAACATTTTGAGACTCTTGTTCATGCTGAGTTTGCGGAAAAAAACACTCCCATATTCCACCAACTCTTACATGTGGATCAGAAGCGTGGAAATATCTACATCTTAGTCCGCTTTGGTGAGATGCTATATTCTCGTCAAGAATTAATCCAGAGCCAGCGTTGAAATATCAAGCGCGCGAAAGAGAAAGCCTGAAAGATGTAGATTCGGCTGCCAAAACACAGCGGATCGCCGCGCCAAGAATAAAAAAAACTCGATCTCTAGACCCATGCGGA
This sequence comes from Mycena rebaudengoi, assembly GCA_029282285.1. Taxonomy (NCBI): domain Eukaryota; kingdom Fungi; phylum Basidiomycota; class Agaricomycetes; order Agaricales; family Mycenaceae; genus Mycena; species Mycena rebaudengoi. The sequence continues at coordinate 2,288,088 of JARJCX010000002.1, read as the reverse complement.
CACGGGGAGAGGAGTCTAACGTGACTCCAACCCCGCTACAGGATACTTTTGGCTCAGAGAAATTGTGAATATGTGGCATGCACCACAGCCGCTCTATTACTCTATCGAGTTTCATGGCAAGTGGTATTGGATTTATGGTACCTGGATATATTCCCCCTAGCAAACTTGGGTGAGGCGAAGTTGAGCTCCGAGTCGGTATCTGTCATAAAATATTCAGTGGAGGGGAGGTAAGGAAATCCGGGCACGTTTTTCATGTTTCGCTGTGTACCGTGCACCGGGTCCGCCTTGCGTGCCTGGATAAATGATTCGGTGTATATGTAGAACGAACTGAACTATAAGCTCGGAAGTAAAAGGAAGGAAGAAGTGAGCCCGAGTTTGAGCTGAGAACATAGCAATGAGTAGCAGGAAATAGCTAAAGATACAGGAACTCAAAAAAAAAGAAGAAGCGCAACTTCACACAGTCATGCGGAGGCGGGGGGAGTCGAACCCCGGCTGAGTACCGTCGACGGCAATTTCAACCCAGCTGATGTGCGCTTGACAGCCGTGCACCGCGCACCATGTCCGCTGAAATCCCTTCTTGAGTCGCATGTGATGTTGGCTCGAATCTGGCACACTTGTAGAATAATTCGCTGCATACAACGAGCTGATTGTAATTTGGGATTGACATAAATAGATTTCAGCCTTACCAGCGAGGGAAACTTACAGAAGTAAGAGAGGAGTGTGAATTTGAACTGAGAAGATCGAATTGAGTATGTATTTTTGCAGAAGATAGTCAAAGGGACAAAAACTCGAAAAAAAAAGCGAAAACAATATTGAGACTCGGCAATGCGGACGCCGGGAGTCGAACCCCGGTTGCAGCAAACGAATTAAATCAATCAGGAGGGTGCACCATACACCACGCCCGCTTGTATCACTTGTTGAATTCTCGGGTAAGTTGGGTTGAATCTGACGCACTTGCGTTTGAACGGAAATCATTAGAAGCTGGAGTTGAAATAAATATTGCGGGATGCTGAAATATTATGCGGGCAAAGTTGCCAGGAATTTTTGGTCTGGGAGATGATCGATGAGGACTCACGGCTCACTGAAGACGATAAAAAAGGTAGGGCCATCTCTAATCGACACCATGCGGACGTGGGGAATCGAACCCCGGCTACTGTCTGGATTTTACCCTCCCGCCTACTATGTTTGACAGCTGTGCACCGTGCACCACGTCAGCTGAAATATGTTCTTCAGTTGCATGATACCTGGTGTAGCATTAAAGCACCTTTTGAATATATTTCGGAACAAAGGAACCTGAGGGGACAGGTGCTACCGGCTAGGGGGAAAAGAAAGGCGGTCAAGAAGGTGGCAAATTATATTTTTAGTCACAAACAGGTCCGCGGTCGTCCCGAGCAAAAGAAACTTTTACCATCAATTGTCCTATGCAGACGCTGGGAGTCGAACCCCGATGGCTAGGACGAGTGGATCATACATAGTACCAGCCGTGCACCGTGCACCATGTCCGCCTGAATCCCTTCCTTGACTGCCCAATATGTGTTGAATTCATCACACCTCGATTGCTGCGCCGAAAGTCCGAGCAGAGCGTTGAATTGGGACCTGTTGAGGAGGAAAAATATATATATAATTGGACGAAGGGGGAACAAGGCGCAAAAAAAATGCGTGAACTAGCGGATGGGATCGATCCTTACAGCGAGAAAACACCGTAAAAAGAACGCGGGACGGCTCCTGACCTGCGGACGAGTCGCAATTGCTCCGTTCGCAAAGATCTAGAGTCACATTTACCCAGAGTGCACCGTCCGCTTCGTGTACCCGCGAGCAACCAGCGAGTTTGTCGCATGGTGTTTTAAGAGTCAAGACCAAGCGAGGTTGCGTGTGTTTGGCAGGAGCCTCTCTCGCCATACCACGCCGTCCACGCCTGACGCGCCCTGTTTCAACGAAGGCCGACCGTAACCCAATCCAACCGAATGCCGGCCCGCGCACCCCCCTCAATTACGGTAGGCGGATTGGTCGCGGTTCGATTTCTAGTCTCGGAACCAGCCGTTGGGGTGACGGGCCTGACGGCCCGCCGGACCGGCGGAGTTTGAAAAACATAGTGCAGAAGAGTCACCCCAACGTCTGGTGCACTTGGTGCAGTGATGCCCCCCATCGAGTCACAGGGTGACAGTTACTGATCCTTCACACGCTGCAAAAGCTCGCGAAAGCTGCTTTCAGAGCACGTTAGTGCCATTGTGCATCAAGTCTTCCCCGCCATGTCTGTCCGCAGTGCATGCCTTTGCAGAGTTGTGGCTGGTCATCGTTTCCTCCACAGCTTTGCGCATTTTTTCGAGGAATCAAGCCAAAAATAGATGCAGACTTTCTATTGAGGTAGGCGCGCACGTTTTTCACTTGCTTTGACCTATGACTACAACTGGATGCTGCCGACCACTTCCCAAGCAATTTCTCTCACTTTTCATCGCCAGGATGGGCACGGAATCAGCCCAAATGCTGGTTGCCGAGCTGCCGCAAGCGAGTGATGGTCACTGTGTGACTCGATGGGGGGCGTTGCTATACGAACTACCCCAGACGTTCTGACCGAATCTCTGCGCTACATTTTTCAAACTCCGACGGTCCGGTGGCCCGCAGGGCCGATTCGGGCAGAGCGTCTGGTTACGAGACTATCGATTTCAATCAGAGATGAATCAATGTCAGATGAAATGTTGATCCGGTGATAGCAATCATACCTTATTTACGTTGTCAGAGATCAGCGCGCTTGGTCACAACACGTGAGTAAGTATCACACCGCACGGTACCCACAATATTTCGCCAGGTGCAAACATGAACTCGCCGTTCGTGAAACTACCTGGAACAATCAAATAAGAATGGAATAGGATACCCTTACTTTTCTCACCATTTGGCGATGCATGCCCCATATTTTTGAACGTTACTTTTTCAGGCCGTGACAAAACGCTTAGCGTATCACCGAACTCAACAAGCCGATACCCGACTACACGATTTAATTTTCTCGACTACACATTCATGGGATACGAGAAAATGAATATTCAGATTAAAATTCACTACAGCGGCTATTATTCAATATTAACATGCACACGTGCACTCAGAGGTAACGAGGATCCCAAGTTTGCCACCCGAGGCAAACTCGTTTAATGTGTTGACGATCAATAGGAACAACAATCCTCTCCATTATGCGAATCTCTCCCCGACAGCAGCCCTCTTCTATGCCTCAGACTCCCGGGGACTCATCTTCTTCACAATACACCACCCCAAAGTGTAAATGTATGACAAGCCTAGTTGATAGTCCACCTGCCTCCATCATTCTCTCCCCGGTTACCCGATTCAGCTTGTCTAGATCAAACAGTCGAGTCGTTATGCGAGATATGGGACCCCAGTCACAGTTGACCGCAGCATGCAGATGAAATGGATACCGTCAGAGTTGTCGCCGACAAGGATATGGCCTTGATATGGCACCCCGATGCCGCCCTCAAGAAACCCAAAGCACCCAATGGTTCACCTCCCCTAGTGCTTACCCTCCATCCCCTCATCAATCTTCCCCTCAAGACGGGTGTTCCTTGCCTCCCTCATACTTGCATTCAAGTTCACTCAGGATGAATGCTACTCCAATCGCACATGAGCAAAACTCTCCGACCTCCCTGCCAGAGAGATCGGCTGTGTGGTGTTGGTTGAAGTGGGTGCCTCCGTCTCGCTTTTCTCTGACTTCATTTTTTTAACTCGACATCCCGCAAATAAATGGTAGTGGAGAAATTCCACGGATTACGCCTCAATTAAATTTGCCATTGGCTCCAACATTGTCTGAAAGACGTCCCAAGCAGTGTCCACAGATAAAGTCGGTCTTCCGATCTCCGCATAGACTTGATCTGCCAAAACATGAAACTCGGCGCTATACCATGAAAGGTGAGCATCTCTTGGCCCTACATCTTCAGTGACCATTTGACGCAAGTCATCGACGGCCGCCTGGGGTACGGGTATTCGGCAATCCATACCACCATAGTTCTGAGGATGGTCCAATGCGTCATACGGAACATGGCCGGAAGGCATATTTTTCTCCTTCTGTGAACGAACCCGGTGGTGGTTCCACCAGATGCGAAATTCTTCCAGCTGAGCTTGGAGAAGAGGTACGAAAATCCAATAAAACAACTGCCTACGAAAATCAGATTCACGAACCGAAGACAAAAATGGAACAAACATACAGATGGAACTCGACGTTGGGACTGAAAATTCGCTCGACTTTTCCAATAAGGATTACTGCCTTAAGGTTGAGACCCTTTTTTTCTTTGAACCAGCGCCAAAAGGCCTCGATAATTGTATTGTGCACACTCTTGATAATTCGGCATATAGGATAGATTTCCGGGTCAATATCTGGTGCAAAGGCATGGCTGAAAAAAATGTGAGTTCACAATCATTGATGCAATATATTGAAGTTGACAAACCGAAGCGCATCTTGAATGGCATACTGCCAGCCAATTTCCGAACCTTTGTCTGTTGTCATTTGAATCGGGATTGCTGAAAGAATATGTGAGTCCGGGTTGTTCTTCATGAATAAGAACTCACCACCAGTTGTTTCGATGAAATCCAGATTACAAATGTCCAATCGCAGCTGCGGTTCGACTATTGGGAACAAAGCGAAGAAACAATATGGTATCGGTCCACTTGTCTTTATACCCATAGATCGGAAGGCCAATATCACCCATGTCTAATGCCTGTTTCCCTAGCTTCTCGTGCCCGTCAGATGACACCTCGTGGAACGGCCCGTTCGAATTCAGTCCAACACGAGGGATCGCAGACTTCTTCTTTCCTGGGAACCGATTGTCAAAACCAAGTGGAAAATGCTCAAGCATTATCTTTCGAACAGTGTCCCTAGGCATATTTCAATGCCAAGGTTTGATCAAACAAATACGGACGACGGACCTTGGGATCATGATTCCCTCCTGCTGCAACACCGTTTTAAAATAGTTTGGACCGTTATTTTGTAAGGTATCCATCTGAACTTTATCAATCACTGCTTGCCGAGCGACTTCAACTGGTGGGGGTTTTCGGTTGGACGGTATGTGGAACTTCTTGTGCAGCTGCTTCAGCTTTGTGTGACTGAATGTATTTTAGTCGACATGTCAGCATGTCCGGAATATAACACCTCACCGAATTGAATAGTTCAAGTCTGATTTGAGGTTGGCGATCCGGACGTCGGCCGCTAAGTCCTGGGCAGCATACCGCAAGAGAGCCTCTCTGAGCTCTTTGTCTGGCGGGCCTTCAAATATGTCAGCATGTACTATGGTGCGTACTTTTGAAAAACTCACATGATTTCTCCCCATATCCGTTTTTTTCCGCTGGGGTTGGGCATTGCCCAGTGAATGCAGATCGTACGTTTTTTTGGTTGCTTAAATTAATTTAGGGACGGCGCACGGAACAGCGTGATCAACGTGAAAATGTATAAATTGGATGCTGCCTGCTCACATTCATTCAGACTCATCTCCCACTCCCACTTCCTAAGTGCGCAATCCAGTATGGCCAATATCTCAAAGACTGGCTATTGTGAGCCCTGCGGCCGGTCCTTTCCACATCGCACTAAAGAGGGTCCCTGCCTCAAATGTGATAAACTTTCGGAGCACTCGCGTGGTACTTCTGACTATAATGACATTGCGGTACGTCTTCATAATTGCAGGCATTCACACCCCCCAGGTTATACTCATCTAATTGACAGACATGGGACCAGTGCATCATGTGTAGTGCCACCCGACGCAACAATATGCATTTCAGCATCAGGGGGGACAGCCGTGTTGTTACTTGTGGATCGACCGAATGCCTGGCTCATGTGCCGCCTGAGATCATCCTGGTCCCGGAGTATCGTACTGATTTTATTTTGCATTTTTATTCCATTTTCCGGACTCACCCATATCGAATCAGGCCCAGCAACATACAATGTCCCGTCGACAATAATTGACAGAGCACAGCTAACCCGAAGTCGCTTCAAACTTGCACCTTCAAACATGGGTCCAACAACTTCTTTGCGAACACAAACTCTGCTCCGCCACGAACACGGAAATGGTGATCCAGGAGAAGAGAAAGTCATGATCTCTTGGCAGGTAACTTTTAGTGTCGCCTCCCAATAATTTATCTCACAATCTATATGTATCAGGTACGCATAAAAAAAGGTATCAATCCAGATCTTGGACAAGGGGCCAAAACATGGGCAACTTCCAACCTCATGCCGGGTAAGTTGCAATTATTGTTTGCAACAATGGGTTCTTCATTCAGCTCCTGTAGACATCAAAGCCGAGTTGACTACACAAATCTCGGCTGAATGGGAGCGCCACAAAAATTACCCTCTCCTCCCGTAAGTTCTCATTGTTCAGTGTCTTCATAACCTGAATTATTAGGGAACATGTAACATTCCGATGGCACGGTAATCGCATGCCCATCCCGCACACGTCAAACCTTACCGTGGGGGAGTTCTATGCCGCCCATTCAAGTAATGAGAGTGCAGCAATTTATGTTGACACTGTCCCGCCAGCTTGGAAGCAACTCTCAACGTCAGCAAAGCGCAAGAGTGGATTCATGGCTCTGGAGCTTTATATAGATCAGGAAAGTGTATGTGAATTTAACTCCCTTCTGTTGCGATTCATCAAATGTCAATGAATTTAGTGGGCAGAGGGCGTTCAAGCCTTGGACGAGCATGGATCCGGAAGCTCAGGCTCAATATTTTCCTCTGCAATGAAGAGTATTACGAACAGACCTCTGAAACGTTCTGCTGCACCTGAGAAGTCTGTTGTGAAAAGGCCAAGGGTCGCCGAGGGTTCATCTCAAGGTACCATCCATTTCTATTCAAGCAGGATTATATATATATTGATATCGACTTCAGGCGCAGTATTGCGATCCGAGTTCCGAGTATCTTCTCTATCTGGGGCAGCTCCAGTTTATAATCGGTCACACGTTACACTGAAACGCGTTAATTGTGTCGTGGATCCAGACACGGGCGTTGCAGAGTTCGAAAATTCAGAGCAAATCATTATTGGCAAACTCCGTGACCTTCCCTTCAGTTCTGGGGCCATGAAAAATGTCCACGATGTATGTATGGTTTATTTGGTTTTATATATACTCTAACAAATCCACAGCTGCAATGCAATGATGGCCAGCGCTTAGTTTTGAAACGATTTTATCGCCTCAATGAAATCAACGAAAACACAAGCCTACAATCGGATCAACCACCTTTCACAGTCGACGAACACAAGGTCCAGATCCAGGCTGAGGCTTCGCGGCTTGCTATCGCCGCTTGGTTCCTTAAGGCATTTTTCAAATATGCAAATTCCCTTAACATTCCAGTATACAACGGTGAGTTTCTGTATACAATTCTATTGAATCTCCCTCATGATATGGATCTACAGATCTCGCATTTGCGGATGCTTTCCTGGGCGAGGAAATTGAAGCCCCAACTCCTGCATCTGAAGTAAAGGAGATTGGAATAGATTCTCCTGGACTGACTTGGCTTGTGGAGTTGAAACAGTCTTCTACCGTTGAACATTTCACTTATACTCTCTCTCATAAATGCCTCAAAAAGGATTTGCGAAGCAGCACTATCTATGCCCTTGCCCATTTTGTCTGGGGACATAGTAATCAAGGCTTGGTCTTGGCTGACATTCAGGGTACGTGTTGATTCACTTTCAGATATAAACCACAACTGAACCACCCATTTCTCTTTAGGTACACCAGCAATTGTCGGACAGAAGGATGGCATGGTTCTATTCGATCCCATGACCCATACAACGAACGGGTACGTTTGATGCATTACTTTGAAGAAGTTCGTTAATTCAATTCAATTGTTTTGCCTCAGGGCCAGTGGAGTCGGTGACTTTGGTATCGAAGGGATCCAGAGCTTCTTGCGTGATCACACCTGCGAAGATATCTGTCTCCGCCTTCGACTTGACAAGACTGCTCCGTTGGTCATACCTGAGGATAATGATCCAGCTTCGCCCAAGGACAACAGTAATGGCAACAAATCTGATTCCGAGGAGTCTTGATCAGGTTAGGTGTGTAACCTCAATCTCACTCACTGTTTAACTTTCTTAACACTTTTTTAGGCTATGAATGGAGTGCGCGTTGAATTTGAACCAAAGTATTTATATATTCTTTGATCAGGGCAATTGCGGGAATCTTGTGCATGTTAATATTGAAATAATACCCACCGTAGTAGTAATTTTAATGTGAATATTCATTTCTTGTATCCCATGAATGTTTAATCGAGACCATTAAATGGTTTAGGCGAACATTGTGCCTGTTGAGTTTGATGTTACATTTTTTCATGGCCTGAAAGGTTAATATTCAAAAAGACGGGGCATGCATTGCCAAAAGGTGAGAAAAGTACAAGCACCATATTCCATCCTGATCTGACCGCTCAAGGCACGAACGGCAAGCTCATGTTTGCACATGGCGAAATATTGCGGGTACCGTGCGGTGTGATATTGCTCACATGTTGTGACCAAGCGCGCTAATCTCTGACACCGTAATTGAGGTATGATTGCTCTCTACAACATATATTCCAGTCAGGTATGCAACAAAGCCGCCTCGCACTCAAGTCTGAGGTTCACACTCAACGTAACCGATTCAACCGACACGAGGCAATCACCGGATCAACATTTCATCTGACATTGATCCATCTCTGATTGAAATCGAACCGCGACCAATCCGCCTACCGTACCTCAATGCGGTAACGATGGCGACGCGCTCTCACTCGCCGCCCGCTCCCGCCTCACGCGCTGCCTGCGCCTAGAGTCCACCCGCCCTCTCTTCCACAAGGACGTGCCCATCCAGCACTTGCACGCGCAGCGCAGCGTGGAGAACGTATTGCAGGGTACGCCTTTCTCCTCCTTTTCCATCAGCTTATACTGATTTTCTTCTTCTTCCATCTCTTTATTCTGGCACCGACTTTCATCTACCAATTAATCATGCATTAATTAATTTACTATGCGATACCGGCGCTAACGCTCCCAGCTCTCGGAATCCTCAGTACGCTCATCCACAGGCGTCAAGCGGTGACGTGCGCCTGGTGCGTTGGCGCGGTGAGTTGCTCTCTTCTCTCTGTCAGGTTTTGTTGTGCGGGCGGTTTTCTTTTTCGTTTTCCATCTTTCTGTTTTGCCTTTTGTTGAGCGGGTTTATTGGCTTTTCTCTTTTCGCGCATTTCGTTTCTTGGTTTCTTCTTTTTCTTTTCGGAGTTTTTCCGCGTTTCTCCTCCCTTCCTGCTGTCCTTGTTCTTCATTTTGGGGGGAGTCCATTCCCTCCCCCTTTTTTTTGCTTTTGCTTTTGCTTTGTTTCCTTCGTCCTCTTCCTGGTTTTTTTTTGGGGGGGGCCGTGCGACGACTGAATTTGCTTTGCTTTGCCCTGGGTGGACGAGTCTCGCCTTCTTTTTTTTCTGGTTACGTCCGTTCCTCCTTCGCGCAACCAAAAAGTCAGCGCAGGAGCCTATTTTTTCCTTCCTTCCTTACTCTTCCTCTCACGTTCTTCCTCTCGAGTCGCCCCCTTCTTCCCGTACGCTCCTTCTTCTTTGGAGATGTGATGGAGGAAAGTCCTGGGGCCTGTGATGGACCGGTGCTGCGATCGAGTGGGCCAGCCGGCGTCAGGGCGGCACGCATCGGCCGCAGGGCGAGGATCGCCCATCCCCTCAACGATGGACGGGCAGGAGGATGGGAGGCCGGCAGGCGGGGACCGTTCATTGAGGATTCGCCGGGGGGGGTTCTTTGGGCGCCCGCGATCTCGTCGCCGTGGGCGTGGCGAATGCTTTCGATCGTATCCCGTATTCCGTTCTCTCCCTTGTTCCTGCCCAGCTGTCGCCGATTCCCCTTCGCCTCTTTTGCCTTGCCTTGGGGCTAATCTCGATTTTCGTTTCTTTCTCTTATTCATTCATTCATTCATTAGATCTATATATGTACCTTTTCCCTTCTTGATATTCTTTCCTTCCTTCCTTTCTCGCTACCTCCTCCCTTCCCCGCCTCGATGCTAATACCTCCCTTTCACACAGCTCTCTCCAGCCGTCGCGAAGCACCGCATATTCGTGTTTGCGCCCACCCGCGCCTGTGGCCGCCGCTTTTTCCACTACCCGTCTTACTCGTAGCCAATCCGCCGCGCCCGCCAGCAGTTTTCTCGCATCCGCTGCCTCCACGCACACCTCTGCGCGGCAGCTGCACACCGCACCCACGTACACCCGCGATCCCTCCGCACCCCCACACACCCATCGCGCAGACAACCGTCCCACCTATACCCACGTCCCTGCGCACGCACCTCGCACGCGTTCTAGCTCGTAGGGGGGGCGGGCGTGAGGAGGGGATGTGCGGTCGTGGGGGTGCGGCAGGGCAGGGGAATGGGAGTATGTGGGTGAGGAAGGGCAAGGGGATGCGGTTTCGCTGGTGCACGGAGGCGGCGCGGCGGACAGAGATGCGCGGGGTGGAGGACATGTGCGTGAGGGGCAAGGGAATGTGGGCGGAGGGGAGGCAGAGAAGAGCGAGCTGTCGCGGAGGTTTAGGAAGAGGGAGCGGAGAAGGCGGGAGACCGCGCTGGTGCGCGGTGCGTGAGGGTGGGCGGACGACGCGCGCTGTGCCTGCGTATGCGAAGGCGGTGGCGCACCTTGCTGCGATGCGCGCCGCCTCGCCCTCTACTGCGACACTCGCCGCTTCGCACGCTGCTGAGCGCACGGCGACGCGCGAGTACCTCGGCCGGGAGTGCGACAACAGGCTCACGGACGAGCGGCGCGTGCGGGAAGCGAGGCGGCGCGTGCGGGAAGCGAGGCGGCGCGCGGGCGGGGTGGAGGTAGAGGTGGAGGAGTAGGTGAGCAGGGTGAGGGTGCGGTGCCGGGGGTGGATGGACATCAGGAAGGGGTGGACGTGCAAGGGCATCCGCGAGAGGTGAAGGACGGGGGGGTCCATCCGCACGACACGGTGGACGTACAGCCGCGAAGGGAGGATGTAGAATCGCGATAGGACGATATCGACTCGCGATGGGAGTCCGAAGACCCGCGTCGACGCACGGTTGTCGTGGAGGGGGTGTATGGCGATTCGGAGCGGCGTGTGTATGGGGAGGAGGCGCGGCGGGTGTATGGGGAGAAAGACGCGAGTATGAGTGCGGGTGCGTATGGGGATATAAGTCTGGTGGGGAGGAGGACGCGAGCGCGTAGTGGCACGAGGGGGAGATGGAGATGGAGAGGTGGCGGAGAGGTGGAGATGTACCACGCGCCGCAGTCGCCGAATAGTCCGTTCGCGTGGAACACCCGTTGGACTTTGGCGCGTATCCGAGGGTGGGGGGGCGGGAGGCGGATGCGAGCGGGGTGGCGGCGCAGATGCGGATGGGGAAGTGGGTGCAGACACGATTGGTGGGGACGCGCGCGCGCGCTGACACGATCGGGGACGAGGGCGCGGACACGGTGTTGAGGGCGTGCGCGCGCGGTGAGCAGGTGCTGGTGCACATGATGCGGGAGCGCAGCCCGGCGCTGTCGCCGTGGGAGAGCGGGTGGCTGCGGTGGCTGCTGGTACCATGGTGCGACGTACGGCGGTGGTGCAGGGGCTGGCGGAGGGGCTGGCGGAGGAGGTGTGGCGGGGGGTGGATGCGGAGGAGCTGCGTGCGGTAGAGCGGTGGGAACGACAGGATGAGGGGGAGTCATCGCGAGAGGGTGAAGATGAATCGCCGATGGAGAGTTGTTATAATGTGGAGGAGAGGTAGCAGTGTGGGTCCTTGTTCTTGGCGATTTGGGGGGCTTGCGTATGCAGCAGGTATAACTTATGCTGCTGATGGTCTGACGATCTATAGACGTAAAAGTGACGCGTTTGTCTTGAGCACTTAGTTGCTCACCCTAATCATAGAGGTCGCTACTCCGACATAAACCAGTACAGTGCATCTTTCGGCGCATTCGTCCAAACATATTATTATTTGTGCACCGTGCACCACTTCCTGTTAAGTTCACGACAAGCTAGCTTCAATCCGGTGCACCCTCCGTGTTATGAATGTGGGGATAAAATTCATAATAAAAGAATGGGGTCGGGGTGCAAAGAAATATTGAAACTGGAGAAGCATTTTATCAGGAGTGGACCTAAAAAATACAGCAAAAGAGTATGCTTTCTGGGCACCATCACATGCGGAGTCGGGGAATCGAACCCCCGTTGCTGCTTGGAAATGGCAATCCCGCCATATTTAACAGCTGTGCACCATGCACCACCTCCGCTTGGATCCTTTGTCGAGTTCACTGGTAAGTCGGGTTGAATGTGGCGTACCTTGGGCAATTATGAAACATCGAGGTTGAAGTAAATATCAGGTGAAGTTGAAATATTACGCGGACAAGATTGCCAGGAATTTCCTGGAAGACGACTCGGGACTCAGTCGCTGAAGATGACAAAAAAGGGCAAGGGAGGAAAAAAATTATCTTGAGAGACACACAATGCGGACGCGGGGAGTCGAACCCCGATTACTGTAGACACGATGTAGACTCCCCTCAACGTTTCACAGCCGTGCACCGTGCACCACGTTCGCTTATATCCCATCTTCAGTCGCATGCGATCTTCGTACGAATCTAGTGTAACCGTATAAATGTTCTTCATACAGCCAGAGTTGATGTTGAAATGAGTAGAGAAGGGCGAAAGGATTGTGAACTGTAAAGAAAAAATTCAGGCACTGAGGGTGCTTCACCATCCAATATATTGTCCATCCCAAAATATTAGGCTGCTGGGACATGTTCTCGGCATGCTAGACTCGGACGGCTTTTGGTGCGAAAACAGCCTGAAACCAGAAAACACCAAATATATAATATTTTCACAAATTCCTTTCTATCACTAATTGCATGTGCATTAACTGAGTAGATCTATCCACTTTGCATGTGAATTGGTAAAAAACTGGTTGAGATAGAAAATATCCCACACAAATTTTTTGGTTCACGCCTTCGGTATGTACTGCAATTAGCTGTAATCCCTCAAACAATGTTTGCATTTTTTTGGCATCGATTTCGCACAAATCTTTCAGCACTCGTCCAGGCTGATAGATAACTCAGGGTACAGTTACTTCCGAATTGTACACGGTGGCTGAAGCTCAGGGTTCGACTCCCTGATCTGACTGGATAGTCTGGGTTCAATTGTTTCGAAGATCACTGGAAAAATATGCCTCGAGCGAGATGTAAATGGTGAAGAAATAACTACATCAGCTATGTGATTTCCCTCGTGTGAGCTCTTTTCTTTCATTGGGATTGTATTCGGAGATCATATCGAGGTGACAATTTAACAGAAAAACACAATACAGGGTACAATGGTGAGAGAGTTCACGACTCAGACTCCGAGTCAGAAGTTTAAGCGTAGAACTCGGGCTTATACATGAACGGAACGCTATCGTGACAACCCTCCTGCGGCGCTGATCTTCTGTAAGCCCAAGGAAAGAAATTATGTATTACTGACAGTGGTCGACGCGGATCTGGCACCTGTCGTCGCGATGGTCTTAAATCCCGCCACGTTTAACCAACCACAGCTTCAACCTCCTTCCAGAGCCTGGACCGACCGAAGGATTCAGTTCGTTCGATGTTGGGGAAAATCCCTGCGAGGAACCGGCCCACCAAAGTCGGAGAAGAAATAGGGGAAGACCAGACATACAATCCTGAAAGCTTGTTATGGAGGACGGGCTGCTCATCAGAGGAGGGCGGTACAACGGTTGCGTCAAAGGTGAGAGCGAGTGTAATCAACTCTGGGCAATGTGTCGCAAATGCCCGAAGACTGGCGAGCATTGTGATGGGCGGCGAGCTCGAGTCATCGGTCAACTTGAGCTTGACGAGATTGGGCCATGCGCGAGCCATATCCCACACGGCGGCATCATCGAGAAGGAACGCGCCGCGCACAGATATGTCGACCTCGCGAAGTTTACTGAAGCAGAGTAGATGCGACAGTGTTCGGCCGTCGAAATCAGGACCAACCTTCGCCTTCGACACCTAAGCGCAGAGAGATCTTTTCTAGAGAACTGTGCATGACATGAGTCGAAAGTGCGGCGAATAAATGCTGAATGGCATGGTTCGAGATCCGGAGCATCGGTAATTGTCCCCAGATACCGCAACGGAGTGTTCGAGAACCCATTCACCACCTCCGTTATGAATGCAAGTGTCATAGATTGTGTCGAGAGATGTCGAAGCACTGGGAAACACGTGCGTCCCGCCGGGGGGAATGAAGGGTAATGGATCTCGCGCCCGTTCGGTGAGGCTTAGAGAGCGGAGAGTAGGAAGGGTGGAGAGGTGGTCGTACGCCGCACGATCAAGCGTGGGCAAGGCCAATTCCTCAATCTGGGTCAATTTTCGAACACAGGTGGATGTGCTGCTGCTGGTCAAAAGGTGTGCAGGGTCCGGCGAGCCACTGAAGATATCAAGGCGTTTCAGCGCCGGGTACAGGGGAAGATCAGGTAGGCTGGACCGGGACTCCAGCTCCAGGCAAATCGATGTGACGAAAGCGAGGGATAGGTAAGGAAGTATAGTATCACCCCTTTCATCCTTGAGGCACAAATCAAGCTGTCGGAGATTAGGGAAGAAGATCCCTTGTGGAAGAAATGGTTTCATCACTTCTAGGATGCGAAACAAGTCCAGAGTAAGTTCACATGGAGTCATGGACATGGATTTCACCCGTTTGGAATATAGCAACGGGCACTCGAGATCCGAAGGGGTAATGGGACGCGCAAGGGCCTAACAACGTTGAGCGTACGATTTAATGCATTAATGGAAGTACACACAAAGTCACTCTCATTCCTCGCAGATTCCTCGGACTCCCAGAGATCAACAGGCATGCATAAGATGACGTTCATGGGGGTGTACTGGTGCCGCCACATAACATCTAGAGCTGGGTGATGAAAGACGGTCGCCGTGCGTGCAAGTGCAGCAAGATCCTTGCAATGAACACGTGGATATGGATAGCCCTCTTCTTCGCATAGAAGCTCCACTAAGTCGGGAATCGAGAAGAAATGGTGCATTTGGAGCGGTGGTGGTGGTGGTCGCCGGAGTACCTGTTGGCAAGCATCATGATGATGTGACAAGATAGACTGCAATTAGCAGTGGGATTTGGAGGAGAGGATTTGTTCCTGCGGAACTGATGGCGTCCCTTCGGGACGTGAACGAGACGTTTGTGTGTGTGTGTGGGGGGGGGTTTTGGCCGTGCCCGGCCGATTTGGTTTCTACGACGCGGCGGGAAATGCGCCGGGAGAAAACAAGATGAGACGGAACGGAACGGGCACGGCACGGCAAACCCCGTACGCAAGGGCCACCAGGGTCTGATGCGAGACCCGAAGCAACCCAAGCGTGAGCTCAAAACAAACAGGGAATGGGAGGGTGGGGCAGAAAAAAGGAGCTTGAAGGCGAGGACGAGCGTGAAAAGAGCTAAGAGTTTTGCGCGGTAGACGAGCTAAGGCAAGACGCGTTGACAGCTGATGACAAATCCGTATCTAATCTTATCTACCTTGTCTTACACTCAGGCCGGCTCGCAAGCTCGCCTTGCCTGAGCTGGCACCAAGCCAAGCCGCGTCAAACATCGGCTTCTTTCAAGTCAACCACTATAGTCATTTCGTCTTCGACAACGGCGCATGGTCATAATTTCACCAGATTGCGGTCGCTAACCAAATACACGTTTGGTGAACTTCACACGCGCGACCAGAAGAATCAAGATACAAGTCAAGGCCGAGGCCTCGGGATCTCAAGGCGCTCTCACTTCTCTCGAGTTTAATAAATTGCTCCAAAATCGCAACATCTACTATCTGGTGTGTCATCTTGCGGCCCACAAGTAGCCCTCCGAACCACATAATGGCTGATATATATTGTTCTATCAGGTCGCTGCCACAAGCACCGCTCTGTACCTCATCTTCCCTTCTCGCAGCTTGGCCATACCTTCCTCTACCCCATTCCTTGTCAGTGGGAAACGCTCGATCATTGGCTGTATCTTGTGAAGCGCCGCGAAGTCCAACATCTTCCTGTGGACTCGGCGCGAGGCAATAATGGACCCCTGAATCGTCACGCCTCGCGTTACAAGCGGCAGGGTCGGGAACACGAGGTTGTTGTGGCTAGCGGTCAAAGGATAGATGGTTCCCCGAGGCTTCATGACGCCGAGGTATCTGTAGCCTATATCAGCTGCGTCAAAGCGCTCAAGGAAGAATGTCACGCACAAATTCCAATCCGGGAGGAAACTCGTGGTGACGAGCAAATGGTCTAGCTGCTTGCCGATGTTCAGCTTCTCGACGCCCGCGGTCGCATAGAATGCCCGCGCGCCCAAGCTCACCGCCTCTGTGCGCTTGGAGTCGGTGCTTGAGAACACGACTACATCTGCGCCCATCTTTGCGAGGAACTGGATGGCGAGATGTCCGAGGCCGCCGACGCCAACGACGCCCACGCGGTCCGTCGGGCGGATGTTGTACGTTTCGATGACGGAAAACACCGTCGCCCCGCCGCACATGAGGGGTGCTGCCGCCTCGGGTGCCATGCCCTCCGGGATGTGGAAGAGGTATGCCGCATCCCAGATTGCGTGCGAGCCGAACGAGCCTTGGTCCAGGTTGGCATACCCAAACCTATTTGTGGGGACGCTCGTCAGTGTTGTTGACTACTTCCCCTACAAAATGGAGCTCACATCTGTCTGGTTTCGCAATAGTGATCGTGCCCTAGTCGGCGAATTGAACTCAACACATGTACAAGGAGCTTTCGAGGCAAAGAAAAAAGCTCACCGGCCAAGCACTGCTCGCAGTTGCCGCACGTCTTGTGGTTGAAGCCCCACCCTACGACATCGCCGATCTTGAACCCCTTCACGTCCGCCCCGAGCTGCTGCACCGTGCCGACGCCTTCGTGCCCGAGCACCATATCCTTGTGCTTGAAGTGCTCGTCCGACCCGCAGATTCCCGAGTGTGTAATATTCACCAGTACCTGCGTCCCTGTCGGCGCGGCGCGGCGTGTCGTGCCCTCCACGATTGCGCCCGTGGCGGATCCCTTAAATACGGTGAATTCGATGGACATATCTAGCTGGGTTGTGCAATGTTCTAAATGGTGTGAGTGGCTGTGGCTGGGGCTTGCTGTCGATGTTTAGTGTCCGTTCATCTGCTGCTCCTATTTAAACCACGCTTGTTGCAGAGAAATGGTCAAGAAATGGTCCCTCCTCACCAAACACGGTACGTACATGGGCGGAAGCTCCGAGCTGACAAATTATTATAGATATATGTGGGTCCTGAATAAACTGGAAAAGAAAACCGGCTATCCTGGTGGTATGTACGATTTATCCGAGTTGGACTTTAAATTTAGCAGTCTTTTTTTAAGTTCCTTAGTAAGTCGGACGTTTCCGGAATCCCTATTAGATGCCGATGGTCGGCCCTCTCTGTCTTGTAGTATTACTGGTACTATTAGACAGAGGCGGTTGATAAATATAGCACTCATGCCTGTCCGTTTTTTGCGGCGTACCGTACTGCGCAAGCGGCAAGGCAGGTTACTTCTAATTAACTCTTAGTCATGCTCTACTCGTTTTTTTACTCCGTCTGACACTGGCAGTAAATTCTCTTCTCAGGATCAAGCTCTCTCATTTTTTTCTTGCCTCTTCAGTTCAACTTACCTATGTGGAGGCTGTTGCCAAGCATGATGTGACACGCACAAGCCGCGACAAACATCGCGTTCTTTCAAATCAACCACCATGGTCGTTCTAGTCTTAGACAATGGCGCTTCAACAGTCAAGGCAGGTATACTTGGACAGCCCTCCTCGGATGAACCCAGGTAATCCCCTTTTGCCAATGCTGTTACGAGAAACGGGAGCCCCGATATCCAGGGTCATCGTAAACGCCGTGATAAGGTCAAAAGGCGACAAAGCCACCTATATCGGGCACGAGCTGGACAACTGCAAAGACTACTCTTCGCTTCACTACCGCCTGCCCCTCGAAAAGGTCCGCCATTCGACCGCTGTCTATTCATCTCACACGAATACTAGGGATATGTCATCGACTGGGACGCGCAAAAGGCCGTCTGGGACGGAATTCTGTCCGATGAAGTCCTCAACGTAACGCTCGCATTTTCACTCACTTCCAATATATCCATTCGAACGCGAACATCCAGGTCAACCCGACAGAATCCACACTGCTGATAACGGAGCCGTACTTCAATCTTCCAAAAATCCAGGAAGTGTACGATCAGTTCATATTTGAAGAATACGAGTTCCAGGCGCAATTTCGTGCTACCCGTAGGCCTCTTCAAGCAAACCGAATCGTTTGAAGTCTCATCTTGGGCGGCAGCTGCGTCGCTGATACCGCATGGGACGCTATTTGAGCAGCCAGGTCTACCGTCACCAGAATGCATGCTCATCGTCGACTCTGGATTCAGTTTCACCCACGTCGTACCTCTAATTGACGGTAAGATCATGTGGGCAGCGGTTAAACGGTATTCTTCTTCGGATAGTCCCCTCTATTCTCACAAAAAAAAAAAATGCAGGCTCGACGTGGGCGGAAAACTCCTCACGAACCAGCTGAAAGAGCTTGTATCCTTCCGACAATGGAACATGATGGACGAGACGTACATCATGAACCACGTGAAGGAGACTTGCTGTTTCGTTACCTCCAACTTCAACAGAGATCTGGAGAGTTGTCGGTAGGCACCCATGCATTAGTACCCTTTTTTTTTTGAAATCAAATTGGTTTATTCCAGGAGTAATCCCAAAGGGAACGTGATCGTGCAGGAATACGTGCTCCCCGACCTGACCAAAAGCAAAGCGGGAAGGATCCGCCAGAAAGATGACATACCCCTTGACACGGACCAAGTCTTGACGATGGGGAACGAGCGCTTCACCGTTCCCGAGATCATCTTCCGTCCCGACGATATCGGTGCGTTCTGATTGTACTTGTACTCCTTAAATTCTAAACCTCCCACCGTTCATTAGGTCTCGCGCAATCCGGACTCCCAGAAACGATCGCAACCTCAATCTCGCTGCTTCCCGAGGACATCCAAGGGATGTTTTGGGCCAACATCGGCCTGATCGGAGGGAATACGAAGTTGCCCGGGTTTCGGAGCAGATTGTGTGCAGGCGCCCTTCGTTCCTCCGTCACGCGCTAATGGTCGTACCCAGAACTGCAGAGCTGCAGTCTCTCGCCCCTGCCGACTGTGATGTCGGGATCTGGCAGTCCTCCGAGTATGTATTGACTTATCTCTTGCGATTCTCTGGATCTGAAGACATCGTCAGACCAACATTGGACGCTTACTGCGCCGCCGTCGCTTGTGCCTCGGAACCGTCGTTTCCAGAGCTCGTCGTGACGCGGGCAGAGTACCTGGAAAGCGGCAGCAATGCCGTCCGGCGCAAGTTCCCGGATTGGCGCGCGCCGCCGCCGCCTCTTAAGGAGAAGGACTCTATGGCGACGAAGGAGAAGCCTGGCGCGCGAGACACGGGGGTCGGGAAGGAGAAGCCGCGGGAGAGTGTGAGCGCGAAGGGGCGGGAGAGCGTCAGCGGGAAGGGGAAGGAAAGTGCCAGCGCGAGCGCCAAGGGGAAGGGCAGGCAGCGCGACGAGTCCAGTGCGAGTGCGAGTGCGAGCGCGGGCGGTGGTAAGAATACGAGATCCAGAATTCGTGCGGTGCGGTAGTACGTGCGGTCACGGTCCAAATGTTTTTGTAAAAGAATGGACCATCGTTCTCTGGAAGCCCGCCAGTTCCCCCAAACGCGCCAAGTTCTACATATCATAGCATCTATGTACTTGAGAAGGGCCAGTAACTGTATGTACATGGGTCAGGAGCAAATAAAGTAAGTTATCGACAGCAGGGACAGCAGGAATTAGGGCATGTACAGTAACGGAAATGCGTGCATATGTACAGGATCACCAGCCCTCGATTCCATCCATCCAGCCACGATAAGTAGAGGTCTGAAGTAGCAAGAAACGAACGAACCATCGAACCATTAAGGAGACGAAGACTGAGTGAATGTAGGATCCCAAAAAACGAGGAAGTCCGAAACCACACCACTCACTCCACACCCGCGGCAGCCTCGATCCCTAGCTCCGCCAGCGCAACACGCCCGCGCGCAGCCCACGCACGAAGGATGCGCGGCGAGGCAAACCACTCGGCCGCGGGCGGTGGCGGCTCGTCTGTGTCGGGTGGGTGCAAGCTGGGAGATGGGGGAGCCTGTGCGGAAGAAGGAGGGGGTAAAGGTGCGGGAGAGGATGCGCGGTTCGCGCCGATATCCATGTCCATGTCGGCTGTCTCTGCCTCCACGCCTTTGCCCCCATCGACCTGCCGACCGTCCGTGTGTGCCCCTGCGTCTGGCAGCATGTCTTCCGCCTCTCTCTCATCCCCCGACTCCAATTTCTCCACACCCGCGACAGTAGCATCATCGAGAGTAGCCAGTCCCCCAGCACGGACCCACGCGGCGACGTTCCCCACATTCCGCACGTGCGCGAGCACGCCGATGACGGCGAGGAGCGTGGGGTCGTAAGGCTCCGAGCCGTCGTCAGCCTTGTCGACGTCTTCGGCCTTGTCGGCGTTTTCGTCGGATAAACGAGCGTCAGGAGGAGGAAGGGGATCGGCGTCGGGCCCGCGCACAGGAGAATGAGCGCCCGGCGACGTATTGTCTGCAGACGGGCCGCTCGCATCCACGCCCTCCAGCGCCGCACGCTTCCGCTTCTGCCGCCGCGACCGACTCTTATTCTTCGTCGTCGTGACCGGAGCAGAAACAAATTGTGGATCCGGGGGTGGTTTGCCCTCATTATCCGCCGCCACCTCCTGCCCAAAATCGCGCACACGTTTCCGACTCGGTGACAAGCCACCGTCGTCATCCTCGCCACCCTCGCGTTTCCGCTTGCCCGCTGCATCACCGTTGGGCGATAACGGCGGGGACAACGCGCCATTGGATGGTGAAGATGAAGCAGACGCCTCCTCCATCTGGTCCTCCTTCTCCCGCTCCTCGGAGCCCTCCTCATCACCATCCTGCACCCCCGCCTTCCTCGCCCGCCTCCTCAGCTTCTTCAAACGCTTCCGACTCGGATTCTCCTCCATCTGCCGCATCTTCCGCAAGGCACGCCTGTTCGGGGGCTTCTTCGGGTTGCCCCTAGCGCGCGATTCTGCTAATTCCTGCCCCGGAGCCTCATCGTCACCCGCCTCGTCGCCATCGCCGACATCCGTCACCACCACATCCGCGCGCGCCTCGTCCGCAAGCCCCGCCAACTCGTCCACGAGGCCACGGCGTCTCTTGTTCTGTTTCTTCTTAGGCGGGGCAGCGACGTCCCGCGGCGCATCACCATGCGCGTCCACCACACCGTTCCGTCCCTCGTCCACGTCCACGGCGATCCCGCCCGTCACCACCACATCGGCTTGCCCACTCTTCGCACCCTCATTCTCCACACCACCATCCGCTCCCGCCTTCCCCAACTGACATGCCCTTAGCGCATCGAGATCCTTGCGCCGTTCCGCCACGGCATACTCGCCCACGCACAAGTGGTTCCACGGCTGCAGCCGCGCCTTGAGCGGCGAGTCGTCGACGAGGAGAGTCGAGTGGGCGCCGTGCGCGTAGGGGCCCCGAATACCAGCGTCGTCTTTGGTTGCGGGTACAACGTCCACCGCCGAATCGACGTCAGAAGGAACAGAAACGGATATGGAGGAGGGCGGTGGCGGAGTGGCCGCTGCGGTGGTCGGTACTGGGGTCGCTTTTGTGGAATAGGATGCTGCCGCGCCAGGGTCCGAGGTCTCCGCCGCCGCCGATGGCTGTTGTGGTCGATCCGCAGTACTCGATGCGTCGCCGCCGCCATCCGTCTCCGCAGCTGTCTTCGCATCTAATATACACACATCAGCACCCAGCGCGTGGACGAAAGGGATGAATGAATGGGACATACCGTACGCGTAGTACTCATATGGGGGTCTTGAGGGGGAATAGGCGCCTGTGTCTCGGACGGGGGCGGGGAACGTCTTTGCCTTTTCCTGGTGTTCGGTGGAAGGGGCCACTTCAGTCGCAGCAGTAGCAGTCGTGGGATGAGTCGCACCACCAGCAGCGAACCACACCCAGGGCTTGGCGAGATCTTTCGTCGTTTGGGTTTTTTGGTCTGTAGATAGAGGAGGGTTGGTTAGCAAAGGAAAACAATGAAGGGGAAGGTGAAGGACGAAACATCGAACATGTAGAAGATATAGAATAGGACAATTTTAAAAAAAGGCGATGGAGCGCGAGAAAGAAGAAAGAAAGAACCCAAAAGAGCCGCATTAAAGGAAGGAAGGAAGATAAAATACTCACAATACTCCTCTTTCGCCAAGCCCAACGTATCCCGCGCCCATACCGCCCTCAACACCCTTCCCTCTCCCCCCTGTCCCTCTCCCACACCAAACACACACTCCACCATTTCCCTGACATTATGGGCTTGCGCGCTGCTCCATACCATCACGTCCAGCCACTCCTGCACCCTGGGGTGGGCTACGTACGCCGCCAGCGCACGAGCGTATGGTCGCAAGTAGATCTTGCGCGGCCCGGGAAAGTTCCGCGAGGAGCGCAGGAGGAGGGTGCCGTTGAGGTCGAATATCATGAGTTTGCGGTCGTCTGGGGCCACTGGGCGGGGCGCAAGGGAAGCGGCGAGGTAAGAGGTGGAAGGGGCGGCGGGGGGAGGGGTTGGCGGTCGCGTGGGCTGATAGGGCTTAGCAGTGGGCGCTGAAGTGTACCCAGAGTTATTTTGTCGAGAGGAGTTATCGCTAGAGTAGTTCCCTCTGTATCTCGAGTCGTCATATTTGTAGGCGGAAGAGTACCCGGGTTCATGGTCTCTGTATCCTTCATTATACCCCCCATACCGTGCCTCAGACCCATGCCCATATCTAGCCGACGCATTGATACTCCGGTCATTATAATGTCCCTCCGAAAACGATGCCTCCGAGTAACGGTACGCATGCGGGTCGTGATTTACTGGGTATCCCGCGTTTCCAGAGTTGTACCCAGAATTGTACCGCGATTCATGGTCGTTGTATTGTCCATCATACCCTCGCGAATAAGCTTGTGAGTTGCCAGAGTCGTAGTAGCCAGAGGTGTACCCAGATCCATAATCAGTGTATGCTTCACTGTATCCCTCATACCCAGCCTGGGCACCCTGGTACGCGTCGTGCGCCCCCTGGTAGTGGTGATGCGCGCCGGATGGCGGTAGCATCGAGGAGATGTTTGCACATGTGGTTTGCAGGGTGCGACGACGGTGATGGCCAGCCGGGCCGGTATCTCCATTTGTTTCGACTCTCCGACCTTGAGGAACAGACTCCGCTGCAAGGCTGCACACGAAACTCCGTCAATCCACGGACTCGGTCTTGGATTCCGCGAAGGGAACACATTTTCCCGTACCCCTTTGGAATCTTGGCGCATCTTTGGCGCACTCCAACTTTTCAACTCTGTTTTTTAACTTTACATCTCACATAAAATACCACCGAGCCTCCTTTCTCGCCGCTAAAAGTTCCCCCGACCTTGGTCCGCATGTCTATCCGATTTCGAACTCGAATTATTTCCCCTGCCACGCTTTTGAGCTTGTACGAGTGCTTTTCATTTCAAACCATTTTTTGCAACCGAACCCGTTCCTCGATTTGAATTCCGAGGGCTGTTCGATTCTCAGCCTCTGGCTCCCCCTGAAATATCCATGTACTAAAGGTTTGTCATGGAGCCGGATACTACAAACGCGAATCGTACAAAATGGCGGTGATACATGTACAAAAGCCGAATGAAACAAGGTGAACGAAACGATATAATTAGACTGGTCACGAATTCGATGGAGGTTATTTCTTGTTAAAGAGCCACCATCCGAGAACCGGGCGGACCGTGTCTTTCACTGTAGTGGAAGAATCCGATTCTGAAGTCGCGCGAGTCCCAATCACACCTGCTACCATCACACAGTCTTCCTCGACTCCCTTGTCGATGGAGACAAGCTTCACGTCGACCGCCGCGGAGCTAGGCGGTATGTTATCGCAGTCTACGACGTGGTACTGGGTGTCATCGAGTGCGAAGGAGCCTGGGCCTGAGGACCGGCGGGCACTCGGGCTATATGCTGCCCAGAACTGTTTGGCGGATAACGAATCGGGGGCCACGGCATCATCACGCTACAAAACAACTTGTTCAACCAAAAATTTATATAGAGGGGAGCAAGAAATAGCTCACTGATCTCAGCGGAGCTCCAAGCCACTGTCCTTTGTCGTTGAACGCGCAAAACGCGGCGATCCAACCTGAGTAGTAACTCGGCCCACTGCCCCCAGGCGTGAAGTGCGCCACATTCTGCCAAAACTTGACATTGTTGGCACTTTCTGGGCTATCGAACGCTTTCACAAAGCGCGAAATGACGGGGACCAAGAGGTGGTACCATGCGATCGTGTCAATGCCGTATTCTTTCAATTTCTCCAGCCTGTTCAGGATATTCTCCCAATCACGCTTCTCGCCCTCAAGCGTGACGCGCGGAATCCCACAACAGATCTCGCAAAATACGTACTCAAAGTACGCCTTCAACGTCGCCATCAAAAGTATGGAGCTGACTGTTGTGTCGTTTAAGGTCGTCGTCGAGAAGTCCGGGAGCGCCCACGCGCGCAGGGATGGATCCACCACGTTTTTCTCGATAAGGTCCACCATATTTCTGGCCAGCAGCCCGAAATCCCCAAACGCTTCGGTGCTGACCGTGAGCGCTTTCTTCCCCTCGTGCGCGACAAAGTTCGCGCGCAAAATCTCCGCGTTGGCGTTGACGTAAAAGTTGAACTGCGTGAGGATCGCAATCCACACATCATCCGGCCGGAGGATCAGGGCATGGTGCTGGTTGTAAGCCGAGATGACGGTGTCGACAAAGCCGTTCGTCTTCGGAATTACATCGTGGATGCGCAGATGCGCTAGAGAGGGGTCGCGAAAGACGGGTGGTGGTCGGGGTGCGACGGGCTCTGGTGTACGAATATTTGGAATATAGTTCGTGGGTACCAGAGGCGGAGTGTACTCCTCGCCTGGGACAACGGAGGTAGTGAACCCACTTGTGGTGGGGATTTCAAGGCGGTCGAGCGTAGGAGCTGGAGACGTGGATACTGGGCTTCTTCTGGGAAGAGGGGTATCACTGACAGCAGGAGTATTGAGAACAGGTTTCATCCGAGCAAATAATGAGCTAAGACGCGACCGTTTGGCCTTGGCTGGAGTCGGAGTCGGAATTGGAGGCGGGCCCATACTACGGCCTTTCGACCTACGACGTAAACATTAATTGCCCTTGTCCCGTTCAAGTTGTACAAAAAAACGCATACGGCCGGTCTCCAGAGTCTCCTGAGAACGAGGTGCCCAGCAAGTCTCTCGCAGTAACGTACTGCGTAGGGCAAGCTTCGGCTAGGATGCTCTCCGGGCTGAGCCCATCGGAATTCGCACCAGGGACGAGGTTCGCAGGATGCTTGGCGACGTTGAACGAGACAGGCATTGAGGAAAGTCGTGTGCCTTTCAAGTTGTTCCCCAGCCTGCGTTGAAAGGCTGTGTTGTGGCTCTGCAACTAACTTCTGGAAGATCAGAACGGACGACCGGATGCATTGAAAGAATCAACAGCTATATACTTCAAAAGAGACCTCCTGCGGCAGGAGCGTTTTTCGTGGATGTCGGTGAAACGACGGTGATGGGCAATGGTTTGAGACTCCGATTAAGGCGCCGACCGAATTTATTTTTGATGAAATTGGATTGTGGGCAGAACGGACTTTCAGTACTTAACGGGGACCTCAGCGAAGATGCGCATTTGAATCCGCCTTACATTCACACTAAATTTCCTACGTCCGAACCGACTAAAGTTCTCCACTGGCATTCTTCTGATGGGACCATACTCTGATGCGACAGGATCTCCACACAGTAATATCCTCATCTCGCTCTTCTCGCTGAATTGACGTTGAGCGGGATCATATATGACGGCCTTTGTACTAATCCGCATCTCCTGGAGACATTGTACATCACAAGTCGAGACTTCCGAAGTTACATAATTATAAGTGGCATACTAAATGAGTAAATATTAGGAATCAAGCATACTGCACTGGCAGGCTCGTTACGATCTTCGTGGACCTAGTAGAAGGATCGACGATTCGCAAGGCGTATTAGTCGAATATATCTGTAGATGAATTTTACAACGGTGATGGACGCCTTCGACTTCTGGCGGCATCAAGGCGGCATGGCGAGATTTTCAACTATCCAAGCTCACGATGATTAAATAATCTCTCGGAGAGCCTATTCGTCCATCCTTAAAAGTTCCCGTACAGGGTCAAGTGTTTAAATTATTGAGATGAGCCTCAACTGTTCTATAGATGTCCAGCATTTGTGGAAGGCTGGCAGCCTGGCACGGACGGGAGAGCGCTGACTTAGGGAGGATAACCTGAACCCTTATTTGAAGAATTTCTAGTCTGTTTGGTCGGAGAAGCGTGCGCATTCTCAAAAGGTCGGGGCCTTGTTTATTTTCCGCTTGACACTGCACCCCAGGACTACATGTATTGAGTGAGATTTGTAATCTGCATGCAGTAGAAATACTTATGGAAGCGTTTTCTGTGCAGTACTTGAACACTAAACATGAGCAAGAATGTCTTATTTTTTTGGTTCAATCCGATGAGATAAGATAAGGTGAAACATCAATCCAGTGTTGACCTTTGTTATGCAACAAGGTTGACTCCGACCACAACCCCTATAACAGAACATTGCTTCAAATGCACCATTTCTTCTCGGTTCCCGAGTTAGTGGAGCTTCTATGCGAAGAAGTAGGCGATCAAGACAACGACTTGTCGGAGGATGATCCTGCGACCAGTTGCCAGGATCTTGCCGCATTTGCATGCACGGCGACTGTCTTTCAGCGCCCAGCCCTCGATGCTCTTTGGTTGCATCAGGAGAGCCTCATAAACATCGTGTTGTGCATGCCTGCGGATCTCTGGGAGTCCGAGGAATCCGTGAAGGATCAGAGTAACTTTGTGCGCAGTTCTATTAATGCATTGAATGATACGTGCTCAATGTCGATTAGGCCCTTGCGCGTCCCATTACCCCTTCGGATCTCGAGCGCCCGTTGATATATTCCAGACGGGCAAAATCCCTGGCTCTAGCGCGGGACGCACTTACTCTGGACTTGTTTCGCATCCTGGAAGCGATGAAACCCTTTCTTCCACAGGGAATCCTTTTCCCCAATCTCCGACAGCTCGATTTGTTCCTCAAGGATGAAAGGGACGGAACTATAATTCCGTACCTATCCTTCGCTCCCATTACGTCTATTCACCTGGGGCTGGACTCCTCCTGGTCCAGTCTACCTGATCTTCCCCTCCTGTACCCAGCGCTGAAACACCTGGAAATTTCCAGTAACTCGCCGGACCCTGTCCACCTCTTGACCAGCACATCCGTCTGGGTTCGGAAATTGAATCAAATTGAGGAGTTGACTTTGCCCATGCTTGATCGTGCGGAGTACGACCACCTTTCCACCCTTCCGACTCTCCATTCTCTAACCCTGACCAAACGGACGATGCAAGATCTATTACCCTCTATTCCATCCCACCCGACAGGACACACGGGGTTCCCAGCGCTCCGAAGTCTGGAGACACAGTCCACGACACTTGAATTCGTAACGGAGGCGGTGAATGGGTTCTCGAACACTCCTTTGCGGTCTCTGAACGCAGCTACCTACACCTCGGGCTCACAGCATCTCATCCAACATTTCTTCGCCGCGCTTTCGACCCACGTCATGCACACTGCTCTCGAGAAAATCTCTCTGCGTTTGGGTGTCAAAGGCGAGGATGGTCCTGATTTCGATGGCCAAACGCTGTCGCATCTACTCTGCTTCAGCAACCTTCGCGAGGTCATCATACATCTGTACGGCGAGTTCCTTCTCGACGACGCCACCGTGTGGGATATGGCTCGCGCATGGCCCAATCTCGTCAAACTCGAGTTGATCCAACCCAAAAATGTATCACGCCTGCCCCCCATCCTGGGGCTCGCCAGCCTTCGGGCATTTGCGACACATTGCCCAGAGTTGATTTCACTCACCCTTGCCTTTGACGCCACCGTTGTTCCGCGCAGCTCCAGCGAGCAGCCCGTCGTCCAGAACAAGCTTTTAGCTTTGTTCGTCCTCACTTCCCCTATTTCTGCCGACGGCCCGAATAGGGTGGCTCGGTTCCTCAAAGCGATTTTTCCGAACATCGAATACGTTGAACCCTTCAGTCGGTCCAGGCCCTGGCAGGAGGTTGAATACATAATTACAGGTGGCGCGATCCATTAGGGTTGGTTGGTCGCGAGGATGTACTTTGCAGGATCAGCGTACTTCCACTAGATCGAAGCCCGTTCATGTATATTATAGACCCAACTTCTACACCTGAACTTCTGTGTTTGAGTTTGGTTTACTATCGTTGTCGCACTTATGCAAGATTTTGATGTAGCAGCTAATGTAACAGCTGATATATGAGCTGAAAGCTTCCATGAAAGAAGAGGGTCACTTGTCTAATATAAGAAATACGGGGAGTCGAACCCTGAGCCTCAGCTCACTCGCTGTGCGCAAGTCAGTTGGAGTAGGTGGAGGTGTACCCTACAGCACATCCGAGTTACCTGCCACCGCTTGAGTCTGGATGGGCGTTGAAAGAAATGTGTACAATCGGTACTTAGAAAAAATGCATATGGACATTCAAGGGCTATGTAGATATACTTTTGGACAAAGGCGCCGAATTCTGCATCGATAAAACTAGCCTCGGGGGCGACGGCATGGTTTATCCCGAGCATACGACTGGAATAATCATATGAGCGTACCCAAAAAAGCACCGGGACCAAGACTCACAACGTTAGTACTTCTCCTCATAATAACTCTCCAGATCCATCGTCTCCGTCCAGCGGCGATTCGTCTTCACCCTCTCGCAGTGACGCCCCCACTCCTCCTGCCGCTCCCTCCGCCGCCGCTCCCATTCATCCTCCGGCTGACCCCACCCATCCCGTCGTCCCCCCTCCTCCCGCTTCCTTTCCTCCTCCTGCACCCCCGACCATACCTCCTCCGCCACCCCCGCCCCCATCCCCTCCACCACCCCCGCACGCTTTACCAGCAGCCACCTTAGATGATCGCTCTCCCACGGCAGCAGCGCCGGGCTGCGCTCCCGCATCATGTGCACCAGCACCCGCTCCGTCAGCTGCGCGCGCACGCCCCCGACACTCGAGTCCGCGCCCTCTCCCCCATTCGCGTCTGCGCGCCCCACCCTCGGATACGCGCCAAAGTCGAGCGGGTGCCGCGGGTACTCCACGCCCGGGAACGGGTTATTCGGCGACTGCGGCGCATGGTAGACCTGCGTCAACCTCTCCGCCTCCTCCATCTCCATCTCCTCCTCGTGCCACCGCGCCCCACCCGCACTCGCGTCCTCCTCCGAACCCGCGCGCATACTCGCGTATTCCTCCCCACACACACCCTTACTCGCGTCGTTCTGCCCTCCATACACCCCCCGCCCCCACCCCCGCTCTGCCCCTTCATTTTCCTCCTCCTCATACAGCCCCCACACGTGCCCCTGCCTCAAAAAGAGCTGCAGCAGCGCCTCGCACGTCCCCATCCCCGGCGGCGGCATCAGGCTCCCGTCCGCGTCGTCGTCCGGCATCAGACTCCCGTCCGCCCGCTCCCCCGCGTCGTCCGGCTCCGCGAGATTCGTGCGGTGCGGCTCCACGAGCTTCGTGCGTCGAAGCGGCTCTTCGGACTCCCACTGCGAGTCTATATCGGCCCATCGCGATTCCACATCGTCCCATCGTGACTGTATGTCCGCCGTGTCGTGAGGTTGTACGTCCGCCAAGTCCTGCGGCTGCACGTCCGCCATGTCATGCGCATGGACCCCCACGTCTTTCAGCTCTCGCGGAAGCCCCTGCCCATCCACCCCATCCCCCTGCCCATCACGATCCACCCCCCGCCCCCGCACCCCCACCCAGCTCACCCACTCCTCCACCTCTTCCCCCCCCTCCACCCCGCCTGCGCGCCGCCACTCATCCCACACACGCCGCTCGTCCGTGAGCCCGTCGTCGTACTCCCGGCTGAGGTACTCGCGCGTCGTCGTGCGCTCGGCAGCGAGTGTCGCAGTAGAGGGCGAGGCGGCGCGCATTGCAGCAAGGTGCGCCACCGCCTTTGCATACGCATCCCCCACAGGCACAGCGCCCGTCGCCGTCGTCCTTCCCCCTCCACCCACGCCCAGATCCTCCCCGCGCATCAGCGCCTCCCGCCGCTTGCGCTCCCTCTTCCTAAACCTCCGGGGTAGATGGCCGTTCCCTGCGCCCGCATCCCGCTCGTTCTCTGCACCCGCATTCTCCCCGCCCGCCGCGCCGCCTCGGTGCGCGAGCGAAAACTCCCCCACCCCGCGCATCCACACCCCCCTCCTCACCCCCGCCCCCCCAACGAGCGAGAACACGTGGGCCGTGCGCGGAAGCGCCCCCGCATACGCCTCGAGCACGGCGCGCAGGTGCGCGCGCGCGGGGACGTGGGTGTACGTGGGCACGGTGTGTGAGCGTGCGGGAGCGGCGGAAGACGCGGGATCGGGAGAACGCCTGGCGGACTGGCTAAGAGGGGCGGGGACGGGGACGGGCTCAAATACGAATATGCGGTGCTCCGCGACGGCCGGGGGGAGCTGCGCAGGAGGGATTATAAGCATCGAGCTGGGCGGAAGAAGGAGCAGAAAAGATGCGTGTATGTATGTATGTATGAGGGACGCGAGTGAATAAAAGCGTAAGTGAGAAGAGAAGAAGATAAAAGCCCGGTGCCGCCTAGTCTCCAGTCGCGTCTCGTTCCGTGTTAGCGACTAGCCTCCAAACGAGAAGCGTATGTAGCCGATGGGCAAATAAAAGGCGGGAGGCAGAAGAACAAGGATACGAAAACAAGGACAGAGGAGAGGAGACCTCTCATATCGGACGACGACACATGCACAAAAACCAAGGAAAGCGAGCAGGCAATCCCCGGGGTGTCCCCTCCCCTGGGACTCCCCAGTCCTCCGCCCGACCTAATGAATGCGCAGTACTCCGCCCAGAGCAGAAATACCCCCAAGTGCGGCTTAAGCAGCCCTCGACGTGGCCACCCTCGCGTTGGCTTTCCAATGCGATCCACACGATCCCCAACGGCACCGATCCTCCTGCGGAAGATGGGTGGGTGAGAAGCCGCAGTACTACGCCCGACCGTCCCCTGCCCGCGCACCAGCCACGTGCGAAAAGCCAAAAAGCGGGCAAGCGACGCAGGGCGAGGAGAAGGAACGACTGACTGGACGCCTCGAGCAGCCGTCGAGGTGGCCGCCCTCGCATCGGCCTCCCGATGCGATCCCAACGGCACCCATCCTCCTGCCCCTATTCCCTGCGGAAGACGGGTGGGTAATCCCCTCCCTGCAGAAGATGGGGGCTCCGAAAAGCAAAGGGAAAAAGAAGGCGCGTAGCTGAAAACAGAAAAAAGCGAGCAACTCGGCCGAAACTCCAAAAGAGCAAAAGAAAAAGAAAAGAGGAAGAAAAAGCAAAGAAAAAGAAGAGACCGCCGGCACAATAAAAAACCCGTCGCCCGAAAAATGACATGACAGAGAGAGCAAAAAATAGCATGACGGAGATCAGAAAGAGAAGAGGAAACGAAACTCACCGCGCCGACGCACCAGACCCAGGCGTGCACGTCGCCCCAGGGCAGCTGGCGCGTGTGGATGAGCGTGCCGAGGATACCGAGGGCTGGGCGCGGTAGCATTAGTATAAGATGAGAGAAAAGGCAGGGAAAGAAAGGCGTACCCTGCAAGACGTTCTCGGCCCTGCGCTGGGCGTGCCAGGGCTGGATGGGCATGCCTTCGGCGGGATGTGTGTCCGCATGCACGTCAACGCGGCGCTCGTCCGCATACGCGCCCTCGCTCGCATTCGCCCTGCGTTGCGTGGCCGCGCCGAAATGGCCCGCGCGCGCGAGGAGGGTGAGGACGCGCCACATGCGCTTGCAGAGGTCGTGGAATAGCTCGGGCGGAGGGCCGATGTCCTCGAGGCGTAGGAGCGCGAGACGGTGTGCGAGGTGCGCGCGGGGGGCGGGGGTGAGGTGGGTGTTGCCGCTAGAACCATCAGGGAAGCGCCCAAGCGCGAGGAGGGCGGGCAGCGTCTTGCGGAGGTGGTAGTCCTTGACGAGGCGCTCGAGGACGAGGGCTGCGACGACCCACTCGCGCTGGGCGAGCAGCGTCTGCCACAGGCGCGTGACGGTGTCTGCGCGGCGGGGCACCAGCAGCCTGCGCGCAACGATAAAAAGCGCGGTCGCAAGGCGCAGCGCAGGGTGTGACACGAGCTCCGGGGCGAGAACAAGTAGTGCCGGGCGCGGGGTGGACCGCGCAAAGTCGTGCTTATGCTGCATGCCGCGCGGGACTTGCTGCAACAGGGCGTCAAGTGTGCTGTTGAGCGTGAGAGAGTGGATGCGCGGGGCGGGCTTGGCGGCGCGGGCGAGCAGGAGAAGAGCGGCGCGTTGGGCATCAGCGGCCCGGAGAAAGGCGTGCGCGGCGGCGTGTAAGACCAGGCGGGAGGGCGGGCCGTCGTGATCCCGTAGCAGAGCCAGGGCGGCGGGCGTGTCGGCGCGCGCAATCAGATGGCGCAGACGGCGGGCAAGGGTGCGGGCGGCGGCGGCGGGAGGGCGGGCCGCAGGCAGGGCGGGCCAGGAAGAGCGCCGCAGCGATGCTGTGGTTACATTGTCGAGGACGGCGTCGAGCGGGGTGCGGTTAACATCCGTTGAAACAGGGCGCGGTATGGCGAGTCTGCATACTCCTACTCGCTGTAGCATTCATGGAAGTTTTGGAGAGGCTTCTGCCAAACATGCACAACTTCGCTTAAACCATCATGTCGCAAACTCGCTGGTGCACCCTGGGACTCGACAAGCCTGAAACGCGGACGTAGTGCACGGTGCACGGCTGTCGAACATGGGGTTGCTACCAGAAACTTCCAGACAGCAGCCGGGGTTCGACTCTCCGCGTCCGCATAGCTAAAAGTTTGGACCGACGCCGTGTTTTTTTTTATCTTTCAAGTGGCTCGAACAGACTTCACAAAAGGCCAAGAACTTACATGCCATATCTCCTAAGCGGACCTTTTTGCGACTAATATCCAAGTTCCCCCTTCTTGTATCAACTCCGACTTCCTTGTTCACAATATTCATTCAAATCCAAGGTGCACTAAATTCAACGCTAGGCATCATGCGCCTGAATCCAAGAGTGAAGCGGACGTAGTGCACGGTCCACAGCTGTCACCCATTTGCCATAGAAGGGGGAAGTCTACACAGCAACCGGGGTTGGACTCCCCACGTCCGTCTGCTTTGGACCGATGTTGCACTCTTTTTTTCGGGGGCTTTCCCTGCTTCCAATTTTGAGGTACCCTCGTTTATTCGCCTGGATTCTCTCTTGTCACTCCAAAATCACTTCTTCTTCCCCCACTAGTAAGGTTGTAATATATAATTATTTCAATTCCAAACTTAGATTCAGTTTGTTCTATGCAAGCCAATATTTATCCTGGTGCACTGGATTCGAACGAACATCATGCATCACCTGCGACTGAAGAAGAGATTCAAGCCGATGTGGTACACGGTGCTTGGCTGTTAAACATGGCTGCAATGTACCTTATCCATCCAAAGGTTCGACTCCTCGCAGCCGCATGGGATGAATGACGATCGTTTTTTTCCTTTTGCTCTCCCTAAATTTAGTCACCTGAATCCTCTTTCCTATCAACTTCCTTCGTTCCGTCTTTCTACCTCTCACCAACACTTATTTGTTTCAACATTAACTCTGGTTCGATGTCATGGAATATTTATATAATACAGGTGCGCTGAATTCGAATGAACATCGCATGCGGCTGAAAGGGGATATAAGCGGATGTCCATCACTGCAGACTGTCTCTGATCATGTCATAAGTCGGGGTTCGACTCCCTGCGTCCGCATGCGGCACTTCAGCTTTTTTCTTTGAGAATTTTTATTATTATTCATCTTCCGTGGACGCCGGATTCAACGTGACTTTCCCTGGAGCTAAAGAAAGGAATAACGCGGACGTGGTGCACGGAGCACAACTATCAACCATACATCAGGTGGCCGACAGAGAGAAAAGTGGGCTGCAAATGAGTCCGGACAATGGTTAGCGATGTAGCGACAGCGCCGATGAGAATGAATAGGCTGTCGTGTACACCGGCGGATGTGGCACAGTAGCTAGAAGGCGTTGGAACAAATCTTCAAATGGAGCTTGATTTGATCGGATGTCGGAAATTAAGACAGCGTTAATTGACGACACGGCCGTCGATCCGGTTCTCCTCGTCTCGGAGCTTGGACTCCTCCTCCTCCTCCACTTCCAACAAGAGTACTCCACTTCATTGCCTACATTCTCCGATTTTTTCATTCTATTTGAATGGGAGCCCAACATTGACATTGAATCTTCGCTGTCGGTGCTGTCATTGGTCGCTGTCAGTGCTGTCATTGGGCTGTCATTGCAGAAGCGCCGTTCCCAAGCGCCCGAACAATGCGGCGACCACGCAACACCACTCTGAGGACCGTCTATCCTCCGGCTCAGTGACAGTGCTGAAAAGCCGACTGATCTGCATTTCGAACAGGACTACTGTAGTTCATTCGGGAGTAAAGGCTCGCTGTCAGCTGGCTGCCGTCGCCGAAGCGCCACATCAATCTAAGTTCGACGTTCACGTAAGTAGTACTGTGCGCGCGAACAACGGGGCCAACCATTTCCCCGGATCTGCCCTCACAGCCTTGTGTCCAATTTAAAGCACAACGTGTCATGCATGTTTCTCCGACACTTCCTCTTAACCACGCCTGTGTTTCCTTGAAACTCCCAAGTCTACTGCAGCAGTATATCCTCTTTGGTCAGTTCTGTCTCCTATATGACTTTTGGCACTGGCTGATATAGTGCTGTTGTTCATAGATAAGATTTAGAATGGCCAGTGATTCGTTCCCTAGCGGACATCACACAACAATCCATGGTGCGAATCACATCAGTTATCAATCTTGTCTAACTCCTCTGCAGGGGGTACCGGAGGGCCGGGTGGCATTGGGGGTGTCATTGGGGGTGATGGTGGCAATGGCGAGGGCCCTCAGTTCACAAATTGCAATTTCATGTTCTCCGGTGGTAAATTGCTGTAATATACTGTCAAAAGCTGTTCCTGATAATACACATCAGATCTTCATGTTGACCCAGAAGCTACAAGCCAGTCATTGCTTGCTATGAGACAGAAGGACCCCAAGCTTTGTCCTCTGCCAGTGTCTTCATTCACAGGACAAAAGGATATTCTTCAGAAGATGCACCAACACTTTGACTCCAATCAAGGATCACGACACATCTTTGTCTTGCATGGCCTCGGTGGTTCTGGAAAAAGTCAGCTTGCTTTCAAATTTTTGCAAGACTCCCAAGCCCACCATCGGTATGAATAAATCTCATAAATTTCGCAAATGTTTCACAACCAATCTCTAGCTTCTCTGAAATATTCTATATTGATGCCACAAATGAACAGACAATTGAAACTGATCTGAAGATTGTTGCCCCTGCAGTGGTGGGTGGATCAGCTGAAGCGAGTCTGCACTGGCTTGCAGGGAAAAAAGAAGAGTGGCTTCTCTTGTTTGACAATGCTGATGATGTCCAGTTGGATATTTCAAAATTCTTTCCTCACTGCACCTTTGGCAACATTTTGATCACAACTCGCAACCAAGACCTTTGCATTCATGCCAGTGCAGGCTCAAGGGTGTCGGATATGGAACCTGAAGATGCGAAAGACTTGCTCTTGCAGTTGGCTTATCAAGGCAGGAGTGATAAGCAAGAGACACTCAGCAGTGACATACAAGAGAAACTGGCACTGGCTATTGTGAAGGTCTTTTGTTTCAAGTTTTCCTTGATGCAATTCAAACTGAAGCATAACACAGGAACTCCATTGCTTTGCTTTGGCTATCTCCCAAGCAGGTGGTTATATTCATGCCCGTGGCAAATTAAGCGGATATCTGAAACTCTATCAAAGCCATCGTGACCAGCTGCTGCAACATGTAGAGATTCAAAGACAGAACCAATATGGTCTAGCTGTATATGCAACATGGAATTTAAGCTACAAGAAGCTTAGCTCACCTGGAAGAACCATGCTGCAGATTTGCTCCAGTCTACATCATGAGGGCATCTTGGAACAAATGTTTGAAAAAGCATCAACATCTCAGGAAGACCTTGATGATTCTGAGTTGCAGACGGAAGTGACCCAACTTTTGACTGAGCTTGGAAAGCGGGATGGGAACTGGGATTCTTTTGTCTTCCATGCAGTGATGGGGGAACTTGAATCATATTCCCTCATTGAACAGAATAGACAAGACGACTCCTATCGTATTCACCCTTTGGTACAGCACTGGAGTGGCACCACCATAGAAACAGACAGACATCTCATGCAGAAGTGTGTGCTTGCTATGATTGGCTTGTCAATTTCCTGGAGTTTTAAGGACGAAGACTATAAATATCGACACAAACTTTTACAGCATGTTACCAGAAGCATAGACTCACTAAACAGGGAGGAGATCTGCACATTTGTTGCAACTCGTATTGGACGTGTGTATTTTGAAGGGGGCTTCTGGAAGGATGCAGAGGTGCTCTACAAAGTGGTGATGGAGATGAGCAAGCGTGTGCTGGGAGAGGAGCATCCTTCCACCTTGACAAGCATGGCCAATCTCGCATCCACATATCGGAACCAGGGCCGCTGGAAGGATGCAGAGGCACTCGAGGTGGTGGTGATGGAGATGAGCAAGCGTGTGCTGGGAGAGGAGCATCCTTCCACCTTGACAAGCATGGCCAATCTCGCATCCACATATCAGAACCAGGGCCGCTGGAAGGATGCAGAGGCACTCAAGGTGGTGGTGATGGAGATGAGCAAGCGTGTGCTGGGAGAGGAGCATCCTTCCACCTTGACAAGCATGGCCAATCTCGCATCCACATATTGGAACCAGGGCCGCTGGAAGGATGCAGAGGCACTCGAGGTGGTGGTGATGGAGATGAGCAAGCGTGTGCTGGGAGAGGAGCATCCTTCCACCTTGACAAGCATGGCCAATCTCGCATCCACATATCGGAACCAGGGCCGCTGGAAGGATGCAGAGGCACTCGAGGTGGTGGTGATGGAGATGAGCAAGCGTGTGCTGGGAGAGGAGCATCCTTCCACCTTGACAAGCATGGCCAATCTCGCATCCACATATCGGAACGAGAGCTGCTGGAAGGATGCAGAGGCACTCTTTGTGGTGGTGATGGAGATGAGCAAGCGTGTGCTGGGAGAGGAGCATCCTTCCACCTTGACAAGCATGGCCAATCTTGCATCCACATATCAGAACCAGGGCCGCTGGAAGGATGCAGAGGCACTCGAGGTGGTGGTGATGGAGATGAGCAAGCGTGTGCTGGGAGAGGAGCATCCTTCCACCTTGACAAGCATGGCCAATCTCGCATCCACATATTGGAACCAGGGCCGCTGGAAGGATGCAGAGGCACTCGAGGTGGTGGTGATGGAGATGAGCAAGCGTGTGCTGGGAGAGGAGCATCCTTCCACCTTGACAAGCATGGCCAATCTCGCATCCACATATCGGAACCAGGGCCGCTGGAAGGATGCAGAGGCACTCGAGGTGGTGGTGATGGAGATGAGCAAGCGTGTGCTGGGAGAGGAGCATCCTTCCACCTTGACAAGCATGGCCAATCTCGCATCCACATATCGGAACCAGGGCCGCTGGAAGGATGCAGAGGCACTCGAGGTGGTGGTGATGGAGATGAGCAAGCGTGTGCTGGGAGAGGAGCATCCTTCCACCTTGACAAGCATGGCCAATCTCGCATCCACATATCGGAACCAGGGCCGCTGGAAGGATGCAGAGGCACTCTTTGTGGTGGTGATGGAGATGAGCAAGCGTGTGCTGGGAGAGGAGCATCCTTCCACCTTGACAAGCATGGCCAATCTCGCATCCACATATCAGAACCAGGGCCGCTGGAAGGATGCAGAGGCACTCGAGGTGGTGGTGATGGAGATGAGCAAGCGTGTGCTGGGAGAGGAGCATCCAGACACCTTGACAAGCATGGCCAATCTCGCATCCACATATCGGAACCAGGGCCGCTGGAAGGATGCAGAGGCACTCTTTGTGGTGGTGATGGAGATGAGCAAGCGTGTGCTGGGAGAGGAGCATCCTTCCACCTTGACAAGAATGGCCAATCTCGCATCCACATATCGGAACCAGGGTCGCTGGAAGGATGCAGAGGCACTCTTTGTGGTGGTGATGGAGATGAGCAAGCGTGTGCTGGGAGAGGAGCATCCTTCCACCTTGACAAGCATGGCCAATCTCGCATCCACAT
The DNA here is from genome assembly GCA_029282285.1 of Mycena rebaudengoi. NCBI lineage: Eukaryota > Fungi > Basidiomycota > Agaricomycetes > Agaricales > Mycenaceae > Mycena > Mycena rebaudengoi. The sequence goes on along the minus strand of JARJCX010000002.1, from coordinate 2,249,857 downwards.
ATCGGAACCAGGGCCGCTGGAAGGATGCAGAGGCACTCGAGGTGGTGGTGATGGAGATGAGCAAGCGTGTGCTGGGAGAGGAGCATCCAGACACCTTGACAAGCATGGCCAATCTCGCATCCACATATTGGAACCAGGGCCGCTGGAAGGATGCAGAGGCACTCTTTGTGGTGGTGATGGAGATGAGCAAGCGTGTGCTGGGAGAGGAGCATCCTTCCACCTTGACAAGCATGGCCAATCTCGCATCCACATATCGGAACCAGGGCCGCTGGAAGGATGCAGAGGCACTCGAGGTGGTGGTGATGGAGATGAGCAAGCGTGTGCTGGGAGAGGAGCATCCTTCCACCTTGACAAGCATGGCCAATCTCGCATCCACATATTGGAACCAGGGCCGCTGGAAGGATGCAGAGGCACTCTTTGTGGTGGTGATGGAGATGAGCAAGCGTGTGCTGGGAGAGGAGCATCCTTCCACCTTGACAAGCATGGCCAATCTCGCATCCACATATCAGAACCAGGGCCGCTGGAAGGATGCAGAGGCACTCTTTGTGGTGGTGATGGAGATGAGCAAGCGTGTGCTGGGAGAGGAGCATCCTTCCACCTTGACAAGCATGGCCAATCTCGCATCCACATATCAGAACCAGGGCCGCTGGAAGGATGCAGAGGCACTCGAGGTGGTGGTGATGGAGATGAGCAAGCGTGTGCTGGGAGAGGAGCATCCTTCCACTTTGACAAGAATGGCCAATCTCGCATCCACATATTGGAACCAGGGCCACTGGAAGGATGCAGAGGCACTCTTTGTGGTGGTGATGGAGATGACGAAGCACCTGCTGGGAGAGGAGCATCCAGACACCTTGACAAGCATGGCCAATCTCGCATCCACATATCGGAACCAGGGCCGCTGGAAGGATGCAGAGGCACTCTTTGTGGTGGTGATGGAGATGAGCAAGCGTGTGCTGGGAGAGGAGCATCCTTCCACCTTGACAAGCATGGCCAATCTCGCATCCACATATCGGAACCAGGGCCGCTGGAAGGATGCAGAGACACTCATGTTGGAATATACCAAGCTTGCGAAGTGAGGTCAGTGAACTCCGACATGATTGAGGAGTTCACCGAACTCATTGATGGGAAGTCCAACTTCCCCATCCTACTTCCCCATTTGGTAACTTGGTTGGAATTCACTGAACTCTGAGATACAATACATCCCGATCCAAAAACACAGTGTATGCTCCACATGCTTCCCTTATTTCCATTAGTTAGTCCCCATTAGATATCTCCATTAAATACTCAGGACTAGTATAAATATACCAGCCTGCTTTCCCAAATACATCACTTTGATTTCCCCCCATATCCTTGTCCTACCTGTTGTCCCTCTGACCAGAGTCACACTTCCTATTTATCATACTAACTTTTCTCAATAGGCTATGGGCCCCCACACTGACTCGAAGATGTCTTCCACCACCACCTTGAATCTCTTTCGACACACCAAGTTGTGCGACAACGGCGACAACTTGTGTGAACGTGTGAAGTGGTTTGGGACAACATACACCGTACACCGTGCACCTGCTTGAATTTGAACTTTGTAAAACCTAAACCTGCTCATTTCATACTCCTTAATCCTGCTTCCACTGATTGTCATACATACATCATGCACATGCTTGTTAATGGTAATTCCGTGCTTCATGAACCATGACATGCATTGACCGATAGCGATCCCAAAATGGATACTTGCATGAGCAGACCTTCAACCCATTGTGTTCACCTATCAGTCCATATATCTTACCCATCAACCCATCCAGTCATCAACTGTCATGCAACACATCCCACCACAGCCATGTTGTTCAAAAGGTGCAAGCGAGAGACAGTCCTGAGAAGGAAGGATGTCTGCCCCACAAGAAGTAGAAGCAACTGTAAAGAAATTAATAGATGTCAATTTGGCTGGTTCTGTCACCCTAATTATTCCAGATCCCCTCAGAACTTCGACACCACATTTAATTCCGCAGATTCTAGAAGTGATTTGAACCAGAGTAGGGGCCTCAGATCCATGATATAAACGAGCATATTTAACCTCCCTTTTGTTGCCCAGTTTAGCCCGATTCCAGACATGAAACTACACCTTCAGGAGCGGTAGAGAGCCATGCTTTGAATTATGTGTACATAAAGCAGGTTCAAAACACCAGGATAGAGGCATTGTGGGCAGAAGCAATGCAACTAATATAGTTTGTTCAAATAACTGATCCTAATTTCAAACTTTATTCTAATTGCAATTGGGCGATATAAATATTTTGCATCACCCATTCATCAATCTCCAAGCAGATCTTAACCAACACGGACAACCAAATTTCATAATTAGCATAGCCTATAACTTTTTTCAAGCAGCGAAAAAGATTCAACATCACATCATGATGTAGCCAACGTTGAACTCAAACTCATCCACTGTGAATCTATATATATCCAACATTATTGGTCGCCATTGAATCGATTTAAGGATAATGTAAATAAAAAATCTGTTGGGAAATTTGAACAGGAGTGAATTAAAATACACAACAAAGGCGAATTTATTAGGCCCTCATCTTGAAGCGACTTGAACCCACAGCTAGGTGTGTAGTTGAGTAGCCGAGATTACAGGCTGCAGTGATGGGGTGTCCAGTGGTTTAAGAGTGATGGGCGACACATCAGATTACTTTTATCGGAGATAACCTATCTTGAACCACCCCATGACCACAAAAATCGCCCGAGGACCTTCAGCGCACACTTACATGATGCACACACCACACACCACATCAAACCGAAAGTTCAACTTGGCAGTACGGTTTGATGCACATGCACGGTGTGTTCAGAATTGAGTTATGAGTCCTAAATTTATTTAGGTAATCATTCTTTATAAGCACTTCCAGGCCACTTTTTTGTACATGGTTCAGACTCAAAACTTTGACTAGCTGTGGGAATACCATTGCCCTGGTTGGATGGCGGCGTCTTTTCTGGGTCACTGTGTTCTGTTATAAGTTTTGACTTTAGGATGCCAAGGTTTTTTTACGTGTTGGATGACATTTGAAAGTTCTTACACTCGCCACTAATTCGATATCCGTCTATGTACGTAGTACTTAGGTATAAATACCTCGACGGACCCAATATACAGCGAGAAACGTGAAAGATAGTATCGTAAAGGAATCGTAATATCATGAGGGTCGTCGGATTGTCATGAGCACCAAGACAGGAGTCGTGAGGCGTGAAAGGATGAAGCACAACTATCCTGTTGTACTCCGAGCCACCATGGTGCGTTGAATGCACCCGAAAATTCGTCCGGCAAGTCGAATTGAGCTTGTGTGCCAGTCGGACGCGATGTGCGTTGACAGCTTGCGACGTTTGATTAGGTCGGGCAGCATCTCTGCAGTGAGGAAGTTCGAAATTCTGGGGATTTGACCCAAGTAGAACTGCGACATTTTCAGTGGCCATAATTCTGCATTGTCAGAGAAAAGGGACGTAGCTGCTTGTACCAGGGAGCGTTGTTCCTCCACAGCGATGCCATACTCCTCCAGTTTCCGCTGTGTCCGAGCCGCTAGCTCCACCGCTGCCGCTGTCCGCCACTCTGTGAAGTGAGCGCAAACAACGAAGATGTGATGAGCGCTTTCGACCGCGCCAGCGCATCCCAACCGGCACATGCTAGAAGCGCTCTTGTTGCGCTCAAAGAGTGTCTGCGCAGTTGGCAGTTGTCCGGATCTTGCGTAAAGCTGTATCACTGCGGAGTGCGCGGAGACAGCTCGAGTGTAGGGGTATTCTGGGGGAGCATGTCTGTCGTGGACTCCAATCAGCATGTGCAGTCGATTGCCTAGAGCCAGCTTGTGGGCCTGCATCACGTGCCAGGAAGTGCTCGATGAACACATGGACGTTCGACTCGATCCAGCCGTCGACGTCGCAGTAGAATGTGTAATGGTCCATGGTGAAGGTGGGGGTAGGGGCGAGGGGAACCACGTCTAGGCACTTCTGTGACTTCGATGCATAATGGTCAGCCTCGCGATTCAATTGAGAAGGTATCGTTAACTCAGCGGAATGGCCTCGGGTGTATGCAATGATCGCATGTTTCTCGCCCGCGAGCTGTAGTATCCATCGGTAATAGGAACGGCCATTCATATTGCGAACTTTTGAGTCCTCGACTGCCCCGGCGAGTATGTCGTTTATGAGAATGACGGAGTTCTGATGGTCTGAGTACCCTCTCGGGAGTATCAAGCCACCTCCATCTTCGCATAGGACCAGTCCTGAGACATGGCCCATCAACTCACCGTGCAAAATCGACAGATTTCGATCCCCCAGTCGCAGTACGACAGAGGACGAACCTGAGACTGCAGCGGTGACCGATCGGCGGTTGTGAAGAGTAGCGGAGGCCGGAATCATAGAGCCATCTGAGCCCCATATTTGTTGGCCCCATGTCGGCCAGGCGGTGTATTCCCTTGGCGCGTAAGGTCCGCAGTGTGTTGCCGTCTGGTCTCCCTTCCCTAGGCTGGTGGTGGTTACACAAGGCCATAATATGTGAGATTGCGACATCACCGTGCAGCAGCTCATGTTGATCTGTGACGCGCAGTGACAGTGGTGGCTTCATTGCGGCCATCGTGCTATGCGCAATAGTCCACGCAGCTGGGAGTCGGTTGTCGTAGCGCGTGAACGACTTCCGAAGGCCACTCCCATCTAGAGGATACACACAATTGTTTATAGTGCACGTCCATTCTGCCAGGGTTATCCATGCCATATTTCGATATGCTGCGATGTGATGATTCAGATCGCGCGCAATACCGTCAACAGCAATTCCAGCGTTTATGCGCGCGATGGAAGGAAAACCAAATCCATGATGCGACACGGGCAGCATCAATATCTTTGAACTCGGTAAGAAAGGCATACCGAGTATCGCGTGAATTTTCGACGATATTCGTGTGTCGAGAGCCTCTGCATCAGCCTGTTTAATCGGCTGAAGTGACAGTAGTGCACGACATCTGGATATGATGTTCTGCGCGACCATCTTGCGGAGTAGAGTGATTGGCAGCTGGCCAGTCAGTCTGGGAAAAGTGAATGCATCAACAATTTCCTTTAACTCAGAGAAGCATGCACCTGGGTCATCAACCTTGGCATTGAGGAAGTCTAGGCCATGTCGGATGACCTGCACATCGTATTCTTTCACGACCCAAGGATCTACGCCTGCTTCCACTGTTATGGACGGAAAGCTGATTGTATCTTGTGGAACAGTGGCTTTGTCGTTCAGGATGTACGCAAACGTCTTGCGCCACTGCGTAAGCCATCCATATGCGAACTGAAAGTGTTCCATTTCAAGACAAAAGTGACGAGCAGTGCGGAGGGACTTCGCGAATATAAAGGAGTCCACCATCGTCACAGTGATGTGCAGCGAGTCATGAGGTAGGTGGGGGTCAGCCTTCATCGCGTTTGCAGTCGCGATGACGAGACTGTCAGGGTCTTGAGCGGCCAAATCATCGAGGTACCGGTGGCCCAGACTCGTCGTATAGATTGCCTTGAGTGGTGAAGACGGGCCACCTTGTTTAGTAACCCCGCTGACAATGATTGGTACGGTGGGGCCATAGAAAGTGCGTATCCGACACTTTGTATCTGTCTGAGCAGCACGGTCAAGGTCAATAACCGCTTGGGGAAGCCCATAGGCCTCAACGGCGTCATAAAATCCCTCAGGAGCAAGATAGTCGAAACCCTTCATTTGGTCTCGCTTGAGGGCGTAAACTGTTTCCTTGTGCCGCTCGGACCAGGTTTGTACCCCTGCCAAGAAGCTCATGAGATCTCTTGTTTGCACACCCTGCTGTGCAGCGACCTGAGTGTCTGGTATGATACCCATTTTTGACGAGTACGCTGTAAGCCGGGTTGTCAGCCATGAGATGGGTGAGTTTGCGAGAAAATTGGAAAGGAAAAGGCCACGCCAATTAGTCAGATCGGTAATTAGCCCCCTCTTGTGGAACATGGTGATCCACATGTCCTTCAGGTCTCCCGGAAAACGCGAGTTCATCACCGAATAATTGTGAAGGTCAAGAACCAGAGATAAAGCGTTGTCTGATAGAGCCTTCACAAGCCATTTTCCCCACTGGTCTGGACCAGGAGATGGTTTCTGATTGCCCCGTCGGAGCAGTGCGCGAAAGCTCGCAACTGAAGCTGGGACTGGCCATTCGAATGGGTTGGCCATCACGCGCCGTTTAACCTCAAGCACCGATGGTGTGGACAGCCAAGGCTTCGGAGAGTTCACAGGTGGGAGACGCCCATAGAGTGTGGAGAAATATTCTCGAGTCTCCTCCATGACAGCATCAGCGCCGGAGACGAGCGTGTCAGGATCAGATATGGCAGACACTGACTGCGGCAGCTGCACAAAATTCCCCGCAGCGACCAATTTCTTGGTAGATCTGCCACGCAGACTCGCAATCATACGATTACGATCCTGGAGTCTCGCTCGGGCCAGTATCTCTGCAGCTTTTTCAGCATATAGGTCTTTGTGCAATTGACTTCGGGAATTTTGGAGGAATTTAAGGAAAGTGATGGAAAGAGGGGAAGGGAGGAGAAGTATGCGGGAGTACTCAGCGGCATAAAAATTGAAGGTCTTTGTCGACGCAAAAGACATCCGTTCCCGATAGTCACTCTTGACGTGTCGGATAGCACCACCAATGTTCTTGAGAGTGGATGCAATGAACTGGATTTTTGGCGAGGTGACCTCTAACCTTTTCTTGAAGCGTGAGTTCCTCCCGAAGACTTCTTCGGCACTCGGTATTAGGATCTTCGTGATCGCCTCGTATCTCGCAATATAAGACTGGTCGTCAATAACGGGAGCGGTGTGAAGAGCCTCAGCTTCGATACGCCGGTCCACAACCTGCGTGAACGTTGCGAAGCGGTGCTTCTCCGATTTATAAAGGTACTTGATTCGTGGTTTATTGAAAACTTGAGAGACTTCAGAAAGGACGGTGCGAGACCCAGGCGAGGATGCTGGTGGAGTTTAGACCAGCTGTCCCACCACTACTCGATGGTCTGTAGAAGGAACAAAGTCATGAAAGCGATCAGCGACACCAATGTCGGAGTCAATGAGAAGGGACTTGGAGGATATTATCCGGTCGATAATATTCCCACCACCCTTTTTTCCCCTCGCACGGCTGGTCCAGCACGTCATATGATTCCTTTCTGGTCGGTCAGACCATAAATCATGGCCGCCAGCGTCTTCAAGGAACTTTTTAAATTGGGCACGCGCATCGGACTTGTCCGAAGCCCGTTCCGTCGATGCGACGGTGGCGTTGCAGTCTCCCCCCATCAGCCAGGATGTCTTGGCATTCTGGCAGAAAGTGGTCAAATCAGTCCAGAAAACGCACGCATTTGGATCGTCATTGTTAATCCCCGGATCCCACGGTGCGTATACACCCATGATCCTATGAAAGAAACCCTGGCCCGTGTTCATGGGCATGACTATATCAATAGCAAGCAGTCTCCCCTTCAGGGAAGCTTGAGATACAGGAACACGCTGGGAGACTTGGATGTCCTTGCGGACACCCATGGCAACACCCCACTTGCATGATTGGCCTTGGCCATTCAACAAGGGTACACCATCTTCCTCAAAGATGTTATAGTCTTGAGACGGGAGTTTAGAGCTCAGCTTTTCGTTCGTCTTCGTCTCTGTGATCACGAAAACGTGTGGTCTGCGGGACATGATCACATTGTTGACATGATTGAGCTTTACTGGGCCGCCGAGTCCATTCATGTTTAAGGTGTACATGGTGAAGGCGGATGTCGAGGGCGGGGCTGCCAGTACCACATTTGATAGCAAGAGAAGGAGACAAAGAAATAGCAAAATAGCAGAGGGACAGTGATATTGGAGATCTAAAAAGGAAACAGAAGTTTTGCGACTCGCTACAGCTATTTTCCGCTTTGCTACATTGGGATCCCTCGGAAAACTCAAAACACCGTGAAAGCCTCGAGAGGGACGAGCACGTGTAGGAGATCGATTCGCCTCAAAGAGCTCTACTATTTTGGCTTTGCGAGTCGCGATTAGATGATCGCCAGCAACAAAAGATGATGGGGAACTCACGACATCGCGCATGTCTGAGTCATTGTCCGTGACTCCATCACCGGTCTTTGCCCTTTTGTTCTTGTTGAGCTCGTCCGTAGACGGGGACTTTTCGCGACGAGGAGCTGGAGGGGGAATACCAGGCGGTACCACAGGGGGTGAGATCGCGTTCCCAACGGAACCACCGAGCAGTGCGAGGGGCTTTCCAGCGCTCGCACTGAGGCTGTCCATCAGCGTTTTTTGTTTCATCATCAAGCGGTCATACTCAGCTTCTGCAGCGACTTTGTGCCTCGGTTGCCCGAAGTTTATCATCGATAACTGCTGGTTCATGTGTAGCTCAACCTGTGTTAGCTGGGCGCGGACACCCTGCTCAGCGGTAATCGCTATGAGAGCAGCTGCGTGGTTAGTCATCCGCACCGACAGGTGCTCGACATTCGCGCTGATCGTCCCAACCGACGTAGCGAGTGCAGAGATGGCCAGCTGTGACGACTCGTGCTGGGCACGGGTTTCACGCTTGAACTCCGCCAGTTCGGCTCGGATGGCATTCAAGCCTTCCGTCATGGATGCCGCGCCTGCCTGGAAGGTCTCTGCAATGGGTCTGGTGCGATAGACGCCGTCATTGTTGAATGCGAGAAGAATTTGGGGGTGATGGACATTAGGAATTTTGTTTTTGAATTTCAAGTCGAAAGAGTCGCCGAGGGCGAGCAAGCGCGCAGTGGCGATCCAGTCGCACATCCACACGACGAGGCAGTCGCCTTCATAGTCCGGAACACGTGCGTCGACGAAGCATGTCTCGTTTGACACTGGGTCGCGCATCTCGTTCGCGATCCAGCAGCAGACCGAGGATTGGGCGCCTTCACCCTCGGAGATGCCGGTTATGACAACCTCGAAGGCATGTTCAATTTCGATCTGACGGCTGCGGACGACGGGGATTGGGTTTGGGGATATGCTGGGAATGGTGGTGTAACCAGATTTAAGCAGCTCGTCGACGTGGGTGTGGTTGGCGAGGGAGACGAAAGATCCGTAGGCGGTAGAAAAGGAGTCCGTGATGATCATGCCGCGAGCGACAAGTGACGCCTTGACTTTTTCCAGTGCCGTACACGGGGAGGTGTCACCTTTAGCCTTTTTGAATCCCGCTTCGGTGAATCTTACCGACATTCGTTTGTCCTTTGAACCTGCAGCTGGCTGCCATGACACCTCCCACTCCGGTTTCTCTGTCTTGAGCAGCGCGAGCCACAGCTCGAGCAGATCGAAGCGAGGGTTGTCGTCGGTCTCAGTCTCGTCATCCACCAGGCTCAGATAGCAGCTCGAGGATGCTTTGGAGGACGAGAACTGGCGGACAGCAACGGACGGCAGCTCGGGGTGTGCGTCGAGTATGGAGTTAATGATGCTGCGAGCCAGGAGGGCGGCGCTGTGGGCAGTGATTGGTTTGCTGGAAATGTAGACACTTCGGATGATCAAGGAGTTGCCGAGGACGGGGTTAACGGACTCGAAGCCAACGTCATTGGCTTCTGGGGATGGCGGGCGTGCGGCTTTGCGGGGCGAGAAAGGTGGCCTCTTCCGCGGAGAAGAACCGACGTCCATCAGCTCTGATCCGGGGGTAGACGGAGTCGTAAGGTATTTTTGGGCGGGAGAAAAAAGTTTTAAAGTGGATATTCGGATTAAGGGAACGCAGGCAAATAAGTCAGAGAGTGATTTTAAGACGGCACGAGCTCGGACGAGTGAGCAAGGGGCGCTGGGCGTGGGGCGTGGTTGTTGTTGTTGTTGTTGTTGTTTTACTGGGCTTGTTCTGTGCTTGGCTCGGTGTTGGTTCTTTTTGGTCATATACGTGGTGTGGACTTGGTCTATTGGCCATGGCTTTATCTCGACTCGATACTATTGAGAGGTGAGTGCATGGGGTCGCAGACTCACAGTGGCGTTGCCTGATTTTTGATTTGTTTTTTCGGTCTAGATATCGTCAGCTGCGTTTTTCTGACGCATACATAGGTTTGGCATGACTCCTTGCATCAATTCGCCGCGGCTTTCATCGCGCAGACAGACACCACACGTACCAGTCCTTATACCACTCCCCCTGTCTCTGCCGCCTTCACACGCCTCGGCCTCAAGGCGTACACCGCGACAGATAATAAAAAGGAAACAGCGGCGCCAATGGCGATCCGGGCCGCCACTAATATTCAGATCCTGGCGGGCGCTATTCATGCCGTCGAGACCAATGTTGCCGATCTTGCGCGCGATCTGAAGAACCTAAAAATCGAGGTACAGCTCGCGCCCGGTACAGCACCGAAGGAACCTTCGCCGCCCTCTTCTACTCAAGAGGAGGACAACGACGACGTCCTCTCGCGTTTGGATGAGCTCGAAACTCGCACCGACAATCTCCGTGATTACAACGTCGAAACCAGCGCTGCGCTTGCCGCAATAAAGCATACCGCACCACCAATGGTCGTTGCTGAACAACTCAGCAGTGGCTTGCACGCCTCCCTAATAGGCCGCTTCGATGCAATTACTCGGGACCGCGATATTCTCGACAGCAACACCCAGTATCTGGCCACGAAACACGCCAAAGCCGACGCCAGGCAATCCACGGCTATCGACGAGCTCCGTGCCGAAAATGCGGACCTGCGGGCGAAACTGTGCGCAATCGAGGCCACGGTGGCGCAATTATCCTTCGCCCCGCCTGTCCCCATCCGCTCGCACTCGCGCTCACGCTCGCGCGAGCCTCACGCAACTCCTGCCCGTTCCCGCTCCCCCATTTCGCGTACGCAGCAAGCTCCAGTGCGCAAGGGAGAGACTCGCTCCCGCTCCCCGTACGCGCCGCAAGCTCCAGCGCACATGCGAGAGACTCGACGTCGCTCCCTGTCCACTGAGGCGACCCGCGATCCGAAGCGCTCGCGGCAGAGCGACTCTCTCCCCCCTGTGATTAACATGGGGCCCTTCCCTACCAGCACATTGTCGGCTCTCGACCTTTTTGAGTCGCACATCCAAGCGGCAATTCCCAACCATTTTCACCACACCAGCGCGAGAACTTACCAGATTGAACGCGACTCGGTTATGGCCCACAACCTCCGCATCTCCATGCAAACACAGGGGCAGGCAACGGCGCTCATGAGCGCCTGGTCAAGCAACAGGGTTCCTGGATACTCTAATATTCAGATGCACATGGGCTCCAACGACTCTGCATCGCAAGCGAGAACCCAATATCAGAGCCAGCGAGGAGGGCGCCAAGGGCCGTCTGGTTCTTCTCACAAGCTTTATTCGAGTACGAACCGGTATTAAATTTGGCTCCGGTGTTACTATTATAAATATCTCAATGTGATATTTCTTCGCGCTCTTCAACTTGTTCAAATATTTCCTCAAGCGCTTCAATTTGCTCAAACACCACCTGCACTCAAGACCTCAAGCTACACCTCACTTATTACTCCTTTCTCAGGCCACGAGACTGGTTTTTATCGTCGGCTGTGGGCCTCATGCCACACGCTGACTTGTGGTCTTGCATGCACTCTGCAAAGGGAAGACATGCGACAGCTCACTGTTGACTGGTGGATACCGGGGAATTTTGCCTGGGAGGAGGGACCCTCCTCCCGTACACTTGCGCCTTTGGCTTGTGGTCAGGTCCCACAAGGTTACAACCGGAGGTCCCGCCGAATGGCCGGCCAGTCACAGTGTGGCCAGCATCTTGTGTGATCGATCCCCTGGAATGGTGTTGTGCTCAGTTGACATCTTGCAGAATTCTAGAAGGATAACCACCCCGATAGTACTACTTGTATGTCTTCTGTAAACTCGTTGTTCATGTTGTGGACCTCGCGAGTATAATATATCCCCCCCAATAATATCAACAGAAGTGATTGTGGCAGGTGAGTGTCTGCGTCGTTTTATTGATTGGTTTTTACAATTTACAGAGGCATCACGATCCATTGTCTACCGTATGTGAACATGCTTCTTATCATTCGATTCGTGTTGATGCAGAGTGGTGAATTCGAGTGGACTTTTTTATTGGATCGATTTCGGCTCAGCCAAGTGTGTTTTAAATGGAGGACCATTGTATTAGACAATGTCGAATTTTGGGGGAATTTACAGGTTCATGCGGCTGTTCCTCTGGCCTTCCTGTGCTCCTGTTTGCTTTGCAGCAAGCAGGCTTCCCTGTTCGTTCGGCTTCATCTTGTCGTTGTGAAGAGGTTTGTGGATGTCGCTACCAGTGTGCATGTAAACGGGTCGAGTTCCGTTGAAGTCCTCTGCGCTGTAAGGCCCTTCCTTTCAAAGTTCGAGTCCTATGCGTCGTCTTCCGTAGCCGCCGTGTACTAGAGGACTGCACTATTTGTTTGAAACGAACAACTTCAGCAGGCTCCGCGCTCTGAACATGGATTTTAAACCTTATCTTCCTAGTGGACCATATCGACTCGGACTAACCGTAGATGCAACACTCAGCTTCCCACTTGAGTCCGAAATTCATTTCATAAGCGTTCTTTACAAGCCCTTCCCTAATACCACTTTTTCCAACAATGTTCAGACTCAAAACTTTTAGTAGAGGTGGGATTAGCATTCCCTTGGTTTATATTAGCTCATTCTGGGTTATTTGCTTAAGGCGTTAACTTTGTTGCCAAGATTTTATTACGTGTTGTGGATGACGCTCACAAGCAAACCGCGTAACCTATCTGAGTCATTGGTTAGCTATCCTTGCTCTTTGGTCATTAAAGTTGGGATAAGAAGGAGGATAAATTGATAGCCCATCTAGGTCCCCTTTCTGAACGTGTCGGGTTGTATGGGTTTGCCATGGCTTTATTCCTGACTTGATAATATCGTCAACTTCACTACTTGTTGCATGCCAAACAAGCAGTGCTTTCGGAATGACTCGCGTTGATAGTCAATCACATAATGTCAGCGGAGGATTCAGTGATAGATTAAGTGAGCGACTGCAATGTGTTACTGAATAATACTGGCCATTAGATCATGCTTGCTGTTACATGGTTCCTGTTGATAATGAATGACAAGTTCGAGTGGACAGTGGCCGATAATACCCCATACGATCAACGAGGTGGGCACCGGAGGCCTTCGGAGACCGCGTAAGAGCTTTTAAAGGGTCTGATTTGCATAAAATAGGGTGCTGTATTTTTGAGGCTTTCCGCCCACCTCATGAATGATGTTAAGACGCTCAGCTGAACAGTTTTTGTGCGACGGGAAACACACCAGGTCACCTCCATTTGGACTAAACTTGACTGTTGTCCAATAGTCAACACAATACTTCTTATTCCCTCGCTACAACTGGTGAAGCATTTGTTTGAGTCAGCTGAGTTTCGGTAGGTGAAGCTGATATCGAATCCTGAAAGACCTATTAGCGTTAGCAATGTTGATCAATCAGCGGATTTTTTCTGAATCAAGATATGGGCTCCATATTTCAGGTGATTCACTGGTTATGTCTGCGCTGATTTGATACTTCGGAAGGCTGCATTCAGTACCTGACAGAGTTTGGGGGATGGATGAAATTGAAGACTATGATGCACATATTGCTGAAGTACTCCGATTCTGTGAAACACCGCGGCCGGTGTTCCATGTGATTTTCACCTATTTGTCGAACAATAATCCCTTTAATTTCACAGCCATGGGAAAATGCAATATTTCATTCGAAATGCGCCTCAGGTATTTTTAATATTTTCTTTAGTCTGCACTGCTCGGTTGGTTCGAGTAGATGGATAGGAAGAATTGTACTCAACCTTATTACTAACATCCAAGTTGCTGAGTGACGACGTGAGGCTTTCTTTGATTAGGAACTCGATTTTTAAGCAGCCTGAATAAGGAAAAATGACGCTAACAAATGCACCACTGACGTCAACCTACGGTGAGAGAAATGTAACAATAGGAAAGTGCAAGGAATATTCAGTGAACAAAGTAGTCTGGTGGATAAGGACAGAATAAAGATGAAATAAAATATTGAGTGCGTTGGTTGAAAGACTGAGGGAAGGAGTAGGCCTCCGCTATACACCCGCACACAGCCACAATGCATATGAGGCGGGGTGGGCCGCCGTGTAGTAGTAGTTCTGGTAGAGAGTAATGATAAAGTGAAGTTCTTGGAACAGCAAATTTATGGCGTAAAAATAGCCTCATGGGAAATGTTGGGGGCAAACGTTAAATGAATGGTCATTGCAGATGTACGGGTCACTAAGATCGGTATACAGAAGCGCTGCAGAAAAACAGAAGAAGAACAAAGTCACTGTACTGTTACAAAGAAAAAGGAGGGAAAAGGGGCTAAATGGAGGAGGACTTACAAGCAGTTTCCCATCCGCAGCGCCATTTTCATACAACGACGACCGACACAACGCGCCGCCTCTCCCGATTCCTGCCATAAACATTTCGCGGGGATGTCTCATCATCGCCGAAGGCGACAGACAAGTACATGCAGTAAAATTAGATGGGGCCCAGGTTATAATAGTTGGGATGCTGTTACCTCCATTGATTTGCAATTGGGCCGAGTATCACGGTCAAATCAGATGTTGAGTGGTAATCCGGGATGCTGCCACTTTTAAATACACACTCAAACTTTTCAAATATGCCATAAATATGGGTGAGAGTGAATGTTTTGGGGACCAGCCTACAAAATTTGGGATCTGAATATTTTTACACTCTGAGCAGCATACGAAACTGACCAACACAATTTGAATCAGAAAACCGTAAATTTGGCAGGCATATTTGGATAATTCTATTTGGAAACCTGGTTTCCAACAAGAACCCCTCCAAATGGGGTCTCCATCACCGATACCGGAGAGCCCTTCCGTAAAACCACTCGTTTCGACATATTCCCGCACTGGAAATGATCAGGACGGTGTTTAACCTCTCTTGTAGACATGTGTAAGCTTTTAGGGAAATTTATTAGAATGGAATGGGCAACAGGAAACTGACCAATGCAATTTGAATCATAAAATTGAAAGTTTGTGTCTGAAGCATATATTGTGCAAGGATATTTGTTATAGTGTTGGTCGGGAAAGACTCATTAGACTTTCTTCTATGAAGTAGAATAAGCCTCAGAATATTTCAATCCATTGGGTGAGTATAGTTAACGTGCCGAGGTATGTTGAACATATAGCTCATCGTGGTTTTGCACCATAAAAATCATTCAGCGGCAGGTACGGCTCAACGGGCCATAACAGGCACTTAGATGAAGGCCAGAACATTCAAAGAGGGTTTATACTTTATTTTGTCAGTAAGCCTTGTAATTCTTTGGCCCGAAGGATGGAATGAATATGAAAGGATCCCTCTCTAGCTCAATTAAAAATCGGGCCTCATCACCAAGCTCAGCAGCAACTTTGGCCAATTTTCAACTAGCACTATCCATATTGTAGACCCCCTGGGACTGGACTCGTAATGCCATGCGAAGCAGTGGCCCACAAGCCAAGTACATTCAGCAACTACAATGTACAGACCGACTACCACGTAATATTCTGTGGTAAATACTGCCATACCACTTCTGCATAATGGTAAATTCCCAGGTTTTTTTAGCTTTTCCTGCTTCACATTCTCAGGTAGGTGTTGCGATTGACATTTCCTGCACCTGAACGCTCTTCTATTAGTCCTTCATTCGCAGTAATTCTGCTGCTCGCCGGTAAGTATTAAGAATATTTGTACAGGTGCACTACATTCAAACAAACATCACAGGCAACTGAAGAAGGGATTCAAGCGGACATGGTGCACGGTGCACAGCTGTTAAACATAAGGCTTATGTTCGGAGTTCAGACAGCAACCGGGGTTCAACTCCTTGCCTCTGCATGGCCGGGGAGATCCGTTATTAGACAGGTTGCGCAACAGCCATTCAAGCCACTAAATGGCTTTTTTTGTGTGCACAAACTGATGGCCAATGGCTAAATTGGCTTTGGTGCCTGTATAATAATGTGAGTGGATTGGGTGCTTATGAAGATATATACACTATCCACAGGTCAGAATGTAACACTAACCCAAAGAGACAATTTTGCATGACAACATTTTGATTCCTGGAGAAAATCGTGGGACAAGGATGAGTATAATTTATTTTTGAGCTGCATACCAGCACACACTCTCAATTAGTGTCATTTCAACGAGAAAAAATTACTCATCGGTCGGACTTCATTAGCCATTAGCCATCAGTGTGCGCACACAAAAAAAGCCATCTGATGGCTGCAATGGCATTTGCGCAACCTGGCTATTTTTTATTTTTTATTTGCTTCCCTGCTCCGAAATTTCAGGTAGCTGCGTTTGATCTACAGCACCTGAATGAGATTACTATTTTTATGCAGGACATGTTCAGTTCTGATTGTATGTGGTATTTATCCAGGTCAGAGTGAACGAACCATCACATTACCGCGCGGACAATTGGAATAAGTTCGCCTGCAGCAATTTTGAACAGGGAAATAAATGCCCAATACTGAAGCGCAGGAACGCCAAAAAAAAAATCCATATCAACGGACTATGTGCACGCAGATGGCTGTTTAACGTTCAGCACACTTGGTTTGTCGAACTACCGCGCTGAATTAAGTTTTATCATGCCTGAGGTTCGTGTCCTTTACATATATTATGGATCTTGGAAGATTCTGTCCGATTCTAGTAAAAATCGGTCCGGTAGTACTAATAGAAAAAGGACGATCCATATAGCCAGTACCAAGTTGGGAGGATTCGAACCTCCACCTCCCGGGTCCAGCAACCATGTAGTTGTTGGTGATGCCTATCATCCACACAGGCTACTTATTTTCTTTCCATCCGAACCAAGATTGATATTGTCACAGCTCTGCTGATAGATGTAAACCACCGAATTTTGTCGGAGCCTAGTCGAGGGCAAGGGCGCTGAGGGAATATTAAGATGAAGCTGGAAAAGAAATTTAAAATCAGTGTCGGACATTGGGGCAGAAAAAGAGGTTTGAATAATTAAACACTGGCGCACGGCGGCGTTGAACCCAGGTATTATACAAAACACCGCGGATTGCCGTGCCAAAAAAAAAGAAAAAAAGAATAAGATCCCAAGCAAATGCGGACGCGGGGAGTTGAACCCCAGTTGCTGTCTTACATACAGACGGCGGGTCTACCTATGAGACTTCACTTTTTGGCGTGCAAAAACGGCGTGCGCCTGCGCCAATTGGCTTTTTTGGCGTGGGCGTGGGCGTGGGCGGGCACAAGCCGATTTGCTCACGCCCATCAAAGCCCACGCCGATTTGTCGGCATGGCCCGCCAAGATCAATAGGGTCCAGTAAGCAAAATAACAGCATGTAGCAAAGGTTATGCCTTCGGGGGCACCATTTAGGAGTTCATAGCAGCTTGCCACTTGAAGATGTACGGACTCAAAGCATGGTAGTGCGCACATTTGTCCCGTAGTTCACAATCCAACTGCTCAGAATCCCCTAAATCCGTGGCTCGCCTTGTGGTATGTGAAGTACATATACTGAAGCAGATTCCTACACACGGGGAAAACGACAGCACAAGAATTGGATGTGCTATGGTGTACCGTCGCACAAGATGTAATTGACACAATGCCGGTCCACTCTGTGAACAATTAAAATATCCTTTGAGGTCCGATTTAAAGTAACCCAGAGTTATGTATTGGCATGCTGTATGCCGTGGAATGTTCTCTGCCTTGCTCTCAAGACACGTGGTGTGGATTTCAAACTCAATTCAAACTCCGAAGTGCGCAAGCCAATTTTGTCCTGATGCCATCACCCACACGCCAATTTGTCGTTTTGGCCCGCAAACATCAAGTTCAACATTTCATGGGTATAAAAAGCAACCATGCCCAGAAATATATCTTTGCCGCCTCCATTAATACCTACTACGAATATTAGGCAACTGGCATCATTATTTGTGTGGTTTCGAGATCTTTTTTTTTGCTTGCTTGCAAAAACACGACAAAAACGACATGCACCCATTCCAATTGGGTTCGGGGGCAATTGGTGGGACAAGCCGATTTGCTCGTGCCCATCAAAGCCCACGCCACGTTTCGGCTTGGGCCGCCAACATCAATCACCTTGCTTGTCAAGGTCCCCCACCTTTGAAATTATGACGCAATTGCCAAAGACAAATAGACTGAAACACTGTGTAACCTTCGAGACCTAACAAAGACAACACTACTGCAAAGGAGTTCTTCGAAATCTCGAAAATTGTTAAAACCAAACAGATATAAACCGTTCAAACCTAACAAAGACAACACTACTGCAAAGGAGTTCTTCGAAATTCCGAAAACTGCTAAAACCAAATAAGCACATACTATTGGGACTCTACAAACCAGCAACCCATTGATCCCCTCACTCTACCCCTAGCTCAATGTCTCATCTCCGATTAACCTCTCTTCCCTTCGCTTGCCATGCCTCCCAAAATCTGGTTGGCTTCCATTGACACATTTGAGGACCTCCTAGACTATGTCCGCAACCCTATGCCCATTCCGTTCTGGACCTGCAACTATCATGTGGACTTCCACCCTCCGATTCCCCTCCGTGCAGACGAAAGTGCTTTCACCCAGGATAACGAGACCGTATTTACCACCACGTTGTTCGGCAAAGCCGCTGGGCCTGTTGTGCGTACTTGGCCAATACTGTCCTCCTCTTCCCTGACTGTTCTTCAGACCTTGCTATACGGCCATCGTACTTTCCGCATCAAATTCGGTCCTGAGGGCGGAGACGCTCTCCATGAGTTATACCTCTCCCAATTCAAACCCTTCGGCTCAGATATTATCATTGCGGGAAGCATGATATGGATCGTATGTAGCTCATGTCTGCTTTTTTCCCCTTCATGAACACCGCACAGCTACAAACTGCCAAGCCCAGGGCATGGATCTCTCCGACCGAGAGCTTGTTGAATCGTCTAATTATCAACTCCATTCAGACGGGGACGATGACTGTTGTGTGCGCAGGCATCACCATAGCCCTCCTCATACACTTCACGGACAAAAATTACTATTATGCCTTGTACGTAAACCGGTCGCCTTCTTGCTTCATATTATTAACAATTTAACGCATACCCAGCGCCTATATACTGGAAAAACTGTATGTCAAATCCAATGTTCTTGGACATCTCTACTGAAAGCACAGCTTCAGGTACTCAAACAGCCTCATGGCTACGTTGAACTACCGCACGCCCCGTACGCACAGCCAGTCTTATGATCACTCGATCGGGATGCGCATCCAGGTTTCACACGACACGGAACGGTGGGGAGATGGTCTCGGACACTGGCACACGGTGCGTCACCTTGTGAACTTGATATTAAGCCACCAAACACATTATAAAATGATACTAGGCTCCAGATAGCCGAGATGATGTCGCTCAGAAACACGCCTCGTTCACTTCAAATGGTGCTCGTGAAAATATTGCGGTTTTGTAATTGTACGGTGTCAACTAGTTTTGTACCTTGGATCCGCTTGAAGTATCTTCAGTAACCTTCACATTATTTTCAGGTCGAAATTCCCTCCTGTAAAATTAGCTGCCACGCTACCAGTACCAACCCGAAAAAGAATGTCAACTTATGAGCGCCTTATCTCCGAAATGCCACCTAAATCTCATTCTCCAATTGATTAATTTAGTACCATAAGTGTGAACATAGTCGACCATATTAAGTACAACTGACGTCCCTCTAGAGCATGTCCTGGTCAGGATCTGGCCGAGAATTTCCCTATTTATTTTTGTGGCCTCGATGCTGGCTACAGGGGGGGGGGGGGGGATTTATCATACTCGTGTGGTCCACTACACATAGGAACACGCACTGCAGGGGTTCATGCATCTTTCAAACCCAAAAATGGCTTTCAAACATGTCAACCATTTTCGTTAATTTTTTGGGGCACAGGAAAAAAAGAGCCAAAGATGTCGAGTGTTTTCTTCATTTTTCCCTCTTGATAGAATATTTTCTGACTAATAAAGTGGCTTTGCAGAATTTCTTCCAGTCAAGACGACGGATTAGAAGTCATAAAAAAATCCAGAAGGAGGAAATTAAAGAGCAGCGCACCGCGTCAGGCCCTGAGTGGACGTGGACATGAGTATTGAGCGCGTCAGTATTTTGAAATCGGGGCAAGAAGGGACGGAGGCCAACTTCCAGGTCTGGATGAAGGACTCCTCTCCTTCTTGTGCGGCATTGGACGAATCGCAGTTCGCTGAATATTTCTTCCGCCTTGTGGATTCAAATCGATGTGACCCGAGTGAGATCATAACTTCAATCGAGTAATATGTTTCTGAAGGCGTGAACGATTTCTCCGGGCTTCTGCCGTCCATCGAATATGGTGGAATTGAGAAGACCCATAATAGTCTCTTTTAATCTAAATTTGTTGGCGCAAGATCAGGTTCTCGGAACACAGCGGAGGCCATTGTGGACGGCCTGAGAGACTGGGACTTGTTCGCCTTGATTTTGGGGTCTGGATGTCGGTGAGACCCCACATGTGAGTGCCTATTTTTTTTCCAACCACCCCACGACTTACAGGCGCATGCTAGCTGGCCTACAGCCCCAACTGTCTCTGTGGAAGCTGGCCAGTCTGTCTTTCCTGCAGGCTGCCTCACAGTCCCCGGTTCTGGCGGCGGATTCACCGCATTTCCATCGGAGGTTCTACTACAGACTCTTCCACATGTTCCGCTTCATGGCCTTCTCGCGCTGTGGACCACCTCGCGCGGCTTCCGGCGTCGCGTCCAACCACTCTTAAATGAAGCTCTCCTGTATCAGCTCCATCACGGCGATCTCGGCTGGATTCTCCCGGTTCCCTCAATTGACGGAGAAACCATTCGGGCCTTCGGGGAAGCGCAGACATGGATACCCGCTGGTACCAGACCTTGCCAAATCCCGTTTGATCCCCCGTCGTTTCCGCTGTGGCACTTCATCTCGGAATGTTTCAGATCGGACTCCATGAGGAACCGGCGTCGACTTTGGGGAATCTACAAGCAGTACCAGGAGTTATGGGAGGCTATGGAACCAAGAGAAACTAAGTGATCGGCAGTTGGCAGTGTACGTTATTAGCCTTTTCTGTGTAGATACTGCCCTAAGCGTGATACGGAATGCCTTAAATTGTTTTGGTTCAAATGTTCGAACTCTGTGGAAGCTGTCCGGTCTGTGGTTCCTGCAGGCTGCCTCATAATCCCCGGTTCTGGCGGTGGATTCAATATCTTCATCACCTGGATCATCTTTTCCTCTTAGTCCCTTCGCCGTCCTTTCCACTACTCGCCGGTAAGTATTTCAACATCAACTCTGATTTTATCAAGAATATTTGTACCGGTGCGCTACTTTCAAACGAACACAACACACGCCTGGGCCATAAGGAAGGGATATAGGCGGACGTGGTGCACGGTGCACGGCTGTCCAACATAGCTTGGCAAAAACCAGGTTCACACAGTAATCGGGGTTCGACTCCCCTCGTCCGCATAGTGATTACAGGCCCAATGTCTTTTTTTTCTTGCTCTCCCTGCTTCGCATTTTCAGGTACGTAGCTTTACCTGAATCATCTTTTCCACTTAGTTCCTTCGCAGTCCTTTCCACTTCTCACCAGCAAGTATTTCAACATCAATTCCGGTTGTACTTATGGAGAATGTTTATGCAGGTGCACTAGATTCGAAGGAACATCACAAGCGACTGAAGAAGGGATGTCAGCGGACGTGGTGCACGGTGCACGGCTGTCCAACATAGTTTATCGACAAAGAACGTTCACACAGTAATCGGGGTTCGACTCCCTGCGTCCGCATTATGGCGATTGGAAACTCTCAGTTTTTATTTTGCTCTCCCTACTTCGCATTTCCAGGTACGCAGCTTCAGTATCATCATCTGCTGAACCATCTTTTCCATTTAGTTCCTTCGCAGTCCTTTCCACTTCTCACCGGTAAGTATTTCAACATTAACTCCGGTTGTACTTGTTTAAGGTACACTGGATTCGAACGAACATAACACACGTCTGAAGAAGGGATGTCAGCGGACGTGGTGCACGGTGCACAGCTGTTAATCATAAACGTTTCCGCCCGTCTAGAGTTCAGACAGCAGCCGGGGTTCGACTCCCCACTTCCGCATAATGGTAAACTCCCTGTTTATTTTTATTTTTGCCTTTCCTGCTTCGCATTTTCAGGTAGGTGCTGCGTTTGACATTTTCTGCGCCTGAACGCTCTTCTCTTAGTACTTCGTTCGCAGTCCTTTACAGTAATTCTACTGCTCGTCGGTAAGTATCAAGAATATTTGTGCAGGTGCACTACATTCAAACAAACATCACAGGCGACTGAAGAAGGGATTCAAGCGGACGTTGTGCACGGTGCACAGCTGTTAATCATAAGTGCGTGGTCCAGAGTTTAGACAGCAACCGGGGTTCGACTCCCTGCCTCCGCATGACCAGGGGCATTCATATCTTTTATTTTTATTTTATTTTTGCTCTCCCTACTCCTTCAGGAGTCGTATAGTACCTCGTCAGATCGTGAGATGAGGATCTTCGTCAGTTGATGGAGGATCGTCATGTTATGATGAAGAATTTATGCAGATCTATCAACATGTACAGCAGGATCAGAGTGCGCATCAGCACTATCTTGATGCGCTGATGGAGGCCGCACAATCTTTTTCCTTCATTTGTGTGAAGAGGACCGACCATTCCATGCCCCTCCCCTCCCGCGCTGCGCTCAGGGGTCCCCCAAGCCGGGGCATGTTAGGTCGGCACACTAAAGCCTCGTTCCCGCGGAAATGTCTGTCCTTTACCTAACCACCTAACTCTAACCCAAACCTCTAACCCCTAACCTCTAACCTGAACCTTAACCAGAGGATACCTGCAGTTAGGGTGCGCTGCGCTTGCCCTAACTGCTCGAAATTCGGTGACACGTGAATACTGAACTGTTCGCATCAGCTGATCCAAATAGGTCCAAATTTGGCATGCGACTAACTTACATGCTATCCGACGAAGATCCACATCTGACAAAGTGACGAAGTATGTGAGGGCTCCTCCTTCAGGTAGGTGCGTTTGATCTACAGCATCTGAATGAGATTACTATTTTTATGCAGGACATGTTCAGCTCTGGTTGTATGTAGGACATATTTATCCAGGTCAGAGCGAACGAACCATCACATTACCGCGGACGATTGGAACAAGTTCACCTACAGCAATATTGAACGGGGAAATAAATGCCCAATATTGAAGCGCAGGAACGTAAAAAAAAACATCCGTACCAACGGATTATGTGGACGCAGATAGCTGTTTAACGTTCACCCCACTTGGTTTGTCGAACTACCTCACCGAATTGAGTTTTATTATGCCTGAGGTTGGCGTCCTTTAAATATATTATGGATCTTGGAAGATTCTGTCTGGTTCTAATAAAAAATCGGTCCGGTACTACTAGTAGAAAAAGGACGATCCATGTAGCTAGTACCAAGTTAAGGGGATTCGAACCTCCACCTCCCGGGTCCAGCAACCATGTGGTTGTTGGTGATCCCTATTCATCCACACGGGCTACTTATTTTCTTTCCGTCCGAACCAAGATTGATATCGTCACGGCTCTATTGATGGATGTAAACCACCAAATGTTGTCGGAGCCTAGTCGAGGGCAAGGGCGCTGAGGGAATATTAAGATGAAGCTGGAAAAGAAATTTAAAATCAGCGTCGGACATTGGGGGTAGAAAAAGAGGTTTGAATAATTAAACACTGGCGCACGGCGGCGTTGAACCCAGTGCGCGCGGGACAGAACTTGAGAGATAAGGATTCAGGTTTTATATAAAACACTGCGGATTGCCATACAAAAAAAAGAAAAAAAAGATGATTGAATGCGGACGCGGGGAGTTGAACCCCAGTTGCTGTCTTACATACAGATGGCAGCGGGTCTAGCTATTGGAGGCAGCTGTGCACTGTGCACCACGTCCGCATTATTCATATTGTTGAGGCTGAAGGCTAGGTAGTGGATTTTGGCTCAACTGTAGTGCGTTTCTCTGTATAGAAAATCAAACAAGTTCAAGGAAGGAACATAAACCAGAGTTGAAAGATCTCGTCAAGGACAATGTGCAGGAACTTCTCTTCATGAAGGTGGACGAATGTCGACTTGTGACCAGTCTGTAACCAAATCCGAAAAATTGTGGCAAGCACTTTTGGTGGTTACAACTTGTTGACAGGTATTGAGCTGTCTGCGGAGTTTGAAGATTTGGCAGGTGCCGCGATCAGCCGAGAAGCGAGCCATCAACATCCCAAAGTAGATACCTCTTACAACAGATTGAAATAAATTTGAGAGACAAATGTTATAGCAGTTAATGACTGCTATGTATGTACTTCAACTTCATTTAAATCCAAAGGTCATGGGGAGAACATGAGCCTCACTCAAATTTTAAACTCCGATGACAGCCGAATGAACGTCGACGAGTTGTACCAGTCTGTAAATCCGCATTTTTTCGGAATTTGTTTACAGACTGGTTACGAGTCTAGGACAAATGGAGATATTGGATCAGTGCGTGTATTGGGAACGCCAAAAAAAAAACCCCCAATCGGAATGACATTGAATACGGACGCAGGGAGTCGAACCCTTGTTGCTGCGAGAATCAGCCTGCTCTCTCTCAGTTTTGGCAGCTGTGCACCGTGCACCACATCCGCTTTGTTCTATTATTCACTCCCATTGTAAGTGGGGACGGGTTCAGAGTCATTTCTGGCTGGCAACTTGATTGATTGAACTCCAGCTCGTGGGTGTAATATTTCGTGGATTCTGGTCCGGGAGGGAGAGATTGAAAGAGTTTCAACTTGAGAAATAATAGTGGCCAAGGCGCGGACTTCCGAGATGCGCAAATAATAATGTATGTTTGTTATGATCAAGCCAGCACTAGTTCGTATCGGACTGAAAAGAAAGAAAAAAGATGTCAAATACGGGAACCCAATTCCCTCGGGAGGATTCGAACCTCTGCATCCGTCGATGAGAAATATGCGCATGCAGCGGGTGATGTGCCACGAGGGATGGTTTGCTTACCACAGAGCCGAGTTATATGTAGCTCATAGAGTGGCAAAAGCGCATTCAGACGATCCAGCCTCGGGAAATTGAATTTTCGAACCTGCTATAAGTTTTGTAAATCCGAGATGTACGTTTATCAGTCCGTAAAATTGTGAAATATGTGCCAACACGGATCATCAATTTTTGCGGCGCGTGAACGCGTCACATCACCAGATCACCTGACCGTCCCGCTCTTGTCGTCTTCTCCTCCTCTTTCTTGCAAAGCCGTCTTACTCGTTCACGCTGCCTTCAAACCTACGCCGCCCACGGCTCACACCGCCCTCCTCGGGCGACGACTCAGATGCGGACGACGTGGATCCCGCGCTCGTCCTCGCCGCTGCAGGAGCAGAGCCGTCTGAGGCGGCCTGCGGTGCATCTGCCGCGCCGCTCTGCGCAGTCTACTACCGATATTTGGGATCTTGATCATCAGAATACGAGTTCGGGTGTGTACCGCGGGATATACGCCGACGACGAATCCGACCGCGATGAGCGCATCCTTGACGCGCATCGTCCGGGGGCCCCGCAGATCCTGCCGATGCCACCCCCAGCACCATCAGCGACGATGGATGGCCAACGCAAGCGCAAACGCAAACGCAAATGGAAGAACGGGTGCGGGGCGCAGGTGCATGGCGGGGCGGTCCCCGTCTCTGCGCGATTTGGCGCGAGCGCTGGTGGATTTGGATCTGGCGCGGGCGGAATTGGATTTGGATTAGGCGGTGGGTCCGGGTGGCGCGCACCGCGCGCGGGCGTCGAGGGCACCGTCGTCCCGCTCGAGGCGCGCTATTTCTCCAGGGAGGCGAGGGCGGCGCTGCGGCTGGGCGCTGCAGGCGATGAAGGAGAGGGAGGGGACGGCGGACGGCGGGACGTGTGCGGGTGTTGCGTGCAGGGCGTGGGCTGTGCGGTTTGGTGAGTGGCGTTCTTTCTTTCTTTTCTTTCTTTTCTTTCTTTCTTTTCTTTCTTTTCTTTTCTTTCTTTGTCCTTTTTGTGGGGCGCATCGTTCGCGTCGTCTGCGTGCCGTTGGTGGCAGACGAATCGACGATGGGAGACGATGACACCATTTCTCCTTATTTTGCGGACGCCTCCGCTTTCTCGTCTTTATCTCCTCTTATTTTACGCGGCGCAGGTGGTCTTCGTCTTCTTTTTCATGTGCGCGCCATTCCCGCGCTGCCGACAGCATCATTCCTCCATTTCTTCCACATACGCTGGTGCTTGTCCACCCGCAGCGCGTGGCTGTTTTTCTTTTC
Organism: Mycena rebaudengoi; assembly: GCA_029282285.1. Taxonomy (NCBI): domain Eukaryota; kingdom Fungi; phylum Basidiomycota; class Agaricomycetes; order Agaricales; family Mycenaceae; genus Mycena; species Mycena rebaudengoi. The sequence continues at coordinate 2,223,670 of JARJCX010000002.1, read as the reverse complement.
TTTTGTCCTTTCGTGGGGGGGTTGTCTTGTGAGCGAGGCGCATTGTTCGCATCGACTGGGGGTCTATGCGTCTTTCACCCGTGTATCATCATGTGCCGTTGGTGGCGGCAGGTTTTTATATACACCATTTGTCTTCATTTCGCGGTTCGAGGACGCCTTCATGTCCTCTTATTTTTGCGCGACCCGCGTCTTATTTTTTTTCTGCGCGCCTTTCCACCCGCAGCGCGTCCTGTATCCTTTTCTTTGTGTCGGCCCCTTTTGTCTTCTCCCACCAGAAAATCAAATCCCGTTATGAGCACTTTTGGTGCCATGATTTCCGCCCGCGTATTGATCGACTGTCATCAAATTTAAGTTGGCGTCTGCCTCGAGTCTATGCCATCCTTCTTTGGACACAACGGAATTTCCATAACTCATGTAGCACAATCCAATTAATTTCACCATTCCAATCTCGCTCGAGGCAGATTTTGCGAGTCCTCAAAAAAAAAAAATGACCGAAGAATACTTGAGTCAGGAACCTTGAGCTGTTCGCCGTCTGCAAGTCAGAAGTAGCTGTACCCTACAGCACATCCGAGTTCAAATTTACCACTACTTAAAGCTGGACGAGGCTGAAAGATTGGTGCAGAATCCATGCAAAAAAACGAACATTTGAGGATATAAGGTGCCGTAAATGGTGGATGACATAGGCTTTGGCATTCCAATTAATTCTGCACCGTTCGAATCTCACTTGAAAAAAGATTGAACGAAGAGTAAATAGTCAGATGCAGGGAGTCGAAGCCTGAGGCCTGAGCTTCAGCTTACTCGTTGTGGGCAAGCAAGAAAAGTAGTAGCTGTACACTGCAGCACATCCGAGTTATCTGCCACCGCCTGGGCGTTGAAAGAAATGTACAATCGGTTCTTAGAAAAATGCATAGGGACATTTAAGAATTAAGGGCACTGTAGATAATACTTTTGGATAAGGCGCAGAATTCTGCATCGATAAATTAGCCTCAGGGGCGACGGCATGGTTTATTCCGAGCATACGACTGGAATAATCATATCAGTGTAGTACGTCTCCTCCTCATAATAACTCTCCAGATCCATCGTCTCCGTCCAGCGGCGATTCGTCTTCACCCTCTCGCGGTGATGCCCCCACTCCTCCTACCGCTCTCTCCGCCGCCGTTCCCACTCATCCTCCTGCTGACCCCACCCATCCCGTCGTCCCCCCTCATACCCTCGTCGCCCTTCCTCCCGCTTCCTTTCCTCCTCCTGCACCCCCGACCATACCTCCTCCGCCACCCCCGCCCCCATCCCCTCCACCACCCCCGCGCGCCTTACCAGCAGCCACCTTAGATGATCGCTCTCCCACGGCAGCAGCGCCGGGCTGCGCTCCCGCATCATGTGCACCAGCACCCGCTCCGCCAGCTGCGCGCGCACGCCCCCGACACTCGAGTCTGCGCCCTCTCCCCCATTCGCATCTGCGCGCCCCACCCTCGGATACGCGCCAAAGTCGAGCGGGTGCTGCGGGTACTCCACGCCCGGGAAGGGGTTATTCGGCGACTGCGGGGCGTGGTAGACCTGCATCCACCTCTCCTCCCGCCACCCCTCCATCTCCATCTCCATCTCCATCTCCATCTCCTCCTCGTGCCACCGCGCCCCACCCGCGCTCGCGTCCTCCTCCGAACCCGCACGTATACTCGCGTATTCCTCCCCATACACACCCTTACTCGCGTCGTCCTCCTCTCCATACAACCCTCGCCCCCACCCTCGCTCTGCCCCTTCATTTTCCTCCTCCTCATACAGCCCCCACACCCGCCCCTGCCTTAAAAACAGCTGCAGCAGGGCCTCGCACGTCCCCATCCCCGGCGGCGGCATCAGGCTCCCGTCCGCGTCGTCGTCCAGTATCAGTCTCCCGTCCGCCAGCTCCCCCGCGTCGTCTGGCTCCACGACATTCGTGCGTCGAGGCGGCTCCATGAGATTCGTGCGTCGAAGGGGCTCTTCGGAGTCCCACTGGGAGTCTACATCGTGCCATCGCGAGTCTACATCATCCCATCGTGACTGTATGTCCGCCGTGTCGTGAAGTTGTACGTCCGCCGAGTCCTGCGGCTGCACGTCCGCCGTCTTGTGGGCATGGACCCCCACGTCCTGCAGCTCTCGCGGAAGCCCCTGCCCATCCACCCCTTCGCCCTGCCCATCACGATCCACCCCCCACTGCCGCACCCCCACCCAGCTCACCCACTCCTCCACCTCCTCCCCCCCCTCCACCCCGCCCGCGCGCCGCCACTCATCCCACACACGCCGCTCGTCCGTGAGCCCGTCATCGTACTCCCGGCCGAGGTACTCGCGCGTCGTCGTGCGCTCGGCAGCGAGTGTCGCAGTAGAGGGCGAGGCGGCGCGCATCGCAGTAAGGTGCGCCACCGCCTTCGCATACGCATCCCCCGCAGGCACAGCGCTAGTCCGCGTCGTCCGTCCCCCTCCACCCACGCCCAGATCTTCCCCGCGCATCAGCGCCTCCCGCCGCTTGCGCTCCCTCTTCCTAAACCTCCGCGGCAGATAGCCGTTCCCTGCGCGCGCATCCTCCCTGCCCGCCGCGCCGCCTCGGTGCGCGAGCGAAAACTCTCCCACCCCGCGCATCCACACCCCCCTCCTCGCCCCCGCCCCCCCAACGAGCGAGAACGCGTGCGCCGTGCGCGGGAGCGCCCCCGCATACGCCTCGAGCACGGCGCGCAGGTGCGCGCGCGCGGGGACGTGGGTGTACGTGGGCACGGTGTGTGAGCGTGCGGGAGCGACGGAAGACGCGGGATCGGGAGAACGCCTGGCGGATTGGCTAAGAGGGGCGGGGACGGGCACGGGCTCAAATACGAATATGCGGTGCTCCGCGACGGCCGGGGGGAGCTGCGGCGAAAAAGAATTAGCATCGAGCTGGTACAGGAAGCAGGGCGGAAGAAGGAGCAGAAAAGATGCGTGTATGTATGTATAAGGGACGCAAGTGAATAAAATAAGATAAAAGCCCGGTGTCGCCTAGTCTTTAGTCGCGTCTCGTTTCGTGTTAACGCGTACGACTCGAAACGAGGAGTGTGCGGAATCACATATTTGGGTAAATAAAAGGGGAGACCTCTCCTATCGGACGACGACACGCGCACAAAACCAAGGAAAGCGAGCAGGCAATCCTCGGGGTAAAAAGCCAAAAAAAAAAAGGCAGGCAGCCCTCGACGTGGCCACCCTCACGTCGGCCTCCCTCTCAATACAATCCCGCGTCGCCCTTCCAATGCGATCCCCGCGATCCCCAACGGCACCGATCCTCCTGCGGAAGATGGGTGGGTGAGATCCCTAATGAAGCCGCAGCACACGCCCGACCGTCCCCCGCGGGCGCACCAGCAATGTGCGAAAAGTAAAAAGCGGGCAAGTGACGCAGGGCGAGGAGAAGGAACGACTGGATGCCTCGAGCAGCCGTCGAGGTGGCCGCCCTTCCCGATGCGATCGCCGCGATCCCTGTGCCTCCCCAGCGGCACCCATCCTCCTGCCCCTATTCCCTGTGGAAGACGGGCGGAAAATGGGGGGCTCCGAAAAGGAAAGGGAAAAAGAAATAATAACAAAAAAGGGGGTGAATCCGCTCGAGGAAGAACGCGAAGACGAAAGAAATCCGGGGAAGGGAGGCGAGGAACGAGGGGGAAAGAAGAGATAAAACTGCCCTCCCAGCCGAAAATCGAAAAGAGCAAAGGAAAAATAACAAGAGGTAGGAAAAAGAAAAGAAAAAGAAAAGAAAAAGAAAAGACCACCCGCACAATAATACCCGCCGCCCGAAAAATGACATGACAGAGAGAGCAAAAAATGACATGACAGATAAAGAGAAGAGCAAATGAACTCACTGCACCGACGCACCAGACCCACGCGCGCACGTCGCCCCAGGGCAGCTGGCGCGTGTGGATGAGGGTGCCGAGGATGCCGAGGGCTGGGGGCGGTAGCGTCAGTATGAGATGAGAAAAAAGGCGGGGAAAGAAAGACATACCCTGTAACACGTTCTCGACCCTGCGCTGGGCGTGCCAGGGCTGGATGGGTACGTCGTGTCTGCCGTCGGCGGGATGTGCGTCGAGATGCGCGTCAACGCTGCGCTCGTCCGCATACACGCCCTCGCTCGCATTCGCGCGCCGCTGCGTTCCCGTGCCGAAATGGCCCGCGCGCGCGAGGAGGGTGAGGACGCGCCACATGCGCTTGCAAAGGTCGTGGAAGAGCTCTGGCGGGGGACCGATGTCCTCGAGGCGTAGGAGCGCGAGACGGTGTGCGAGGTGCGCGCGGGTGGCGGGGCTGAGGGGGGTGTTGCCGCTAGAACCATCAGGGAAGCGCCCCAGCGCGAGGAGGGCAGGCAGCGTCTTCCGCAGATGATAGTCCTTGACGAGGCGCTCGAGGACGAGGGCTGCGACGACCCACTCGCGCTGTGCGAGCAGCGTCTGCCACAGGCGCGTGACCGTGTCTGCACGACGGCGCACCAGCAGCCTGCGCGCAACGAGAAAAAGCGCAGTCGCGAGGCGCAGCGCGAGGTGCGACACGAGCTCCGGGGAGAGAACAAGTAATGCCGGGCGCGGGGTCGAGCGCGCAAAGTCGTGCTTGTGCTGCATGCCGCGCGGGACTTGCTGCAAGAGAGCGTCGAGGGCAATGTTGAGCGTGAGAGAGTGGATGCGCGGGGCGGGCTTTGCGGCGCGGGCGAGCAGGAGAAGGGCGGCGCGTTGGGCATCAGCGGCCCGGAGAAAGGCGTGCGCGGCGGCGTGTAACACGAGGCGGGAGGGCGGGCCGTCGTGATCCCGAAGGAGCGCAAGGGCGGCGGGCGTGTCGGCGCAGCGAATCAGATGGCGCAGGCGGCGAGCAAAGACGCGGGCGGAGGCGGCGGGAGGGCGGGCCGTAGGCAGGGCGGGCCAGGAGGAGCGCCACAGCGATGCTGTGGTTACATTGCCGAGGACGGCGTCGAGCGGGGTGCGCGGGCCGGCATTTGGGCTAGCATCCGTTGAGATAGGGCGCTTTAGGCGCGGTATGGCGAGTCTGCACGCTGCTGCTCGCTGCAGCATTCATGGAGAGGGCCAAAGTTTTGAGAAGCTCTTGCCAAACATGCACAACCACGCTTGGTCTCGAACGACCACGTCGCAAAACTTGCTGGTGTACCCTGGAACTCGACAAGCCAGATATTCGGACGTAGTGCACGGTGCACGGCTGTTAAACATAGGAATGCTACGAGCTGAACTTTCCAGACAGCAGCAACCAGGGTTCGACTCCCGCGTCCGCATAGGAAGTCGCTTGGTCTCTTTTCCCTTTTGCTCTCCCTGCGTCGCATGCAGGTACGCATATTTAGTATCTTCTGCGCTTGATTTTGTTTTAAAAAATTAGTTTACAGTCTTTTCTACCTTCTACTTCCCGCCGGTAAGTATGTCTGAATATTCAACATTAACTCTAGTTGTATGAAGAATATTTATATAGGTACAATGACACTAGATTCGAATGAGTAACACACGCGACTCAAGAAGGAATATGAACGGACGTGGTGCATGGTGCACGGCTGTGAAACGTTTCCCGAGAGTCTTGTCTACACAGTAATCGAGGTTCGACTCCCCGTGTCCGCCTGTTCCCTCACAAATTGTCTTTTTTTTTTTTGGCGTTCACCGATTCGCATGCAGCTACTCGCATTTATTATTTTGTGTGGCCTGATTTTTTTTTCCTAACAGTTCACAGGCCTTTCTACTTCTCACCGAAAACTATTCCATCATCGACTCTCCAATGCTTGTATGAGAAATATTGATATAATACAGGTATGACTTACCTTGGGACTTAATAAAGGAGTAAAGCGGACGTGGTGCACGGTGCACGGCTGTTAAATGTACGTGGTTTGTACCGTATCCATACAGCAGCCGGGGTTCGACTCCCGCGTCCGCATATCGGAGGTTTGCCATTTTTCTTTTGGCTCACCCTGCTTTTCACTTGCAGCTACGCACATTTATTATCTTCACGCCTGAATCTATTTTCCTTAAGAGTTCACGTCCTTTCTACTCTCACCAGTACGTGTTTCAACATCAACTCTTTGGTTGAATGCAGAATATTTATACAGCTGCGCGGAATTCAAACGAACATGACAGGCGATTCAATTGCCCAAGGTACGCCAGAATCAACCCGATTTACTAGAGAACTCGGCAAAGGATCCAAGCGGACGTGGTACACGGTGCACAGCTGTTACTCATCGGTGAAAAGTAGACTACGATATCCAGACAGTAACCGGGGTTCGACTCCCCGCGTCCGCCTGTGTTGGACCGATGTTGGACTCTTTTTTTCGGGGGCTTTCCCTGCTTCCAATTTTGAGGTGTCTCCACTTACTTGCCTGCATTCTCTCTTCTCTCTTTCAAATCACTTCTTCTTTCACCCACCACTAAGGTTGTAATATAAAATTATTTCAATTCCAAACTTAGACTCGGTTCGTTCTATGCAAGCCAATATTTATCCGGGTGCGCCGAATTCAAACGAACATCACCTGCGACTGAAGAAAGGATTCAAGCGGACGTGGTGCACGGTGCACGGCCGTTAAATATGTCAAGAGTAGGGAGATCTAGACAGTAACCGGGGTTCGACTCCCCGCGTCCACATGGCAAAATTGGATTCTTATTTTTTTCGCTCTCCCTGCTTCCAAGTTTGAGGTACGCTAAATTATAAGCCTGAATTATCTTTTCTCATTCCATAATCACTTCCTCATCCTTCTTTCTCTCACCGGTGAGGCTGTAATAAGATATTTAATTCATTTCACTGTCAGTCAGTTCTATGCAGCAGATTTATCCAGGTCCCCCATTTGAGCCACAGCACATCCAGATGAAGAAGGGATTCAAGCGAACGCGGTGCATGGCGCACAGGTCTTAAAGATAGTCGGACCTCCTGTCTACCATGGGCTGTGGCCATTTTACCCTTTTGAATACCGAAAGCGATTTTCTTAGTTCGAAATCATTTCCCCCCCATGGACAGCGCTGTAATGGATTTACTTCAACACACCGAGCTTACAGTTAGTAATAGTTCCATGCAGCATATATTTATCCAGCTGCGCTTGATTCGAACACCTGTGACTAAAGAAAGGATTCGAGTGGACCTGGTGCACGATGTACAGCTGTCAAACATCACATCTTTGTGAATCGAGGGTAATTAGTAGTATGTACCAGGTGGTTACTCAATGGGACTATTGTGGTAATACAACCTTCTCCTCCTCCTGGACCCTCAACTGAGGCTCAGTTCCCCATGTCTGACGGTTGGGTACGTTAGATCCTTTTTCTTCCGCTGTGTTTGGTACCACTTTCAGGCTTCTCCCGAAGTTATCCTGAAGCCTCATTTCAAGAATTTCTAGCCACCTTGGTTGGCAAAGTGTGGGCATGTGTTGTATTACGAACGTCCAAACGAACTCGTGCATCTGCTTATTAAGTTTACTCAAAAGGCAATGGCTGCCGCTCTTTCTGATTTGTTCTCCTCTTGAAAAAATGACCACGTGGCCGTGCAGAATTGAATCACACCGCCGTAGAAAATAGCCAACAAGGACTAAATCAGCATGAGCAAGAGTCTCAAAATGTTTTGTGTAAATCCTCGAAGACAAGATAAGATAAGACGGCATATCAATCGGGTGTTGATCTTTGTTTTGCAACAAGCTTGACTCCAACTTCGACCATAGGCTCGATTCCAGCCTGTATATGAGAGCGAGCGTCGATATACAGGCTGGTCGATCTGAGTTTAAATCTCCGTAACACGCGACATATCCCCATAAGGCTATTCTCGGCTATTCTCGGTACCTTCGGGAGCTGGACTTTGCGCCTCATTTTGCGGTGAAAAACATGAGGAATGGTCGAGGCAATTACTGCGCATGATTGCGGCAAACCCGAAGTCAAAGCGTGAGATAGTGATTGCACAACAAATATTTCTTGTTTGAATTGTCACTGTTTGCATCAAAAGCCGCACACACGGAACGCGGTCCGGAATAGCCTTATATGGACACGCCGCGTGTATTGGGATTTCAAACTCAGATCGACTGGTCTGTATATCGACGAGCTCGCCTCTCATATACAGACAGTCACTGGTCTACTTCGACCACCACCACCGCTCCAAAATTCAAATGCACCATTTCTTCTCGATCCCCGACTTAGTCGAGCTTCTATGCGAAGAAGTGGGCGATAACGACGACGACTTGTCCCAGGATCTTGCTGCACTTGCACGCACGGCGACTGTCTTTCATCACCCAGCTCTAGATGTTATGTGGCGGTACCAGGACGGCCTCATGAACGTCATCCTATGCATGCCTGCGGATCTCTGGGAGTCCGAGGAATCGGTGAAGAATCAGAATAACTATGTGCGCAGCTCTATGAAAGCATTGGATGACACACTCAACGTCGTTCAGGCCCTTGCGCGTCCCATTACTTCTTCAGATGTCGAGCGCACGTTGATATATTCCAGACGGGTGAAATCCCTGTCCATCAATTCATATCACCTTACTCTGGGCTTGTTTCGAATCCTAGATGTGATGAAACCCTTTCTTCCACAAGGAATCCTTTTCCCGAATCTCCGACAGCTCGATTTATCCCTCGAGGATGAAAGCGGTGGCGCTATAATTCCATACCTATCCCTTGCTCTCGTCACATCGATTTGCTTGCATCTAGAGGGCTGGCCCAACGTATCTAATCTTCCCCTCGTGTACCCGGCGCTGAAACGCCTGCAAATCGACGGTAGCTCGCCATACCCTACCCATCACGATTTCTTGACCGGCACATCCATCTGGGTTCGGAAATTGGCCCAAATCGAGGAGTTGACTTTGCCCACACTTGATCGTGCGGCTTATGATCACCTCTCCACCCTTCCTGCTCTCAGCTCTCTATCCCTGAAGGAGAATGTGTTACATCTACTCCCCTCTATTCCACCACCCCCGGCGGGATGCACGGGCGTCGGCTTCTCGGTGCTTCAGCATCTCTCGATAGAGTCTATGACACTTGGATTCGTAACAGAGGTTGTGAATGGATTCTCGAACACTCCGTTGCGGTCTTTGTACGCAGAATCCGACGCCTCGGACTCTGAACCTGACATCCGACATTTCTTCGCCGCACTTTCTACCCACATCATGCACAATGCTCTCGAAAAGATCAATCTGATATTCGAGGCTAATTTTGATGTTGATGGCCGAACGCTGTCGCATCTACTCTGCTTCAGCCACCTTCGCGAGGTCACCATACACCTACGTGGCAAGTTCCTTGTCGACAATGCAGCTGTGTGGGATATGGCTCGTGCATGGCCGAATCTCGTCCGACTCAGGTTGAGCGATGAGTCCGTACCGCCCAACATGACACTCGCCAGTCTTCGCGCATTTGCGACACATTGCCCGGAGTTGTTCTCAATCGGTCTCACCTTTGACGCCACCATTCTTCCGCCCTCCTCCGATGAGCAGCCCCTTGTCCAGAAGAAGCTTTTATCTTTGCAGGTCTTCTATTCTCCTATTTCTTCTCCGGCTTTAGTGGGCCGGTTCCTCGCGGGGATTTTTCCAAACATCGAACAAATTCAATCCTTCGACTCAGCGTGGTCCTGGCTTTGGATGGAGGTCGAAGCTGTGGTTAAGCGTGGCGGGATTTAGGGTGATCGCGGGGATAAGTGCCAGATCCGCGTCGGCCAGCTGCTTCCACTGTATCAGGAGCGGGGTCACTCTAACGCTTCGTTCATGTATAAATAAATATGAGTTTATGCCTGAACTTCTGTGTCTGAGTCGTGAGCCTCTGACTCAGCGATGACATCCTTCTTTGAACTTCTAGATAAGCTGAAGTGTAGCATAAAGCTGGATGAGAGGCAATTTTTCATGCGAAAACAAGAAGACCACACGAGGGAATTCACATAGCTGATGTGGCACATTCCAGTTAATTTTTCACCATTTACATCTCGCTCGAGGCATATTTTCCCAGTGATCTTCGAGACAATTGAACCAAGACTATCCAGTCAGATCAGGGAGTCGAACCCTGAGCTTCGGCCACCGTGTACAATTCGGAAGTAGCTGTACCCTGCCCAAATCTCTAAGTTATCTATCAGCCTGGACGAGTGCTGGAAGATTTGTGCGAAATCATTGCAAAAAAAAATCGAACATTATTTTAAGGATTAAGAGTGGAGTAAATAATATGTTTGGACGAAGGCGCCGAAAGATGGACTGGAAATCTAGTACTGGTGGTTTATTTCGGAGTAGCGACCTCTATGATTGGGGTGAGCCACTAAGTGTTTAAGGCAAGCGCGTCGCTTTTACATCTCCTCAGCATTATAGATCTTCAGCCCATCAGCAACATAAGTTATACCTGGATAATCATATCAGCATTGATCCCCAAATCCCCGAGAACGAGGACTCACAACGCTATCTCGTTCGCGGGCGAACGAAGGAAGTATCAAGGAAATGAGAGGAGAGGAGATGAAACGGGCTGCCGGTTTGCACCGAAATCGCGAGAAGAAAAAGGAGGGGGGCGCATGGAAGGTGCGTTGGTGACTGGTCCCGTTTCGGGCTAGTGACTAGACAGTCTCTTTCATGTTAGCAACTAGACTCGAAACGAGGAGTGCGCGGAATCACATATCTGCGCAACGGGCAAATAGAAGGGGGGGGAAGCAGAAGGACCAAGATCCGACCTCTCCATCGGAAGATGACATGCAGAAGAAAACAAGGAAAAGCGAGTGAAACAAAACGACGGCAATCGAACGCCCTCCCTCCCTCGTGCCAGACCCCAGTACTCGGCCGACCGCCCACAAGTGCAGAAACATTCAAGTGCGAAGAGCAAAGAAGAAAAAAAAGGCGGGCAGAACAGCGACACGACGCAGGGCGAGTGGAGCAAATGTCTCGAGCATCTCAACAAGCCATTGTCTCGAGCAGCCGTCGACGTCGCCACCCGCGCGTAACGGCGCCCATCCTCCTGCCCATCCTCCCTGCGGAAGATAGGCGTGTAATCCCCTCCCTGCATCCCATCCTCCCTGCGGCCGTCGCGCCCGTGCCCTACCCCCGAGACCCGAGAACGCGCGCACAAAGAACGCGAAATGACAAGGTGCATCGAGTGATGGCAAGCATGTCAATCGTGGCGCCCCCCAAGATCTCCAAAGAAGAACTGCGGCGTACGGACTCGACATGAACGGTACGTGCTCGGTAGCAAGCAAGCAAGGCCCTGCGCCGGCTTTGTGGCTGCACGAAGGAGGATCGATCGACGGACAGACGGACGGTAAGAAAAGAAAAGAAAAGACACGGAGAAGAGGAGGCAGGCGAGCGAACGTCGTCCACCGATAGCGAATCGCCCCTCCTCAAAAAGAAAAGAAAATGACGAGGACGAAGAAGAAAACAAAAGCAAAGAAAGAAGAGAAGGGGGAGGTGATCCCCACAATGAGTCCTGTCCGCTCGCGCACCCAAACAAAGCAACGGAAGGGTTCCTAACGTCACGACGACTCCCCTCCGGGTGGGCGCTCGATCTACGCCCAGTACTAGTCGCGCGTGCACACAAAAAGAGAGACAGAAGAAAGAGAAACAAGAGAGTCCCCAAAAAAACAAGAAAAGAAAAGGAGAACGAAAAAAAGGGGGAGAACAGAGGCCCCGAAAGCCCGATAAATAGAGAGAAGGCATGACAAAGAGAACAATGACGTGAAAGAGCGAGAGCAAAAAATGACATAGAGAAAGAGAAGAGAAAACGAAACTCACCGCGCCGACGCACCAGACCCGCGCGCGCACGTCGCCCCAGGGCAGCTGGCGCGTGTGGATGAGCGTGCCGAGGATGCCGAGGGCTGGGCGCGGTAGCATCAGTATGAGATGAGAGAAAAGGCAGGGAAAGCAGTGCGCACCCTGCAATACGTTCTCGACCCTGCGCTGGGCGTGCCAGGGCTGGATGGGTACGTCGTGTCTGCCGTCGGCGGGATGTGCGTCGAGAGGTACGTCAACGCTACACCCGTCCGCATACGCGCCCTCGCTCGCATTCGCGCGCCGTTGCGTTCCCGCGCCGAAATGGCCCGCGCGCGCGAGAAGGGTGAGGACGCGCCACATGCGCTTGCAGAGGTCGTGGAAGAGCTCGGGCGGGGGGCCGATGTCCTCCAGGCGTAGGAGCGCGAGGCGGTGTGAGAGGTGGGCGCGGGTAGCGGGGCTGAGGGGGGTGTTGCCGCTAGAACCATCAGGGAAGCGCCCCAGCGGGAGGAGGGCAGGCAGCGTCTTTCGCAGATGATAGTCCTTGACGAAGCGCTCGAGGACGAGGGCTGCGACGACCCACTCGCGCTGGGCGAGTAGCGTCTGCCACAGGCGCGTGACCGTGTCTGCGCGGCGACATACCAGCAGCCTGCGCGCAACGACAAAAAGCGCGGTCGCGGGGCGCAGCGTGGGGTGTGACACGAGCTCCGGAGAGAGCACCAGTAGTGCCGGGCGCGGGGTGGACCGCGCAAAGTCGTGTTTGTGCTGCATGTCGCGCGGGAGTTGCTGTAATAAGGCGTCCAATGTGGTGTTGAGCGTGAGAGAGTGGATGCGCGGGGCGGGCTTGGCGGCGCGGGCGAGCAGCAGCAGGGCAGCGCGTTGGGCGTCGGCGTCGGCGGCCCGGAGAAAGGCGTGCGCGGCGGCGTGTAAGACCAGGCGGGAGGGCGGGCCGTCGTGATCCCGAAGGAGCGCAAGGGCGGCGGGCGTGTCGGCGCAGCGAATCAGATTCCGCAGGCGGCGGGCAAGGACGCGCGCGGAGGCGGCGGGAGGGCGGGCCGCAGGCAGGGCGGGCCAGGAAGAGCGCCACAGCGATGCTGTGGTTACTTGGGTGCCAATGACCGCATCGAGCGGGGTGCACAGGCCGACATTTGGGTTAGCATCTGTTGAAAGATGGCGCGGTATGGCGAGTCTGAACACTCCCGCTCGCTGCAGCATTCATGGAGAGAGCCAAAGTTTTGAGAGGCTCTTGCCAAACATGCACAATCATTGGTCTCGAACCGTCGCAAACTCGCTGATGTACCCAAGGTCACTACCCTGAAACGTGGACGCAGTGCAAGGTGCACGGCTGTTCAACGTTCAACGTTCAACATGGGTTTGTTTCCAAACATTTCCAGGCAGCCGCCGGGGTTCGACTGAGAACAAACTGAGAATCAACTCCCTACGTTCGCATCCGAGTCGTATCTTGCCATATTCCTTTTTCAGACCCTGCCCTTTTTTATCATCTTCAGTGACTGAATCCTCTCTCTTCTCCCAGGCCAACATTTCTTGCGGCTTTAACCCACAGAATATTTCAACATCGCCGAAATTTCTTAATAGAATTTCAACCACAGCTTTCAGTAATCACTATTCTAACGCAGGTGCGTCAGACTCATGATCAACCCGACTTACCCGAGAACTCAACAAAGGATCTAAGCGGACGTGGCGCACGGTGCACGGCTGTTAAATATACATTGTTTGTACCGTATCCATACAGCGTCCGCCTACAGGATTCTGTATTTCTTTTGGCTCTCTCTACTTCACGTTTGCATGAAGGTACGCAGATTCGTATCTTCACGCGTGACTCTATTTTTCTTCATAGTTCACAGTCCTTTCTACTCCCACCAGTATGTATCTCAACCTCAACTCTGTGATTGAATGCAGAATATTCATACAGAAGCGCTGGATTCAAACGAACATGACACGCGATTCAAGAAGGGATACGAGCGGACGTGGTGCACGGTGCACGGCTGTCACTCATGAATTGAATCCCTCGGCCTAAGCAGCAATCGGGGTTCGACTCCCCGCGTCCGCATAAACGAGGAATTCTTACTCTCCCTGCCTCGCATTTACAGGTATGCAAGTTATCTCGGCGCCTCAACCATCTTCTTGGTGATGTCGCTTTTTTTCTTTTGCTTTCCCTGCTCACCATATCCAGGTACGACGCAGCTTTAGTATCTTCTGCTCCTGATTTTATTTAAAAACAGTTCACAGGCCTTTCTACTTCTCGCCGGTAGGTATTCAACATCAACTCTGGCTGTATGCCGAATATTTATATAATATAGGTGCACTAAACTCAAAGGAACATCACATGCGACTGAAGAAACAATTCAAGCGGACGTGGTGCATGGTGCACGGCTGTAAAACTTAGTAATGTGTGTAGCCAAAAGCTAAGCAGCAATTGGGGTTCGACTCCCCCCATCCGCGTGTCTTGTTAAGCGACTTGGCTTTTTTTTTTGTTCCTGCTATTTCTCATTTGGCTACGTAGATTTAATATCTTCAGCGCCTGAATCCACTTCTCCAATTAACTTCCTTCGTTCACAGTCCTTTTCACTGCTCGCCGGTAAGTATTTCGACACCAACTCCGTGGTTGGAAGAAGAATATTCATACAGGTGCGCTGAATTGGAAAGAAAATAATACACGGCTGAAGAAAGGATATAAGCGGACGTGGTCCACGGTGCACAGCTGTCAAACTTTCCGAAGTGCCCGAATGTTAAGCAGCAGTCGGGGTTCGACTCCCCGCCTCCGCATGCCGTGAGTGTTCGAGTCCTTTTTTTGGCTCTTCACGCCTTCATCCGCGGCTTTCTCGCTGTATGGATTTTATCATTTATTTCAACCATTATTTCCGCGCCTTATTCCTCCTTGTTCAAATTTTATATTTTCTTCTCAACAAGTTCTCTGGCTGGAGCAGCAATTGGATGTGATGCAATTTATTCACCATCACCTATCATGATTCATGTTGCTAAACAAGGGGTTGATGCGGACGTGGTGCACGGTGTACGTCTGTCAAAGTGTGTCGATTATGATTATGTTGGGGTACTATGTACGTAGCAACCGGGGTTCGACTCCCCACGTCCGCATAGGCTGTTTCGCATGCAGATACGCATATTTAATCCTCTTTTCTTCGGAACTTCCGTACTTCACAGTCCTTTCTACTGCTCGCCGGTAGGTATTTCAACATCAACTTTCGTCGTTTAAAGAATATTTGGACAAGTGCAAGGAACTCAAATGAACATCACATGCGACTGAAAGGGGGATTGGAAGCGGACGTGGTGCACAGTGCACGGCTGTCACCCATGAATTGAATCCATCGGGCTAAGCAGCAATCGGGGTTCCCCTCTTCCTTCGTTTGGTGTACGGTGGTAACTCAGAATTATTATACAGATACTATCGATGACTGGGATGTCGGCCACCTTAGAAGTTGCAGAGTTTGTGCGAGATCTGCTGCTAGATGAGGGGGGGTCTGAGTATTCCAAGAAAAGGGTCTATATCCTAGAATTCATTCGAGTCCACTCCCGCGATTTTACATGAAGCTTCCATGACACAGTGATTTCTTTACGCCGGCGGGCCAAAAATAGCAAATTCCGGGCTAGTCGGCCACCCGCTGAAAGACACGGTTATCATCGGAACTAACGACCTTGGACATCAGGAACAGTCAATGATATCTCGGGCCAGTACATAAATATGAAACACCAGGTACAATTGTACGAGAAATACGTTGCTCTGATTGGCAGCGGGAAGGGCAAAAATACGATCACAACCAATTTGGTGCCGCACAGAAGGATGCGCCCATGGAGGTGCAAAATAAGCCGCAGGCATGTTAAAAGAACATATATATACATATCTGATAGCATAGTTGTGCTGCCAGATACCCCCAACTCCGAAAAAAATCCAGACACTCGTCGTGCAGAATTTGGGTGATTTGGGGTAATGCCTCAGCGAGCAGGGAATAAAATAGGTAAAGTTTGGACGTGCCACGTAGACTTTGTAGTAGCCAATTAGGAAGGTCTTCGGCACGGAAAAGGATCGTAGTGAAATAGTTTAAGCGTGGCCCGCTTGAACCGCTTGAGATGCGGAAGGGGTAGTGTTGGGTGCCTGGTGTAACATTAACGACATATTGCACCCTAGATATAAAGCAGAGATGAAGGATCGGAGGGAGAGGAACAAATAGAGCCCTGGAGGTCCCGGATTAAGCAGGAATTGGTGGAGGAATCAAAGCAAAAAGGAGCGATTGATACGAATATGATGTTCACATGCTGGAGATCGGGACCAAGCAAGCCATAACTTTCGATCGACACATTGGTTTCTCTCAAAATTTGGTCTGAATGGGCATTAATGGTCGTATTTCGCTCCCCAAGATCAAGGGCCTTAAGTTGACAAGCACTCGCCCGCTGCAAGCCCATTGGCCGATTAACCAGGGTGGCCGACTTCACTACGTTCCCTGGTCTGCTAGGCAGAAGCTGGCTAGGTCTGCGGAGCTGTGGATAGGTCAGCGTAGGCGGCTAGGCAAGCCCTGCCTAGGCCAAATAGGCACAAATTTGCCTAGGTGATCGGAGCTTGGCGTAGTCCATGCCTAGCCGTATAGGCAGACTTCTGCGTAGCCCTGAAAGCCCTGCGTAGCTTGGCATACGTGTGTCTAGGTCATCTAGGCATACCTCAATCTGCCTAACAAGAGGGTCTCATTTAAATTTATTTTCGTTCAAACACAATATTTAGAATGGCTAAAATGACAATTCACCACAGATTTGTACCTCTGCGGAGACGTCTAGGCAGATCTACGCTGACCTAGACTCAGCTAAGCATATCTAGGCAGACCTACGAAGACCTAGACACAGCAAGGCATACCTAGGCAAACCTGTCTAGGTGGCCAGGGAACGTAGTGCTTCCTAGTCTCTACTAGTACACCGAATTCGACCGAACATAACACACAGCTGAAGAAGGCATTCAAGCGGACGTGGTACACTGTGCACGGCCGTTATTCATGTGGACAAAGAAGAACCTCAGACAGTAACCGGGGTTCGACCCTGGCCCACGCGTGTCCGCATAGTACGAATCTTTCGTCCTCGTTTTCTTTGGCTCTCCCCGTTCCCCATTTGCCGGTACATGTTACATTTGGTATCGTCGGCACCTGAATAATATTCCTGTTACTTCGTTCACAGTCATTTCTACTGCTCGCCGGTAGGTATTTCAACATAAACTCTGGTTCGATGCAGAATATCTCTACAGGTGTGCTAGATTCGAATGAACATAATGCAGGGCTCAAGAGGGATTTTAGCGAATGTGGTGCACGGCGCACAGTTGTCAACGAATATTGTAACGAGATGGTCTCGACAGAGCAATTCGGGCTCGACTCCCCGTGTCCGCGTGAGCTTCTTCAACCTCGTTTTTTTTTTTTGCTCTCTCTGCTTGTCATTCAGGTACGCAGATTTAGTATCTTCGGCGCCTGAATTTTCTTATTAAGTTGCGACATCAGCTCTCTGGTTGTATGCATTGGAACCCATCACATCCAACTGAAGAAGGGATATATGCGGACGTGGTGCACACTCCTGAATCATTCGAACTTAGTTGGTGTTTCATGGACAGAGCAATGAGGCTCGACTCCATTCGGCAACATGCAAAAGAATATATTTCCGATCCTCCCTTTTTGTCTCCTCAGCGACCGATTCTTCATCTTCTGTTCGAAGTTCCTTCCAGCTTTTGGCCTGCAGAATATTTCAGCGTCCGGATTCAACCACAGCTACTCGGATGCCGAGCTGCCCTGAATCAATATGACTCGACACAGCATTGAAGCGAAAATGGTGCACCGTGCAGGGCTGTCAACCATAAATTGAAAGCTTCTGGCTGAGCAGTAACCGGACTTTGACCCCCCGCACCCGGATTGCCCCTCAAATAGGGTTTTTTGTCCCCTTTCTTCCGGTTCTTACTCTTTTCCCAACCATTTTCTGCGACTGAACACTATTTCTCGCACTCCAAGCTCACTTCCACCTTATTTTCCCCACGTGAGGCTATAATATATGTATTTTAACCTCAAACTCAGAGTTCAGTTTGTTGTATGCAGCAAATATTTATCCAGGCCCACCTACTTCAAACGACTATAACATATCCATACTACAATTCAAACTAAGACTACCTGCCTCTCCTTGCTGAGCCAATTTTTTCCCTCATCTGTCCTCTGGTGCACTAAAACCAGGTACATGCATTTCTGAAAGGTCTTGATGTTGTTTTTCATACTCAACCAAAACAGCAGAGTCAACCTCTGCTAACTTTTGTGTCAATGTTGATGATATCCTTCATCTGAGATGATCTTTCAAACAGAGGCCTTGCTGCCTTCCACAATTCAACTGCCTTGATAGTCTCTCCACAGTTGTTCAGTATATCTGCAATTCGAACCATGCAATCTGCCCTCCAGCGATGGACATCCATGGCTGTGAATCCATCGAGAGCAACATTGAATAGGCTGAGTGCTGTTTGATTGTCGCCTTCAGTAATAAGAATCTGGCCAAGGCAGCGCAATGCTTGCATTGTCTGGTACTTGTCCTTCGCACTTCAATGCCAGTCCAAGGAAGATCCCAGTCCATTGCAGTGTAGTTTGGATATTATTCATCTCAGTGGAAAGATTTGCAAGCCTTTCAAGGCATAAGAGTGTCAGGTATGTTGAAATATCCTGAGATGAAGCAACAGATTTTTCAAACATTGCATTTGCGGTCTCAAGAGCCCCATCTCGCAGACACAATTCAGCAACAGTATGATCGGCTATATAAGATAGTTCTCTGGCATTGTACCCATACAATGCCTTCAAATGAGACCGACACATATCTAGATTTTGATAAATGAGTTTGGAATCTGCACCAGTAGCAGTATCAATGAAAGCAATGTTAAAGTTTGCCAGGAGGGCATGGCATGAATTTGGCTGGCAGCTGGATGCAATAGTGACCTGAAGTTTGCGAGATTCCATATACTCAGATTTCGCAAGGTGTATCTCAGCCTGCTGATTTATGATGTTGAGCTCCAAGACACTGTGTTGTTGACCGAAAGCAGCCAGGATGTGTCTGGATGTCTGAAGAAGACTGTAAGCATGTTGATAGTTTGCCAGTGCTGTGTGACATTGGGCTTGTAGGTAGAGAGACCATGCTTGTCCATACATGTTTCCTATGTACTCAGCATATTTATGTGCCTCCTTGGCGTGTGTGAGTGCACTCAATGACCTGCTGCTATTCTGAAGTATGCTGGCTATATTGCTCAAAGCATAGTAGCCAACAATGGTGGGGTATCCTGTAGTTTGTGCCAGAGAATAGGCTTTTTGATAATACTTGAGGGCTCTTGTTGACTCTGACTTTGCTAACCAGAAGTACATTCCCAGTGCCCGGTACCATCTGGCTGAAGAGAAATTACTTAGGCAAACATAATGACAGTGATTGTGTCTTACCTTTTTCCAGTGGATCTTTTGATTTGAAATACTGAGTGCCTAGGGTGATGTTGTGGTTGAAATCCATGCCAGGGAAATACTCAGAACTTTTCAGTAGTTGAATGAGATATTCCCCAAAAAGCGGATGGTCTTTCCAATGCAGCATTTTCTCTGATAGCTGGAGCATCAGGGGTGAGTATGTGTCTTGAACCCGATCATGGAATTGATTGAGCAACAAGATGCTCTCAAAACTCTGGACAATATCAGGGCCCTCTAGTTCAAGCCCATCATGGAAAATAGAGCTGAAGTTTCCCAAATTGTATGAAATTTGAGGGACTATATCTGCCACATTGAGATCCTTGAACTGGTTCCACAGATGAAGAAGTTGATGGAAATGTTCCCGTAGTTTTAGTTTCAAGTCATTTGCTGGAGGATGAAAATGTAATATGTGTTCTCTGATTGGAACCAACACCTTCAGGTGTAGATCCTGGTCAACAAAGGCGAGTGATGTCTGAATAAGAGTTGTCTTGCAGGAAAGTATGTCAATGATGGGGAGTTTGGCTTGTACCAAATCAGTATTTGTGAGCCCATCCGGTAGCATGGACAGAATGCCAAGCAACTCCTGAGCACCTGGGGTCATCCGGGAGCAGGTGTATGACAACATGATGGATATGTCCAGGCTCGATCTCTGGTCATACCCGTCTGACAGCATCCGAGTACTTTCCAATTTCCAACAAGAAAGTGCTTGTGCACATCCCTCAGAGCCAGCCACACTTGCAATAAGGCTGATTGCCAGTGGAAGATTCCCTGTGAGTTCCAGGAGTTCTTTGATGTTGGCTTCATCATGGCCATCATCAGAAACATCAATGAAGGTCTGCTGAGCAGCCACAGTGGAAAGTGGCTTCAGAGGGGCCAGAAAGGGGTGGGTCCATTTGACTTTGCTTGGTCGCTCAGCACCTCTTACAGTGATCTACAGCAAGTTCAAAATAGTATTTGATGAACTCAACGAACCCACCCACCATGAGTCCCAAATGAGGCACATCAGTCAAGAGAGATAGAAACTCTTCAACCTCATGGCGAGATGCAAGGGCTTCCCAAGGGGTCTCCAGATTGTCAAGGACCAAAAGGGAAGGAGGAGCATAAGCAAAGTAATGTGCAATCTTTTTTGCCATGTTTGAGCCCTTCTCTAAACCAATATGATTTGCAATGGTTGCTGCCAGCTCTGTGCAAGTGGGGCTCGAGTGGCATGGAACAAAATATCGATGTGAATACCTGGCTTCCACTTGTGGATTATAGAGGGCTGCTGTGGCAAGACTGGTTTTTCCCATACCACCTGTACCCAAGATGGCAATGCGGGCCAAATCTTGCACTAGGATATTCACCACATCCTGGAGCTCTGTTTCACGGCCATGAAAGATTTGTGGGCAGGGTGGAAGTAGACCAAAGGATCCCGAGCTGTCCAAGAACTTTAGGAAGATGGAGTGTATTTGCAGGTTTCACTCACCTATTATTCCCTAAGCTTGAAAGAGTTCCCGTCACCTAACACCCATGAGCAGAGACTGTTGTGGTGATAATTTCTGCTCACTGAGGAGTGATCAGAAGTGGAGAGGTCAGAATGAGTCTCCAAAAGGGCAACAAGCTGTTCATGTTGTTCCTTGGCATCTTTTTTCATCTGCCCAATTTGTGACAAGGTTGAACTTGTAACTTGAGCCTGCAATGGATGCCAATGATTTAAATATGCATTGAAATCGAATTTGCTTGATATACCTTGAATAATTCAACCATCCTGCTGAGCTCCAGCTTGCACGTTTCTAATCTTTCTGCAGCCTCAAGCTGTCTGAAGAGTCCCTTTATTATTGCCAGGGTGCCCTTTTGTTTCCTGTTGAGAACTGTGTACAACTTTTCAAGTGTACTGGTTTAAATCATCAAATCAGTCCAATATCATCATTAAATGATACTCACTGTGCAAATTTTGCAATGTCATATAAGAGTGCCATTGGAAGGACACCCTTGATTTCTGAAGTTGAATGAAGCTGGACAATGATACAGAGAATTTCATGAATCTTCTCCACAATCTCCGCATATTCTTCTTTGTTTGATCTGATCATCTATTGTTTTGTGTTAAATATGGTGCCAATGCCCAGAGGAATTGGCTTACCTCGAGAGACTTTATAATTGACAAAGACAATGAAGCTGTTGAGCTAAGGAAAGGCACTTTCACCATCTCTGAGATGTTCTGGGCAGCAGTTGCAGCCAGGATGGTATATTGGATAAGATTATTGAAATGCACTGTTGTACGCATGATGGGTATTGTTGAAGGGACGGGTGCTGGACATCTGTGCTTATATGTATATATTGCTATGTTCCTCCCACAGACATGCATTCTCAGCATCAGATGTGCAGGTTTATCGATGTACCTATCTTTCAATGTTCCGTACCAAAAAAAACTCTATGTTTCAAAACAAGTTGACAAGGTAGAGGTAAAGACATCAGCGTTGTGGGCTCATCCACCGTTACTCCACAACATCTGCGGGCTAAGCTTCTCGCGGGAGATGGAATCACAGCGGAAAGATCCTATCTCCATTCAGGTTTGAGGTGGCTCTTCCCGGGGAACAAATGCTAAAAATCGTCATGAAACCCTCATCAGGCTCTACACTGTTGACTGTCAATGATTTTTCCCATCGAATGCCCTCCAGCCTCGTACTTTTTAAACTGTCAGCTTCGTATATTTCATCCATATATTAGTTCTTTTGTGTCTTTTTTTTTTTTGGAAAAACAATTCTGATCATTTGGTCTGATTAGGGAGCCTACACTTCATCTATATCGACCAAAAGACAGTGCTCTTTGGGGATGAACATCAGAAAATCCGGGAAATCCTGTCATCCCCAACCACCCTTCCACGAATCACCGGGTTTGGATCTAGGTTGTAAGGCGCTGGCAGTGTCGTGCCTTCTGTGTATCTTACAAGATGTTCAACAGCTTGGTGAAGGCTATATAAAGGCCTCCAGGGCTCATAAAGGTATGTGCCGCTTATAAGCCTTAGGATAAATGAATACTCAAAACCCTCTTATTCAGATGTGTTGGGACGAATATTTTTCAGGAACGATCAGCCACCAGGCTTGTTTGTTTATCAGCAGATAATATTGACCTAGAATGTAAATATTATTATGAACATCTCCTGAGGACATGGCGTTGGGCGGAGTATTCAATTGAGAGCAGAGATTCTGGCCTATCATATTGAGATGCGAGCGCAGTACCCCAGCGGCAGCTGGAGATCATAAATGCGGAATCACCGGATTACTAACTTTACAAAAATATCAATCCTTGCGGTAAAGATTTCCATCTATCCCGCTTTTCAATTATGAGTGCGGGACAGGCGGTATGATAAGTGCGGGAGAAGCTGTAGGAAGGCACCCACGTAACGGTTTATCACGCCCTGGAACTATTGGCACCGCGAGGAGTGCGGACGAAGAACGCACGCAACAATAGGCGCCGCCGATATGAATTGAGGCTGAATGATTGAATATTAGCTCGCCTGCGGATTGATCGCACAACATTCCATATTTTCCGTTTAATGTCCGTGAAACATTTATTTCCATTGCAGCTTTCCACACGGGTCGAAAATAATGAATTATTGCAAGTATTTTGGCGCATCCCTTGCGAATTTGACGCGTCATTCGCCAAATTGACGCGCCTCAAGCCTTTTAGACGCGTCGCCCGCTAACCTTACCTCTGGAAAATCCCGGAATGTTTTAAGTGGGTGTGCCCTTTAAACCTATGCTCTATTTCCGTATTTCCGTGCCTCCATCTAAGCCAGGTTTGGCAGTCGCAAGGAGTAGGAGGACTTCAAGTGGGGTGTGTCCTTCAAACCATTCCTTTTCCTGGTTCCTATTTATGCTTCCATCACTTGCATAAATGTCGGTCCAAGCGTGGTGTAGCAGCCTTAAGGAGTACGAGTAGCCGTAGGTTTCTTAATTCCAATAGGACTTTTGTGACTCCAGCCACGCCTCTTGACAAAATCAATACAACGGTCTGGATAACAAATAATCCAGGAAACACACTCTGCCCCTGTCCAAAACCCAAAGATTTTCTCCGCGCCATTTTCCCGTGGCCTAGAAGCAAATAACGAACTGCGGCCTCAAGGTCCGTGCATGCACGAAAAATCATAAAGGTAGGGCGCGGGGACGACGGGGCGAAATTAGATTAGATTAGATTACAAACAAATATATTCGTATCTAATCCCCCAAAAAAGAGATGGAGGAAGTGGGCGGATGGCAAAACAAATATATTCATACTGCATATGATATGAAGTAGTTAGAAGCGGTGGATAGAGCAGAGTCGGCTTGGCACGGACGGGAGATCGGGGCATGGATTGAGAAGGGGATACCCTCGCGAGCGGACGACCCCATTCTGCGTGCGCACGCATGGATGTACTCAGGAAATGTCTCCAGAAAGCAAAAGAAGAGAACAAAAGGAAAGCCCCATCGAAGCCGCAGCGCATGTAGAACGCCGAGCATGCCAGTGCTCATGCGCACAATAAAACTAAGGCGGCGCATCAAATGGGCAGTTTTGGGATGGGGGAGGGGGAGAAGAAGAGGATGGTGTGCTGAAGAAAGCGAGCGAAAATCGAAGAGCAGGCACGCTAAACAGAAAGAGGCAACAACTCCTCTGTTCCATTCCATGCAGGTGTGCGACCCCGAAACCGAAACCACGACGCGAGACGCGAAAACCAGGAAGAAGCGTCGCTCACTTCATTATTCTTATTTCGAACGCGCCGAAACACGCGTAGAGAAAGAATGGAAGAAGAACCAAGGAGCGGCGCACCCCAGGGCTGGCTCGCCATGTCCCAGGCGAAATCCGAAAGACGGTCTCGTCGGGAACATCTGAAAGATGGCCGCGTCGCTCTCCCCACAGGCTACTCTCGGCGGGCGATGAAATGACCCCGAAGGCGAAGCGTCCCGCCCAACGACAACAGGAAAAAACCCCGGAAATTAAACGAAAAGCAGAAAGCGCATTCACCTGCCGCTGCGTGGCCGCGCCAAAATGGCCCTGCGCGGGCGAGGAGCGTGAGGACGCGCCAAATTTGCTTGCAGAGGTCGTGGAAGAGGGCGGGGCGGGGCGATGTCCTCGCGGCGCAGGAGCGCGAGACAGGCATCACTAACAATTACATGTTTGCTGGACCGAGGAAGTGGACGTTCGAATCCTCCCAACTTGGTACTATGGATCGTCCTTTTTCTATTAGTACTACCGGACCTATTTTTTATTAGAATCGGACAGAATCTTCCAGGATCCATAATATATTTAAAAGACACCAACCTCAGGCACGATAAAACTTAATTCAGTGAGGTAGCTCGACAAACCAAGTGTGCTGAACGTTAAACAGCCAGCTGCGTCCGCATAGTCCGTTGGTATGTATTTTTTTTTTTGGCGTTCCTGCGCTTCAATATTGGGCACTTATTTCCCCGTTCAATATTGCTGCAGGTGAACTTGTTCCAATCGTCCGCGGTAATGTGATGGTTCGTTCGCTCCGACCTGAATAAATATGTCCTGCATAAATAATAGGAATCTCATTCAGGTGCTGTAGATCAAACACACCTACCTGAAATTTCGGAGCAGGGAGAGCAAAAATAAATAAATAACAAGTCTCCCTGGCCATGCGGAGGCAGGGAGTCGAACCCCGGTTGCTGTCTGAATTCCGAACATAAGCCTTATGATTAACAGCTGTGCACCCTGCACCACGTCCGCTTAAGTCCCTTCAGTCGCCTGTGATGTTTGTTTGAATGTAGTGCACCTGTACAAATATTCTTGATACTTACCGGCGAGCAGCAGAATTACTGTAAAGGACTGCGAACGAAGGACTAATAGAAGTGCGTTCAGGCGCAGGAAATGTCAATCGCAGCACCTACCTGAGAATGCGAAGCAGGAAAAGCAAAAAAAAAAAAAACCTGGGAGTTTACCACTATGTGGAAGTGGTATGACAGTATTTATCACAGAATATTACGTGGTAGTTGGTTTGTACATTGTAGTTGATGAATGTATTCAATTCTGAACAACCGTACTGCCAAGTTGAACTTTCGGTTTGATGTGGTGTGTTGTGTGTGCATCATGTAAGTGCACACCGAATGTCCTCAGGTGACCTTTGTGGTCGTGGGGTGGTTCAAGACGGGGTTACCTCCGATAAAATTAATCCCATCAGTGCTGATGTGTCGCCCATGACTCTTAAACCACTGGACACCCCATCACTGCAGCCTGTGATCTCGGCCACTCGACTACACACCTAGCTGTGGGTTCAAGTCACTTCAAGATGAGGGCCTAATAAATTCGCCTTTATCGTGTATTTTAGTTCACTCCTGTTCAAATTTCCCAAGGCATTTTTTATTCACATTATCCTTAATTCGATTCAATGGCGACCAATAATGTTGGATATATATAGATTCACAGTGGATGAGTTTGAGTTCAACGTTGGCTACATCGTGATGTGATGTTGAATCTTTTTCGCCGCTTGAAAAAAGTTATAGGCCATGCTAATTATGAAATTTGGTCGTGTTGACCAAGATCTGCCTGGAGATTGATGAATGGGCGATACAAAATATTTATATCACCCAATTGCAATGTAGAATAAAGTTTGAAATTAGGATCAGTTATTTGAACAAACTATATTAACTGCATTGTTTCTGCCCACAAAGCTTCTATCCTGGTGTTTTGAACCTGCTTTATGTACACATAATTCAAAGCATAGCTCTCTACCGTTCCCGAAGGTGTAGTTTCATGTCCGGAATCGGGCTAAACCGGGCAACAAAAGGGAGGTTAAATATGCTCGCTTATATCATGGATCTGAGGCCTACTCTGGTTCAAATCACTTCTAGAATCCGCAGAATTAAGTGTGGTGTCGAAGTTCTGAGGGGATCTGGAATAATTAGGGTGATAGAACCAGCCAAACTGACATCTATTAATTTCTTTACAGTTGCTTCTACTTCTTGTGGGGCAGACATCCTTCTTTCTCAGGACTGTCTCCCGTTTGCGCCTTTGAAACAACATGGCTGTGGGATGTGTTGCATGACAGTTGATGGCTGGATGGGTTGATGGGTGAGATATATGGACTGATGGGTGAACACGATGGGCTGAAGGTCTGCCCATGCAAGTATCCATTTTGGGACCGCCATCAGTCAGTGTGTGTCATGGTTCATGAAGTACGGAATTACCATTAACAAGCATGTGCACGATGTATGTATGACAATCCACGGAAGCAAGAGTAATGTCACAGTCAAGACTCAATCTCGTCCACTCTCGGTAAGATGAGAGGGATTGGGTAGTGAGATATGTAGAGCTCGAAAGATGATGGAATAAAAGGTTAACTACTACAAGCGAAACACTACTCTACTTATACTAAACGGTCGTAACCGTGTGAACTATGTACATATGGAAGCCTGGAAGTAAACGTCTCGTAGCCTCATGTCCGAATGTTCTTCAATGTTCCACAACGTTCTACAAGGATAAATATATCCGTGATGTCATACCTTGCCTTAACCGGCCATCTCCCAGTCTTCTCGGCTAATCCCGACATCGTTGTCGTCATCGATATATATAGTCTGGGCGCTTATGATCTTGGGCGTTAAGATAGGGGATGTCGGCGTTGTCTCGATTAGATTAGATTTGGCATCGAATCGTGACATTACCCCCCTCTTAGGGTCGACGTCCTCGGCGACCATGGTGAAAGCTCCCGTGTTTGGATTAAATAATTTCCGTTCTGGGTATGGTAACTTCTCCGTCTTTGTTTTGTATCGGCAAATGGTTTTGTCCCAAAATCCCTTCGGCAGGATCGGCACCGCACGTATCTGCAGATTGTGCTCGACATTATAACTGTCTAAGAGCTCCTGCACGTGCGTCAAATGCCTTCGTGGTTCCCACGTCCGTTCTCCCTTCGGGTAATTCTTCCATTTGATGAGGTATTGATAACCTCTGCCGCGTTTTCGGTGTTTTAAGATCTCCTCCACTTCGTACTCCTCAAATCCGCTGACTATCTCCGGTCCGGGTCGTTCTTCCCTTCGGTGTGCTGGTGGTTCCACATACGGTGTCAGCTTCGCCTCATTGAAGACCGGATGTGACAGGTCCGTCTCTGGGAGCTTTAGCTTGTATGCCGATGCGCCGACTTTCTCCAGGATTTTGTAAGGCCCTAGCCTTCGGTCGTCCAGCTTCTTCGTCGGCCGATCTGTGGTGATGTCTCGACCATCCAACCACACTTTATCGCCGACCTTGAACTCCGGCGCATCGCGCCTCTTCCTGTCGTACTGTTTTTTCATCGTTTTCTGCATTTTCTCCAGCGCAGCTGCCGCCTCGTCGCGGATCTTTTTCATTTTCTCGGCAAAGTCGTTCGCGGCCTTGTTGCGCGACTCGACTGCGTTTTCGATCCCTTTCCAGGGGTGGTATCCCGTGTTCGTGTAGAACGGCGACATGCTCGTCGAAGAGCTGGCTTTGTCGTTGTGTGTGAACTCGGCTAGTGCGAGCCACTCTGCCCAGTCCGATTGTCGATAATTTACAAATATGCGGAGATATTTCTCGATCTCCTGATTCATTCGTTCGGTCTGGCCGTCCGTGATCGGGTGGAACACCGTCGAGGGGTTCATTTCGGTCCCGAGAAGGCGATTTAGTTCCTTCATGAATCCCGAGACGTATCTCGTGTCTCGGTCCGAGATTATCTTCCGCGGTATCCCGTGATATCTAATCACCCGATCCCGGGTCAATCGGGCCACTCCCTCGCTCGTCATTTCCATCGTGGTCGGTTCGGTGTGGATCATCTTCGAGAATGTATCCACCCAAACTTGAATAGCGTTAAATCCGTTGCTGTCCGGCAACGGTCCGATCATATCCATAGATATTATCTGCCAAGGCCCCTCGGCGATCTTGTGAGGGTTCAGCTTTCCCTGCTGATACCGCTGCACTCGCGTTCTCTGGCACGCCTCGCAAGATTTTACATATTTGGAAACCTGGTTGCCTATCCTAGGCCACCAATAATTACGCTCGATCATCTCCTGCGTTCGGTTCTCTCCGGGATGACCAAGCATTGGGGGGTCGTGATGTAACCCGATAATTTTATCGCGAAGTTCCTCATTCCGGGGAACATATATAAGTCCATTATAATAGATAACTCCGTCTTTCTTCTCCCATGCTTGTAATTTTTTCTCGAGCGCAAGCTTGACGCTCTTGTCTATCTTTTTCTCCTTTATGATCTCTTCCAGTATCTCTGCCTCCGGCCCTTCGAGCGTTATGTCTTGTGCTCGGAAGTGGTCGGGTTTTAGCATCACGACATTTTTGTTGTCGTTTTTCCCCTGGTCGTGATCTGATCTCCGAGATAAGAGATCCGCCTTCTTGTTCAACGCTCCGTCGTACTCTGCGAGCTCCGTGATCCATCGGGCTTGTCTCCGATTCAGCTTCTGCGGCTTCCGGAAGTACTCAAGGTTCTGGTGATCCGTTAGAACCTCGAATGTTTGCTGCGCTCCCATCAACATCTGCCGCCACTCGTCCAGGGCGAGCATGATCGCGAGCATCTCTTTGTCATAGATCTCGTAATTCCGCTCGGTCTCGTTCAATCTGTGTGACTGGAACGCTACAGGGCGCCATTCGCCCTCCTGTTCTTGCTCCAATATCGCTCCCGTCGCTCCATCCGATGCGTCCGCTTCTAGTCGGAATTTCCCGTGATCTGTCGGGAGCGCCAATACTACGTCATCGGCTATCCGGTCCTTCAGCTTCTGGAACGTGTCCTTCTGCTCCTGTCCCCACGAGAACCCCTCCTTCCCGGTCAGCCATGTGAGCGGCTTTGCGACTTCGCTGTATCCCCGGACGAACCTCCGGTAGAAGTTGGTGAACCCCAAGAATGCCTGTGTTTGCTTAAGATTCTTGGGTTCGGGCCATTCCATCACGCCTTTGATCTTGGCGGGATCCATTCTCATCGAGTTGTAGGAGATGATAACTCCCAGATACTCAATCTCGGTGCGTTCGAACTCGCACTTTTCTGGCTTGAGAAAGAGTTTGTGTTTCTGGAGCGTCTCTAACACTCGTTTGTTGATTGCCCGGTGTTCCTCCAAATCCTTGGTGAAGATAAGGATATCGTCTAGGTAGACGATGACTTTTCCCTCGTTGATTAGATCTCTGAGGATGTCGTTCATCATCGTCTGGAAAGTCGCCGGTGAGTTCGTCAGGCCGAAGAACATCACCAAGGGCTCGAATAGGCCCCGATTGGTCCGGAAAGCCGCCTTCCACTCATCTCCCTCCTTGATCCGCACGTTGTTGTACCCCCAGCGTATGTCCAGCTTCGTGAAGTACTTTGCGCCTCGAAGCTTATTGACTAGCTCCGAGATGAGCGGAAGTGGATAACGGTTTTTAATCGTCATCTCGTTGAGCTTCCAATAATCTTGTATGGGCCGCAAACTGCCGTCTTTCTTCTTGATAAAGAAGAATGCCGAGGCCATCGGTGATTTTGATGGCCGGATCCGTCCGCTCTTCAAGTTCTCTTCCAAGAACTCGTTGAGTTTTTCCTGCTCGACTACCGAGAGTGGGTATATCTTGCAATCTACAGCCTTTGATTCTGGCTTCAGTTCGATCGCGTGATCCCATGGTCTTTTCTCTGGTAGCGAGTCGAACGATTCTTTGGCGAAGACTTTGACATAGTCACGGTACTGCTCCGGGATCTTCTCCTCCGTCATCCGCTCCTTCTCACGATCTCCCTCCTGCGCCATGCGTTGCGCCTGCATCTCTTTGACCCGAAGGTCGATTGCTTCCGCAAAGTCTACTAGGAGTAAAGACTCCCCTTCCTCCAGTTCATTCGCTCGTCCTTCCCCGGCTCCGGATTCCGTCCCCTTCATGTTGCATTCGGGGGGGCATCGGCTGAAGAGTATTTTCTGCGCTCTCCAGTCGATCACGGGGTTGTGTTTGAACAACCAATCATATCCGATGAACATCCGGGCTTTTCCTAGCCCGGTCACCAGGAAGCGATGCTTCTCCCAGTGTGGTCCTACCGCCATGATCAACTCAACATAGTGAGTGATCTTGCCTCTGGCGTTGTCCGTCCCGTCCGCGTTGCGGGCGACGATGTGCGCTTCAAGCTCGTGGAGCTCGAAGTCTTCAGCCTTGGCATAATCTCGATCGATGCACGATGCACGATGCTGTGCTTCCGTTATCGAGAAGTGCCTTGACTGCGCACGTCTTCCCGGTGTCCAACGTGGTTATCTGGACGTTGACCAACATCTCATGATGTTTCCGTTGCCTCTGGTATTCCCGTAGCTCCTTTGCGAGCTTGTCCTCCGGTATGCCCATTGCTTTATGGGACAACCACTTCGCTGCCTTCAGCCCGGTCAAGCCGGCCGGTACTGTCGGCGCCTTTCCTTCCTTCTTCAGCGCTTCCTCCTTAGATAAGGATTGAGCCGTCGTGACATCGTCACCCTTTTTCGTCTCCATATTTTTATCACTGGTTTGGATTCCAGGGGCCTTTTTGAAAGTGCTCCAGCGCTTGTTCGCTTCGTCCATTCTTTTGTTCTTTAAATTATTTTTCCGGTTCTGATTCTCCAATATACGTATTTTTTTGTTGTTTTCTACACTAGCTACTAAGAAATCGTTTATGTTCTTTCGTAAACTACTGTTTTCCTCTGTGTACATGTCGTCATTCGTAACTACCGAGTCCGTGGTATCGTAAGTGTCTATATTTAAGTCCGAGAAGCGAACAGTCTTCGTAACCGGGGGTGGGGGCGCCGCTTTGGCCGCAAGCGCTTGCGGGCCCCTTTAAGGTGGCCACCAGGGCCTGCAGGTCCTCCTGCGAGTAGTCGTCGGTCTTGATCGACCGGATATTAAATTTATTCTTGCGAGGCTCCGGGCACTCGCGCTTCATGTGGCCCTCTTTGCCACAGTTATAGCATAAAAAGGGCTTGGCCGCCGCCTTCGCCCTGTCGATATCCATGGCGTCGCCGCCCTTCGAGACCGGGATTTTCGTCCGGTCCGGTCCCTCGTTTTGTTGACGGGGTTGGGACGCCCCGGTGTTCCTGGGCCCTGCCGGGGTCCAGAACATGTTTCCTTTTAGGAGCCTTCCGCGCTCCATGATGCTGTTGATAACGAGCATCCTTTTCTTCAGTTCCCGGTACTCCCCGGGAATCTCGATCGCTCCGGTGTATAGGTGTCGCCGGACCTCCTTGTTGACGAGGGTCTCCAATAATTGACACAAGAAAGTGTCAAAGATTGTTTTGCCGGGTGTGTACCCGGCCTCCTCTGCAGTAAGTTCAAACTTCTGCAGAAAGTCGGCGAGGGAATCTTTTCCCTGCCGAGTGTTGATTAGGCGCAGATGCGCCGTTTCTCCGACGTTCGTGTCCCTGAACGTCTTCTCGAGCTCAGCGATGAGCCCTTCGAATGTTGCTGCGGGGTGCAGCGTTCCGAAAGCGACATACTGTCGCTTCCAATTCTGTACCCAGTTTGAGGCTGGGCAAGCCTTTCCGTCTTCGTCCCTCAATAGCGAGAGGGTGAAGAATATTTTTGTGGACTCGAGGGTGAACTCGGATCCGTATGCCGCCACGTAGGTTGTGAGGGCGTCATACCAAGTATCCCACCTGGCCTTGTTGTTGCCGTCGAACAACGGCGGGGTTTTCGCTAAGACTATTTTTGAGCCCTGTCTCTGGGCGTTTTGGAACATTCCTGTGAAGAACGTCCTTGGGGATGGGGGTGGAGGCGGCGTGGGCGGTGTGGGGATTCGGGGGAGGGGTCGTGGTGGCGACCTGGGAATGTAAGGGGTCGCGGTGGGTACGAAGCTTCCCTCCGGTGATTGGACGTAGAGCTGTTGGTAGGGCTGAGGTGCGGGCCCCTGGTGTATAGGGGATCCCTGTCGGGACATGTCGGGTGCGGGCAGAGGGGTGGAGGCGTAGGTGATTTGGGTGAAGGTCGGGAAGGAAAGAAAGGTCTCTCCTGGGGGTGAGGTGGATCGGGCTCGGTCGTCTATCCACTCGTGGACGGAATCAGGGGTCGATGACCCGTTCGAGGGTACGCGGTATGTCGGCACTTTGCTACAACCCGCACGAGGTGGTTGGTGAAGTCGATGTGGTTTGTTGCTAACAGAACTACCCCGGGTCTTCTACGACACCCCCGGCGATAGCGAGGTAGCCTTCCCCGAAGGTTAAGCTAGCACTCCTGCGACTGCTATAGGGCTGGGGATGGTCTCAATGTTTCCCGTGGCCTAGTGTCTGTCTGTTCGAGTGAACCACGAACGATTGGCGCTGCAATTGTTTAACGTCGGTGTGGACAACGTGAATGTTGTTATGGGGGAATGGGTCTTCAGGTAAGAGGCTGCCACGACGGCAGAAAGGGATAACTAGAAAGTGAGGGGATGGCGAGGAAAGGAGGTCGGTAGGGGCGGTACGAGGGTATGATGGGTAACCTTTTATTATGTCACAGTCAAGACTCAATCTCGTCCACTCTCGGTAAGATGAGAGGGATTGGGTAGTGAGATATGTAGAGCTCGAAAGATGATGGAATAAAAGGTTAACTACTACAAGCGAAACACTACTCTACTTATACTAAACGGTCGTAACCGTGTGAACTATGTACATATGGAAGCCTGGAAGTAAACGTCTCGTAGCCTCATGTCCGAATGTTCTTCAATGTTCCACAACGTTCTACGAGGATAAATATATCCGTGATGTCATACCTCGCCTTAACCGGCCATCTCCCAGTCTTCTCGGCTAATCCCGACATCGTTGTCGTCATCGATATATATAGTCTGGGCGCTTATGATCTTGGGCGTTAAGATAGGGGATGTCGGCGTTGTCTCGATTAGATTAGATTTGGCATCGAATCGTGACAAGTAAGGAGTATGAAATGAGCAGGTTCAGGTTTTACAAAGTTCGAATTCAAGCAGGTGCACGGTGTATGGTGTACATTGTCCCAAACCACTTCACACGTTCACACAGGTTGTCGCCGTTGTCACACAACTTGGTGTGTTGAAAGAGATTCAAGGTGGTGGTGGAAGACATGTTTGAGTCAGTGTCAGGGCCCATAGCCTATGGAGAAAAGTTAGTATGATAAATAGGAAGTGTGACTCTGGTCAGAGGGACAACAGTAGGACGAGGATATGGGGGGAAATCAAAGTGATGTATTTGGGAAAGCAGGCTGGTATTATACTAGTCCTGAGTATTTAATGGAGATATCTAATGGGGACTAACTAATGGAAATAAGGGAAGCATGTGGAGCATGCACTGTGTTTCTGGATTGGGATGTATTGTATCTCACAATATCTCAGAGTTCAGTGAACTCCAACCAAGTTACCAAATGGGGAAGTAGGATGGGGAAGTTGAACTTCCCATCAATGAGTTTGGTGAACTCCTCGATCATGTCGGAGTTCACTGACCTCACTTCGCAAGCTTGGCATGTTCCAACATGAGTGCCTCTGCATCCTTCCAGCGGCCCTGGTTCCGATATGTGGCTGCGAGATTGGCCATGCTTGTCAAGGTGGAAGGATGCTCCTCTCCCAGCACACGCTTCCTCATCTCCATCACCACCACTTCAAGTGCCTCTGCATCCTTCCAGCGGCCCTGGGTCCAATATGTGGATGCGAGATTGGCCATGCTTGTCAAGGTGTCTGGATGCTCCTCTCCCAGCACACGCTTGCTCATCTCCATCACCACCACAAAGAGTGCCTCTGCATCCTTCCAGCGGCCCTGGTTCCGATATGTGGATGCGAGATTGCCCATGCTTGTCAAGGTGGAAGGATGCTCCTCTCCCAGCACACGCTTGCTCATCTCCATCACCACCACAAAGAGTGCCTCTGCATCCTTCCAGCGGCCCTGGTTCCGATATGTGGATGCGAGATTGGCCATGCTTGTCAAGGTGGAGGGATGCTCCTCTCCCAGCACACGCTTGCTCATCTCCATCACCACCACAAAGAGTGCCTCTGCATCCTTCCAACGGCCCTGGTTCCGATATGTGGATGCGAGATTGGCCATGCTTGTCAAGGTGGAAGGATGCTCCTCTCCCAGCACACGCTTGTTCCTCTCCATCACCACCTTGTTGAGTGCCTCTGAATCCTTCCAGTGGCCCCCTTCAAAATACACAAGTCCAATACCAGTTGCAACAAATGTGCTGATCTCCTCCCTGTTTAGTGAGTGTATGCATCTAGTGATGTGCTGTAAAAGTTTGTGTCGATATTTGTAGTCTTCATCCTTAAAACTCCAGGAAATTGACAAGCCAATCATAGCAAGCACACATTTCTGCAGGAGATGGCTGTTTGTTTCTATGGTTGTGCCACTCCAGTGCTGTACCAGGGGATGAATGCGATATGAGTCATCTTGTCTATCCCGTTCAATAAGGGAATATGATTCAAGTTCCCCTATTATTCCATAGAAGACCAAAGAATTCCAGTTCCCATCCCGCTTTCCAAGCTCAGTCAAAAGCTGGGTCACTTCCCTCTGCAACTCAGAATCATCAAGGTCTTTCTGAGATATTGATGCTTTTTCAAACATTTGTTCAAATATGCCCTCGTGATTTAGACTGGAGCAAATTTGCAACATGGTTCTCCCAGGTGAGCTAAGCTTCTTGTAGCTTAAATTCCATGTTGCATACACAGCTAAACCATATTGGTTCTGTCTTTGAATCTCTACATGTTGCAGCAGTTGGTCACGACGGCTTTGATAGAGTTTCAGATATCCGCTTAATTTGCCACGGGCATGAATATAACCACCTGCTTGGGAGATAGCCAAAGCAAAGCAATGGAGTTCCTGTGTTATGCTTCAGTTTGAATTGCATCAAGGAAAACTTGAAACAAAAGACCTTCACAATAGCCAGTGCCAGTTTCTCTTGTATGTCACTGCTGAGTGTCTCTTGCTTATCACTCCTGCCTTGATAAGCCAACTGCAAGAGCAAGTCTTTCGCATCTTCAGGTTCCATATCCGACACCCTTGAGCCTGCACTGGCATGAATGCAAAGGTCTTGGTTGCGAGTTGTGATCAAAATGTTGCCAAAGGTGCAGTGAGGAAAGAATTTTGAAATATCCAACTGGACATCATCAGCATTGTCAAACAAGAGAAGCCACTCTTCTTTTTTCCCTGCAAGCCAGTGCAGACTCGCTTCAGCTGATCCACCCACAACTGCAGGGGCAACAATCTTCAGATCAGTTTCAATTGTCTGTTCATTTGTGGCATCAATATAGAATATTTCAGAGAAGCTAGAGATTGGTTGTGAAACATTTGCGAAATTTATGAGATTTATTCATACCGATGGTGGGCTTGGGAGTCTTGCAAAAATTTGAAAGCAAGCTGACTTTTTCCAGAACCACCGAGGCCATGCAAGACAAAGATGTGTCGTGATCCTTGATTGGAGTCAAAGTGTTGGTGCATCTTCTGAAGAATATCCTTTTGTCCTGTGAATGAAGACACTGGCAGAGGACAAAGCTTGGGGTCCTTCTGTCTCATAGCAAGCAATGACTGGCTTGTAGCTTCTGGGTCAACACGAAGATCTGATGTGTATTATCAGGAACAGCTTTTGACAGTATATTACAGCAATTTACCACCGGAGAACATGAAATTGCAATTTGTGAACTGAGGGCCCTCGCCATTGCCACCATCACCCCCAATGACACCCCCAATGCCACCCGGCCCTCCGGTACCCCCTGCAGAGGAGTTAGACAAGATTGATAACTGATGTGATTCGCACCATGGATTGTTGTGTGATGTCCGCTAGGGAACGAATCACTGGCCATTCTAAATCTTATCTATGAACAACAGCACTATATCAGCCAGTGCCAAAGGTCATATAGGAGACAGAACTGACCAAAGAGGATATACTGCTGCAGTAGACTTGGGAGTTTCAAGGAAACACAGGCGTGGTTAAGAGGAAGTGTCGGAGAAACATGCATGACGCGTTGTGCTTTAAATTGGACACAAGGCTGTGAGGGCAGATCCGGGGAAGTGGTTGGCCCCGTTGTTCGCGCGCACAGTACTACTTACGTGAACGTCGAACTTAGATTGATGTGGCGCTTCGGCGACGGCAGCCAGCTGACAGCGAGCCTTTACTCCCGAATGAACTACAGTAGTCCTGTTCGAAATGCAGATCAGTCGACTTTTCAGCACTGTCACTGAGCCGGAGGATAGACGGTCCTCAGAGTGGTGTTGCGTGGTCGCCGCATTGTTCGGGCGCTTGGGAACGGCGCTTCTGCAATGACAGCCCAATGACAGCACCGACAGCGACCAATGACAGCACCGACAGCGAAGATTCAATGTCAATGTTGGGCTCCCATTCAAATAGAATGAAAAAATCGGAGAATGTAGGCAATGAAGTGGAGTACTCTTGTTGGAAGTGGAGGAGGAGGAGGAGTCCAAGCTCCGAGACGAGGAGAACCGGATCGACGGCCGTGTCGTCAATTAACGCTGTCTTAATTTCCGACATCCGATCAAATCAAGCTCCATTTGAAGATTTGTTCCAACGCCTTCTAGCTACTGTGCCACATCCGCCGGTGTACACGACAGCCTATTCATTCTCATCGGCGCTGTCGGTCCATCGCTAACCATCGTCCAGACTCATTTGCAGCCCACACTTTTCTCCCTGTCGGCCACCTGATGTGGATTGATGAATGGTTGATAGCTGTGCTCCGTGCACCACGTCCGCGTTATTCTTTTCTTTAGTTCCAGGGAAAGTCACATTGAATCCGGTGTTTCAAACCTCCACGGAAGATGAATAATAATAAAAATTCTGAAAGAAAAAAGCTGAAGTGCCGCATGCGGACGCAGGAGTCAAACCCCGAATATTGCTTATGACATGATCATAGAGACAGTCGTGCACCGCGGACCACGTCCGCTTATATCCCTTTTCAGTCGCATGCGATGTTCATTCGAGGTTAGCGCACCTGTATTATAAGTATAAATATTCCGTGATATCGAACCAGAGTTAATGTTGAAACAAATAAGTGCTGGTGAGAGGTAGAAAGACTGTGAGCGAAGAAAGTTAATGGTGACTAAATGTTGGCAAAAGCGGAAAAAACGATCGCCATTTATCCCATGCAGATGCGGCGAGTCGAAACCCTGGATGAGGTGCTCTGCGGCCATGTTTAAAAACCGTGCACCGTGCACCACATCGGCTTGAATATCTTCTTCGGTCGCTGGTGATGTTCGTTCGAATTCGGCGCACCTGGATGAATATTGGCTTGCATAGAACAAACTGAATCTAAGTTTGGAATTGAAATAATTTTATATTACAACCTTACTAGTGGGGGAATGAAGAAGTGATTTTGGAGTGAGAATAGAGAAATCCAGGCGAATAAGTGTGGGTAGCTCAAAATTGGAAGCAGGGAAAGCCCTCGAAAAAAAGAGTGCAATATCGGTCCAACACAGGCGGACGCAGGGAGTCGAACCCCGGTTGCTGTGTAGACTTCCCTCTTCTATGGCAAATGGTTGACAGCTGTGGACCGTGCACTACGTCCGCTTCACTCTTGGATTCAGGCGCATGATGCCTAGTGTTGACTTTAGCGCACCTTGGGATTTGAATGAATATTTTGGACAAGGAAGTCGGAGTTAGAAACGGGAGGTTAGATATTACTTAGTCGCAAAAAAGCCCGCGTAGGAGCCGCAAAAGAGACCCGAGGTATATATGGCATGCAAGTTCTTGTCCTTTTGTGAAGTCTGTTGGAGCCACTTGAAAGATAAAAAAACGCGGCATCGGTCCTTTCAGGCCATGCGGACACGGGGAGGCGAACCTCGATTGCTCCGTTCGTGGACGGCCACATCTGCCCAATGAATAAGGAGAGTGCACCGTGCACTACGTCCGCATATCTAGCTTATCGAGCCCCAGGGTACACCCGCAAGTTTGCGACGTGGTGGTTCGAGACCAAGCGACGTTGCACATGTTTGGCAGAAGCCTCTCAAAACTTGGCTCTCTCCATGAATGCTGCAGCGAGCAGCAGCGTGCAAACTCGCCATACCCCGCCATATTTCAACGGATGCTAACCGTACCCCGCTCGACGCCGTCCTCGGCAATGTAACCACAGCATCGCTGCGGTGCTCGTCCTGGCCCGCCCTGCCTGCGGCCCGCCCTCCCGCCGCCTTCGCCCGCGTCCTTGCCTGCCGCCTGCGCCATCTGATTGCTTGCGCCGACACGCCCGCCGCCCTTGCGCTGCTGCGGGATCACGACGGCCCGCCCTCCCGCCTGGTCTTACACACCACCGTTCACGCCTTTCTCCGGGCCGCTGATGCCCAACGCGCCGCCCTTCTCCTGCTCGCCCGCGCCGCCAAGCCTGCCCCGCGCATCCACTCTCTCACGCTCAACAGCACCCTCGACGCCCTATTAACGCAAGTCCCGCGCGGCATGCAACACAAACACGACTTTGCGCGGTCCACCCCGCGCCCGGCACTACTTGTTCTAGCCCCGGAGCTCGTTTCACACCCCGCGCTGCGCCTCGCGACCGCCCTTTTTGTCGTTGCGCGCAGGCTGCTGGTGCGCCGTCGTGCAGACACCGTTACGCACCTTTGGCAGACGCTGCTCGCACAGCGCGAGTGGGTCGTCGCCGCCCTCGTCCTCGAGCGCCTCGCCAAGAACTACCACCTCCGCAAGACGCTGCCCGCCCTCCTCGCGCTTGGGCGTTTACCTGACGGTTCTGGCGGCAACACTCCCCTCAGCCCCACTGCCCGCGCCCACCTCTCGCACCGCCTCGCGCTCCTACGCCTCGAGGACATCGGCGCCCCGCCCGAGCTCTTCCAAGACCTCTGCAAGCGCATGTGGCGCGTCCTCAACCTCCTCGCGCGCGCGGGCCATTTCGGCACAACCACGCAGCGCAGGGCGAATGCGAGCGAGGGCGCGTATGCAGACGAGCGCCGCGCTGACGTGCATGCGGACACACATCCCGCCGACGGTAGACACGAGGTGCCCATCCAGCCCTGGCACACCCAGCGCAGGGTTGAGAACGTCTTGCAGGGTGCGCATTTCTCTCCCCTCTTTTTTCTCATCTTATACTGACGCTACCGCCCCCAGCCCTGGGCATCCTCGGCACCCTCATCCACACGCGCCAGCTGCCCTGGGGCGACGTACACATCTGGGTCTGGTGCGTCGGCGCGGTGAGTTTCGTTTGCTCTTCTCTTTCTCTGGCATGTCATTTTCTATTTATCCGGCGCAGGTTGTTTTGTTTTTGTTTTGTGCGGGCGGCGTCCTCGTGATTCGGGTCTTACCTTTTTCTGCATTGTGAATCAGGGCCTTCCTTCCTTCGGGGCCCTTGTTCTCCCCTTTTTTTTTCGCTCTCTTGTTCTTCTTTTCTTTCCTTTTTTTTTGCTCTCTTGTTTCTTTTTCTTCTTCTTTTTTCTTTTGGCGCGGCTCGTTGATTCTCCGAAGCCCTTTGTTTCTGTCTCTGTTTTTGTGACGCGGGCGGGACTAGTACGTACCGGGCGTAGAGCGAGCGCCCACCCGGCATGAAAGGGAGCGGCGTTGGGAAACCCTTCCGATTGTGGGAATCCATCCCCCTTCTTTCTTGCTTTTGTTTTCTTCGTCTCCTCGTCATTTTCTTTTCTTTCTTTTCTTTTTGGGGAGAGGGACCGCTGGATTAGCATTGCTTTGTTTCTGGGTGGACTACGCTCCCCTGCCTGCCTCCTCCTCTCCTCACTTTTCTTTTCTTTCCGTCCGTCCGTCCGTCCGATCGATCCTCCTTCGTGCAGCCACAGAGGCGGCGCAGGGCCTTGCTTTCTCCCGAGCACGTACGCCCCATTCATGTCGAGTCCGTACGTCGCAGTTCTTGAGAGGGCGCCGGCGATTCGCTTGACATGCTTGCCATCGCAGGAGCGCATTTGATAAGCTCCATCGCAGAGGCGCGGCGATACCACCTTGTCATTTCGCGTGGGCCACGCGCGTTCTTTGTGCGCGTGTTCTCGGGTCTCGGAGGTGGGGCAGGGGCGGGGCGGCCGCAGGGAGGGGATCGCCCACCCATCAGCGTTGCAGGGAGTGGATTACCCCCTCATCAAATGGGTGGGTGGTGGGCAGGAGGATGTGCACCGTTGGGGCTGGGTTCTTCTGCCGTTGCGCAGATATGTGATTCCGCGCACTCCTCGTTTCGAGTCTAGTCACCAACGCACCTCCATCCGCCTCCCATCCTTTTTTCTGTTTGCGATTTCGGTGCAAACCGGCAGCGCGTCTCGTCTCGTCTCGTCTCCTTTCTTTGATGCTTCCTTCGTTCGCCCAGAATGGGAACGTGGAGGCGAAGGAGGTAGCGCTGTGAGTCCTCGTTCTCAATGATTTTTGGGGCTCGTGTATGCTGATATGATTATCCAGGTATAACTTATGCTGCTGATGGGCCGAAGATCTATAATGTGCTTGCCTGGAGCACTTAGTTACTCACCCTAATCATAGAGGTTGCTACTTCGACATAAACCACCAGTACTAGATTTCCACTGCATCTTTCGGCGCCTTCGTCCAAACATATTATTTACTCCGCCCCTAATCCTTAAAATAATGTTCGGATTTTTTTTTGCAACGATTTCGCACAAATCTTCTCCCACTCGTCCAGGCTGATAGATAACTCAGATCTGGGCAGAGTACAGTAACTTCTGAATTGTACACGGTGGCTGAAGCTCAGGGTTCGACTCCCTTTACTGGAAAAATATGCCTCGAGCGAGATGTAAATGGTGAAGAATTAACTACAATGTTGATGCATCAGCTATGTGAATTCCCTCGTGTGAGCTCTTTTCTTTCATTAGGATTGTATTCGGAGATCGTATAGAGGTGACAATTTAACAGAAGAACGCAATAGGGGGCACAATGGTGAGAGAGTTCGCGACTCAGACTCCGAGTCAGAAGTTTAGGCGTAGAACTCGGGCTTATACATGAACGGAACGCTATCGTGACGCCTCTCCTGCGGCGCTGAGTTTTTGTAAGCCCAAGAAAAGAAATTATTTATTACTGACAGTGGTCGACGTGGATCAGGCACTTGTCGTCGCGACCGCCCGAAATCCCGCCACTTTTAACCAACCACAACTTCGACCTCCTCCCAAAGCCCGGATTGACCGAAGGATTCAATTCGTTTGATGTTGGGGAAAATCCCTGCGAGGAACCGGCCCACCAAAGCCGGAGAAGAAATAGGGGAAGACCGGACGTACAATTCTGAAAGCTTGTTGTGTAGGACAGGCTGCTCGTCGGAGGAGGGCGGTACAACGGTTGCGTCAAAGGTGAGAGCGAGTGTAATCAACTCTGGGCAATGTATCGCAAATGCCCGAAGACTGGCGAGCGTCATGATAGGCGGCGAGCTCGACTCATCAGTCAACTCGAGCTTGACGAGATTGGGCCATGCGCGAGCCATATCCCACACGGTGGCGTTGTCGAGAAGGAACTCGCCGCCGAGATGTATGGCGACCTCGCAAAGGTTGCTGAAGCAGAGTAGATGCGACAGTGTTCGGCCATCGACATCAAGATTAGCCTCCAATATCAGATTGATCTTTTTGAGAGCACTGTGCATGATGTGGGTAGAAAGTGCGGCAAAGAAATTTCGGATGTCATGTTCAGAGTCTGAGGCGTCGGTAGCTGCGTACAAAGACCGCAACGGAGTGTTCGAGAATCCATTCACCACCTCTGTTACGAATCCAAGTGTCGTAGACTGTATCGAGAGATGCCGAAGCACCGGGAAGCCGGCGCCTGTGCATCCCGCCGGGGGTGATGGAATAGAGGGAAGTAGATGTAACGTCTTCCCCATCAGGGATAGAGAGCTGAGAGCAGGAAGGTGGAGAGGTGGTCGCAAGCCGCACGATCAAGTGTGGGCAAGGCCAACACCTCAATTTGGTCCAATTTTCGAGCCCAGATGGATGTGCCGGTCAAGAAATAGCTATCGTAGATTTCCAGGCGTTTCAGCGCCGGATACACGAGGGGAAGATCCGGTAGGCTGGACCGGGACTCCAGCACCAGGCAAATCGATGTGACGAAAGCGAGGGCAAGGTAAGGAAGTATAGTATCACCCCTTTCATCCTTGAGGCACAGATCGAGCTGTCGGAGATCAGGGAAGAGGATCCCTTGTGGAAGAAATGGTTTCATCACTTCTAGGATGCGAAACAAGTCCAGAGTAAGTGCATATGGAGTCATGCACAGGGATTTCACCCGTCTGGAATATAGCAACAGGCGCTCGAGATCCGAAGGGGTAATAGGACGCGCAAGGGCCTGAACGACGTTGAGCGTATCATCGAATGCTTTCATAGAACTGCGCACATAGTTACTCTGATTCTTCACCGATTCCTCGGACTCCCAGAGATCAGCAGGCATGCATAAGATGACATTCATGGGGCCGTACTGGCGCCGCCACAAAACATCTAGAGCTGGATGATGAAAGACGGTTGCCGTGCGTGCAAGTGCGGCAAGCTCCGGATGCCAGTCGCGCGGCCTGTACTCGTTGTATTGGACGGCTTCTTCGCATAGAAGCTCGACTAACTCGGGAATCGAGAAGAAACGGTGCATTTGAAGCGGTGATGGTGGTGGTCGAAGTTCGAGTCAAGCTTGTTGCAAAATAAAGGTAAACACCCGATTGATGTGCCATCTTATCTTATCTTATCTTCGAGGATTTACACAAAACATTTTGAGACTCTCGCTCGTGCTAATTTAGTCCTTGTTTGCTTGGCGTGGTGACTCAATTCTGCATGGTCATTTTTTCAAGAGGAGAACAAATCAGAAAGAGCCATTGCCTTTTGAGTAAATTTAATGAGCAGATGCCCGCCCAAGGTGGCAAGAAAATCTTGAAATGAGGCTTCAGGATAACTTCGGGAGAAAGCCTGAAAGTGGTACCAAACACAGCGGAGGAAAAAAGGACCTAACGTACCCAATCTTCAGCCGTGGGGAGGTGGCCCCAGTTGAGGATCCAGGAGGAGGGGAAGGATGTATTGCCATGGTAGTCCCATTGAGTAACCACCTATTTACCCTCGATTCACAAAGATGCGATGTTTGACAGCTGTACATCGTGCACCAGGTCCGCTCGAATCCTTTCTTTTAGTCGCATGTGTTCGAATTAAGCGCAGCTGAATAAATATATACTGCATAGGACTATTTCTAACTGTAAGCTCGGTGTGTTGAAATAAACATACTACGGCGCTATCCGTGGGGGAAAAGAAGGAGGAAATGATTTTGAACTAAGAAAATTGCTTTCGGTATTCAAAAGGGTAAAATAGCCACATACTATGTTTAAGACCTGTGTGCCATGCACTACGTTCGCTTTATTCGTTTCTTCAGTTCATAGGCGAGTGTGGTTGATTCGGGGCAGCTTAGCATGTGAATAGTAATTATTACAGGCTGGTGTTGAAGTGAATAGTCTGCGACGTTGAAATATTGTGCCATGCAAAAAAGATGGAAAGAATGTTGGCCTTAGAGATGAGCATTCAGTCACTGAAGAGGACCAAGAAGGCAGTATCGGAAAAATAAATTGGGCGACCCGACACTATACGGAGGCGGGGAGTCGAACCCCGGTTGCTGTATAGACAAAATTATTCCGTGTATGTTCCACGGATGTGCACCGTGCACTATGTCCGCTTGAATCCCTTCTATCCGGATGTGCTGTGGCTCGAATGGGGGACCTGGATAAATCTGCTGCATAGAACTGACTGGCAGTGAATTGAATTAAATATATTATTACAGCCTCACCGGTGGGAGTAAGGAGGAGGAGGAAGTGCTTGTGGAGTGAGAAAAGATAATTCAGGCTTATAATTTAGCGTACCTCAAACTTGGAAGTAGGGAGAGCGAAAAAAAAAAAAAAGGTCCCTCTTCGCTATGTGGACGCGGGGAGTCGAACCCCAGTTGCTGCTTACATCAAATTCAGCCACACATAAGGTTGGCCGCCGTGCACCGTGCACCACGTCCCTTTGAAATGTTTCCTCAGTTGCATGTGACGTTCCTTCGAATTTAGTGCATTTGTATTATATAAATATTCGGCATACAGCCAGAGTTGATGTTGAATACCTAGCGGTGAGAAGTAGAAAGGTCTGTG
Source organism: Mycena rebaudengoi (assembly GCA_029282285.1). Classification (NCBI taxonomy): domain Eukaryota; kingdom Fungi; phylum Basidiomycota; class Agaricomycetes; order Agaricales; family Mycenaceae; genus Mycena; species Mycena rebaudengoi. The sequence continues at coordinate 2,179,629 of JARJCX010000002.1, read as the reverse complement.
AACTGTTTTTAAATAAAATCAGGAGCAGAAGATACTAACGCTGCGTCGTACCTGGAAATGGTGAGCAGGGAAAGCAAAAGAAAAAAAGTGACATCACCAAAAAGATGGTTGAAGCGCCGAAGATAATAGGCATACCTGGAAATGGGAGAGCAAAAAAGAGTAAGAATTCCTCGTTTATGCGGACGCAGGGAGTCGAACCCCGATTGCTGCTTAGGCCGAGGGATTCAATTCATGAGTGACAGCCGTGCACCGTGCACCACGTCCGCTCGTATCCCTTCTTGAGTCGCGTGTCATGTTCGTTTGAATTTAGCGCTTCTGTATGAATATTCTGCATTCAACCAGAGTTGAGGTTGAGATAAATACTGGTGGGAGTGGAAAGGACTGTGAACTATTAAGAAAAATAGAGTCACGCGTGAAGATAATAAATGTGGGAACCTTCATGCGAACTTGAAGCAGGGAGAGCAAAAAGAAGCTACCAATTCGATGCGGACACGGGGAGTCGAACGCCGACTGCTGTCTGGATACGATACACCGCGTACATCATGTTTAACGTTTAACAGCCGTGCACCGTGCACCACGTCCGCTTTACTCCTTTATTGAGTCCCAAGGTAAGTCATACCTGTATTATATCAATATCCTTCATACAAGCATTGGAGAGTCGATGATGAAATAGCTACCGGTGAGGAGTTGAAAGGCCTGTGAGCTGTTAGGAAAAAAAATCAGGCACACAAGATGATAAATCTGCGTACCTAGAAATGTGGAGCGGGCAACGCAAAAAAAAAAAAAAGACATCCCAAACGCCAGGCGGGCGCGGGGAGTCGAACCCCGATTGCTGCTTAGACAGAAGCACTTCTTTTGATGGGTGACAGTCGTGCATAGTGCACCACGTCCGCTTATGCCCATTCTTTGGTCGCGTGTTATGCTCGGTCGAATTCAGTGCACTTGTACAAATATTCTGCATATGTCCAGAGTCGATGTTGAATACTTACCGGTGAGATGTACTCATAAGGACTGTGGACTGTTAAGAAAAAAGGGTTCAGGCGCTGAAGATACCATATCTGCGTACCCTTATGCCAATGTGAAGCAGAGACAGCTAAAAGAAACACAGTCGCAACCCTACAGGCAGACGCGGGGAGTTGAACCCCGATTGCTGCTTAGGCCGAGGAATTCAGTTCCATGAGTGACAGCCGTGCACCGTGCACCACGTCCGCTCATATCCCTTCTTGCGTCGCGTGTATTGCTCATTCGAATCTAGTGTACCTGTATAAATATTCTTCATACAGCCAGAGTTGATGTTGAAATAAATACTCAGAAATAATTACCGGTGGCAAGTAGAAAGTAAAAAGGACTGTGAACTGTTTTTTTTTAAAAAAAAATCAAGCACAGAAGATACTAAATGTGCGTACCTGCATGCGAAGCAGGGTGAGCAAAAGAAAAAAGAGGGCAAGCAGCTTGGAGAGTCGAACCCCAGTTGCTGTCCCGAAACCCACAACACCTATGTCAAACTTTGAACAGCCGTGCACCGTGCACTAAGTCCGCTTTTGTAGGTTGTCGAGTTCCAGGGTACACCAGCAAGTTTCGCGACATGGTGGTTCGAGACCAAGCGAAGTTGCACATGTTTGGCAAGAGCCTCTCACAACGCTGCAAATCGACATACCCCGCCATCTTTCAACGGATGCTAACCGCACCCCGCTCGACGCCATCCTCGGCAATGTAACCAGTGGCGCTCGTCCTGGCCCGCCCTGCCTGCGGCCCGCCCGCCCGCCGCCGCCGCTGCCCGCGTCCTTGCCCGCCGTCTGCGCTGCTTGATTGCCCGTGCCGATACGCCCGCCGCCCTTGCGCTGCTGCGGGATCATGACGGCCCGCCCTCCCGCCTGGTCTTACACGCCGCCGCGCACGCCTTTCTCCGGGCCGCCGACGCCGACGCCCAACGCGCCGCTCTTCTCCTGCTCGCCCGCGCCGCCAAGCCCGCCCCGCGTATCCGTTGATGCCAATTATAACCCTCTCACCCCCGCCGCCCGCGCCCACTTCTCGCACCGCCTCGCGCTCCTACGCCTCGAGGACATCGGCCCCCCACCCGAGCTCTTCCACGACCTCTGCAAGCGCATGTGGCGCGTCCCTCCTCGCGCGCGCAGGCCATGTCGGCGCGGCCACGCAGCGCAGGGCGAATGCGAGCGACGGCGCGCATGCGGACGAGCACAGCGGTGGCATCCGCGGGGAATCATTCGACATGCACTAGCGCCACGTTGACGTGCCCCTCAACGCACGCCCCGCTGACGGCAGACACGACGTGCCCATCCAGCCCTGGCACGCCCAGCGCAGGGTCGAGAACGTGTTGCTGCTTTCCCTGCCTTTTCTCTCATCTCATACTGATGCTACCGCGCCCAGCCCTCGGCATCCTCGGCACGCTCATCCACACACGCCAGCTCCCTGGGGCGACGTGCACGCCTGGGTCTGGTGCATCGGTGCGGTGAGTTTCGTTTTCTCTTCTCTTTCTTTGGAATGTCATTTTTTTGCTCTCTCTCTTTCATGTCATTGTTCTCTTTGTCATGCCTTCTCTCTATTTATCGGGCTTTCAGGGCCTCTGTTCTCCTCCTTTTTTTCGTTCTCCTTTTCTTTTCTTGTTTTTTTGTGGGCTCTCTTGTTTCTCTTTCTTCTGTCTCTCTTTTTGTGCGCGCGCGCGACTAGTACTGGGCGTAGCTCGAGCGCCACCCGGAGGGGAGTTGTCGCGACGCTAGGAACCCTTCCGTTGCTTTGTTTGGGTGCGCGAGCGGACAAGACTCAGTGTGGGGATCATCTCCCCCTTCTCTTCTTTCTTTGCTTTTGTTTTTCTTCTTCGTCCTCGTCATTTTCTTTTCTTTTTGAGGAGGGGCGATTCGCTATCGGTGGACGACGCTCGCTCGTCTGCCTCCTCTTCTCCGTGCCTTTTCTTTTCTTTTCTTTCTGTCCGTCTGTCCGTCGATCGATCCTCCTTCGTGCAGCCACAAAGCCGGCGCAGGGCCTTGCTTGCTTTCTCCCGAGCACGTACCGCTCATGTCGAGTCCGTACGCCGCAGTTCTTCTTTGGAGATCTTGGGGGGCGCCGCGATTGACATGCTTGCCATCATTCGATACACCTTGTCATTTCGCGTTCTTTGTGCGCGCGTTCTCGGGTCTCGGGGGTGGGGCACGGGTGCGGCCGCCGCAGGGAGGATGGGATGCAGGGAGGGGATTTATCTTCCGCAGGGAGGATGGGCAGGAGGATGGGCAGGAGGATGGGCGCCGTTACGCGCGGGTGGCGACGTCGACGGCTGCTCGAGACAATGGCTTGTTGAGATGCTCGAGACATTTACTCCACTCGCCCTGCGTCGTGTCACTGTTCTGCCCTTTTTTTTTTTTTGCTCTTCGCACTTGAATGTTTCTGCTCTTGTGGGCGGTCGGCCGAGGGACGGTCGGCCGTGTACTGGGTCTGGCACGAGGGAGGGAAGGCGTTCGATTGCCGTCGTTTGTTTCACTCGCTTTTCTTTGTTTTCCTGCACGTGTCGTCTCCGATGGAGAGGTCCCCCCCTCTCTTCGAATCTTGGTTCTCTGCCTCCCCCCCCCGTTGCGCAGATATGTGATTCCGCGCACTCCTCGTTTCGAGTCTAGTCGCTGACATCAAAAGAGACTGTCTAGTCTTAGCACGAAACGGGACCAGTCACCAACGCACCTTCCATGCGCCTCCCCTCCTTTTTCTTTTCGCGATTTTGGTGCAAACCGGCAGCCCGTTTCATCTCCTCTCCTCTCCTCTCCTTGATGCTTCCTTCGTTCGCCCAATATGAGAACGTGGAGGCGAAGGAGGTAGCGTTGTGAGTCCTCGTTCTCGGGGATTTGGGGATCAATGCTGATATGATTATCCAGGTATAACTTATGCTGCTGATGGGCCGAAGATATATAATGTTGGGGAGGCGTAAAAGTGACGCGCTTACCTGGAGCAGTTAGTTACTCACCCTAATCATAGAGGTCGCTACTCCGAAATAAACCATCAGTACTAGATTTCCAATCCATCTTTCGGTGCATTCAATCTTGGTTCAATTGTTTCGAAGATCACTCACTGCGTTCAGAGCCCAGCTAGCCGCAAACCTAGCCGAACCTAGCCGAACCTAGCCGAGCTATTTCGAGACGCCGCGAGGCCGTGACGAGGTGACTAGACGGGTAACTAGCCGGACCTCGCCGGAGCTAGACGGCGATTTTTGCGCCTCGCCACGGCCTACCGGCATCTAGAAATCGCATCGGCTACCTGGAGGCTGAACGCAGTGACTGGGAAAATATACCCTCGAGCGAGATGTAAATGGTGAAGAATTAACTAGAACTACATCAGCTATGTGAATTCCCTCGTGTGGTTTTCTTGCTTTCGCATGAAAAATTGCCTCTCATCCAGCCTTATGCTACACTTCAGCTTATCACCTTGCTTGCAAGGTCTCTCCACCCTCATAATTGGCGCACTTTTCGACTCACCCATTGATCCGAAGTCCCTGTCCCGGTTCTTTCCGATTAGTGATTGGCGAGTGATTGCATCGGTCGACACGGTCCGGAATGTATTAAAAGCAACACTTGAATGATCAAAGCAATTTGCATTAACTGTGCGGCTATACTACACCCTGATGTCCGAATTCAGCGCAGGAAATCTACATCATGTCAATGACACTGGACACACCCATTTTCTCTCTTTTCGCCGGTTTTTGTCGCATCCGCAGGAACGCTCTTTGCGAGTTCAATTCACAATCTACATGTGTAAAAAATTTGGTAGAAATTACATTATCATTGCCTTATACTTCTAGTAGAAATGGCCTCTTCAGAAGATTCATTTTCATTCCGTAGCTTATGCTACGCATTTGCAGAACTGCTTCTACCAGAAATCCCAACCTGGCAGACTTTCCATGTGGCCCAAATATAACTCGCCATCCACAACAAGTCTACAGAGGATTAGCTGCTTATAACATTTCTACAGTCACTCAGAGAGCTAGGAAACATGATGAAACATACAAAATAATTTTTCATGAATGGCTCTGACAGGACTTCTGCCCTTTACGAACAAAAAGAGTTACTGGTGCCATCTTCCAGCTACCTCCCGCGATTTTCAAGGGATGCCAAGATCAATTCCTTTGTGCGGAAGAAAGTGGAGCCATACATCGGTAATGTAGGGGAAAATTCTGTACTTCCTAATGACTATCATTCGAAACGAGCTCACTGCTTGCACTGCGATCACGGAGAGAAAAATGGTGAAATATTGTTGTTGATGATGAGTGACTCGATGGAACCCCGAATCGCCGTTCAAGCTATGTTCCAATTCCACCAGATGTGCTGTTTGAATGGTGTACAAACAGCGGATCTGATCTTGAACCAGTCTAATACTATATTTTGCATCACAAGAGGGTGAACAAGCATGTAACCAGATATTTTTCCTAAAAGGGTTCTGTGCAACTCATAATTCTCCAGTACATCTGTGTCCCATGTGGTCTGAAATTGCAGAAGAGTGAATGAAAAACCAACCATCCACGAGAATATAAATATTTTTTGTTCTGTTCATTGACAACTACTGAGATGGCGGTCGAACCAAAGTTGAGCAGGTGTTTGAACACTATTCAGAATAAATGGAATGCATTGATTAACTTCTCAAGCGATCGCCAGAAACGTGTGTAAAGACACAGGAAATTTTATTCCGACGCTGAGCTGAAACCATTCAGCGCTGTTATTTTCTGCTATCACAACCACTAAATTTGTTTTGAGTGCCGTATTCTGGGATGATGTTTCTATTTGAATAAAATTGAAGCATACAAAAGTCTTCCTTGAGAATACCAACATCTGTCTGCTCAGAATTATTTTTCTTGATCTTAGAACGGAGAATTTTTTAAAAAAGGTATCGTAAATTGATGAAGCATTTACTGCATATCTCCGGGCTTACAAGGTTCCGGTTCAAAGTTGTGAAATTCATAGAGGAGATTCACAAGCAAGGTCTCGGCCGACGCAGTCGGCGCTTCCTCGTCTAGAAGTTCAAAAAAGGATGTCATCGCTGAGTCAGAGGTTCACGTGTCACGACTCAGACACAGAAGTTCAGGCGTAAGCTCAGATTTATTTATACATGAACGGAGCGTCAGAGTGACCCCGCTCCTGATACAGTGGAAGCAGCTGGCTGACGCGGATCTGGCACTTATCCCCGCGATCACCCTAAATCCCGCCACGCTTAACCACAGCTTCGACCTCCATCCAAAGCCAGGACCACGCTGAGTCGAAGGATTGAATTTGTTCGATGTTTGGAAAAATCCCTGCGAGGAACCGGCCCACTAAAGCTGGAGAAGAAATAGGAGAATAGAAGACCTGCAAAGATAAAAGCTTCTTCTGGACAAGGGGCTGCTCATCGGAGGGCGGAAGAATGGTGGCGTCAAAAGTGAGACCGATTGAGAACAACTCCGGGCAATGTGTCGCAAATGCGTGAAGACTGGCGAGTGTCATGATGGGCGGTACGGACTCATCGCTCAACCTGAGTCGGACGAGATTCGGCCATGCACGAGCCATATCCCACACAGCTGCATTGTCGAGAAGGAACTTGCCACGTAGGTGTATGGTGACCTCGCGAAGGTGGCTGAAGCAGAGTAGATGCGACAGCGTTCGGCCATCGACATCAAGACTAGCCTCGAATATCAGATTGATCTTTTCGAGAGCATTGTGCATGATGTGGGTAGAAAGTGCGGCGAAGAAATGTCGGATGTCAGGTTCGGAGTCCGAGGCATCGGATTCTGCGTACAAAGACCGCAACGGAGTGTTTGAGAATCCATTCACAACCTCTGTTACGAATCCAAGTGTCATAGACTCTATCGAGAGATGCTGAAGCACCGAGAAGCCGACGCCCGTGCATCCCGCCGGGGGTGGTGGAATAGAGGGGAGTAGATGTAACGCATTCTCCTTCAGGGATAAAGAGCTGAGAGCAGGAAGGGTGGAGAGGTGGTCATAAGCCGCACGATCAAGTGTGGGCAAGGTCAACTCCTCGATTTGGACCAATTTCCGAACCCAGATGGATGTGCCGGTCAAGAAATCGTGATGGGTAGGGTATGGCGAGCTACCGTCGATTTGCAGGCGTTTCAGCGCTGGGTACACGAGGGGAAGATTAGATACGTTGGGCCAGCCCTCTAGATGCAAGCAAATCGATGTGACGAGAGCAAGGGATAGGTATGGAATTATAGCGCGACCGCTTTCATGCTCGAGGGATAAATCGAGCTGTCGGAAATTCGGGAAAAGGATTCCTTGTGGAAGAAAGGGTTTCATCACATCTAGGATTCGAAACAAGTTCAGAGTAAGGTGATCTGAATTGATGGACAGGGATTTCACCCGTCTGGAATATATCAACGTGCGCTCGACATCTGAAGAAGTAATGGGACGCGCAAGGGCCTGAACGACGTTGAGCGTATCATCCAATGCTTTCATAGAGCTGCGCACATAGTTATTCTGATTCTTCACCGATTCCTCGGACTCCCAGAGATCAGCAGGCATGCATAGGATGACGTTCATGAGGCCGTCCTGGTACCGCCACATAACATCTAGAGCTGGGTGATGAAAGACAGTCGCCGTGCGTGCAAGTGCAGCAAGATCCTGGGACAAGTCGTCGTCGTGATCGCCCACTTCTTCGCATAGAAGCTCGACTAAGTCGGGGATCGAGAAGAAATGGTGCATTTGAATTTTGGAGCGGTGGTGGTGGTGGTCGAAGTTGGAGTCAAGCTTGTTGCAAAACAAAGATCAACACCCGATTGATGTGCCGTCTTATCTTATCTTATCTTCAAGGATTTACACAAAACATTTTGAGACTCTCGCTCATGCTAATTTAGTCCTTGTTGGCTATTTTCTACGGCGTTGTGATTCAGTTCTGCACGGCCACGCAGTCATTTTTTCAAGAGGTGAACAAATCAGAAAAAGAGCCATTGCCTTTTGAGTAAATTTAATAAGCAGATGCACGAGTTCGTTTGGACGTTCGTAATGCAACACATGCCCAACCAAGGTGGCTAGAAATTCTTGAAATGAGGCTTCAGGATGACTTCGGGAGAAGCATGAAAGTAGTACTAGTTTTGACTGGGAAGTTGGCCACCGAAGGGTTCTTGTGCCTGCAGAACAAGCTATATTGCCGACCAGGGCCATTTGTGTTGAGAGGATGTAGGTTGGGGTCCTAAGAGTCTACCTTGAACAGGGATTGAGCTTGTGCTAAGTTGGGATTGCTTGGCGAATATTTTCGGCTGGCGTGTCCAAAAGGGGGAAAAACTAGGAAGTTGGCCGGTCGCGTTTGAGGACAGGAGAAAATTGCCAGCGGGAGTTGGTGCCTTCTAGTATGAGCCTTTAGGTCCACTGAAGGTGTGTAGAAAGTTTGGTGCCTCTAGCACTTCATATTATCTTGATATAAGGGTGGCCAACTGAAAGCCTGTGGCATGAAAGTGTGATTTTTGAGAAGAAGCCGGCCAGCCAGAGAGAAAAGAGAAGTTCAAATGGCCAAGAATGTTGCCTTGCTTAAACGCAAACATTGCCGAGTAGAAAGAGCCCCAGATGTCGTGGATCGAACAAGAATTGAGGCGATTTGGCGTCGTGGGAGATCAAGAAAAGCGCCTGTTCCGCCATCAACCCGTTCTAAAATTGGCTGCAGCTTGGCATCAACTGAACCAAACTCCGTCAAATTTTGTTTGAAGAGACACCTCAACATCCTCTCCAACCTACAACCGACTTCTAATGACAAAACTTTATATTCAGGGAGTATAGCTCCAATGGCCAACTACCCCGGGTGGCCAACTACCTAGTCAAGACTAGTACCAAACACAGCGGAGGAAAATGGATCTAACGTACCCAACCGTCAGACGTGGGGAACTGAGCCCCAGTTGAGGGTCCAAGAGGAGGAGAAGGTTGTATTACCACAATAGTCCCATTGAGTAACCACCTGGTACATACTACTAATTACCCTCAATTCACAAAGATGTGATGTTTGACAGCTGTACATCATGCACTAGGTCCGCTCGAATCCTTTCTTTAGTCACAGGCACTGCGTTGAGGCCGATGGTAGTCAGAGGCTGGCTACATTGGTTCACATTGGTTCACATTGGTCTACTCATGGCCTACCCCTGGTAGACGAGGGGATCGACATATGTGTTTGGCCACGCTTGGGTAGCCTGGTACACAGGAGGTAGTCACATGCTGTTACATTGTGACTACATTGGGCTACATCGGGTAGCCCAATGTGGACCCACCGCGACATACCATATCCTGCCTGAGGATTCCACGACGAGACTGTCATACTATGAGAGCGTGTCTGAAAAGGTCTGAAATGGCGCACCGCCAGTGCCACGTGCGGCTTGTGCCGCATCAGAGAGCCAAACATGCCATAACTTTGGTAATCATGGCCACATCAGAATTGACGGTGAGAATCATTGCACAAAGACTTACTTGGAAAATACCGCTACAAGCCTATCAATGTAAATTGGAGCTCCCAAACAGTTCTCCAACTTGGTGTACCTGGGTCTACCCTGGGCAAACCCTGGGTCTACCAAGGGGATAATTCTAATGAGCAACCCGGTTTCTTGGAGAAACCCGCACATCAGAGAAATCTTCAAAATTTCTAATCGGAAACCCCTCCAAGATAGTCGGTGGCCGATGGAGTTGCGGATCATTCCTCCAACTGGATATCCGACGCTATATCCGACGTTAGGGTGGCCTACGATGCAAAAGCTCAACACTTTTCTCATTTTCCATATGTATTGCACAAGATATATGCACTATTTCATGATCTCCGAAGCGTTACGCAAGAAGGCCCGAGCCCGATTTATTTTCAAATATCCTCCATGTAATGTATTAGCACTGTGTTTCTGGGCCGTCTTCCGACGTCTCATTGTCATTTTTTGTCCACCGGCCGTTGCATTACTAGCCGGTCTCCTCATAATATCGTCTGACCGTATCAATTTTCTGAGCACGTATAGCAGTGGGAATGAAGTCAGGGATCTATTTCTCAACATGGACGACTCCAACTGGCAACGATTAAATATTCTGCCTCTTATTGTGCAGCGCTCACATTCCAGGTGGCTGCAGAACTTCAATACCCACATATTTACGACCCCAAAACCGTGTGTGCATGGGCATTCACCGACGAGATAGGGTCCAAAACCTCGGCAATCTAAGTATAATCTGAGTAACCCACTGGAGGTATCGGCCGGCAGGGTTTCCCGAGAAACCCGGTTCCCCATTAACACATCTAATTTTGGAGGGGTTTCTCTGAGAAACCGGGTGGCTCATTAGAATTATCCCTACCAGGGTACCCCCAAGTATCAGACACAGTTTGGGTAGGGTAGGCCATGCGGCAACAACTGTGTTTACACCATTATTCCCAGCTACACATATGCCCATGTCTACCCCCTTGTCTACCCCCGTAGCCATACCCTGTGACTACGAAGGGCTTCAACGCAGTGTCTGTTTCATATTTTGGCAAAGCACCTTACTTTTCATGTTCCCATCGTTGCTCCTCTTGCATCTGCCATGCTCCTTTTGCGCATTGTGTTGTCCTTCTGGCTTGCTCGTTTCGTTTCGATTCAATTCGTCTCGCTTCCGCGTTTATTACTTGATCATCTGTCCGTTCGTTATACATACCCTTCTTGCTTACCAATGTTCCTCCTCCTAATCACCTTCCTCCGTCACCTGTACTCTCTTCCGCACCCCTCCGTCCCCTCTTGCCCCGATTTCAAAATACCGACGAGCTCAATGCTCACGTTCACGCCCACTCAGGGTCTAACGCGGTGCGCTGCTCTTTTAATTTCCTCCTTTTGGATTCCTTTATGACTTCTAATGCGTCGAAAAAGCCATAAGTTGCTTCGCAATCAGCTTTTTTGATTCAGATGTTCTAACAACGATGCTGCGTTTAAACAGATTCGGATGCCTAGACTTGAGCTGAGTATGGGTGGCGGCATAAAGTGGCCAGGTGATTTTTTGGCTCACCTGATGAGCCAAGGACTGAATGTTGGTATTCCCAAATCAACTTATTTCGTGTTCCTATATGTAGCCAGCATCGAGGCCATAAAAATGAACAGGGAAAATTTCTCGGCCAGATCCTGACCAGGACATGCTCTAGAAGGACACCAGTTCCGTCAGTTGTACTTAATATGGCCGACTATGTTCACACTTGTGGTACTAAATTAATCAATTGGAGAAGGAGATTTAGGTGGCATTTCGAAGATAAGGCGCTCATAAGTTGACCTTCTTTTTCGGGTTGGTACTGGTAGCATGGCAGCTAATTTTACAGGAGGGAATTTCAGCCTGAAAATATTGCTGAACATACTTTAACTGGATCTAAGGTACAAACTACTCGACACCGTACAATTACAAAACCGCAATATTTTCACGAGCACCATTTGAAGTGAACTAAGCGTGTTTCTGAGCGACATCGTCTCCGCTATCTGTAGCCTAGTATTATTTTATAATGGGTTTGGTGGCTTGATATGAAGTTCACAAGATGACGCACCGTGTGCCAGTGTCCGAGAGCATCTTCCCCCCTCCGTTCCGTGTCGCGTGAAACCTGGATGCGCATCCCGAGAGAGTGATCAGAAGACTGGCTGTGCGTACGGGGCGCGCGGTAGTTCAACGTAGCCATAAAGCTGTTTGAGTACCTGAAGCTGTGCTTTCAGTGGAGATGTGCAAGAACATTAGATTTGACGTGCAGTTTTCCCAGTATATAGGCGCTGAGTATGCGTTAAACTGTTAATAATATGGAGCAAGAAGGCAACTGGTCTACGTACGAGGCATAGTAGTAATTTTTGTCCGTGAAGTGTATGAAGAGGGCCAAGGTGATGCCTGCGCACACAACAGTCACCGTCCCCGTCTGAATGGAGTTGATAATTAGACGATTCAACAAGCTCTCCGTCGGAGAGATCCATGCCCTGGGCTTGGCAGTTTGTAGCTGTGCGGTGTTAATGAAGGGGAAGAAAACAGACATGAGCAACGTACGATCCATATCATGCTTCCCGCAATGATAATATCTGCTACAAAACTCCCGGAAAGCCACAACTAAAATGAATACTAGGTCTGCGACTGTAGTCACTCGATTATGACAGAAAAATCTAACCACAAAAACGGGATGCAGGCGGATGAGGTTAGCCTGAGTGAGATTCGCTTCGAGCTGCGCAGTAAGTCGTTTTCAGCTGAAGTAGTGATATTAGGGACCATACGTACCACCGAAGACCCAACGATGGCGGCCAAACTCTGCGTTAACGCAATCTTTGTACACGCGAGTTAGGAGAACTCGTGAAATTATAGCGGTAAGCATACCGATATAATGAGAGCTGCGAGTAGACGTGGAATAACTGTTGTTTTCAGGATCCAGATGCGCCTAAGTAATATACACTGAGTTGAGTGACTGGTATACGAAGGGAAACGTACATTGCGTAGAATATTTGAACGACTGCTGAAACTAAGCCACATTAGCAGGTATGAGTCGTTCGTGGGACGTATCACTCACTGAGACCACAGGTAATGGGAATAGCGATTACTGACGTCCACGGCGCTCCCTGAAGCGCAGCAGGATTTCCCCAGTGCTTGATAGCAGACCACCACGCCTCGTGTGTGCCGAATGCGGTCTGAATAAGGTCCACTACAAAAACAGCATACACTGAGAGCGAGCATCTGAGCGCGGGGATACTGAATTGAGAGGTGTATTGGGCACTCACCTAATATCTTAATCCCCAGCCTATCCTTAGGGAAATTGCGCCAGTAGACATCTGTTCGGTCCTGTCAGGACCCGTTTGCGAACGAACGCCAATACTTACAGACTTGAACCATTAGGGTGCCCATAAGCATCCAGTTGAATGCGTTGCCTAAAAACTGTATGGACCATATGGAACTTGGAGTTGTTACTCGGTATAATATTATTTTACCGACCATTGGGCCCACTCTGAAGCAACGGTGGCATTAGAGAAGAAGTGGGCTTCGACTAGACGCACGTACGCGGTAACAGGATTGGCAAGTATAACAGGCTGCTGCGAATTGCTGCGTTCGGTGATGGAGTCGACCATATTTTAACGCCGGAGGAATGGGAGCCACCACGTTGGAATCGTCGGATGGCTTAAAACCGGTTTTTTTTGTGGAGGATGGGAGCACCAAGTAACTGATAAAATCAGCGGTACGAGATAAAACAGTACAGCCATCTCGGGAAGATCGCCGGTGTCGGGTCCTACAGCAGCCGAAAGTTATGGAGACATCCAGGAATAGAGGAAAGATGAGCGCAGGTCGATAAATTGTAAACCCAGCTAGTGTCGCAAACAAACGGCGTCCGTGGGCCGGTGGGTCACCTACGAAGGAAATGATCGGCAATGAGGACGGCACCACTTTCACTGCGTGTAGACTATCGGCAGCGAGAGGCCAACGGGAGACTTAGGGCCAGGGGGAAAGCGTGATCTATTGCCAGTGGGAGAAGTCTCCGAAGGCTGTTAATAGCTTTTCACGGGACCACTGATTGGCATCCGTGTGGCGTCGAAGTGTGCCATACAGCGGGATCGAGGAGATGAACGCACATTCCTTGATGTGCGGCACATTTTCGTCAACCACCGCGGCAGAGAAGAAATTGTTCGAGCGAAGCCGTGCATCGGATGTGGCATGTTTGACGCCAGTTCTGTGGACGATCTGCTCAGATCAGTTGTTTTGGAGGTCCGGTCAGAAGAATTTACAGAAACTTGGTTGGGGCCTGTCCAATAGTTTTTTGACCCAATTTAGCAAAAAAAATCACCGAAAAAGGGGGAAATGGTAGTTCATTGCCCCCGGTGATCAATTACGTTGGAACTTGGGAAGCCGGAAAAATTAATTCAAGCTATGCTACTACACGGGCCTACTACACTACTCACACTCGATATGGCTCCCAATGAATGAGGCCAATGGTGGCAGGAGACAAGAGCATTTGAAACTTCGCGCGCATTCTCACGCAGACTTCGCACCTAAAATTGCCAAATTTAGGCACAATACTTTGACCTTCAAATAGCACCTCGAATTGCGCCTCCGCTGAATTAAAATAAAATGAGGCTGAAATGCGAACTAATAGTTTCGATCCGACTGATGTTGAAACCGGAACTAATTGACAATTTTAAGACAAAGATTAAAATCCGGCTTCACTGGAACAAATTTTAATCACCGGGCTTAAGATTACAAACAAGTCCAGCTGAACGGGGAGCCTCAACTATTTATGTCAGTTTTTGGAAAAGGGCAGTTTACACTCAACATATCAGCTCCACGGAAATCAGAACTGAAGACTTGAATATTGATTTCCGTTTCAGTCCTCCCGATACTAGAAGTTTCAGCTTTAGCTTCGGTGCCATTGAAATGTGAACCTAAACTATGAATTTGAGTTGAGCTGAAACTCAGTCCGCGGATGATACACCGCTCATCCGCTGTTCGTCCACTCGTCATCCTTGGACCAGCATATATCCGCATCATTGTTCCCAAGAGTTGTGAGCTACACAAACATGCGTTGCAAACCACACAAAACATGAGTTGTCTTCTGTTCTGAAAGAAGTGATCAAGACCTGCCTGAAGTTGGGGTGTATTCTGCTCAAATAATTGCTGGACATTGTATATACGGCGGGATGTTGATTATTGGACCCTATATATTAGCAGAAGATTGATGAAGATGCGATCCCAAACCGAGGACAGACGGGATGGCGTACACGCGGGGTTGGATGATTTATATTCGTTTGCTGTGCACCATGGCATGCGGACTATATTTGTGAAAGCGCTACGGTTTGTGCGGCCACATCAGATGTGCCACTGTCAGCTGCACCATCGGTTCCGGCATTCCGCCACACAGGGCGAAGGTTCCCTCTAAGAGCCCTAACTTCTCCCTTTCGCTGGTGCTGGTTTTCCCGCTGGCATGGGAGGGGGGGGCTTTTTTCCGGCAACATTATTGGCAATTTCTTGCTCGTGACTGTAGTTGAGTTGCAGCTTCTGCAAGCTGAGTTGGAGGGATTTCAAATTTGACGTCTGGGGGTTGACTCCAGACTTTCTACGCACCGCTGGGCTGTCGTGGCACGGGACGTTTCCCCTGCACGTCGTCGTTTCGCTCGCCACTGGCGCTTGCGCGCGGGGTTTCAAATCATTGATGTGCCCACAGTGGTGCCGCTGTCGTAACGCGGGAATGCCAACGTTTTCTCCAGCGCCACAGGGGATCAAGATTGAGCCCGTAGCATATATTCTGGCGCAATGTATGTAGTGCGGACACCGACTGTTTCTCGATGGAACCGCGCCGGAATATACCTGGCTACCCGGGGACCCTAAGCCTCAGGTTTGGGGCTACCCTAGTAACCTTACCACCAAGATCTAACCTATCTAAATCTGTTTGCTGACAGATTAGGAAGATCTCCACTACATTGTAGAGGCAAGTGTACGTAGTATTCCTCAACGGAACGGGATCACCCCGATACATCTTCGGGCCCTTCTTCCTTCCGTGTCATCTGAACGCCTCGGAGATCTCATCTTCCCTACTTATGGCTATGTAGTTTTGATCGCATTTACCAGCCAATCGGGCCCAACCCTGAATCCTTTCCACCACACTTCCACCACCAGGTGCAATGGACTTCCGAACTGCATCGCTCGTCTTCGCCTCCTGTGCTGTGGGCTATCTATTGCTGAGGATTCGCCGAAGAGATCATCTATCAGTTCCTCCCGGCCCACCGACCCACCCGCTGATAGGAAACATTCTCAAGTTGCCGAGCGACGCCCCTTGGCACACGTTGCTGGATTATAAAAAAGAATATGGTTTGTGATAAAATCGCGCTATTAACTCGTTGTGGGTTCGATACCCCCCACAGGCGACCTGGTATATCTCCACGGCCTGGGGAACCGCGTCCTCATCGTCAACAGTCTTCCATCCATCAACGAACTTTTGGGTAAAAGATGGAGTACTTATTCGGACCGCCCCACTTTCACGGCTGTGGGGGAGCTGATGGGCGTCGAACAGGTATGTGTTTTCTTGTTTATGTTCATGTTGGATTTAATTGTTCCGGACTTCACAGAGCATCGGCCTGATGCGGTATGGTGACGCATGGCGCGAGCAACGGAAAATAATGCACAGTTCTTTAAATATCACGGCGGTGAAACAGTGGCGTGCTGTGCAGCAGGACTTGGCTGTACTCCTCTGTAAGGATTTCCTGGATAGCCCACGAGACTTCATGCACCATATACGACTGTGACGAATGTCTTCCTCCTCGCTGTCTCCTCCTCGCTTATTTTTCTGTTCTTTAGAACAATAGCGCGTATTACCTTGTATGTGGCATATGGCATATTCGCTCCAAACATGGAAGACCCAGTCTGTGCATCCTTATCACCAACGGTATTTTCTTTCTGAATCTGTTGTATTAGTATGTCAAAGACAACGAAGAAACTATGACCATTGTTGGAGAAGGAATGTCTCCTGGAGCATTCCTCTGTGACATTATTCCAATCTGTGAGTCCCTCATTTACACTTACTGCCACTTTCTACTAATGACACTCTAGTGAAATACAGTCCTTCATGGGTTCCCTTCCAGCGGCGGATTGCAAAATCAAAGATTGTTATCCACCGTACAGTATACCAACCCTACGAGGACATCAAGAAGCTTGTAGCAGAGGGAACGGCTCCTCCTTCGGTGACAAGAGACTTGATCACTTCTGAGAACAATGACCCTCTTGCAGTCTGGACAGTGAGCAATATTTACGCGGGTATGTGTCTCTGTTCAACTTGAGTTTCCTCCAATCCAACAATATTTAGCTGGAACGGAAACGGTGCCACATATTCGACTCAATAGTTTCTACCACCGTCCTAACCGACCCAGACCGCTGGCGCAGTGCAAAGTTTTGTGCTTGCAATGGCGTTGAATCCCCAGGTACAGAAACGAGCTCAAGACGAGATTGACAAAATAGTGGGTGTTGACCGCATTCCAACCATCGCGGATATGGCCGATCTCCCATATATTCGGGCAGTTATGAAGGAGACTCTGCGCTGGCATCCTTCCGTGCCTCTCTGTGAGCACATTTCTATTATATATTATGTTGCTTCAACTAAGATCATTGCAAGCTCTACCTCGGAGGACAGCCCAAGACGATATATACAATGGATTTTTCATTCCCAAGAATACAATGGTACTCCCCAACATCTGGTAGGAATTCTACAATACTTCCTGTGCCAAATTCGCCAACACATCTTCTCACAGGGCGATTTCTCGAGACACCACGGACCCGGAGGACTTCAGCCCGGACAGATTTCTCAACGAATCCAATAGACCGGTTGACCCTTTCGAGTATGTCTTTGGAGCGGGTCGCAGGTAATCTCGGTTGGAATATAACGACAAGATCATACCGATATATTCCTTATAGAGTATGCGCTGGCGTTCACTTAGCTGAAAGCTCCATGTTCGCGTTGATGTCCTGCATTCTGTTCACGTTCGATATAATGCCTCTTCCGGGAAAAAAGTTGGCTCCCATATTTAATGGGAGGCACGTCAGGTAAATATCCGTATTTCCGGGTCTCCAAGCGAGGTTCATGATTGTGGCTAGCTCCCCAGAGTCATTCGAGTGTACAATAACACCGCGATCGCAGAGTAAGGCTGCGCTCGTGAGACAGAATGCCGCCAATGTTATGATGGCTTCTTGAATTAAATCGTACGTACGTATGACCGTCAGGTCAAAAATCATTCAATTAACACCATCTTTTAGCAGGTGGCAAGAGAGTGAGTAGTTGTGATACGTCGGGAACTCAATATATCCTTCAATCCATCCATTATGCCTTTGTATATGGCAGCGGGTATAGAACCTGTCTGATGAATTCGCTGATTGTGAGGATTTATTTACTTGTAAAAAAAGAACAGTTCATATTTCCATTATCATTTGTGAACAGTTTTTACTTTTGTGAAATTAGCTTTTTGGCCCACTTGGGGTTCTGGGAGGGTGTTCTGAAGTGAAATATATACTAAGATGTACTGCGTCTGTGGAACTTACGTTCACCCTCAGGCGAATTAAAATAGGGATTTCAATGTATACCCCTATCTGCCGGTTCTAGCTGGGTAGTCTCATGGGCCAACCCCGTCAGACCTCTGACTAGAAATGGCTTCAATGTAGTGCGCGTGATCTGATCAGTGTCTTTTCATTTAACACTGTTACGAGTACTTATGTAATAAGTCTCGTCTCTTTCAGAATGCTCGATCAGCAAAATCATCGATTTTTTCCTGTGTTATGCTCGAAACGTTGAGGTACTCTTTAGGGGCTGTGCTATTGAAATTAGTCGCCATGCTTAATTTCCATTCAAAAAATCGTATTGAAAATAGCGGCTGTGTCATTGTTCATGTTATTTTGAGATCATTGATGGATTTTTCACCGAGTCATCTTCTCAAAAAAACTTTTTGTCTACCGGTTAATCGGGTAACTGGAAGTCCGAGCTCTATCTATGTCTTAATCTAATCTAGGGATCATCGCATCTAACCCGGTCGGCTTCTTCGGCATGGTAGTGCGGCCTCCGATGAGGTGTCAGTGTGCTGGCGTTTTTTCTTTTCTTTGCCTTCCACCCTCATGGCCTCGTACACACCCTTGTCTATCTCGTCATACGCCCTCCTCACGGACATCGCGTTCGAGATCATGGCCGATGCAGACATGTGGGCTGTGCGATCACAAGCAAGGTCATCGCGTGGGGAAGCACATGCTCGGGGAGAGAAGGCTCGAGCGGACTCGTCTTCGCTATCTTCGTCCACGTACATGACAGACCTCTTGTGGACATCAGTCTGAGCTTGAACAGTTCGATGAGCCGTTGTCAACTTGGAGCAAGCGGCCATTCGTTCTGCCATCATGGTATTCTGTATATGTGTTAGTGCTGGAACTCTCTCCCATTTGATAAAGTTCTTCTGTGTTGTGTCCATTCACAGGAAAGCAGGTGGTTCAAATCCACCCGAAGACATGATTCATCAATGCGTATTTTTATTCCTAATGTAGGCACCGCGCGACACAGATATGGGTGTTGTATATCTTGGAGACGAACACTTCACCTGCAGAGTAGTCAAACCCAATGGTACCCTATGGTATCATGACGGTATTCTTACTGGGTCAACGGCTCGATACGACGGACTCCTGCATGCATTGCCGCCTCCATTTATTTCCTCTTGCAATATAGATGGTGACATCAAAGAAACTAGTGCTGGCCAAAAATACGATACGGTTGAATATATTTTGAATATATTCAGTTGAATACGGATACGATACGGGGTTCAGGTCACCCACAAGATATGAATATGACTGAATATGAATACGATATGATATGAATATAATATGATACGGGGTCTGTCGTATTCAAATATATTCAAATATGCCCGCCACTATAATCTTCCCACCAGTGGTTTAGGTAGTCATTTTAGCTCAGTTGGATGTGGTGCTCCTCTTGCTTGTAGCGGCCGGTCCAATCCTCCTTAATACCTTTTTTGTTTTCCATACTACTCACCGGCTTCTCGGACCTGCCGGATCCCCGGCAAAGCTGCAACTGCCGGCCCGGCTGGCCACCTAGCGGATCATCCTGCTGCATAGCGGCGGACTTCGAAGCGGACTTGAAGCGGACTTTGAAGTGGACTTGTGCCTTCACTTCCGACCCTTAAGTTCTTCCTGTCATATTTTTGGCCATGTCTGCTACAAGCTCTGTCGACGACGCCTCGGCAAGCCTTCTTGCTACCATCAACAGCCTTCCTACATCTACATTGAGGCCATGACCAGTTTGGGATGGCGATGGAACTAAAGGGCAAAGCGTCGTCCACAAGTGCTGTCCCCGATGGTAAGGCAGAAGCAAGGCGGAAGTGGATCTATATACAGGTAATATTTCTCCAGTGGAACGAGACTTCGACAGTCCGCTAGGTTGGTGGAAGGTGAGTTTCACTGAATCACAGGTCAAAAAGCAGCTAATTCTGTGGTACAGAAAATACAGGGTACATTGCAGTTCATGGCTCTTCTCGCGTGCGATATTTTGGCCATTCCGGGCGTAAGCATTTCTGTGGAGAGCCTCTTTTCGAGTTTGAAACACACGTTAGCCGATTCCCAGTCGTCTATGACTGTCCTTACCACCGTGCTGGACATTGTTACCAAGGAGTCGTTGAAGTCGGAGCTTGGTGAAGGTGTGAACTACACAGATTTTATCAAGATTCATATAAAGTAGAATATATTTAAATATATTCAAAATATATTCGTATTCATAGGCATGAATATGAATACGATACGATACAGATATGATACGGGTCTGAGGACTGAATACGATATGGATATGAATACGATACGACATTTTGCGTATCGTATTCGTATTTGGCCAGCACTAAAAGAAACAGTAGGTGTACTGTACGTGAAAACTGGCTAGGACGGAGTATATACCAGGTAAGGGCTATTATTCCCCCTATGATCTGTATACGCAGACTTTTATTACACATATATGCTTCACCGCTCCTTATGTAGTTTGCTAGAGGATGGACGAGAATTGGATTAGATAGGCTGCATCACAGCCACAGCTGTCAAATAAGAAGTTTCCTCACCCGTCACAGAGTCGGAGAGGCCAACACCGTGTTTTTTTTTTTTTGGTAATCAGGATGAGGGACCCGTTTACGAATTTGAGGTACTAAACACTATTGAAAGAACTAAGCACGAAGATAAGTACGAGTTTTGCCGGGCAACGCCACGGCCCCACTACCCAAGTGTTTCTGGCTTCCTTCTGCGACCGAGTTGACGCGTAATCAACCATAGTGTCGATCTCCAAATAAGGCCTCGCAGCGGCATTGCGACTTCCGGCCCAAGCGTTCTTCTGACGGGATGCGTCTAAATATAAACATAACTCGCTTTCTCGTACGTACTTCCCAAGTGAAGCTTATGCAGAGCTTGCGTCGATCATCTTGACGGAGCGGACGCCCGCGTTCATTGATCTGGCTGGTTGATTCACGCACGGTATTACCAATTGCTGCGGGAGAAGCTCGTTTATTACTTGAGGAGCATTTTTAAACGCGTCTAGCCCCCAGCGTACGTATCGCTCCCCTCTAGTTAAAGACGCGGCAGAACGCAACCAATAACCAGTGCTGATGTTTACAGCTTTCCACTAGTGCGGGGAGTACGATTGGCTGTTCCACAAATATTCGGTTCAAGTGGGGGCCGGATATACCTCCTCAGAACAACCCACGAGCAGGCCAAAAACCCAGGCCCATATGCTGTTTCCCGCTATCCAGCACACACGGGGGCACCAGGGCTGTACTTAGTGCGGTGTTTACCCTCATGTACGGCTCTAGGTGGTTCGCTGGAGCAAATACGACAGCATGGGGACAATTCTTGACCCCAACTTTATCGTCTCTGCGCCGCTTGTTGTCCGCGCTTGTTTGAGAGGCCACAAGGAGGACTCTTACTGGAAAACTCTAAAGCAGGTTCTGCACATAATCCACGCAGCGCTTACACCCAATGAAGAATATTCGGGAATCGAGCACCGTAAGTGCTTTCATAGCTGTCCCCCTATTCACATTTTCGGCTTTTTTAGCCAGAACTGAGTCCATTTATTCCCCTGGGTTGATGTGGGTTATTATTATTACTTGCTGTTGACTTACTGTGAACTTGGTGATGGTTTGGATCTTGCCCATAACTTGTTCAGAGACCCAATTTCAATCTGAAGTTGGGTAACTAAAGTGACAGAGCCAAAGCCGTTGTAGCCGATGATGAGATATTATCCCAGTGCGCGGGCCAGAAAGGAAAGAAGGTTGAATTTGACTATGAAGCGTAAGGAAAAATAGTGGGAGCCAAAACAGAAAAATAGGTCAGTGGATGCAGGAATTGGGGGGTTTTGCTCTCTATATTTAGCAGCTGCGACGTTCGCCTTATTCTTTTCTTGAGTGGCATGATACCTCGCCCTGGATTTAGAATTTGAAAGAAGTCAGTGTTGAAATACTACATATTCAACGATGTTGAATGCTCATAAATATCCTGCCACGCCGTTGAAATAATCTGCAGATGAAAGGCTGGAAGGAATTTCGACCTAGAGGGTGGGAGATTAGCATTCAATATCCAGCTGCCGGCGATATGAAAAGGCGGGATCGCAACGCAACATCATGTGGATGCGGAGAGTCGAACCTCAGCTACGGTGCAACTCGCGGCTCTATCACAGTCATTGCGGTGGACCGCTGTGCACCGTGCACCACATCCGCTTGAATCCTTTCTTCTATATGTATGTAACAGAAAATGGTCAAAGGGGAAGGAACCCGAAAAAAAGCGGAAACAAGCTTGGTTACAACCGATACGGGCGCGGGGAGTCGAACCCCGGCTGCTGCACTGAAGCATGTCCCCCTATTTAACAGCTGTGCACCGTGCAACACGTCCGCTAAGATCGATTGTGTTGAGTTCTCTGGTAAAAGTTATTTTGAATGTGGCGCACCTTGGCATCCGAGTAGCAATTATTATTAGAAGCCGATGTTATGTAACATAAATATTCTGCAATGTCGAATTTTTTTTTGAAAGATTCTGTGGGTAAAAGAGCTCGAAAACAGCTTCAACTTGACAGCTATG
Source organism: Mycena rebaudengoi (assembly GCA_029282285.1). Classification (NCBI taxonomy): domain Eukaryota; kingdom Fungi; phylum Basidiomycota; class Agaricomycetes; order Agaricales; family Mycenaceae; genus Mycena; species Mycena rebaudengoi. The sequence continues at coordinate 2,157,088 of JARJCX010000002.1, read as the reverse complement.
CACCGTGCACCACGTCCGCTTGAACCCTTTCATCGGCCGTGTGGTATATTCGTTTAAATTTGGTGCATCTGTTATATAAATATTTTGTATGCAACTAGAGAGTTGAAGTTGAAATACGGACCGGGGAGAAGTAGGGCCGGCGAGAGGACTGTGAATTGTTAAGAAAAAAATATTCAGCCACTGAGGATGATAATTTGAAAATCTGCGTACCCAAATGAGAAATAGCGGGACAAATAAAACCAAGTCGAAGAATCACGCTGACGCGCAACGCGGGGAGTCGAACCCCGATTGCTTTGTAGACACTCCAGATTTTCTCATGTTTCTCAGCCGTGCACCGTGCACCACGTCCGCTTTACTGTTGAACCCTGGCGCATGATGAATGACTTTAGATTTCGGCTACCTTAATGAATATTTAGGACACAAGCAATCGGCAACGGATCCCAGTCGGTGATTTGGTGGTGTGGAACTGGCAAAGGGGGGAGAATAGACATTAAAGAAGCTGGAAATTTGATTTTAGTCGTAAAAAGGCTAGTAGCGGTCGGATCCCGAGCAAAAAAACTTTTACGTCCCCTTATGCTGCATCAAACGAGAGTTGGTGTTGAAATAAATAGCTACCGGAGAGAAGTATCCGTAGGAAGGACTGTGGACTATTGAGAAAAAGGGTTTATGCGCAGAAGATAGTGAATGTGCGTACCCAGATGTGAAGCAGGGAGAGCCGAGAAAAAAGACGAAAAAACAAGTGTCCGATAAGACGAAATGCGGACGCGGGGAGTCGAACCCCGGTTGCTACGTACATATGGAGTACCCCACCACTTTTGACAGCCGTGCACCGTGCACCACGTCCGCTTCAATACCTTGTTTAGCAACATAATAGGTGGTGGTGAATAAATTGCACCGCACCCAATTGCTGTGCCAAAAATCCCAGCCAGAGCTTTGAGTGGAGAACCTGTCGAGGAGAAGGATAAAATAACATGGGATGAAGGGAGAACAGGTGCGGAAAGAATGGCGGAAGGAGGAAATATGGATCTAGTCAGTGAGAAAACTACGCATAACGACGAAAAAAAAGACTGACGGTTTACTCGGATCAATGCGGACCACCCCGGTTACTGCCTACAGCGAATAGATTTATAGAGGCGCCACTTTTGACAGTCGTGCACCCTCCGCTTTTCTGGCTTGTCGAGTTCCAAGGCACATCCATCAGTGACTTTGCGACATGATGGTTCGAGACCAAGCGAGGTTGTGCATGTTTGGCACCGCCTCTCAAAAACTTATGCAGCGAGCGGGCGCAGACTCGCCATACCGCCCCTGACGCGCCCTCTTTCCACGGGTGCTAACCCAAATGTCGGCCCGCGCACGCCGCTCGACGCTGTCCTCAGGCTCAGCACCCAAGTAACCACAGCATCGCTGCGGCGGTCCTCCTGGCTGCCCTGCCTGCGGCCCGCCCACCTGCCGCTTCCGCCCGCGTGCCCACCGCCTGCGCCGTCCGATTTCCCGCGCCGGCACGCCCGCCGCCCTGGCCCTGCTACGGGATTACGACGTCCCGCCCTCCCGCTTTGTCCTACCCGTCGCCGCACATGCCCTCTTCCGGCCCGCGGCCCTCGCTTCTGGTGCTCTCTCCGGAGCTCGTCTCGCACCCCGCACTGCGCCTCGCGACCGCGCTTTTGTCGTTGCGCGCAGGCTGCTGGGTACTTGAGCGTCTCATTAAGGACTACCGCCTGCGCAAGGCGCTGCTCGCTAGGGTCCTGTTTTTTATTCCCGAGCCAATTATAAACGGTTTTTTTATTTTTCGTTTATAAACAGGTGTTATAAACATGTTTATAAACACCTCCGCCTAAAATGGCTAAAATTCCAGCGTATCAACCTCCCCCTGCCACATGCTCTTTCCAGCCGCATTCTTCCCGCTCTGTGCACTCCCTGTCGCCCGCTCTGCCCAATTTTCCAGGCTTCCGATGTCGTTTGCACCTGGAATGGCCTTGTAAGTTGTCCGCGAGTAAATCCGAAGAAGTCGTGCTCGTTCCCAATCGGGATACTGTCAGGTAAATGGTTGAGAAGGCAGTTGAGGTCTTTAAGCTCCTCCTGATATAGTCTCGTTCCCGCCGTTATAGGGCAGTCGCTCGCTGCGCTTGCGGGCAGAGAGCGGTCCTCCGGACCGGGCGGAAAGATCCGAGGCAGAATTTTGATGAAGTATGTCAAGTCAGCACTGCCCTATAACGTCTGGTGCAACTCGTATAGAAAACGGGCGATCGTGTCACGCTTTTTTTAATCCACTTCGTTTTCCAACTTCTCCGCAATTTATGGTCCCAAGCTACTTTCTATTATACTACGCTGCATATTCCATTAATTTTGGTAGTGCACACGGCCCTCCGGTGCACTCAGAATTAAAATTAGATCAGGACTGTATAAATATCGGTTTACAGTGGACTGTTGAGCCTGAAAATTATTTTCATAGCCCTAGCATCATTGGTTCGTCATTATACACAAAATAGAGCCTGCTCAAGAGCTGTAGAGCCGGCGGAACCTATTGCTTGAGGAAGTGATCAAAATGTTGACTTGTTGAATCTCACTCATCTGTGGTGTTTTTCGAGCATTTATTTCCCCTAATGACATCCATGTTACTTTCTAAGTGAATCTGAAGTATAATTTCTGAGTCCGTGTCTGTACATTGCCTATACTGTACCACCCTGTAGGAAGGCAACGGTCACGGTCACGACAGGGCGGTTGCGTTGCCTATTTCTCGACAGGTCACGATCACAGTAGGGGTGGTTGCTTGAAAAAAATCGTGACATTGAAAAAAATCGGAAAATATCGGAAAATATATATTTATAGGTATCTAAGGCCCTCTAATCATCGTCCTGAGCAGTGTAACTATAGTCGCTAGCGTTGCCGTCCTCTGAACTTGATTCTTCCCTTTCTGTTGCACCAACCTTTGTCCACAACTTACCACTATTTTTAACCTGGTTGCCTCTTCAGGCAAGGGTCACGATCACGGTGGCGGCCGTTGCTTGAAAAATAGGCAACGCCTATGTCACGGTCCTCGGGGGGTTGCCTTCCTACAGGGTGGTACAGTATTATCAAGAACTGAGGGCAATAGGGAGGTGTGACATCTGTGACGAGATAAGAGCGATCGCCTGTTTGCTACGCGAGATGCACCAGATGTTAGGGTATGGGTTCCGGTGTGTCTTTTTCAACATTTTTCTGCCCCAGATTTTAAACTCCGCCCATACCCGAACATCTGGAGCCGAGATTACTCCTGATAATACATGACGCCGGAGCCAGACATTATGAAGAGCTCAGAGTCGCGACGGAGACGGAGAAACATGAGATCAAGTTGATCGGAGATCTCCGGCTATTGGCTGTACAGAATTATAAACCGGCAGTTTTGCCGAACCATTTAAAAACCGGTTTATAAACCGGTGTTTATAAACATGTTTATAAACCAGCATTAAAAACAGGACCCTACTGCTCGCCCTCCTCGCGCTTGGGCGTTTGCCTGATGGTTCCCTTCACCCCTGCCGTCCGTGCCCACTTCGCGCGCCGTCTCGCGCGGGTCGTACCCACCTTCGTCACTTAGTTACTTCGGTTAGGAACGTGAAAGTTCGTCACTTTGATGGGAATGTGTGAAAGTTCGTCATATTGCCTGGTTTCTGTGAAAGTTCGTCAGTTTAACTCGGCACGTCCAGAAACCCGGAACATCGGCCATCATTGTTCTTTCAGCAATGTTTTTTCATATAGATCCCCTACCCTAACACTAACCACTAACCCTACCCGCTAACCACAAACCACTAACCACTAACCTCTAACCCTGACCGGCTAACCCGAACCACTAACCGCTAACCTCTAACCGCTAACCAGCTAACCCGAACCAACCGGCCAATCTCGGCAAGCTGTTGATACCCATCACTCCGTGATGTGCCGAGGAGTGGCCGCTTGACAAGCCCGGAATACTAACTCATGAACTTTCATAGAAAGCGTTCAAAATCACGAGCTTTCACGAATTCCCATCAAAGTCACGAAGTTTCACAATGCTAAGCGAAGTAACTAAGTGACGAAGATGGCGCGGACTCGCCTATTCATCCACACGGGCTACTTATTTTCTTTCCGTCTGAACCAAGATTGATATCGTCACAGCTCTACTGATGGATGTAAACCACCGAATTGTGTCGGAGCCTAGTCGAAGGTAAGGAACATTAAGATGAAGCCGGAAAATAAATTTAAAATCAACGTCGGACATTGGGGCAGAAAAAGAGGTTTGAATAATTAAACACTGGCGCACAGCGGCGTTAAAACCAGTGCATGCGGGACAGAACTTGAGAGATAGGTAAGGATTCAGGTATTATACAAAATACCGCGGATTGCCGTGCAAAAAAAAAGAAAAACAGAACGAGGCCAAGAGAATGCGGACGTGGGGAGTTGAACCCCAGTTGCTGTCTTACATAATGGTGGTCTACCTATTGGAGGCAGCTGTGCACCGTGCACCACGTCCGCATTATTCACCTTGTTGAGCTGAAGGCTAGGTGGTGGATTTTGGCTCATCTGTAGTACGATTCTCTACATAGAAAATCGAACAAGTTCAAAGAAGGAACATAAAATCAACCAGAGTTTAAAGATCTCGTCCACGACAATGTGCAGGAACTTCTCTTTATCAAGGTGGGTGAATGGAGATATTGGATCAGCGCGTGTGTTGGAAACACAAAAAACAAAAACCCCCGATTAGAATCACGTTGAATACGGACGCAGGGAGTCGAACCCTTGTTTGCTGCGAGAATCAATCCGTTGCTTTAGTTTTAGCAGCTATGCATCGTGCACCACGTCCGCTTTTTCCTGTTATTCACTCCCATTGTAAGTGGGGACGGATTCAGAGTCTTTCCTGACTGGCAACTTGATTAATTGAACTCCAGCTCGTCGGTGGAATATTTTCGTGGATTCTGACCCGGCAGGGAGAGATTGAAAGATGACAAATAATAGCGGCCAAGGCGCGAACTTCCGAGATGCGCAAATAATAATGTATGCTCGTTATGATCAAGCCAGCACTAATTCGTATCGGACTGAAAAGAAAGAAAAAAAGGTGTGAAATACGGAAACCCCATTCCCTCGGGAGGATTCGAACCTCTGCATCCGTCGACGGCAAATATGCGCATGCAGCGGGTGATGTTCCACAAGGGATGGTTTGCCTACCACAGAGCCGAGACATATGTAGCTCATAGAGTGGCAAAAGCGCATTCAGACGATCCAGCCTCGGGAAATTGAATTTTCGAACCTGCTATAAGTTTTGTAAATTCGAAATGTGCGTTTATCAGTCCGTAAATCGTGAAATATGTCCCCTTTCGCGCCAACAGGGCTCATCAATTTTTGCGGCGCGTGAACGCGCCACTTGAGTCACATCACCAGATCACCTGACCGTCCCGCTCTTTTCGCCCTTCTCCTCTTCTTGCAAGACCGTCTTCCTCGTTCACGCTGCCTTTAAACCTACGCCACCCACGGCTCACACCGCCCTCCTCGGGCGACGATTCGGATGCGGACGACGTGGATCCCGCGCTCGTCCTCGCCGCTGCGGAGCAAAGCCGTCTGAGGAGGCGGCCTGCGGTGCATCTGCCCCGCCGCTCTGCGCAGTCTACTACCGACGTTTGGGATCTTGATCATCAGAATACGAGTTCGGGTGCGAGTGGGAGCGGATGGCGGACGCTGTATTGCGGAGTATACGGCGACGACGAATCCGACTGTGATGAGCGCATCCTTGACACGCATCGTCCGGGGGGGCCGCAGATCCTGCCGATGCCACCCCCAGCACCATCAGCGACGACGGATGGCCAGCACAAGCGCAAACGCAAACACAAATGGAAGAACGGGTGCGGGGCGCGGGTGCATGGCGAGGCGGTCCCCGTCTCTGCACGGTTTGGCGCGGGCGCTGGTGGACTTGGAACTGGCGCGGGCGGAATTGGATTTGGATTAGGCGGTGGGACCGGATGGCGCGCACCGCGCGCGGGCGTCGAGGGCACCGTCGTCCCGCTCGAGGCGCGCTATTTCTCCAGGGAGGCGAGGGCGGCGCTGCGGCTGGGCGCTGCGGGCGATGACGGAGAGGGAGGGGACGGCAGACGGCGGGACGTGTGCGGGTGTTGCGTGCAGGGCGTGGGGTGTGCGGTTTGGTGAGTGGCGTTCTTTCTTTCTTTCTTTTCCATTCTTTTTTGTGCGGCGCATCGTTCGCGTCGTCTGTTCGTGCCGTTGGTGGCCGACAAATTGACGATTGGAGACGATGAGGCCTTTTTTTACGCCACTTCTCTTTATTTTGCGGACGCCACCGCTTTCTCATCTTCATCTCCTCCTGTTTTACGCGGCGCAGGTGGTCTTCTTCTTCTCCTTACGTACGCGCCATTCCCGCACTGCCGGGCGCGTTCGCGCGCTGCGCAGCATTATTCCTCCATTTCCTCCACTGCGCCCTCTCCACATGCGCTGGTGCTTGCTCACCCACAGTTCACTTTCTTTTTATTCCTTTATTTCTATTTTCTTCCATCCGGGACGCGCGCGCGCGCCTGCGGGATCGTGGGCGGGACAGACCAACAGCGCCGCCCCGCAGCGGGGGCGGAGGGCGAGGCAGGCGCGGAGGAGGGGACACCGGGGAGGGAGAAAGCGGAGAGGAGGGCAACGGCAGAGACGCGTTCGCGTGCTGCGTAGCATCATTCCTCCACTGCATGCGCTAGCTGGCGCCTTTCCACCTGTAGCGCGTCCAGTATCCGCTGTGTCTCCACATTTCGTCTCCCCCTGCCTTTGCTTCTCTCTGGAGTCTGCGCGTTTCTTCTTCTCGACTGCTGTATCCAGTCCTTTTTATTCTTTTCTTTTCTTTTCTTTTTTCTTTTTTCATTAACGTTAATGTCGTTCTTATCTTCCATCCCCACCCCACCCATAACTAACGCCTCCCCACGCAGCGGTAACCCCCTCGGCGCGTTGCGCACGCTCTGTGCCGTACACGCGCCTTCCTCGACGCGGCATGGGCTTCCTTCGGCGCGACAAGATGGGCGTGGGCATACGCCTCCTTCGGCCCGGCAAGATGGGGCGAGCGCTGCCATCTCCGTGGCGGACGTACGGGCGGCGGACGTGCCCCCGCCGCTCGCGCCGCTTTCAGACGACGACAGCGACAGCGACATGCGAACCGACGAAGCCCACACCGACAACGCCGACGAAGTCGGGGACATTGAGATACCACCCGTGCTCGCAGAGGCCGATCGCCCCCCGCCGCTCGCGTCGCCTTCAACGCTGGGGGACGACGACATCCTGGACCTGCGGGATCGTGGAGGGGACACACCAACGCCGTCGGCCCTCTTGCCCGCGCCTGTCGCGCCACGGGCACTTGACGAACAAAACGCGCCACCTCCAGTCTCTGATATTGCACCTCCGCCTCTCGAAGATGCCACGCCGCTCCCACACACGCCCGTACGCGAAGACGTGCCGCCGCCCGCGCTCACAGCGGCGCAGGCGCTCGCGACGCTCGGGGTGCGCTCGGACGCAGACGCTTTGGCGGCATGGCTGGGGGGCGAACGCGCCATGCCCGCGCGCGAAGAGGTGGCGCACGAAGACGTGCCGCCGCTCGCCCTCACGGCGTGGCTCGGGGTGGAGGCGTGGCTGGGGGACGACAGCGACGCGCGCGCGCGCGAAGACGTGCCACCGCCCGCCCTCACGGCGGCGCAGCTCGGGGAGCGCTCGCCCTCGGAGGCGGACGCGCTGGTGGCGCGGCTGGCGGCGTGGGCCGGGAGGGCCTCGGCCGCTGTGGTATCGGAGGAGGAGATGGCCCCGGGCACGGACGGCGTGGAGGGGGGAGGCGGAGACGAGGCAAGTCACGAGGCGGACTACTTCGTCTTCCTCGCGGACGCGGTGAGCCCGTCGGTGCCGGTATCGGTGCAGGAAGTGTGCGTGTCTTTCTTTCTTTGTGCACATCTCTTTTCATGTCCTCCATCGTTATGCTGCTACTCTTCATCCAACCCGCCTTCATACTCTCCACGGTTGTTTCCCTTACATCCTCCTTTTCCCCGTCGCGTCTCCCCTCCACATCCATATCTGCCCTCCCATCCCTCCTTCACCGCTCTTTTGCCTTCCCCTCGTTGTCTTCCGTCTCACATCTCCTCTCCTCTCTCCCTCTCCCCTCCGTACCCCCCGAACCTAACTTGCCATTCTTTTTTTTCTTTCGTTTAGAGCCCGCCCCCCCTTCCAGCCCCGCCACCGCACGCTGCCGCGCTTCGTTAACTGGACGATGCCCCTCGATCGGGCAGAGGGTGCGAGTTCGGCGAGGGCAGCAGACAGCGCGGGTACAGCGGCGAGCACACTGTCCACCCGCCCGCCCGCGCACAGCCTGCAGGACGCGCGAGATGTGATGCTGCGGGAGCTGGCGGCGGCGGAGATGCGGGAGCGTGGTGCGACGGGGAGCGAGCTAGGTGGCGAAGACGCGGGTCCCTCAACCCCGGTGGCTTCCGTCTCTGGTGGCCAGCAGGACGCCGACGACAGCGATACGTGCGTGGCTCCCTCCTCTCTAACTTCGCGGCCGGCCCCACTGACGCTGCGTCGATTCATAGGATCTCGCGCGGGTGGGACCTCGTTTATGGCGTGTTCGACTGGCCTGCCCCTATACCAGTCGAGGCCGACGCCTGGCCTGCCCCATCGACACGGTGCGTATCCCGCACATCTTCGCCGACCGCTGACGCCAATTGTAAGTAGGACCCCGCGCGCACCTCCGAGTCTGCGCCGTACGGCTACGCGGCCTGCCCCTGCGCACGTCGAGGCCGACGCCTGGCCTGCCCCATCGACACGGTGCGTATCCCGCACATCTACGCCGACAGCTGACGCCAATTGCAAGTAGGACCCCGCGCGCACCCCCGCCTCTGCGCCGTACGGCTACGCGGCCTGACGATACGGGCGCTCCGCCTGAAGCGCCTGGCCCATTATTCACACGGTGCGTATCACCCAGCTCCATCCCTTTGCCGACAGCTTACGCCCATTGTACGTAGGGCCCCGCGCGCATCTCCGCCTCTGCGCCGTACGGCTACGCGGCCTGACGATGCGCGCGCTCCGCCTGAAGCGCCTGGCCCATTGTTCACACGGTGCGTATCCATCCCACCTCCATCCCTTCGCACATCTATGCCGACGACTGACACGCATTGTACGTAGGACCCCACGCGCACCTCCGCCTCTGAGCCGCACCGCTGCGCGACCCGACCTTCATGACGCCGCGACGTCGCTGGGGCGACGCGTAGAGCGGCGTGCGGCTGCGGCTCCAGGGGCCTCCGCAGCTGCGACTCCAGGGGCGTCCGCGGCGGCGAATCCACAGGCACGTCCGCTTCGGGAAGCACAGTCGCCCGCGGTGCGGTTCCCCAGCGCGCACGAGCAGGAGGCGTGGCTCGCGGCGGGGCAGCAGGTTCTGCCTGATTTGCGGCGCCGCTCGCTCCCCGACTTGCGCCCGCCCGGAGTGCGCGGCGCGCGGCGCGTGTCGGGACCGGGGGCGAGTGTGAGCGCTGCTGGGGCGAGTGCGAGCGCTGCTGGGGGCGTGTCGCCGACAGAAGAGGGCGGAGGTGGGGACGGTGGAGTTGAAGGCTGGGACGATTCTGCGGGGGACGGGGACTCGGACGGGGGCGAGACAGTGCGGAGGGCTGCTGATGATGATAACGCGGGTTTGGGGGAATTGGAGTGGGCGCGCGTGGTGGAAAGGGCGGCCGCTGCGGACGAGCAGCGCAGGAGGCGAGAGGAGTCTGAGGAGATTGTACGCGAGTTGAGACGGATGGTGGAAGATGATGATTCGGAGGCGGAGACTTGGGCACCAGGGAGGACGGGTGGGGAGCACGACGCCCAGCCCGTCCTTCCGCAAAGGGAACCTGTCATTCCTGGGCGTGTTTTCTGGTTCGAGCGCTGATTTACATGGCAATTTCTTTACTTCTCATTTTTTGGTCCTTTTTCTTTCTTGCTTTCGATTCGACTTTTGCTCTGACATCCTCCTCATCCTCTGTTCTTGTTTTCGTTTCACGATCCGCATGCCATACCCTACATACGACTTTCTAGAATAACCAGTACTGTACATGTCTCGCGTATATTGTATTATGGACTTGCTAACCCTAACAGCTATGTGTGCAAGTACCGGAGCGGGGATCTGGGCAACGAAGGCGCGAACACAAAAATGACAGCGTAGTAAAAGAAAATTATAGCTTGTCACTTGGGGAGAGTCAAAGAGACAGAGAGCTCGTACTTGAAGTCGCGCGTTCGATAGGCGTTGACGATGTAGGTTACACTGGAGGGTGTCTACTAGTTTACTCCGGATCCCCTGTGCATTTTTTGGTCCAAATTGTGGTTGAGTTCAACATATATTTCTTATGAATTATTCAAGGGAGTGGTAATGTCGTGGTTCAGGATTGAGGAAATCATGGGCCCCAAATGCACATGAATGTGCCGTGACTTCAGTATTTGCGCACTAATACGACTTCGCACAATATCTGACACCACGACCGACATTTCACCTCAAGACCTAGCCATAGGAAATACTAGGGACCCTCGGGAGTCGAATCGTCTTCGACCTCCTCGTAAATACCTTGCCCGCCAGAATATTCCCAATGTGCTGAATCCTCTATCTGATGGACCATTAGTCGGGATAAAAGTATTGAAGAGAACACCGACATCACCAGGCTCCGGACGTTCTGTAGAACTACATGAAGTCACAAAAATCCCGTCTTCCATCAAACAGCATAGCACCTCAATCTGGTCTGGCGTGAAGACATCCTTCTGCGCTGTAAGACCCGCAGAGTGCAGAAAGGAATCGCACACCTTGATTGGCCAAAACCGGAAGCTTACTGTACCATTTCGACCGAGACGCAGACGGGGGCCTCTGAACTGAACACTTTTGGTGTCGGTGACGGTGACACTTTCTCAATGAACACCTCTTTTTTTTGAGACCGTTAAACATGTTTAAAACGATTTTGGGGCTGATTAAAATTTCCCCAAAAAACGGGTGAAAATTAAATTAATGACCCTCCTAAATGACTGCCTCGTAACGCTTGGCCCCAATTTTTTGCGCTGACCACGGCCAAGTCCTCTGCATTAGCTTCCACCCCAGACGTCTCGGCGTCGCATTTGGGGAAGGGACCGAAGAGCGGTGAGTGCCCACAATTGTTGTGTGTTGTCCATCTGAGTGCAAGAAAAAGGAGCAGAGCAAGAATTTGGATTTGTGATTTTAAAAGAAGATCTCATACTACCATGGAATCGTGGATTGACGACGAAATCGAATCCTCGGCGAGAGTCAGAGATCTGCTGGCTGGCCGTTTGGAGCATGATAAAGACACCGGCAAACTTGTCAAGAAGTCGTTGAATTTTCGCCATTATTTGAGAGTCAAGCAACCAAAGCATCGGAAGGCATTGACGAAGATGGTCCTCTCAAGTAACGTCGCCGTTGGAAGGAACGCGGCAAGAAGATTGTACCCCAACAATAGAGGCTTTGCCGATTCCGCTATATTTCACGCAATGTTTCAATGTCAGCACACTCCGTTGGTTGAAATTCGGCAAGCCTTCCTTACCAAAGTGGAAGTTGAACTTCCTGGTGTTGCGGGACAATTCCCAGACGCACTTGGACTCTTCCGAAGCAGTAAAGTGTCGACCTTTTCATTTGGGGCGGATGCTGCATGCACAAGCAAGAATTTAAATGTCTTCAGCACGCAGGAACATCAGGAAAGATAAACGATTAAAGGTATTTTTTCGAAGATAAGTCGCGCACTAGATTATGCCTCCAATAATGCCGCTGGTCAATAAGTAGCGTATATACAACAGTTAGTAGAACGAATGCGCTCAAGCGAACAACATCGGCCACTTTTCCTTGATGTCGCTGAGCGCGTCCTTCAAGCTGCCTTGGACGCCCCAGGCCTCACCCGGGTGCGAACCCCACTTCTCCGTCTGCCACCCGCTCTCGAACGCGAACAACTGGTCGTGCAGCTCCGTGGCATTATACCCAGCGGATCCGACCTCGTTGACGTAGTTGACGAAGATGGTCCAGCGCGGGATGTAATATGTGCCGACGAGCCCACCCCAGCTCTTGCCCGCGTAGTCAGTGATCGACCCCACAGGGCCCCAGAGCGTGACCTGGTTGCGCAGGTTGTACTCGTAAAAGTCAGCGATGGCCGTGTCCCCCCCCTCCGGTGCCCAGCTGCGCGCGGTCTTGATCTGGGCTGAGAGCAGAAAGTTCTCGTTGCTCAATAGGATCTCGTCGAGGGAGTGTAGAAGCGCGATCATAGTTTGACCCTTTGTCGTGAGTGCGCTCGAGTTGGGAGGCGAGGTGTTCACCGTCGCGACAAAGTCGAGGTAGTACCCTTGGAAGGCATCCGCCAAGACCTGGCGGGTGACGTCCACCATGTCATACTGGAACGCCGTGTTGGCGAGCAGCTGGGGGGACTGGTGCGTCGCATTGTACATCAGGTTCCAAATGCGAGCTATCGTCTTCGGATCGTGGTTGATGGTGGTCGGCAGCCCGCCGGTGGCCACAGTGCGGTTGACCAGACCGGATGTCGACGGCTCGAGTTCGAATATGCTTCGAGGGACGGCAGGAGCCGAGTCGAGGTTCGTATTATCGTACACCTCGGTGCGGAGAATCTCCCAGGCCGCGTAAAGGTCTGCGGGAAGCTTTCCGCAGCCTGCGTAACGCTTGGCGACCCAGTTGTGGAAGTATTTCACGGTGTCGATCGGTGTAGCCGACCAGGCTTGGTCCAGGAGGAGATCGTAAATGACCTCGTTTCCTTCCTGTGCCTCCGGTGTCAAGCCAAAGCCGACGAGCGAGCTCGACTCTGCCAGTGCCTGAATTGGGCTGACGGTGACATTGGTGAGCTGCCCATATAAACCCATGGTACCGCCAAAGTTGTGCAATTGACACCATATCCAGGGCTTACCGTAGTACGACTGCGTGCGCTGCCACTGGGGGAAACTCTCGGAGAAGAGGTCGAGAATGAGCATGTCCTTATTATCCTCGATGCCAGAAAGATAGGCCTCGATGCGCTGGCTGGTCCAGAAATCGCCTTGAAGGAAGAACATCCAGCCCTGCATCATCCAGACGGCGTTAGGGTCGGCGGATTTCAAACTTTGCCAGGTGCCGTGGCTGATGTTCCTGAGGTAGTCAAGGTCGCCTGAATAAGGGCTGTTTTCGTTGTACTGGTCGAGCGTGTAAATCGATGAGATGTCCCCGTAAGCTTCCTTCTGCTTGGAGATGAAGCTTTTCTGGAGCGTCGCGAACATATCATCGAACGGCTCTAAAAAAGTCACGGCGGTGTAGGGCTCTGGGACACCATACCACGCGCTGCCGTTCACGACGGTTGCGTTGGGCCGCACTCTGGTGATGGCCCAGGGCACGAAGCCGGTGAATGCAGGAAGGACGGGCGTCATACCAAGCTCGATCATCCGTGCGACAATCTTCTTCTGCAGCTCGAACTGGCCGTCGATCCATGACTGGGGCAACTCGCCTCCCCAGGAGCCTTTGATGTTACCGAAGCGGTTCCAAGCTTGGAAGGCGGGTTCACTGAGGAAGTCCATGATCTCCGTATCCGTTAAGCCAATGTCCTGGAAGACGGAGACGAGCAACTTCTCATAGCCGACCCAAGCGAGGGGAAGATTGACGCCGCGCAGAGCGAGCCAGTCGAGCTCGAGCTCCCAGTCCTCCCACGTCCAGAATGCGGCGGTGTAGTCGAAGGTGACTGATGGGAGGATCAGTTGGAATCACGACGAAGTGAGTATCAAGCGGACCAGTATTCAGATGGTAGCGGTATGGCACCACACTGACACCGGTCAGTATGCTTTTCAAGGAGGGCAGTTTGGCGGGGGTGAGGTTCAAACGCGAGCCAATGAACCAGTAGATATCCACATTGACAACATCAGCGAGATACCGGTGCAGTCTACCAAGATATCGTGAACACTTGTTTGGATGCTGACGCGATGAGCGAGTGCGTTACCCGGTTGCGAGGCCGCTCAACGAGCTGGATTCGACCTTGACACGACCAGCGGACGGCGTTGAGACGACGTAGGCGTCATATCCCGAAGAGTTGGCCAGTGAGTCGGTCAGCACAAAGTCAAAGTTGCGAGCATGGGCAGGTATGCGCCGCTGGACAAGGTTAAGGAGACCCTGCACGCTTGTGTTCGCGCCGGTCGCGGTCGCTAGACTGACTAATGAGACTGCAGTCATTAGGACGCTTGCTGCCCATTGCATACGCATTTCGGAAGAAGTGAGGAGCAGAATGCCGCCAAGGACAGAGTGAAATGGGAGCCTGGTGATCAAATCGTGTTCACGATACTGCGCATGTGTCACACGCTTTTAAGTTTTAGCGCTCTGACATTTCTTGATTATGTGGTGGCCTCCGGAACAAGCGAGCAACGCGTCGCGTGTGTCGCGTGGCCAACTTGATTCGGAACGCGGTCTTACGAGTCTTAATTTATCAGGTAATCATTCTTTACCATCATTCACAGCGCTAGCCCGTAAATTAAAAGGGTATTTAAGTTAACCCCGCTTCTCAACGTATACAAAACCAAATAAAAAGGCCCGAAACTGAATTTTATTGATCTAATTTGGGACATGACAAAATCAAATCACTTATCTAATCTATCAAAATTGAAGTAAAGCACCTCCAAACTTCAAGTATTGTCGCACCTTTTGCCAGCGTAGATATACAACATGAAATATAGGGAATAAGACAGAGTATTGTCAGATGTTTGTCTCATGTTTGTCTTAGCATCTGTCTCAGAGACAAAGATCACATGATCCACTGGCTTTTGTATAATAGAAGATAGATTGAATTGTTTCACTTCCATGTAAATCACTAAAAATTGATGTCTTCACCAAATTGGCTTCCTTCTCTATTAGAAATACACCAATCCATAAAAGCCTTTTTCATGCATAGTCTTTACTTTTAAGACTCAAGAAATCAACACCGAACTTTTCATATGGCGCATTTTACAATGTGAGCATTCTGCAACCACGAGATGAACAATGTACTCGGTCGGCCCATGCTCAGTCACCTGGCATACTACCGCGACGAAATCAGCCAAATACCCCTATGTTCTGAGCTGGGTCCTTCCGCCGCTGGGCGGATACAAGTCGGATACTTAGTATTTGGTATTGATAATAGTATGCAGGCTAGAATTTATGATTACAAGTGCAAGGAATGAGGCCTATGAGTACAAATTGTAACAAACCACTAAAAAAAAAAAATCGCGTTCAAGATCCGCACGTCGGCGGAGGCCTCAAATCCAGACTAAAGTCCGCACGCATAGAATAGAATATAAGTGCAAAATTTAACCCAAGACAGATTTTTGACGGAATTCTCGATACCTGGACTTCCCTGCTTCAGAAATCTGCCTCAAACGGCACACCACACAGGATTCTCAATTCAAGCCATGCCCATGCTGCCATCTTGAACTCTACTTCCTTGCTTTCCTGTGAACTCGCACAATGTCCGAGAGCAACTCACTGCCAATTCAGGAATTTAGTTTTGGGCTTTCTTACATTTTCAGCTCCAGCCCTAAGGATCAACACAGAAATGTAATTTCAACTCCGAGCTCCTGACTCGCACAACCTCGCGCGCTTTTCTGTCGGTTTGGCACATTATCTTCTCGTGTCGATGCCGCGTACTTCACGTGTTTGACGCGTTGATTGACGCACTTCCTTGAAGTCGCGACTCTCGACGCGCACAATGTCCGGCTCCAGCGTCACTTTATATGAGCAACTCATGATCAAGTACTTGCTTCGTCTCCTCCTCAAGGCCCTGCCGCACACCATTCCAATAGGCAAACCCACAATTTCATTGGTTACATGCCGGATCCGCAGGAGGGATACTGGATGTACCAAGGCTGTCGTCAGTCACTGGCTGGAATTTTTCTTTGGTGCACGCAGAACCTGCGGGCGCCAAAATTATCATAACTTTCAAATCCCGCGGACTCGCCTTGGAAGAAGCCACTACGGTGCTTAGCCCGGCGGACTGGTCTGGACATGGTGTAGTCGATATTGCTCCTAGCGACAGGAAGGCTGTGAGCAAGGTTTGGGACAATGCGGCGGAAAAAATCATATTTTAGCGGGGCCGTTTGCAAACATGTATACAAACACGCTGTTTATAAACAATGTTTGTATACCGGTTTTTCATTGCTTGGGAATTATATATAACTTACGAGATCCTACTTGGCGAGCAGCATAGGCGGATCGAAGCAGTGCAGAGGCGGTGCAAGGATCACCCGGAACAATGACGCGATCAACCATCAGTGCGGGTGCACCTATCGCTACCTATTGCTACCTATCGATAGGCAACCTTACCTAAAGGTAGCGGGAATCAATCTAGAATAGCCTTCGCGTTCGTGTCTAGCGTGATTGCCGATCCGCTTCCCCGCCATTGAATTGCTTGAAGTTGCAGTTTGAATGCTGTCGACCACGTTTGAACTTTGTGACAGCTCGCTGATTCCTATGAGGATATGACTTCGTTAACGTCGGCCAATCTCGACGAGGTACTTATATATATATAAGTGAATGCGGAATTCGCGGATTGTTGAGGATGATGGGTTCATCAGCGCCGCCTATCAGCAACGCCACTTCAACAGCTAGGCGCCAAATAAAGATGCCTAGTATCTTGCAATCGTACCAAGTCGAATTTCCGTCATGTCAGCAGCCCCCTCGCCATCCTCGACGTCAGCAGCCGCGCTCCCCTCAGGTTGCTCTCCCTTACACGGGGTGATTGTCCGGGGCGACTTTGCTGGTGTGTGCTCATTCACGGTCGCCACTGGCCAGGGCACTACCTAACGGAACCATTTTCAAGTTGTGCTGTTGATACGACAAGCGCCCTGCAAACGTGCTGTAGCGCTGTCGGGAGCACAGCAGGCTTTGTGAATGGGACCTGCGGCTGTCCGTTCAACGCCGTTTTCCTTCCCAATAGGAGCGACGATTTCACGACGTGCGCGTCGAAGAATAACGCCCGGTCTGGATGCAACTACCCTAGGCCTTCTGCCGCGACACGTGCGTCGCTCCGATGGAATGCCGCTGTGGTGGTTTTGGGTCTTTTCCTCTTGGTGGGGGCAATGGGAGTGTGAAGGGCAGCATGTGGTATACGGAAGACACTTGATGTTTAATTGTTATAAAACCTGGAGTTCAATGATTTCCCACCAGATCGGCCTGTTTGTTCATCTGCAGAATATCTTCGTATCACTGTATGTTTTCGATAATTTTCGTATGAATTAACAGGCTGTATAAAAGTCAATATCGATATGCACGGCGGAAGAATGCTATGGTGGTGTATTTACATGTCAAATGCCTTCCGATATGTGGGAGCTACACACCGGAAACTCCAGGATTGTACTTTTACAATACTGTACCGGCGTGTACGGAGGCAAACGCTGAGGGAGCACGCGGACAATTTGCACCCGAGTTAGCAACCAGCTCCCTTTGGGGGCGCCGGACTTCCAAATAGGGTAACTCTGGCACCGCAGGGCCCGAAAATTTGCCTAAAATGGCCCTCAAAGTTGGATTTTCAGCGTTATGGAGGTGAATTAGGCAACAATTTTGGAGGCTGTGTTATGTGTTACGTTGCCTGCATACACGCCAGAACAGTACAGGAGTAAGTACTGTGTAGGTAGGTTTACTTATCTCCATTCGGGGCAAGTCACAAGAAACATCAAGAACAAGGGACAGAGGCGCATACACATACGGAACGCTACATTCAAGGGACACTGCGAAAGGAGAAACAGAGACAGAGAAAAGATAACAGTAGCAGTAGTAGAGAAAGGGAAGTCCAGACGATACAATGTGTTACCACTCCGCCGATGAGCCGACAAACTTTACATCTCGACTATTCTCTTCAGTCTTACAAGCCGGTCCAAGTGATAATGTAGCGAGGAAATAAAGCAGCTGTGGAAATTTGTTGATCTGAAGAAGACTTGTTCACCCTTCCTCAGGCAGGTTCCGCATCGAGGCCCATCAAATAACTTAAATTGCGCACTTCAACCGGTGAGTCCTTAACAAAAATAAAATAAAAATAGCTGGATTAGCCCATAAACACCTTCATTGTTTCTGTTGATGACCAGTCTTTTGTAGTGATATAGCACCAGGGGAAGATTTTGATCAAAGGTACCTCCGCAGGACTCCCCTGGAGAATCAGGATTGATCCAAAGAGTTGGATCGGGGGGGTCAACATCGTCGGACATGAGCCAAAATTGTTGGAGAGTCCAGTAGGTCTGCACCTCTATTATATATCATAGCCCAACAAGATTCAGAGTATGAAATAGGGTAAAGAAGCGGAACGACTCATTGAAACGGGTAATACATTCTCAATAATGATGCCGATTCCCCAAGAAATTTCTCAGAGTGATAGAATGCATCTAGAATAGCCTCTCTGACCGTAGAAAATTTGAACACTGTGTGTCCCTTGAACCTTTGATGGTATTTAAGCCAACCACGTTCTAGTCAGCTCGCAGCAGGCACCGGCATAGCAACGACATGGTAAAATATCTCAAATCACTCCTTGTGGTCTTCTGGTATGAAATTCTAGTTAGAAAGCCAAGATAACACAGGGCTTTAGAACGAAAGTTTGATGACACTTCCAAATTGAGACAACGTACTCCTCGTCGGTGGTTTCCGGTTTTTGCAAAGCCTAGACATTTCCACAGCCCAAAGTTAATTAAGGAGGCTCGTTAAAATGTAATATGAGCCATACTACCATGCACCTGCTTGTTTTGAATTCCAGTAGTATCATCAACAGGGGCTCACTGAAACTGGACGTCAAATGTCAGAATGTCAAAATCAACCTGCCTACCGTATGGTGAGGGTGGCGACCTTGCAGGCAAGCGTTGGACTTGGAGAAAGTTTAACTCAGGGTGGCTGTGTGATACATTCCCAGCACGTGTTATTGACGTGTGTTGCGTTTTAATTTGTCCATATCATCAACACAAGCAATGTCCCCTAGTAGACATCCCAGTTCTCAGTGTATCCACTGGCTTGAGGACTCTATTTCCGGCCTTGCAGCCTGTGCCTTGGTTAGGCGCTCTTGGACCACCATCGCCCAATACCACCTTTTCAAGGACATATCTTTGTTGAGGACGAACGGTAGATGCGGCCGGCTGCTAGACATCCTGTCGGTTTCTCCACACATCATCGGCTTCATCCAAAGCCTTGCAATCTCGACGCAGACGTTCTCCGCCGATGATTTCGCAGTCCTCGCAGCATTGGCGTTCCGGAACTTACGCGGCCTCTATATATGAACAAGGTGTCCGCTGTCTTACGGGACGGTATCGGGACTGAAGCAGCTTTTCGCTCTTCCTCGCCTCTACCGTGTGCACCTCCGCTGCGCATTCGGTGATCCACACATTTTCGCGAGCCTCTGGGAAGAGGCTTCTCCTAGTATCAAAGAATTGTTCCTCATCTGCCCTCCCGACCCACAATATGTAGTACTACCACCTCCCCTTCCGTTATCACAAAATGCGACGACGAAGACGCTCCGGAAAATACGGCCGGAATCTCTCACGCTGGGTGCATATTCACGATTGTCGTGCTGGCTCAACCAGGACCAGGCTGCATTCGACATGTCACGCCTCAGGACCCTGGACATTTGCCTCAATGCCGCCCACAATCTCGGCCCAAATTCATTCTCTGCGAAGTCTGACAGCCTCGAAGCGCTCTACATCGACGGGGATTACGTGCGTGCGTAGCTTGAATCACATACAGATGCTCACTGTTGTTTGAATTAGCCCATGGCCATTTCATTCGCCACGTATAGTCAGTACCGTCGGCTCGGCGTGATCCATATGCGGCGCGTCCCAAAAAATGAGCTCGAGGAGGTGCAAGACACCATCTCGAAAATAACTCGCGAATACCGAACACAGGACATCGTTATAGATAGCGTTGGAACCTGTCGAACGGCGTCTTTCTGGCCTCACACCAACGCTCGATGCTAGAAAGGAAGTCTGGGACAATTGTTGTTATATTTCAGGCCAGCCGTTAGTCACAGCACCCTCTTGTACGTTTTGTATAGAGATCATCGCCATGTAGGACGGACGCTGTGAGCACAGTGAGATTCTTTGGAGTTAGGGAGCTCGAGAGGAACATCGACTGTTGGCTCGAGCCGATTGCCAACGGATTACAGGGTTGGACAGCCAAAACCATGAACAAGATCAATTATTCATGCTAAGGCCTGCATCTTCCTGTGGACCAAGCGCGACACGACGATGGTCCCCTGAATCGTCCTGGCGCATATTATGAGCGGCATGGTCGGGAACACCAGGTCCATGCCATTGGCGGTCAAGGGGTAGATGGTTCCCCGAGGCTTCACGACGCCGAGGTATTGTGGCCTAGATCAGCTGCGTCAAAGTCCTTGAGGACGACGAATGTCACGCACAATTGCCGGTCTGGGAGGAAGCTCATCGCGACGAGATGGGCGAGCTCCTTGCCGATGGTCAGCACCTCGACGGCCGTGGTCGTATAGAATTCGCGCGCTTGGTGTCTGTGCTGGAGAACATGACTACGTCCGCACCCATCTTGGCGAGGAACTGGATCGCGAGGTGGCCGAGGCCGCCGACGTCCACGCGGTGCGTCGGGCGGATGTTTTCGATGACGGAGAACATACTCGCGCCGGCGCACATGAGTGGCGCAGCCGCCTCAGGCGCCATGGCCTCCGGGATGTGTAAGAGGTCTGCTGCGTTCCAGATGGCGTTCCAGCCGAACGAGCCTTGGTCCAGGTTCGCAGACCCGTACCTGTTAGCGGGGTGCTGGTGGGCGCAAAATGGAGCATACATCTGTCTGGTGTCGCAATAATGGTTATCATCACATAAATTACCACAAGCAGCGTTGTAGGCGCAGGGACAAAGCTCACCAGCCATACACTGCTCGCACGCGCCGCACGTCTTGTGGCTCTACCCCCATCCCACAACGTCGCCGATCTGGAATCCTTGCACGTCCGCCGGGCGGACGTGGACTCCGCCCCGAGCTGCTGCACGGCGCCGACGCCCTCGTGCCCCAGCAGCACCATATCCGCGTGCTTGAAGTGCTCATCTGCCGCACAGATGCCCGAGTGCGTGATCTTCACGAGCACCTGCGTCCGAGTCGGCGCGGTGCGGCGCGTCGTGCTCTGGACGATTGCGCTCGAGGCGGAGCCTTGAATATGGTGAATTCGATGGACATCTATCTGGGTTATTCAGTGTTCGGGGTGTGAGGCTGTTGCGTGGTGTCCGTCCATCGCGTTGCGGATCCCTATTTAAACCAAGCGTGTATTATTGGCTGGAACAGGGCCACTCAGCGAGCATGGTAGACGTATCCAAAACGCGCCTCGGAAGCTGCGGGCTGATACATTATTGTCGATATTTATGGATACTGATAAGCTGGCTTCATTTATCCGTGTTCTGAAATGCGATCATCGAGCGTTTCCCGTTGACGAAGAGCGGGGTCTGGAGAAACTAAGAGAAGGAAACATGACGTACAGAGGGGAGCTTGTAGCCTTGTTGTAGCCGCGACCTGACACACCATACGAGCAGAATCCGAATCTGAAGCGATCATTAATCTTGTGAGTCGAATATTATGTCGGCTGCTGGAGGCCATTCGTAGATTGAAATGTGATGCGCCAAAGAGCCGGCATTGGCATTGCCAAACACGCGCCGAATAGCTAACAAGACTAGAATAATCGCGCAAGTAAGCACCAGCCCCCCAAAAAAACGCTCAAAAACGGATTTACTCTTTCCCTTCTCATCCGCATGATACGCCTTTCCCGTCGACCCCTCTACGAGCGCCAACCCATCCTCGCTCATCGCAACCGGTCTGCTCCCCACCCCGCCCCCGTCCGCTCCCACAGCCCCGTGCCCAACCAGCGCATGAGTAATCCTCTCCTACGCCACATACACACCTCGCCCGCCCACACACCCATCCGCGGCCCAGCAGCCGCCTCAATTACTAGCTCCCACACCGGCGGCGCCGCGATTATGTGCACCAGCACCCGCGCTTCTCGTCGCGTCTGTGTTTACAGCCCGCTCTCCATGCGCATCCACACCCACGTCGCCCCATAACCGCCCCACCTCCCTGCCCGGGTGTGAGTGGCATTCCCCCCATCCCATCCCAGAAGACAAGCTATCGCTTTCCCACTGCACCACAGCGACATGAAATGCCAAATACGCGCTGAATAGCTAACAAGACTAGACTACCCGCGCAAGTAAGCACTAGCCGCAAGAAGAAAATTGGACACACTTTCACATTCACATCTTCTCCACCGCATAATACGCCTCCGTCGACTCCTCCACGAGCACCTCGCCCCTCCTCAAGACCGCCTCACACCCACCCCGCCCCCGGCCGTTCCTATAGTACCGTGCCCAACCAGAGTACGAGTAAGCCGCTCCTACGCCGCACACACCCCTCGTCCTCCGCATACGCACCCCAGCAGCCGCCTCATGTACCCGCCCTCCCACACTGGCAGCACCGCCATCATGTGCACCCGCGCTTCCCGTTCGTAGCCGTGTCCACACTCCACTCCGCATGCGCGTTCACACTTACACCACCTCGCCCTCGCCCTCGGCCGCACCACACCCTCCCCCTCCCAGATTCGCGCTCACTCACAGCGGCAGCTTCGCTCTCGCAACACTACCACCAGACCTCCCGATCGCGTTTGTCTCCATTTGAGTCAACACCCCACACCATCACCTCCACTTCCCGCCGACCTCCCGCCCTCAAAAACCCTCAAAACGCCCATACGTCCCTGTCCCATCTCCGGCGGCACCACCACCCTCCCATCCAGCCCCCGCAGCTCTGCGATCCTCCTCCCACTCCGGGACGCCACTCTGCTCCACCTCCCTGTAACACACAGCACGTCCTTCGCTCATCGCACTCTCCCTCCCCTGCGTCCATAACGACGCCCCGCACGCCGTCCTCTTGCACGAGGCACAGGGCGCGCGGAGCTGGCGGGGACGACGTGCGTCCACATCTCATCGGGTAGAGTACTGCTCAGCGTCATTGGTCTTCCTCCGCGCACTGCCTCTCGATCTAACCAGGTACCCCGGCGGGTGGGGTCGCTACGGCAGCGCATCGCGCACGGCGCGGAGGTACGCGCGCGGAGGTACGCGCGCGCGGGGACGCGGGTGTGTTGGGGAGTCATGGGGTCAGCATCTGCGGGATTACTCGCTGTATCCGGCGCCGTTTGATCAGGTGGAGTGCTGGAACCTGGGAGGTGAGGGTGGCGGAGGACGATGAGGAGGCGGTAGTGGTGGAAGTGCAAAGGGCGATCTGTTTTCGGAAGGGCGCGGTGGCTGTCGTGAGGTTCGGCGCGGGGGTGGAGGAGGTCCTGCGCAGAGCCCGCGGTCGACGCGCGCACTAGCCCGTCCCTGTCCCACCGCCTCCACTCCTCCCACCCCCGCCACCAAGTAAATATCCCGGCAACGCGGTAGGGTCGATACGGCAGCGCATCACGCACGGCGCGGAGGTACGCGCGCGCAGGGACGCGGGTGTGTGTGGGAGTCGTAGGGTCGGCATCTGCGGGACTCCTCGTGCCGCTGGTGGACGTCGGGGTAGGCGGGGTGGAGGTGCCGGACGCCGAGGAGGTGCTGGTCGTAGAGGACGCGGTGCGATGCTGAGAAGGTATAAGAGGCGGTGGTGAAGGTGCTGCTGCTAGACCTGGTCGCGCTGGCGTAACCGAGCTCGGGCGGCAAGGGCGTGGGGACGTATATGCGGTACCGGGAGAGCGAGGGCGGGAGCTGGGAGGATGAGAAAAGGAGTTAGTATCGAGCCGATGGAGGTAGGAGGAGGGGGAAGAAAATAAGAAGAGCGTAAAAGAAAAGAATATCCTCCACGAAGGGGATGCCAGAACTTGTTTGAAATTTGCGCGAACGTGAGCATGAGCAAAGAACGCATCGTGCGCACGAACATCCACAGGACGAAGCGCCGTCCGCCCGCGGAGAGGATCTATCCAACAAGCGGGGTCGAGATGCCATGGTCATCATCACCCGGCGGCGCCGCCATCCGCGCGCGTCCGGATACGAAGGTGGCCTGCGCGAGGAGTAATAGAATAGAATAAGGAAGACGGAGGAGCGCGCGAGGATGGTGTAAAAAATGAAAAAAAAAACAGGAGAAAAAGCAGCGCGCCGTATCGTATCGTAGCCCCGACAATATGGGTCACGACGCACAGGCACGGCAAAGCTCGTGAACGAACGCGCAGCGCACTTGGACGGGAACAGATCCGAAAAGAAAAAAGAAACGAAAAGGCTCCGCATCAAAAAATGAAAGGAAGAAAATCCCACAAAAAGATAGACAACAAAGAGCCAAGAAAAGGAAAGAAAAGACGGAAAACAAATAAAAGAAAAAAAAACGCGCCGCGTTAACGCACCACAGCCAGGTGTGCACGTCGTCGCAGGAGAGGCGGCGCGGGTCGATGAGGGCACCCAGGACGCCTAGGGCTTTTCGAGCGCGCGCGTCGAGTAGAAGAAAACCAGGTAAAATAAGTGGACAAGAAGAGCAGGGAAAGGAAAGAAAGAAAGAACGTCAGCAACGGGTGACACGCGAAAAGGGAAGCACAGTATGTCCTGCATCCTTTGGCGCGCACGGGAGGGGCAGAGTTTTGGGGGCTGTTTTTGCGTGTCGACGGGCTTGTCCTTCGTGCTCGTAGACTTAACTGCCTTGACGCCGGTGCGCTTGGACTCGTCTCGCCTACGTGGGGCGGACCGCTCTCGACGCTGCGTCGCGAGGAGAAGGGCGCAGCATTCGGGCCGGTGTGAGCGGCGCGCAGGAGGGCGTGGGCGGTGGCATGCAGGACGAGCCGGGAGGGCGGGCCGTCGTAGTTGCGGGCGCTTGGGAGGCGGCGACAAGGGCGCGCAGGCTAGGGTTGCGGAACAAAGTGGGTGGTAAGTTCCCGATGTAAGTTACCGCGATCACGTGCACGTAACTTACCTATATGTTGTACATCGAGTGAAATGGCCTTGCAACTTACCTTTCCATCGTACCCCACGTGACAGGGCGCGTATTCACTCCCAGCAGGCCGGCCCTTGGTTCCTGAGTTAAATTTGGACTTCAAGGGCGCTCGTGCCGCAACTTGCGTGCGAGGCAATAATTATTTAAGTGATGCGACTCGTGATTTTTGCAACTCGGAGTGCCAGAGTCGTTCAGGACAAACACGCCGCGCAATCAGACGGAGTTTTAAAAAAAAGCTAGCAAAAATACAGCTGCTCTCTCTGTATTCATGGATCCAAACCTCCCACCCTCAGACCCTCAGTGGAGAAATAATGGACAAAAATATGACCAAGTTCCCACTGCCGTACGAGGGTTCGTTCGCCAAAAGCTCGAAATGTCACCGCTGTATCGCCGCTTGCTTCTTCCTCATCCCCGGCTCGATGTTCTCAATCTCTCGAGATATTTGTTGCCTCCTATGGCGACTGATGCGGCCCACTACAATCACATACCCTCTGGACACGAATTCTTCAGTAAAAGCAACAGCGATGATCAGGTCGACATTGATCTTCTCAAACAAATGCTCGTACCTCCGCCGAGCCTGATTGGCCAACTACGTCAGGAAAGCCGTCAGCGCTATCTGGACGGCTACGAATCAATTTGCCTACCGGATGGCACTTTGCTCCCAATATGGGTGCTGGATATGTGGTCGGAGCTCCAGGTGACGGTGCAGCCCAATGTCGATGGCTGGGCAGCGGGAATCAAATGGCTGCGTCAAACGAGCTCAAAAAAGGAGGTCAACGAGACCCTC
The DNA here is from genome assembly GCA_029282285.1 of Mycena rebaudengoi. Lineage (NCBI taxonomy): Eukaryota > Fungi > Basidiomycota > Agaricomycetes > Agaricales > Mycenaceae > Mycena > Mycena rebaudengoi. The sequence continues at coordinate 2,131,400 of JARJCX010000002.1, read as the reverse complement.
CGCATTTTGGGGTGTCTATGCTGGACGGGCCTCATCCCAACTGACCCTATTCATAAACAAAAAAGAATCAGTAGCGCCCAGTCGGTCGGCTATTCGGTTCTCCACCTTACCAAGTTCCTGTCCAGGGACTGGTTTTCATGCCAGGAGATTGACCAAATGCTAGACGTTATTTGGGATGACATAAAGGAGGCAGGACGGGACAACGTACAGATGATGGACACCGCGCTTACCACCGAGATCATTACACAGTACGAGAAGAGCCGGTTCGAGGAGGAAGAAGCCTACGATCCCACAGCTGACAACTGGTTGGCCCGATTTGGCCGCGAGCTCAAACAGAACACGGAGCTGGCGGGGATTTTCCATGTCGGCGGTAACCATTGGATTGGAACAACGGTTGACGTCGGTGCAGAGTCAATTGGGTACGGTGATCCACTGGATCCAAGCGGCGGACTCTTTGACACCAATGTTTGCGACGCGTTGCGTTGGTTTACGCGCCACCATGTTTCCTCCGGTGCCGACACTCCCCTCTCCCTCATTCCTACAACACTCGCATGCACCTTACAAGCGGACGACTGGAACTGCGGTCTTTTCGCACCGAATGCGATAGGACACGAGTTTCTTCCTGAGATGTATCCCTTGCTGACGTCTGATATTGCACTGGGAGATGTCGGAAGATTAACTATGCTGCAAAGAATTATCCGCAAATATCATGCAGCGGTGAGCACAATTATTCGGCCCGTCAATTACGAGTCCTAAACTTGTTTAGGAAACTCGTTCTTAGAAATCTCGTTCCCCCGTTTTGAAATAGCCACTTCATCAATAATGTGCCCGTGGGAATGATGGGAATGATCTTTAGTCATATCCTTTGACTCATCCTTCATTCATAGGGCTTTTTTTTGATGGCTTGCAATGATCTTTTGTCATTCCTTTGACTCATCTCGTGGGAATGATGGGAACGATATTTAGTCACTTCCTTTGACTCATCCTTTATTCACAGGGCTTTTTTTTGATGGCTTGCAACGATCTTTCGTCATTCCTTTGACTAATCCTCCGTTCATAGGTTTTTTTTGGATGGCTTTGGGTTTATTTTTGTTACATAGGATGTGGTTTCTATGTGGAAATTTCTGACATGGGCGCTTCGTGGGCGCGTCTTTTCGAATGCGGATATCGGGATTTCTTGTCCACGATTATGGTTACGACGTCGTTTTCTGCGCGACAGGTCCCTTTTTAGACTGCCCCTGTGCGTACTATAAGAGCTTTGGATTTTTTGAGTTGTGTGTCAGTGATTAGATCTCCTAGCAGGATTTCACTGTCCTTGATTATGTCGGCTTTGGCTGTTGTCCCGGGTTCGTGTATTTAGACGGGGGAGGCTCGACTGAACCATTGTTTTTTTAGCAGTTTCTGTTTCTGACTTGCCTGCGGAGCTTGTCTGTCCTTTTCTTCGCATGTCGTTCGGATCCTTTTCCATGGATCCTGAATTATATTGTCAAGATCGTTTCAAGGCCACGCATTTCTGCGCCTCAATATCAATGGGCCTGGTCGTGCTTTTACGTCGATCGCAATGTTCATTGTGATGCTTTAGCGCATTATATTCAGCGGTCTGTCCAGGTCGATTTGGTGTTCCATTTCAAGGTGTTGCCTTCGGCGAGGCGAGACAGGCATGCCATCCTGCCTGGGGACAAGCTCATTAAAATTTGGGCACGTTGTTTCGAGCTATTACACCTGTTTTCGGCCGATGCAGACCGTTCTCTTTGGAGTCAGCTGACGCACCTGCCACAGCGCTCTTTGAATAGTTCAAACGTTACCAGCACTCTCACAGAATTTTACCCTCTAAAAAAATGTCTACCGTATCATATTCCACCACCTCTCTCGTGTCCAACACCACGACTTCGTCCCGTGTTCCCCTAACGGGATCCCCGCAGACGCAGCCCAAGGACTTCCAGTCCGCATTCGTGACTCTCGAGTCGACGTACGGTTTTAGCGGGCAGACCCCTAGTGTCGTTGCGAAGCCAAAGAAATCCGAGCAGGGTGCCTCCGAGTCCTCTATCAGCTGCCTCTTGTCGAAATTAAAGCTCAAGCCGAGCAGCTCACCTTCTTCGGAGAAGAAGAAAGGCCGCTCATCATACTCCCCTTCGACTTCGGTCCCAAAACTCAAAGCTCACCGTGTCCCTCCACCGCCGCCTCATTCTAAATTCTTATAGGCGAGTGCGTGCAACACCATGCATTTTATTCATACTCATATCTTCTGCAAAAATGCTCCACATATCGTTCAGTGATTGTTTTAAATTTTCGACTTCCATTGTCGTACAGCCGCCGGCCAAAAACCTCGTTGCGTCGGAAGTAGTGACGCAGAGATGCTTCCAATGTTAGTTGGGCGAGATAGCAGTAAACATATGCATATCTCTTCCTGCACCAGCTACAAATCTTTAATGTTCTCTTACATTCACCTTTGATACAGTACTGGATCCTACTATAGCTACATAATCATTATTTTTGTCTTTGTTTCGTCAAAAGTCTGGACAGTTGGGTACAAAAATGGTGGGAAATGAACCGAACTCATATGCTGTTTGATGCTTAGGACTATATTTCTACTAGAAATGCACCAAAGCAAACCTCCTGTCGCACCCGTGGCGTCGAGATTGGAAATCACCAGGATGAATTTCCGACAAGTTATCAACCGCGTGCAGAAAGACAGGGTTAAAATTAACGAACTGAGCCTCAACTGAGCCTACGAGTCACCCCGTAAATCCCGAATTTAGGCCAGAAGAATACAAATCTACACGTGGTTCAATCCCACATCAGCGCTGAATTTGTAGAGCTGCGGGTACCAGCTAGCAGAGAACTTGAGTTGATTTCGCCAAGGAATGGGAATGGGACCGCCGTCAACCATGGGCCCTATAGCTCAAGTATGCAGGACGCAGAAGTAGTATGTTGTATTAGGGCCCAATTCCCGCAGAATTACAAGAGCACATCATTGCAAATATTCAGTGTTGCGTAGCCGTATACTGTACTACGTGAGACGCAAAATAAAGCTAGAGGATGCCCTTATTGTCTCGTGGGGATTAAAGCGTCGATAAGGTTGAGGTTCAAACTGCGGATCAAAGATTTTAATCTCCGACCTTCCGGCCATCTTCTGAACTTCCTCCTGGCCTTGTCGTGCACTTAATTCAAACCCGAATGACGAACTAGAAAGCCATTAATATTAAAGTAATTATAAAGGCCATGACACAACCCAAATCCAAGAGACCCTCTACCACCTCGGCTCTGCTTTGAACATCCACTGGTAAGGCTCGGTATTGACCGGCGTCATCTCCGCCCTCGCAGCGCCCGCACGCGACACGTCCACTTCGGCAGCAGAGAGGTCAGTCGCCGACGCGTCCGTCGAGGCCGACGCCGATGGCGCACCCAATGCCGACTGGGGAGGAGCGCTTCAGTCCGACGCGCCGACTGCGATGTCGGAGGCGATTGCCGTGGCGTCAATGGTGGTGCTGGCTGCCAGGGCACTCGAGTCGGCAGAGGAAAGAGCAGCCGATGCAGAGTCAGGAAGCAGGCACGGCAGCAGCGTCGATGATGGCAGTGACGGCGTTGAAGGATGGAGCGCTCGAATCGGTGGAGGCAATGATTTTGGGCGGTAATGGTGGTCGTAGTCTTTCAGAAGTAAGCAAGTGTAAGTCTTTGCGCCCGTCCTAAAGGAGAGTTCGGTGTTTTTCATGACCGACGCGCGATGGAGCGTGTATTTTCATTTGTGTCTGGTTGCTATCAGTTTTTTTAGAATATATGTAAGCGCTGTCGGCTGTTCTCCTCTTTCCTCTAAAATTGATTTTCCTTGTCATGCAATCTTTGGTGATGTCCTCGCCCTCGGGTTGTTTCTCCGTTGTCTTCTGCGTTGGCTGGCTGACATGGCCGTTTAACAGGAACTTTTTTTACTTTACCCCATAGCTTGTCTGTCGAGTATTGGATGCATGGTAGGATAGGAAAATGTTGGAGGAAATAAAGGCCAATTCTTAATTATCAATAATCCCTATTTTCTACTATTCTTCTTTATCCTATAAAATTCCATGATCTCAGTAGAAGGATTAAGAGTAGAGCTCAGCGATATTGACACTGGAAAATAGATTCAGTGAATTGTTGGGTGCTCATGAGAATGATGGTTCGTTAAATTTAGTTTTAGTTGAGTTTTCGTGGGCTGGATTTTGAAAGGTAATGCCGGTTCGTTAAATATTGTCAGGACATATACTCCATGGTTGTGTGGTGTGATGAACGTTAGGCAATGATGGTTGTCATCTTTCGGAAAGTACATAAATAATAATGAAGTCTTCGCGCCCGTCCTAAAGGAGAATCCGTGCTCGGCGCTTTTTTATGATCGACGCGGGCGCGACAGGTCTATTTTCGTTCGTGTTTCAGTGGTGGCTGATTGCTAAACGGCGATGCTCGCGCCGCGCGCGGTCACTGTGGGTGCGATCTTGAATAAAAGAATCAGTTGCAGCGGAGTGGGAGGCTGCATCAGCAAAATGACAAAACACTTGCGCACTTGTACACTTGTTTTTCTCATTCCAAAAAAAAAAGGCTGGGGAAGTGGGTCCTGGAAGTCAACACGCGCTTTAAAAAAATGTAAAAAAAAATCACTTGTGGAGTTTCGAACTCAGCCTGTTGGCTTGTCAACTTGTGGTCTCTTTTACCCATACAAGCTTGTACAAGCCCCAACAAGTAAGTTGTTAAAAGCCTGATGGCACTGGGGACAACATGAAAATAAAGTCTGCGCTGAACAATAATTCTGCCGCAGCGATATAGGTGGGGGGATTCGCGGTGCGCCGCCACCACGTCATGGAATGATGGTGATATGCGAGAGCAATGGCGAGGATGCCAAATCGACAGCCTGGATATAAGAATTGAATGCACTGGAATAATTTGTCTGGTCAAAGTTCAATACAAAATTGTGAGTCAACAGGAGATGATTGACGCGCGTTTAGAACGTTGGCCAGGAGTGAGGATTTTTACTAATATGCCGTAAGTCCCGTCGCACCAAATAGGGTCGATATCTGCATTCGCTGATGTGGTACCGGTAAGGGTCGACAGGTGGATGTGCTGTCAATATCAATACTGCATGCAAAAAAATGATCCAACCAATATATGTGTTTCGTATCTTTTAACGAGGCGCATCCAACTTTGTATACCCTCCATTGAGGCTGCAGGCAGTATTAAAATTTTCCGGCGTGCACAGAGATTTTGGTAGGGTGCCTGTCCATTTTTTTTGGAATGCAGCCAAATCTCCGTACCTTCTGTAATGCTCCGTATCCAACTTTGATATAACCCAATTGGGTCTAGTCCTTCTGCCGAGTAACTCGCATCAAGGCTTTGCGAGTATCCGTACCTCGGGGTTGAAGCAGATTGCTTGCTTAAGCCTCCGGAACATCTTCCACGCGTCCATACACGTCTAATACGCGTCACGATGCGTCCGTTAGGGGTCTCCGACGCGTCTTTTCCCTTTTTCCCCCCCGCACATCGAAAGGGAAGCCTAAGAAACGCCAAGTGAAGGTGAAGCAAACATATGGTGACGTGGACATATGGCTCTTTCAGTTCTCATGTCCACCATGCAGCAAAGATCTATCTATATATGAAAGGATGGACAGAAATGATATTTTAAAAAATGTCCGTTGTGTTTACCGTAAGAATATTACAGCTAACTAATTTGACCCCATCAATGGCACTCTCAAACAAGCTCAGATATTGTGCAGAACTATTTTATCATTATGGAAAGTCACCCATTGAGCGACTTCCCATAAGCATTTTTTATTCTAGCTGAATTTTCCAGCGGTGCCAGTGATGTCGGCTAAGTATATAGAGATTAATTATAATCAACTATGACTCGGCATAAGTTTTTCATACAATTAATGATTATTTTCAGCACAAATGCAACGTGTCAACACTTGCTCCTGTCCTATTTGCTGTTGATGGACATTACTTTCTGCATCGGAACGGCACCAACATGGAATAGGATGATGGCGATGCAACTGCCGCAGCCATGATTTTGCTTTGTGCAGCAGAACCACGTATATTAAACATAGTACGGAGACAAGACAGTTGGCTTTAGTATCCCCAGCTTCTCAGGCCTCCAGACTGCAGACAAAAGATGGCCCAACTCACCGGATCGGCGGCCTCAGAGGACCCCAGGAACTTGAGGCTAAGAGGGCGACTCTGAGTGAGAGGGATGTGTAGAAGAACTAGAAGACGTGTCGTGAGCGTGCGTGAGCAACACATGGACAGGAGATGGCATCATCAAAGTGACCAAAACGAGTTATTCAGACTCTTCCAAGTCTATTCGAGGGGGAGGGGAGGGGGGTGGTACTCCTCGAATATATCCGTATTAACTGTGATTTATTGGAGGGTCTACGCGAGATCTGAGGGCGATGGGGTCCTGATGGCACCTCCAACATCCCGGCGGAAATTCGAAAAAAAATTCTCCAGGAATATTTAATGCTTATGGGAAGTCACCCATTTGTTACTCTTCAACCTTTCCCAGAGAGCAATTTATTTCGTGTTTTATCATTCTGCATTATCGAGTTGTTCCAAAATCCCGATGCAGCATCGGAATGATCGTCTGAGCAACAATGGCATCCGGAATTGAATGCCCGCTATTTTGCCGTTCAGAATTACACGTGACAGGATGATACTTGGTGAATTTCAATGCATGATGCACCAAAATGTGAGAAACACAAATTTAGCAGGGAATTGAATGCCTGGTTTTTCAAACTGCACCAAGACTTAGGTGCATCCCAGACAATAAATAGTTCTGAGTGTCCAATCATATTGAATCTCATCATATCTCATCACAAAATAATGTATCCCATCGAATTTGCCCTGCCAGCCATTGGTGTGGACTACTGAATCACTTGGGTATTGAGTGAACAAGGAAAATGAGCTCTAAAAAAGTAGCGGGATTTTTTTCGTACTGGGACTCCTAAGGGACGAGTATTGCCATGCGGAGCACTGGCCTTAACTACAAGTTAACACTCATCTGGAACTCAGGATAAAAGCCGTGAAGCGTCCGATGCCTTCATTACCCTAGGAGATTCCGACTTTCTTGCCATTCCAGCTGTGGAGCGGTTCTCTCGCGATCAATCACCCGTTGACGACCTTTCCACGACCATGAATCGGATGTCAGTATCGCCGCAGAAGCAGCCTGCCAGAAAGCGTACCAAGACCGCAGCGATCTTCAAGAGTACAGCAACAAAAACTGCGAGTGCAGGTTCGAAGCGAGTCCCACACTCCGGCCTGCGGACGAAGAAAGTCACGGTGGATTCAAACAAGAAAACAGCGAAGGAGAAGAAGCTGGCCAAAGTAAAAGCGCGTCTTGAGGTCAGTCCCTCGTCCACCCATGGTCCGGCGCTTACCATTAGTGAGCAGCACGAAGAACAGGCGCAACAGGCCTTGCCGTCGGATGTGTCTGATTCAGAAAGCACAGCCAACGCGGGACGGCCACGGTCCGAAAAGATGGATAGCTTGCTCGTGGAGGTCAAAACCAGCCCGTCGAAGGCGCGCGCCTGGCGGTGCATTGGCACCGGCTGTACAAAAGTTCATCAGCCCCGATCGCACGGGCGGGTTTACATGCATGCCAAGAGGTGCTTAAAGCTGTCTGAGGAGCTGCGTCGTTTCGCCTCCAAATTCAGTGCAGCCACTTCTCCAAGCGCCGAGGTTGAGGCACTGTCCAACGGACTTGCAGCCGATGCTGCTGCTGATGAAATCCCCGTTGAGTCAGCGTTCTTTGGCGCTGTTGGAGCTGAGCAGGTCCGGCAGCGCAAGTTTGCCTTGGCCGACCTGGCGATCGTGAAGCTGGTCTGTGCGGCGGCGCTACCTCCATCTATTGCTGACTACCCGGAGTGGAAGGAGGTCATTCACCGCGTGGCGATGGCTGGGCCGCACTACAAGCCTGTCGGACGCACGATCCTGCTCGACAATCACATCATGAGTGAGCAAGAGCGTGTTCGTGGCCTACAGATCGCTTTCCTCAGAACTCAAGAGAACCTTGCCCTAACTTTTGATGCTGGTGATCTGGTTGGTGGCGAGGCGTTCATGAGCTACCATGCCTCAACTTCGGATGGGCGTTCATTTCTACTAGATGGCATAGAGTGTACTCGTGTGTCACATACAGGTGTATGGATTGCAGAGACGGCAATGCGCGTGAGTTTTTCTCTATTATCTCATCATGCTCTCATTGACTGAGGTGTGTAGGTTGTTGCCCCCATTGGGATTGAGCACTTTACTGCTGTGTCTTCCGACGACACCGGGAATACTCGGTTGGGGAGGGAGATTATCTGCACTCAAAACCCCACGATTCTAAATCTGCCGGATCCGAACCACCACCTGAGCAACACATGCAGGGACATTCTGAAGCTGCCGTATTTCACGCTGGTGAGTGGAGGCTTTGTAACTAAAATGGCGGCTAACAGCCACACATCAGACGATCAAAATCCTTCGCAGCGCGATCTCGCATTTTAGCCATTCTAAACAGTCGAAAGCTGCGCTGAAGGACCTACGTGTGCGGGATAATCTTGGGCGGGGCCTGGAGGCCATCGGAAAGACACGGTTTGCGACTGTGTCATGGTCTGGGGAGTCTCTACGGCGTTGTCTCCCCGGGGTCAGGCACCTAGCATCAACTGGCCAAACTGAAATCAAGGTATGTGAACTCTTCGTTCATGCCGTTCCGGGCTGAAAGCATTTCAGAAATATAATGACTACTTCATCGACGGATCACAGAAAACCCTCGCATTTGAGATGAAGCTCCAACAAATGGTTTCGGTAACGGAAGGAATAGCGAAAGCCATCCAATGTCTTGAAGCTGCGTCTTGTAATCCAGCCGACGTCTACTTACTTTGGCTGGCTGTCACCGCCCACATCCGTGATGCTTTGGCTGACTCAATGATTCCCGAAGTTGTTTGTAACGAGATTCGCGGTATCATCAACTATCGCTGGCGCCAGTTCTTTGTCGAGAACCCCGGCCATGACGCGTACCTGGCTACTTTCTATTTAAATCCCAGTACGTGCTTTCTTTAGCCACTTGATATGTGCTTACTCGGTGCAGAATATGTCAACTCCAGTATATTCAAGCGCCCGAACGCCGTTGCCGAGCCTACGATTACAATCCCAGGTACACAGCAGCCTCCCGCAGTGCCGATCGGTGTCCGGAATCCCAAAACATTCCTCGCCGTAGCTAAGTATCTGTTTGACCAAGCAACCCGCGAGATAAAGCACGGGTCCAATCCGGTGCTAACCGCCTTTGCTGGTCATCCAGCCGCTTTCGCCAGGCAGCTCAAGGCACAGTTTGGAGCATATGCTCAGGGCAGCTTCCCGTTCAATACACCTATCGGAGAAACTCACCCAGCAGATTGGTGGGCCTCGCTCAAGGGCTCCGACCATGGCGGTATCATGGCGGTAGGCCTTCCCAATTTATTCTTCTCGATGCATGATTTGATGAAGAACTCAGGCTCTTGCGATCAAGCATTATTCAGCAACACCGCACTCAATGGCCGACGAACGGACCGTTTCAGTGATAACATGGATGAACCCTGCCCTTCGGAACAGGGAGAAGGTCGACACGGTCATGGCATTTGCACAAATCCGCGGGTGGTACCGTGATGCAGCTAAACAAGCCGCTTTGAAAGGTGCAAAGGTACCATTGCCCACCATCTATATTATACCAATACTAACAGGCAACTGTACTAGCTTCGTGCAAAGGCCCGCCCGTTCCCCGAGGTCAAATTCTATAACATCCAACGCGACATTCATAGCCTTGATGATGCAAAGCTTCGAGAGGAGGCCGGCACTGGGATGGAGCTGGATAGGGGAGGGGAGGATGAGGACATGGGCGACACAGACAGTGGTACTCCACGCGCTGTGGAGCTCGACTGGCTGGATCAGCCCTCCGAGGTGGCAGAGAGGAGTGCCGTCTTGGACCTCGATGCGGATGAGGAGGTAATCGATCTGACATCAGTGCTTCTCAAGGACGTGCTGGCTGATCATCCGGTGGCCTTCATGGCGGCTACTCCAGGCGTTGTTTGCGACGTGATGATGGAAGGCGTGGATGAGGAAGATGAGTCAGACGCTGAGTTCGAGCTCGGTTCGTGGCTTTGAAAGCCTTATTTTATTTATTTCGTGACGAATGGGGGCTCCCACTGAGACATAGATCTAGTAGACAATATTGTAGATGTTGTCTCGATAAATGTTACTGTCTGCTTCCTTAGAGCTCTCAGGGTGCGTGGGCATTAAAAAACACCAAAACCGCCGCGGAAAAATCACGCGTTTGAAGCACGTGATATGCCTAAAAACAGGTAACTTCCCGCGTAACTTACCTTTGTTACCTGGGCGAAATTTTTTGGAGGTAAGTTACCGACTTTGTTGTACCCCGGGGACTTTATTCCGCAACCCTAGCGCAGGCGGTAGCAAGGGTGCGGGCAGCGGCGGCAGGCGGGCGGGGAGCGCCACAGCGATGCTGCGGTTACATTGTCGAGGACGGCGTCGAGCGGGGTGCAGTTAACATCCGTTGAAATAGGGCGCGTCAGGCTCTCACTCGCTGCAGCATTCATAGAAATCGTGGAGGCTTCAGCCAAACATGTGCAACCTCGCTTGGTCTCAAACCACCATGTCGCAACACACTGCGAACTCACTCGTGTATCCTAGGACTATGCGGGCGTAGTGCACGGTGCACGACTGTCAAAAGTGATGCTTCGTTCTTCCTCGCAGTAGGCAGTAACTCGGGGTTCGACTCCCCGCGTCCGTGTGATAGGATTTTCTCATCGTTTTTTTTCTTCCCAATCCTCCATTCATCTACTCGTCTCCCCTGGAGGTCTCAAACTGGTCGGGACGTTTGGTATTCAAATATCGTTTTAGCGCGTCTCTTCCTCAGCTCCTTAAGTTTGTAAAGATATTCAACACCGAATTAAACGTCGAGGCCTAGTGCGTCAGATGCCCGCGTGCCTACCGTGGAACTCAATATATGAATAAGGCTGATGTAGTGTACGGTGCAGCTCCTGAGTCATATAAAAACTGCCACCTGAACAGAGCAATTGGGGTTCGACTCCCCACTGCGTCCGCATACTTTGAAGGCCGTGCAGTTTTTTCATTGGTTGTGTTAAAAATTTAACTGCACTTTGCTCGCAGCCAAAATGCCCAAACTTTTTCTCCTCTCCGCCAAATATTTTATAATCAACACCCACTCCGAGTTCAGCTTCACCTTAACCAATTTTTGCTGGGCTGAAAAAACGCCACTCAGGTGCACTAAATCCAACACCAGTTTTAAGTATTGCTTTCAAAATCCACTTTGCTGGGCCGAAAATACAGACTCAGGTGTGCTAAATCCGCCATGAAACCGGCAGAGGAATAAAGCGGACGTGGTGCATGGTGCACGGCTGCTAATATTACAGCGAAAAATTGCATTCCCGCAGCAACTGGGGTTTGACTCCCTGCGTCCGCATTGCAAATGCGCGATCGCTTTTCCCTCGGTCATTTTAACCATGGCAGCTATTGCTTTTCGCCTACACCCAAAGCACCTCCCCCCCCCCCAAATTTTTACATCCTCTGCACTCTATATTGAAGTTTATCGATTTAAACTTTGTAGAGTCTGGCTACGGAAGACTACCTCTGCACCCATGTCTCATCATTAACACCAAGGTTCAACTTCCCGTCAATTAAGTTTGCTAGGCGGTAAATAATCAGGTACGATAAATTCAACCCGATTAGCATGTCAATAAAGAGTTGCATCAAGCGGACGTGGTGCACGACGCGCGGCAGTCAAACATGCTTGTTCGGCCGGGCTGTCGATTACGCAGCAATTGGGGTTTGACTCCCCGCGTCCGTCCGCATACAATTGCGGCATCGATCTTTTTCTAAGTTTGCCCAGCCTTCCCCAGTATTTTTGACGCCTGACTTCTCATTCCAATTCAAAATTGCGCTCGCCCGCATCGCGAATTACATTCCTTGCAAGAATCAAGTTTCCTGGCCAGAAAATACTCAGTTGCGCGGACTTCGAAAATACTGTGGTGCGCTCAATCCCCCATTTATTCTAGGACTGAACAAAGAATCAAGCGGATGTGGTTCGTGGTGCATGGCTGTCTTCAATTCGTAGACCAGGGAATCCAGCAATAACCGGGGTTCAATTCCCCGGACCCTGACTTGGCATGAAACTCAATAATGAAATAGAGAGGACATGGCACCGGTGCATCTTGCCTGAGTAAAGTTCGGTTCACAGGGGGGAATCGTTTAACGAGCTTCATTTGATATAAAGCATCTGTCTACAAGAGACTTAGGACTAGGGAAATGGTGATATGTCCACAAATCCGCATGTAGCAGTTAGTAGTGTACATTAAATACAGATGCTGAGCGCTAAACATGAGCAAGAATGTCGCAAACTAAATGCTCAAAATCCGATAAGATTTAGATAAGATACGATAAGATAAGATAAGATAAGGTTAGACGTGGAGGGATCTTCATAGGATTCCACTGGTCTGGAAAGAGGACGTGGGGCAGCAGCGGGGTTCGACTCTCGTCATCCTCATGGCCCATCCGCCTGCTTTAAAGTTATCTTTTTATTTTTCTGTGCACAGTGCCCAGCCTTCCGCCGTATTTTTGGGTTCTTCGGTTCATATTCCTTTCTCTCACTTTCACCCGTAAATATTAATCCTTTGTCACCGAATTTATCAGGCTTTCTGCGCTTCAGGTGCGCTCAATCACACTATTTACTCTGGGACTGAATATTAATAAAGGGATTCAAGCGGATGTGATGCACGGTGCACGGCTGTCATACATGGGGCTTTAAGAGTATTGAAAAGTCGAGCAGCAGCCGCGTCCACATAGCACGTATGTCAATGTGACTTCCTTCTTCTACAGCGACCTACTGTGTGTGGTACCCGACTCCTCACTTTCAGGTTTTCTCGCGCACTTGCTGAATATTTCAACGCCGCCTTCCATATCTTTGAACGAGAATATCACCAGGTCCGCCGGAGCATTTAATGCATAGTTCTTTTTTAGCCCCGTCCTCCACCCAATTTCCGACGCGTCTTTTCTTTCAGCTTTATACTCTGTAAACGTCCTTGCTCTGCTAGGCGATACTAATGGTCTCACCTAATTCAGCATCCATACAGCTAAAGAGCAGTTCACAGCAGGAAGAAGAATCTTGACAAGTATCCCAAAAAGGTAATTCTTGGGATCTTTCGCATTGTGATGCCCGTTGAGCAAGCGACATTGTTCTGGGCTTCTTGATATCATACTACGGGCCGTGTTATATGTGTACAGTCAGTTTGTACTACTCAGAAATGCCGAAATATGGAAAAAATCGGAGGTTTTTGCGGGTTGACCCGGTACCGGGTTTAACCCGTTCGTGGGTCTGATACAGTAGATGTCCCACTCCGACAAAAAACCCGAAAAAATATCTCAGGTACAATTAAACTACACCTACCGTGTAACTAAAGAGGTGAATAACGCGGACGTGGTGCGTGGTGATGATGCCTCCTTCAGTATCTCTTGTTTTCTCTCTCTTCCTTTTCTTCTTGTTCCTTTGTTTGGGAGAGAAGGTGGCAGGCCTCATGCGCGTCATTGTCGGGTTACATTTTACCGGGGGTGGTGGCATCCAGCCGCGCTGGCGTTGCGGGGGTCGTGCCGTGCTTGCGAGATGGCAGGCAGTCCTCCCATGCCAGGTCGATGCGGTGCGCGGGCTCATGATGCGATACGCGCCGTTTACTGTCTTTTGTTGCGGAGGCGGCTGCACAACTTGCCGCGAGTGTTGAATGGAGCTCCCTAGGAGCATGACGCGCGCTGGCTGCACCGCGCAAGCACCCTGGCTCGTCGTAGCATTTTCGCTTGACTTGCAAAGAGCCCGTCAGTGCTCGGACTTTACAGGTCTCAGTGATCTTCGACTTGGAGCTTCTCTTCACGGAACAGCGAACCGGCCCGTCAGCTAAATTTCCGTTATAAGTACTGAGCGTAGCCGGTCCCAAGATACCCTGACGTTTCTTCGCACCACCGTGGGTTTCTCCGTCCCCCAGCGCTTCCTCGCGCTCGCCGCAACAAATGCCGCAGCTGCCGCCACAGTCTACCTTTCGCCCGCCTCGCGGTTGACTGCGAGCGGGACCAACGACGGGACCGCAGGTATGCAGGCCGTATGTCCGGGCGTGTACGCCATGCTGATGAATATTTCTCAAAGGATGGGGAAAGTTCCTCCCGGACTTCACTGTGGTGAACAACACCCGGACCCAGTCTGCGCGAGGACCGCTTCACGGCTATGGCGGCGAACGTTAAGGCGGGAGCTTATGTCGTCACTGAATTTGATCACAACAACAGCGGGATCCCGACCCGACAGACAAAGGGCACCAGCGTGTTCGGTTACGTCTTTGCCTTCATTATTATCATTTACACGGTGTTTTTTTCCCCGAGTCCATCGTCGGCGAGTCGATTTGTATCGCATGCACCCTTGTTCTGTTCGCCAGATTGACACAAGACACGCTGTGACTTCTATACTAAGTTTTATCGACTATCTCATAAAACTTTTTTAGAGTCTGACTATGTGAGACTAGCTGTGACTGATAAATATTTATTCCCACGGAAACCGTTGTCCGGACCGTGCCGTGTACTACTTAACCACCCACTGGACCTGGCATTGCTGAGGCTCCCGAGTCGCCGCGAACCAACCGTGAGCTGTGAAAGCAGCACAATTTGGGCTGGTGAACGTAAGGATGCAACGTGAGATTGGACGATGCAATGAGGGCGGGTCGGGTAGGCCCATGAAAATGATCATTAACATTGCACCCTTGTCCTGATACTTATCCATGGCAGATTATTTTTGTTCCACCGTAGGTGGCGGATGGGATCTTTCTTCTGTGATTACATCTCCCGCAAGAAGCTCAGGCGGTAGATATTGTTGACCGTCAGCCGATTGCCACCCACTCTGCTGTCTTTTACCTTTGCTCCCTTTTCGGTTGGGGTCTCAAATTTGGGACGAAATGCCAATGTTGTAATAACAATGGAGGTTCATCAGGCTTCAAGGCATTTCCTCAGTTTTCTTTGCAACATTTGAAACATAGGTTTATTTCGGTGTGGAACATCAGCAGATCAAGCAGATACCTATGTCCCCTGTATAATGATTCATATCATGTTGAGAATGCTATTAGAACAGTATCTGTGGGAGGAATACAGCAGAAGATATATATATGTCCGGAACACCAGCGCCCCTCCCGTCATCAATGCCCACTATGTCTCCTGCAAATGTCAGCAAGCTTATCGGATATACCGTCTTCGCTGCAACTACTGCTCAGAACATTGCAGAAATAGCCCAAGTTCCTTTTCTTGGCTCCACTGCTACATTGTGCTTGTCAATTACAAAGTGTATTGAGGTAAGCCCATTTTTTTAGCCATTAGTACCATGTTTAACAAAAGAAAATAGACAATCAAATCAAACAAAGAAAATATGTTGAAATTATGGAGCATATTCATGAAATCCTGTGTATCATTGTCCAGCTTCATTCGTCTTCAGAAATCAAAGGTGTCCTTCCAACGGCACTCTTGCATGATATTGCAAAATTCACAGAGTGAGCCCAATTGATAAGGACATTGGATTCATTAAATATATTACCCCAGGGCACTTGCAAAGTTGTTCACAGTTCTGAATGGGCAACCAAAGGGAGCTCTGGGGAAGATAAAGGGACTGTTTAAACAGCCTGAGGCCGCCGAAAGACTGGAAACATGCAAGCAGGAGCTTAGCAGGATGGTTGAATTGTTCAAGGTATGTCAAACAAATTAGATCTCAATGCTTATTCAATCATTGTCATTGGTTGTAGGCTCAAGTGACAAGTTCAACCTTGTCTCAAATGGGGAAAATGAAAAAGGATGCGGAAGAACAGCATGAACAACTTGTCGCCCTTTTGGAGGCTGACTCTGACCTCACCAGTTCTGATCGCTCCTCAGTGAGTACCGCTTACGACATTGATATTCTTAGCTCAAAGTTGCTAGGTGACAGGAACCCTGGCAACCTTAGGGAATAATAGGTGAGTCAAACCTGCAAACAGTGTCAGTCTCACTCAGGATTTTGAACAGTTCAGGATCTTTTGGTCTACTTCCACCCTGCCCACAAATTTTCCATGGCCGTGAAGCTGAGCTCCAGGATGTGGTGAATATCTTAATCCAGGATTCAGCCCGCATTGCTATCCTTGGTGCAGGGGGGATGGGAAAGACGAGCCTTGCCACTGTAGCTCTCCATAATCAACAGGTGGAAGCCAAGTATTCACATCGATATTTTGTTCCATGCCATCCAAGCCCCACTTGCACTGAGTTGGCGGCAACGATTGCAGATCATATTGGGTTGAAGAAGGGCTCAAACATGCCAAAACTAGTTGCACATTATTTTGCCCATGCTCCTCCTTCCCTTCTGGTCCTTGACAATCTGGAGACCTGTTGGGAATCCCAGGTATCTCGCTCTGAAGTTGAAGAGTTTCTATCTCTCTTAACAGATGTCCTCCACTTGGGTCTCATGGTGGGTGATGTTTGTGATTTTATCTAATGATACCTTGAACTTCTTGTAGATCACCCTCAGAGGTGCTGAGCACCCAAGTAAAGTCAAATGGACCAGGCCATTTTTGGCCCCTCTTGAGCCGCTCTCCAATGTGGCTGCTCGACAGACCTTCATTGAGGTCGCTGATGATTTCCATGATGATGCCAGCATCAAAGAACTCCTTGAACTGACAGGGAATCTTCCACTGGCAGTCAGCCTCATTGCAAGTGTTGCTGGTTCTGAGGGATGTGCCCAGGCACTTTCCCGGTGGAAACTTGAAAGTACTCGCATGCTTTCAGAAGGGTATGACCAGAGATCGAGCCTTGACATCTCCATCATGTTGTCATACACCAGCTTCCGGATGACCCCAGGTGCTCAGCAGCTGCTCAGCATTCTGTCCACGCTGCCAGATGGGCTTACCAATGCTGATATGGTGCAGGCTAAACTGCCAATCCCTGACATTCTGGCCTGCAAAGCCACTTTGATTCAAACAGCCCTTGCCTTTGTTGGACAGGATCAACATCTCAAAGTTCTAGTTCCAATACGAGAACACATCCTCCATATTCATCCTCCAGCAAATGCCTTGAAACTAAAACTAAGGGAATACTTTCATCAAATTCTTGATCTTTGGAACCAATTCCAGGACATCAATGTAACGGATATACACCCTCAGGTTGCACGAAATCTGGGAAATTTCAACACTGTTCTCCATGATGGGCTTCAAGAAGAGGGGCCTGATGTTGTCCTGAATTTTAGAAGCATCCTGTTTCTCGATGAATTCTATAATCGGTTTCAAACGACATATTCACCCCTCTTGCTGCAGCTTTCTGGGACAATGCTGCGGTGGAAAGGTAGTCCAATCTTTGGGGACTATCTTATTCAACGACTGCAAAGTTCTTTATTTTTCCCTGACCTGGATGTCACTAGTGACATCACTCTGGGTACTCAGTATTTCAAATCAAAAGCGCCACTGGAACAGGGTAAGACATCATCATCACATTCATTGTACCTACCTCATTTCTCACCAGCCAGATGGTACCGTGCTCTGGGAATCTACTTCTGGGAGGCAAAGGCAGATGTAGGAGCCCTCAAGTATTATCAAGAAGCGTACTCTCTGACAGAAAGCATTGGATACCCCACCATTGTTGGCTCCGGTGCTTTACTCGGAATATGCCACATCCTGATTGCTACCGGAAAGCCCTTGAGCGCACTCATGCATGCAAAAGAGGCATACAGATGCACTGAGCACATGGGTGACATCTATGGACAAGGATGGTCTCTCCACCTCCAAGGAAGATGTCACATGCTGTTGGCAAACTATGAGCAAGCTCGACATCTTCTGGAAAACTCCAAAGACATGTTAACTGCTTGTGGTCACCAACGG
The DNA here is from genome assembly GCA_029282285.1 of Mycena rebaudengoi. Classification (NCBI taxonomy): domain Eukaryota; kingdom Fungi; phylum Basidiomycota; class Agaricomycetes; order Agaricales; family Mycenaceae; genus Mycena; species Mycena rebaudengoi. The sequence goes on along the minus strand of JARJCX010000002.1, from coordinate 2,113,485 downwards.
AGTACATTGGGGTTTAATGTCCTTAATTATCAGGCTGAGGTTCACCTGATGAAATCAGAGTATGTGGAGTCTCGCCAACTTCAAGTAGCCATTGCATCCAGCTGCCATCCAACTTCAAATCTTGCTGTCATCACCAACTTGAACATTGCTCTCATTGACATTACCATTGGTACCGACTCCAAAATCATTTGCCAAAATCTAGAGATCACTCAGTCTCATTTGAAAGCATTATATGGTGCTGACGGCAGACTGGCATGTCTCACAGCAGATATTGCCGCCGCTGAACTCTGTCTTCGAGATGGGGCTATTGGTCCTGCAAATGCAATGTTTGAAAAATGTTTTACATCCTCTCTGGATATCACACAGTTGGCACTCCTATGTGCTGAAAGGCTTGGAGATCTTTCCACTGGCATGAATGGCATCTTAAATACACTCCGATGGGGAGGGGTATTCCTTAGCCTGGCTCTAAAATGCAACGCCAAGCACCATACAATGCAAGCATTCCGCTGCCTTGGCCAGATTTTTTCTGCCCAAGGTGATTATGACACAGCACTCAGTCTATTCAATGTTGCTCTTGAAGGATTCACATTCATGGATGTCCATCACTGGAGAGCAGATTGCATGGTTCAAATTGCCAATATATTGAATAGTCATGGAGAGACCATGAAGGCAGTTGGATTGTGGAAGGCAGCAAGGCCACTGTTTGAAAAATCTTCCCAGATGAAGGATATCATCAAGCTTGATGAAAAGCTAGCAGAGGTTGACTCTGCTGTTTTGGTTAAGTACAAGGAGAAACTCCAGCATCTTTCAGCATTGTGTGTGCCTGGTAGCACCCTGGAGGATGAGGAAGAGGAAGAGGATGAACTGGCTCAAACCAGTGATTTTGGGAATGAGGGGGGGCAAGGAGTTTTGGTTTGAATACCCATTGTCAGGGTTCGTATTTCAGTCTTGTTGTTCATTCTCTTCAACTTTTCCACAGATTTTTGGACAAATATATACCCACCTATTTTCGATGTACAGCCCATGTCATGTACAGGTCATAGCATTTTGTCCAGTCTGTAGTCTTGTGTATTTATTCATTTATTGTGCTACCACTATGCCTAAACCAGTCTGTTGAAACCGAGGCTGCAGTTGACTATGGTGAGGAATGAAATCAGCGTCAGGAGTCAGTGCCTTCATAAGCTCCTATTTGTTGTGTGGCAGGAAATAAACAAGCTTATGGCCGCACCATGGTTTTCGCGCACACCTAGCTATTCATCCGGATTCTACATTACATATCATGCATATTGTATTGTACATACTTTCTCTCTCTGAACCGTCTGTCTCTATGAATCGTCTCTGAAGCCAAAAAGCATACATTGTCAATCAAGTATCACATAGTCATCGCCTCATGTTCTGGTCTCTTCTCACTTTAATTCGACTCTTTACTCTTTACATTTATGTCCGGTAAAAGGATCACATCTCCCTTTGTGGACTTGTTGGACCGCCTTCTAATATTCTTTTACCGAGAACGGGGGTATTGGCTGATCCAGGTCGACGCTACGTTAGAATATGGAGGTTGTCACCCACGCTACAATTCACGCTGCCACATGTCAGCGAATCTAACAGCGCGGTTCGACTCCCCGCGTCCGCATGATTGCTGAGAACCTCTGGATACTATTTTATTTACAGTTCCAGCTTCATATTCTTTCGTCTCAGGAAATATTTCAACACCATCGAATTATATTCGCTTCAAAGATCTCAATCTCGAGTTTTTTTTTCTCCTCCCCCTATTTACTCCTCCTCATCGCCAGCTTACATTTTCTCGACTTCCGCCCTCCCCTAGATATTTCAACCCGGACGCAATTATCGCCATAAACAATCAAGTTTGCTGGGCTGAAATGCCTCAGGTGCGCCGACTCCGTTCCGACTTATCTGGGACCGAATATAGGAGTCAAGCGGATGTGGCACAGTGCGCGGCTGCAGAAAATCATAGCAGGAATCACACAGCATTTTTTTGGGGAGAGCGCAGGTGCCATGCTCCTTATTGTCGGGTTAAAATTTACCCTTCATTTTGATGTTCGCAATTGGCCCCTCAAACTTCTCCACTTAGCCTGCAACTAAAGAACTGAATATAGTGGACGTGGTGCTGGGTGCACAGCTATTAAATATTACGCCCAAACCGTTGCATAGCAGCAACTAGGGTTCGGCTCCCCGCCTCCGCATTTTTTCGCGCGCCGCCATTCACTGTTTTATCCTTCCCGTCTGTAAGTGACGTCAACATGGCCTCGTAGTTTAACGTTCAATATTCAACCTCTCTTCCAGCTTTGCGGGAAAAAAATCACCTGTCTTTTTTCCAGTTTCTCGGGGAAAAAAAAAAAAACCTCAGTATGGTGCCCTAATTCCAACCTACCCAACGTCTATCTCACATTACAGACTCGAACTGCGTCATGCAGCAACTGGGGTTCGACCCCCCGCATCCGCATGAAGTAGGAAGTAGAGTTTATCTTTTTTTTCTTTTGCCCAGCCTTCCGTCGTATTTTTGACGCTTGTCCACATTCCTTTGTCCTCCTTCCGCCTGAAAACATTTCACCACGGATGATTTTTTTATTGAATTCAATCAAGTTTACTAGGCAGAAAATAATCAGGTGCGCTCAATCCCACCATTTATTCTAGGACTGAATAAAGGATGCAAGCGGATGCAGTGCACGGTGCACGGCTCTGAAACATGGCGCTTGGGAGAAATGAAAAATCGAGCAGCAACCGGGGTTCGACTCCCCGCGTCCGCATGGACGAGCGCTTCGAACCAATTTTTTCCCCCAGATCCTGCGCTACTTATTGCAATTTGCAAAAATAACGGCACTTTAGAAAATAAAATAAAATTTTTGAAGGGGATGCGGGCGCTCAGCAAGGCAGGCTCGACGCGCGATCATTTTTTCATTGATGCGCCATCAAACAGGCGGCACTGCTACCTCTAATAGGAGCTTTCCAAAGATGAATCACGCAGTAACCGGGATTCGACTCCCCACGTCCGCCTGTTTTCGTCGAGCTGTGGTCGTTTCCTTTTTCTTTTATGTTGCGACTATGTTACCTTGCTCCTCATCGCCAGGTTCACATTCGCTCGAATTCCACTCTTCACTGAACATTCTGTCCCGGATGCGAATTTATTCATAACCCTCAAAATCAAGTTTACCGGGCAGAAAATACTCAGGTGCACCGAATTCATCTACATTTATTCTAGGACTGGACGAAGGAACCAGGGGGACGCGGTACATGGTGCATGGTGGCCTTCAAAACCCATAGATGCGATCAGAAGTTGTCCATCGGTAGCTGGGGCTCGACTCCCCGCGTCCGCATTCGGATATTGTGTCCATTTCTTCTCTTTTTTTGGTAGCATGCCACCTGAATCCTCCCTCCCGGTGTAAAAGTCAATTCACTCTTTTATCCTTCCCATTGAACATCACTTCGGATTGACCTCGGAGGCCAACTGTCAACCTCTCTTCCAGTTCCTCAGGAAGAATATCATCCGGTTTCTCGAGGACAAAACCAATATGCTCAGTAAGGTGCACCGAATCCAGCCCCAATTAGTCTGGTACTGAATAAAGGATTCGAGCGGATGTAGTGCATGGTGCACGCATGGCTTGAATCCCCTCCTCCGCATGAGTGTGAACAGGCTCTTTTTTCTCTCTTTCATCTGCTATATTTTGACCAACCGCAGCTCTCCATTCATTCAAACACGTCCCTTCTGAACATTTTTCTTGCTTCGCCCGAATATCTAAAATTCCGTTAGCTCTTGCAGTTGTCGGGTGGCAAGCTATGAAAATAGTACACATTGGAAATCTGACGGAATGAGCACTGCATTCCGCGGACCCGTAGGCAAAGGTTTTTCCCTGGGTTTACGTTGGTCTACGTGGTCTACGTCGGCCGACGCTAGTAGGCAGAGTCTGCCTACTGGGGTCAGCCAACGTAGGCAGACATAAAAAAACCAGGTAAACCAACCTCGCTTACGGGGCCACGGAATGTAGTGAAGGCTTATATGGAAATACCCCATTTTAATCCAGCCTTATTTCATCATATTTCCGGCGCGAATATTAATGGCCATGGTAAGGCAGGGTAATTCAACCTTAAGGATATGAATCAAGCGGACTTATTACGCGGTTCATGGCTGCCACACATAAGCGAGTACCACCGAGGCATTGGTATGCGGCAGCGTTTCGGGTTTCTCCTGGGCGCGGGATATCTCATTGCTGTATTTCTTGATGACAAGAGTCTCAAAATGTTCAAATCCCCACACGATAAGATAAGATAAGATAGGATAAGATAATGCATCCATCGAGTGTTGATGTTTTACAACAGATTGACTTGCACCACCACCACTCGTTTCAAATGGACCATTTCTTCTCGATTCCCGAGCTAGTCGAGCTTATATGCGAAGAATTGGGCGTTAAAAGTGTTCATGGCAAAGATCTTGCCGCACTTGCACGCACGGCGGCCGTCTTTCATGACGCAGCCCTAGATGTTCTATGGCTGCACCAGGACATCTTCTGCATGCCCGCTGATCTCTGGGGGTCCCAGGAATTGGCCAAGAGTCGGATGAACCTTGTGCGCTGTTCTACTAATGCATTGGATGATACCTGCTCAACGTCGTCCAGGCCCTTAGCTGTCCCATTACCCCTTCGGATCTGGAAGGCCCGTTGATATAGTCCAAACGGGTGAAATCCATGTCTATTGTAGCGCGGTGTGCAGACTGGTTGCACATTTTAGAAGTCATGAAACCCTTTCTTCCACAAGGAATCCTTTTCCCAATCTACGACAGCTTGATTTGTTCCTCCCAGATGAAAGGACCGGAGCTATACTTCCCTACCTATCCTTCGCTCTCATCACATCTATTTCTCTGGGCCTGGACTCCTTCTGGCCCAGCATACTTGATCTTCCCCTCGTGTACCTTGCGTTGAAACGCCTGGAAATATTCGGAACCTCGGAGGACCCTGCCTATTGTCAGAATTTCTTGACATCCATCTGTGTTCAGAAATTGATTCAAATTGAAGAGTTGATCGTGCCCATGCTTGATCATGCGGCGTGTGACCACCTTTCCACCCTTCCTGCTCTCAGGTCTCTACGCCTGACCGCATGGAGGACACCAGATCCAGATCTATTCCCCTCTGTACCATCCCACCCGGCGGGACACACAGGTTTCCCAGTGCTTCAACATCTAACACTGGCAGCACAATGCATGGCACTTGGGTCGGTCATGGAGGTGGTGAATGGGTTCTTGAGCACTCCCTTGTGGAATCTGAACGCGACCGCCGACGCCTGGGACGCGGAACATATCATCCAACATTTCTTCGTCGCACTTTCGACCCATGTCGTGCACAGTACTCTCGAAGTGATCTCTCTGCACCTGGGTTTCAAAGGCGAGGTTAGCTCTCATATTGACGGGCGAACGCTATCGCATCTGTTCTGCTCTTTCAACCTACGGCCTTAACATATATCCGTCCGCCAAGTTTCTTCGGGATGTGGCTCGCGCATGGCCCAATCTCATTCAACTGGATTTGACCCCCCGCTTAAATGTGTCGGGCCCGCCACCCATCATGACGCTCGCCAGTCTTCGGGCATTTGCGACACATTGCCCAGAGTTGAGTACACTCGCTCTCACCTTTGACGCCACCGCTGTTCCGCCCTCCGACGAGCAGCCCCTCGTCCAAAAGAAGCTTTTAGCTTTGTACCTCCGCTCCTCCCTTATTTCTTCTTCGGCTTTGGTGGGCCGGTTTCTCACAGGGTTTTTTCCAAACATCGAACGCATTCAATCCTTCAGTCGGTCCACTGGGCTAAATTGGCAGGAGGTTGAAAATGTCGTTAAACGTGGTAGGATCTAGGGTCACCGGGATAAGTTGCTCCGCGTGCACAGTACAGTAAAGAGCCCTCCACACATTTATAAGCCCGAGTTTTGCGAGTTTTTATTCCTAAATTTGCCAAAGGCATGCATTCTTTTATGAAAGGATATTGTTGTCCTCACAAAAATCGTGACTGGACCTTGAGCTTCATGACCGACTGACTCATGCAAGTCAGAAGTAGCTGATGTGAACCCTACAGCACATCCGAGTTATTTGCCACGACTCGAGCCTGGATGGGCGCCGAAAGAAATGTATGCAATCGGTAGAAAAGATGCATAGCAACATTTTTAAGGATTAGAGGTGCTGAAATAACATGTTTGGGCAAAAGCGCCGAAATCTGCGGCGGCAGGCTGCGCAGCGCTTCCGCATCCTGTGCACCAGCACCCGCTCCGCCAGCGGCGCGTGCACGCCCCACACTCGTGTCTGCGCGTGCGTCCTCCAAAACTGCGTCCACCCGCATCTGGCACCCTGATTACGCGCACGCCCCATTCGCGTCTGCCTTCCTCCCACCCTCCGAGGGAACGCGCCAAAGTCCAGCAGTTACGTGTATTATTCGGCGACTGAGGTGCGTGGTAGAACCGCGTCCGCCTTTCGCCTCCTCCCGCCACCGCTCCTTCGTGCGACCGCGTACGCGCGCGCGCGTGTTTTCGGAAGGCCCCTGTGACTGTCGTGAGGTTCGGCGCAGGGGTGGAGGAGGTCCTGCGTAGAGCCCGCGTACTGTCCCATCGCCTCTACTTCTCCCACCCCCACCAAGTAAACACCCCGGCAGCGCGTCGCGGACGGCGCGAAGGTGTGCGCGCGCATTTCGGACGGAGCGTGGTGGCTAGGATGTACGCGCACAGAGGTACGCGGGCGTGTTTCGGACGGACACGGTGGTCATCATGGATAATGTGGGGTTCGGCGCGGGTTTGAGGTTGGCGTGGGGCTGGAGGTGGAGGAGGTACAGCGCAGAGCCCGCGGTCGCCGGGGGCTCGAGCCCGCTCTCAGTAGATACGCCGGCAGCGCGGTGCGGGGAGGTGTTTTCGGATGGTCGTGGTGGTTGTGGGCTTCGGCGTAGAGCCCGCAGTAGCCGTATGTAGCCCGCAGCGACGGGCGTACTACCCCACCCTCCTCCCACCCCTGTTAATCATACCCCGGCAACGCGCCCGGCGGGTGGGGACGGTACGGCCAGCCAAAATATCAGGAATGAAACAGGCCTAATTTTTTTCCGCCGAGTCAGGAGAGAAGTAGTCGTGCCGAGATCACCCGAGCTGATCAGAAGAGTGTATGTCGGGATAATAGGGTCCAGGTGGTGGTTAGGTTAGTCACGAGCCATGTGCATCGTCTTCGTTGTAGAATATTGATACACCAGAAGCCAATGTGGAATCCGTATACTGTACTATTTCGACCAACTGTTCAAATAACGCGTAACGGCGACCTGTGAACTGAACATTTTGGACCCCCGTAACGCGTAACAGGCCAGAATTTATCCATGTTTGGGTTAAAATCGGGGTCAAAAACAAAAAATCGGCGGCCCGGATACCCTATTATAGTAATTTCGCATGGAATGAACACCACTTCTAGTGAACACTACTGCGTAACACGTAACACCCTGTGAACACTTGGTCGAAATAGTACAGTACTCCAAGTACAACACATGGCGGCGTAAGATATCAGAAGAAGAACATGATGTGCATTGAATTGGGTGTGAGTCGTGGATGCGGGCCCCGGAGAGGCGCGTAGTTGCTAGCCTCGTTTAAGGGCTTTCTCGCTGCGCTTGCGGCCGCCGGCATGACCAAACAGTTTCTATGGTGCGCATCACCTAGCTGCCGCTACCCCGTGCTTCAAATCTAGCGGGTCCAAAAAAAGAGATAATTCTTATCCCTCTAACAAAAGTGTTCCTTTTGACTGTGTGCTCACTTCTGCTAGAGGGATTTTCAATTAGATCAAAACTGAGTGAGCTCGACATTTTTTGGTGACCTGATTTGGCCACATGCGGGAGAAATTATAACATTTGGGCTGTGTTTAGGGCCAAAAATTTTCTCTGGCCAATTTGGCCGCTAATTTTTGGTAGCGGCAGCTAGGTGATGCGCACCATAGTTCTGGTTGGCAGTCAACATCTTAGTTGTAGCATGACTAAAGGAACGGGATTTCATCATCACCAGGGAACATGACATGCATTGAATTGAGTGAGAGTTGTGGCTTGCCTACTCGGAGCTGAGGGCAGCTCAAACGGTGAATGGGCGCGTAGTACTAGTTCTTGAGTAGTTTATTACTAGCCTCGTTCAGGGCTCGCTCGCTGCGCTCGCGGCCTGGAGGGATTCCGATCTGGTCGACAGTTATGGCCGGAGCGCTGAGCAACTAAATAAACGGGATTTCATCATGTTCAGTTGTACGTAGTGCCAAGTACGCCAAGTATTGATGGGATCATTCCGAGCATGATCCGTGGGAGATTTTGATGCGAAAATGCAGCTTGCCACGCATTGCCACTACTTACAAACCGTAGAAAGTTCCCGAGGCAAACATCGTTTCGGGCAGCAGTATTTTCGCTGTTTCGGGTCACAGTAGGTCATCTCAGTGCTCACGACATCCTCAGGGCGATCTCTCACGGAGTGTTTGGGCGGACCCTTATCATTCTTATGGCGAATCTCGCTCACACCGTCACGACTTGATCTTTCCGAAGCCGGGGTAAAGATAACGAGGCGCTCGTTTTCATATACTACGGTATGTAGAAGGATCTGTTGATCATTCTACTGGGTCACAGCTATTGAACTCACAGGAGTATAAAGACGACAGAACCACTGATTTTCTGCTGCTCTCGGGAATATTGGACGCACAATGTTTTTGAGATGCTATACGTGGCTGACCATCATCATGGGTGCTGTTTCGTCCTCCCTCGCTGCAAGTACGTAGATCAGGGAATATATGCCTGCTGATTTATGCACATCTGCTCCAGCTTGTACGACCGCCACAGTTGGTTCACCCTTTAGTACATGGTGAGTCAAGTCTCCATAGGGTTCGTCCATATTTCTCACATCTCCCAAGTTTCGACATCTACACTGCTGCCAAACTCACGGCCGCCCAATTCGCTGCGGACAATCCTGGCCTGGACTGCTCCCTTTTGCAGATCGGTAATTCCCCCGTCGACTCGTTCTCCATTTGAAAAGTCCTGATAGTTTGTAGGCCAAAAGGTCTGCATCTCCAGCGGCACTCTCCCTTCAAACGCTCCGGGTCCCAGCCCAAATGGCACCTGTGCTGAATATTTCGTGGTCTCCGGCGACAGCTGCTCTGGTGAACTATCGTCATATTCTTCCTAGCAATATTCCTGAGTTCACCGTTTGGGCTTCAGCAATCGCCACGAAGTTCAGCATCACCGTCGCCTTAATTGAACAATGGAATGTCAACACATTCAAATGGAGCGGTACGGGACCTTCCCTTGGCGCTGCATGTTATCACGCTAACTTCCTCCAGGATGTGCTGGCTTACAGATAGGTTTCACAATGTGCATCTCTTCTGGAACGCCGCCGCCCATTCCGTGAGACTTTTAATCTATTTCACTTTCAGCACGTGAATTTTGTGTCAGTGTCAACCCGCTTCTGCAGTGTGGCCCGGAAAGCCCTGGAAATGCAACTTGTCCGCTTAGAGCGTGTTGCAGTGCGTTCGGCTTCTGCGGATTGACCGACGACTTCTGCCATACTTCGGTAGGTTTCAGTCCGAAAAAAAACCGGTCATCCTGTCTGACCCATAAGAACTCACCAAGTCTCCGAACCCATGGTCAGTTCACAAACGGCCTGCCATAGTACATAGCTCATTTCCTTTTTGGCAGCATCTCAAATTGTATCACCCCCACGCTCCCCAGTTGTAGTACAACGCGCACCTTGCGCAATATTGGATACTATGCTGGATGGGCGGACCGTCGTCCATGTGGCGTTGCTGGCCCGGAACAGACCGACTGGAGCACCTATACACATGCGCACTTTGCGTTCGCGGTCGTTTCACAGTCTTCGGAAATTCGTAAGAGCTTTGTTTACCCATATACACTTTTACTGGCTCTGATTCGAGCTAATAATGTAGAGCTTGCTAGTGCTGATGACCCTCTCCTTCGCGCACTCGTGTCGCAGAAAACCGCCCATCCCGGTCTCAAGGTTCTCATTGGGGTCGGAGGATGGGCCTTCTCGTGCGTCCCCCGCGAGTCACTGCAGTTTGTTTTGCTCACGGTTAGCGATAGTGAGGATATCCCCACGCGCGATGTGTTCTCCGTCATGATCTCGACCGCTGCTACACGCGCAAAGTTCATCGCATCAGCACGGTCATTTCTGGCACAATATAACTTGGACGGGATCGGTGCGCATCCCCGGCAATCCGTTTTCCATATACTCTGTGAACTGACGTCAATGCAGATATTGACTTTGGTATATTATGACCAATAAATATCCCAGTCGCAAGCTAAACTTGGTGGTTTCAGAATATCCCGGTGCCATCGAACGCGATGCCCCGGCGACAGGTGCTTCCGTTTCGCGACAAATAAACCTCACAGCTCAAAGAATACAGATACACCAAATCTAACAACGTTCTTCAAGGAGTTACGTGCTGGTCTCCCATCCGCCATTATCGTATGCAGTAATTATTCTCGAATACAGCATGTATTATCGACACCTGACGAGCACTTATAGCTGCACCCGCGGGCTACTGGTTCTTGAAAGGCTTCGAGATCGACAAGATTGTAACCTCGGTGGATTATATCAACATGATGTGTCAGTCGTCCTTCCATCTCGAACTTTTCCGTGGTTTCTTGACTAATTTCTCGAGTAGCATACGACTACCATGGGCAATGGGATGTCGCTGTCACAGGACAAGCCCGTGAGCACTCCTGAATCCAACCCAAACATCACGAACATTTTTCTAGCGGTCAGCAACCCGCACACATCCTTGCTGGATATTCGAGACAGCGCGTTGCTGTACATCCGCGCAGGCATCGATCTTTCAAAAGGTGACGTGCTTCGAGGATATTTATGAACCTGAGGGACGTGCTCATTCGCGATAGTTAACCTCGGTAAGTTCCTCGTAGAGGGTCTGCTCTCCCCAGGTCTTGAACGATCCACCAGGCTTGGCCTTTTATGGTAGGACGTATCACCTAGCAAATCCGGCATGCAAAGGATACAATTGCACGGTAGGCGCCGCTACCGATTCTGGAGTCAATTGTCTTCCCGCTCATATTCCGCAGATGGTAGCGGGTGGCGCTGCGGCACCATGCACAGGTACTTCTGGGTATATTGCCCAGTTTGAGATCACCAATTTGCTATCTGCTGGTATCAAACCAACTCTCGATATCTCAAGCGAGACGTATTGGTTTGATAATGGGGTTAGTACTAGTTTTTCATTTGCATTTCTGTTCAGCTTCTAACACTGCTCATATAAAGGGAGATCTGGTTTCATTTGACCAATCAGATACATGGGCGTATGTTGCCTACCGGATCTTACACGAAGCCTTCTGATTCATGTTCAGTGTCAAGCAGAAATTCGCCGGTTCCACGTGCTTTGGGGGAACTTTTGTCTGGTGAGCTAGATGCAAGATGTGTTTTGTTACACTCAATCGTGCACGTCAGGTCCGTGGATCAAGTTCTCAGCGGTGTAAGTGACAGTTGTCCAGTCAACGACCGTTCAAATACAACGCTGACTACGTTGGCAGAGCGATTCGGGCTCAGGCTCGGGCTCGGGTTCGGGCGGTTTGCCGGGATTCGATGTCGTAGATTGGAGTGCGTCATCCGCGGAATAATCCTCCTCGTCAATTCTGACAGATTCACTTAGATCCTAACCCCCATCCTTCTCCTGGCGCTCTATCAGAGACTTTTGTCGGGGCGGGAAGTACGGTAATTGTGCCCATACCGACGCAGACAACCTTCATCACAGTCGGCGGTGCGATAATCGAGGTGAACAGTGGAGGAACCCCGGTCAATGCAATGCCGCTCACAGTGTCCTTGGTCAATGCGGTAACGCCGACATGGAGTACGCCTTGCTGTATCTGACTTAAATTTTGAGCTCAACGACTTCTATTAGGTTTCAACATTGTTCCCCCTGCATCGCCGAGTATCACGTTCACAGCCCCAATTTCTGGGATTCCGACATTCACCACCGTTGTTGCTTCGCCCACAAGCGGGGCTGTGGCAAAGGTTACGGGGCCAGGAGGGGTCGTCTGGACCTTGACCGCCGGCCCAGCTATCATCGGTAGTTTCCCAAGTACCATCGGTATTTTTGACGGTGCAACCCCATCCGCGATACCTCCAGTTGGATGGCTTGGCCCCTGGACGGACCCCGTCCCCCCGCACGTTAGTCCCCGATCTTCCCGCAGTTTAATCGCTCCTGACAGCCCCAAAAGACCGTTACAACAGGGCAACCAGCGCAGGTGAACAGCCAAGTTCCATGGAGTGGGTAGACTCGGCTCGCATTCACTGAATATCCTCACAAGGAATTCTTTAGACCCAAATCCCCATCCCAGTCCCGGTGCGGCCTCAGAAACTTTTGTTTGCTCCGGGACGACGACCAGTCTCGCAATTCCGCAAGCCACGACCACGATATCCGTTGGCGCTGCGACCATCGTTCTAAATTCCGGGGGAACACCCGTTAACGGTCCCCTCGCATCGCAATGCACAGAAGTCGGTGGTATCATTCCACTATGGAGTAAGTCTTGCAACTTAAAAACATCAGTAGCGCAGCCAATATTCCTCACAGGTCAGGATATCATCCCCCCGCCCGGCGCAGCCACCATTACATTTACTGGACCGCTGACGTCCACTCCAACATGGGTGACCATCGTTCCGGTGCCATCCAAAGAAGCACCTGCCGTTACCGTCACCGGCCCTCCCGGGGATAGGAACCGCTGCAATTCGTTCAACTTCTGGACATTGCTGTTTGGAGGAGCGATTTTTGACTGTCTGCCTCTTGATATCGGGATTATTGGAGGAATTACTCCCGTCCCTATTCCGCCATCGCAGTGGAAAGGCCCTTGGACTAATCCCATTCCCCGCCCAACTCCCCCGCCAGACGGGGATGGCAGCACCAAGACAACTACGTCTGCAAGCTCGCGTTCCACTTCATCCTCCGAGACAGCTTGTCAACCAAAACCTACGGTCTACGACTGGCCCGACGACCCAGAGAATGTTGACTTTGAGGGCGACGGGACTGATCCAGACCGACGCCGCCGTCAGGTGGAGGTGGCTCACGGTATGGGTGAGTGCCACTTTCAAATCGATGGACGTGGTTCTATAAAATTGTGGTCAGATATCACGACGAGCAACCAACCAAGGGGTGGCCTGGACGTCCTGCTGAGAGCTACTGTGGAGAATTCAGATGGTATGTAGATTTTTATTCGTTTCCCGGCATTTCTGAACTCCTACAGTGACACTTAATGCAAAGTTGGCTGGCCGGAACGTCACGGACCACAGCCTGTTGCGAAGAGCCAACCGTCGTGTGTATTTCATATTCTTAGACCTTACCAGCCGGTGACCGCGGCGATTCAGATATTCAGATTAAACGGTGCCCCAGCGTCGAAGTCGAATCCCCCCGTCCCGTTAATCTCCAGCAAGGGAGGTATTATCGCCTCGATCCTAGCCTGCCGTGGATAAGTACCGCCCTCATATGGCAAAATGTGGTAGGCAGGCCCACACCTGCAATAGTACCCTGGGAAACAAATCGTCTGGGTGTTTTCTACGTTGTTGTGGAAATACACTGACAGCTTTTCTTTCTCTTTATCCAGAGGAACACGTTTTTGAGTGAGAGTTGTCTCGGCCTTCCGGTTTTGCGTCTGACTCCATCCAGACTCGGGTACATCAGTCAATTTGTTGGGTCCGCTCCGATGACCAATGGCGACTGTACATGGTGCGATGATTCGACGCGTACCCTCGAAAATGAGATGTGACTAATATACCATGATAGGGTGAACAACAATCTATTTAACTACGTCCGTACCAATGGGGGCACAATGGGCGACGCGCTGATTGCAGTAATCGATAATGTTTTATCTCTCATGCCCTCGTTCGATTCAGTGAACTAATTCGTGATCAGGTCAATAACATGGTCTGGGTGGACAAGCAGCTGAACCAAGGTAAAAATATGTTCCTGCATTCCCGATTTAATTTACCAATCTTTCACTCAGCGAAATCCAACGTCGTCAACGACAACTGTGATGCCGCTGATCACCCACCCTACTATAGCCTCTTCGATTACCTCTTCGAAAACGGTGAATTTATCGCAGACTCTAACCACATATACACTGCCGAGCAAGTTTTTCCTGATTCCATCATGCGCGGCTGACAGCCGAGCAGGTTTTTCCTCCGAAATCTGGCGGCACTGGGACAATGTAAATGTCTGATTTTCTTAATCCTTGGGGAAGCTCTGATATGTCTGTAGATTTTTCGGGAACAGCAGGGGTCTTCCGGGCAACGGCATTGGATGTCCAAAATCTTCTGTCGGAGATCACTCCTTCGACCCCACTCGTCGATGACGCTAGTCTACCCTTATTATTCAATTCTTGGCTTCGCAACACCCTGAGTCAATACTCAAATGGATGCATGTAGGTATCCTATTGCGCCCTCATGTCGTGCATTTAACGCATCATAGTGACCGCGGGAATAACGCCCTCGCGTATTATCGTGTAGCCATGGAGGAGATAGTGCTCAGGGAAGGTCCAGTGCTGCCGTGCTATCAGATTTATTACACAAACACAGTGGGTGCCTTCCCGATTCCAGGTTTTGGCCAAGTGCTGATGCTCCACATTCAGTACAACCCTTCGGGCTTCAACTACCAGGTTCATCTCACCACCTTGGGTTCTACTTATACTAATCTTCCATCAGGCATTAATGCCAGCGGCGCCCCAGTCACCCCAATGTAATGTGCCAGGTACTGTTGGAAAACTTCAGTGGGTTTCGACCTCGGCCGTTGGCATTCTGGACTACGCTGGCAATGGGGGCGTGATGCGGATGATGGGGTCCGGGAATACGGTGTGTCTCTTATGTCCTAACCCCGTTGGTATCTGACATCGATTAGGACTTCTACGCGTTGGGCTCCGGTCCGTCACTTTCGGGCTCCCACCTGTACGGTACACAAACAAGCTGTCCTGGATTGTACGGCTTCAACGAATTTGTCACTCCGATTGGCCTCGGCAGTAGCGTCAATGTTGAGTTCTCCTGCAATGGCCTCGGAACCCAGACCGTCGATATCCAGATGCGGGTCGACGGGCAGACGTTGTCGAACTGCTTCATAGCTCAAATAGCCGCCCCTCATACGACTACCTGGACGTCGTTCTGTGGGGCGTCCGCCAGCGTCGTCACCAATTGTGCAAACACTGTGTTCGCGCAGTTCCCCAAGATGGCCATTACCACACATCGTTTCGTAGTTTGATCGACTTATTTTTGTATTTTGGGCACCCTTTGAATTATCAAGTATGATGCATTGAAAGATGACCTGTATGGGTGATACAGGATCTGAAAATTAGCTTCACATGAGATCGATGGTTTCTTCAAATTCTTGTTCGGCCTATACGGCAACCCCGCTATTCCAAGGGTGGGGGGATACCAAATCAGTCGCCTGACCGGTTGAATTTGGTCGACTTTCGGACAAAAAACCCTGGGCAATTTTAGGCTGTTTCTGGTCAATTTCAAGCCCTTGGAATGACCGATTTTTCAACGGCAGCCCAAATGATTGCTAGGCGACGGTGTGACGGCACTTCACACCTTGATCTCTCACCACCTCGAGGCTTATCCAGCGGACCACAACTCTGCCTGTGGAAATCTGGCTGCTTGCTTAGCTTCAGCAACTGCACAGAGTCTCATGAGTCATTGGTTTGCAGGCTCTTTCGTTCCCTGGTTCTGTCGCGCTTGTTTCGGGAGCAGACGTTGGGTGTGATAGCACTGGGATGGGGGCTCGACAAGGATAACTGGATGGACCGTGTTCGTCACCTCCATCGCACAGCAGTTCGGTTGGACAGATTGGCGGAGGGTCCGTTCAACCTTTCGTTTGTTCACTCACTTTTAGCGGAAGATTGATGGCGCTGAGCAGACTCGTAACCAGTCTGTAAACAATTTCAAAAAAATTCCGCAAGCGCTTTCGGAGTACGGACTGGTACATGTGTCGAGCTGCCAACGGAGTTTGAATTTCGACAGATGCCGATCTCGCCAGGCTTACTCAATCACGCTTTCTCATCGCTTCACATTAAGTAATGGGAAAGAGGTAGGTTCGGATCAAGCCGCCGACCATTGTTTGTTTTTAGCTGTTTGTTGATGCGGGTCAGGTTTTTGGTCAAACAATGGAAGGGGCTTGTGCCAAGATCAAGAATTTGGGCAGGACCTTCGTTGCGCTCTGGAGTCATGCAATACACGTCAGTCGGTTGACACCGGAGACAAACTTCTTCATTTTCATGAAACTTAGATATTGGCTGGTTTATATTTAAAATATATTCTCTGTAGAAATAGAAAAGCACCACACAACGTCGGACTTTGCGAATTTGTTCATCACTATGTCACTCGTGTCTAAAGTCTGAAAATAATCAGATAAGGCCCTCAATATTATCCAATAGTCCTTACACTTCATTTCACACCTTTAAACCAATATTCTTCTCCTGGATGCCACCGCACGACGTGACTTTGTGTGGTGAGCCCGAAACTGTGATGGCATTGCCAAATTGGGAATGATGCGCAAAGGCGCGCTTTTTTCTTTTAAATTCTGCCTCATACCTCCACCGGCTCCGAAAACACAACAGAAACGTGTCCCCAATTCTTTACTGAGGTCTCTCGGCACTCCGAGACGCCACTTCAGAAAAATTCCTTGTCACATATTGTGACACTCATCATCAAGAACTGGATACTTGTTTCTAATGCGTTGGAAGACCGAGAGACTTATTGGGGAGGTAAAATTAAAGTATTCATGCATTAGAGTCAATTGAGGCGATAAAATCTGAGATTTGAAGCCACATACTATTTAGATTGCAATAACTTACTGAGAACCATGTGAGGGATCAATTACACTTTGGGCTCAGTGGGACATTGTATAAACCCCTGGTCTTTGGGGAATGTTGATTATAGGCATGTAATGAACGACTTTCCCTCTCAAAGTTGTCGGTGGTGGTTAATGTTGCCGCGACTCCAGACTTGAGCTGACAAAGTCGACTTGGAGTCACCAATTTAGACCAAGTCGAGTCGAGTCACTTTATTGACTCAAGTCGACTTGAGTTGACTTCGAGTCGGTCACAACCTAGTTGCACGGTTCATCGAAAAAACACAATTGGGGACAAATTGGGGACATGGTCGAATTTTGTGACAGGAGTGACAGAGTCACGCTTGGTGACATTGTGTGACATTGCCGTGACAGCTGAAAAAAAAACCCCCCCCCCTTTGCATTTTTTCAACCTGCAGAGTACTTAGAACGAGTTTCTGAAAATTCGTTCAAGAAAAGTCGACTCAAGTCGACTTACTTGACTCGACTTGATTCAAAATCAACTTAGGCCGACTTGACTTGGAGCGACTCGACTTTTCGAGTCGTGGCAACATTAGTGGTGGCATGAATAATTGTGCAAATGTAACTCAAATGTCCTCACTGTTTGTTTTAGTTTGTCCCAAGCCTCTCTCCGAGATAGACCGGCTATCCGGTCCGGAGAGAGGGTTGATCCGAACCTAGAAAAGAGGGTATTTTTAGGGTGAGAAAGACGGAAGAAAGAAGAATAAAAGGAGGCAAGCGAGCGCGCCCAGTGGGGATAAATTGATGGTTGCGACTATGACTCACGATTCTCCTCAGCCTCTGTCAACTCCGCGAGAATGCCGCGAAGGAAAGAGACTACCGAGCACAACTGCCGAAGTTCCGCATGGGGAAGGACGCGAAGGACTTCGGCGCGTTGGCGGCCCAGCCGGGCCAGGGCATCTTGACTGAGAGTGTCCCCGCTCCCTGGGAACAAGTGGCAGAAAAGCCAGAAACGATATAGGGATCGTTGAAAACGACAAGATTCCTCCTCATCCAGTGAACTGTCCTTTGAGCTGTTGTCTTTCAATCTGCATTTGACATTTTGAACTTTTGAGTTGGAGCCAGAGTGAAGTGAAGACGCACCGTATGCTGTATATTTTCTCCAGTTTGCACGCTGTCTCGGAATTCTTCACCAGAGCTTTCTGCTCGGAAACCGTTATGAAGCCAATTTCAGCATCTTCTGGGCATGCCCCAGCCATCGCCACTGCGTCTTCCGACACGGGACGTGGCGCGTCGGGATACCGAATCAGCCGTATGGCCTGGCGTAAGCCGGGGCCAATGACACGATATGCCACAGTTCGGGTGATTCCCTTGCAGAAGAGATGTTAGCTCGTTCAAGATGTTCACAACTTCACATCAGAAGAGGCATTTGTGGGACTCGACGACCTGCCTTTTGCTGGCTTTGGTAGATCTGCTGGAAGCGCCAACACATGTGGGAGAAGATCCAATGTCTTCAAATGAGTACGAATACTCTAAAAAAGTTGAGACCATCTCGTCGACGCTGAAGTGCTTGTGTGGTTCCATACTGAGTTTTTTGGGGATGTATCACGCTGTCACGGTCACACACTGGCATGAAATCAAGCCACTCTTTCAACAAGTTGGTTGAGGGGAGGCTAGGTCTCCCGATCTGGAAGACTAAAGTCACTGGTACGTATCCGTGTGCCATGTCTTCCCAATTTGGGTTGATGTTTTCCTGGTAATTTCCTGCACTGGCGGAGTCAGCCAGACTCAACCTGGAACTGGTATTGTACCAATTGGGTACCGATCTTCAAGCGGAGTCAACGAGACTTGAATGTCTTCAATGCGAAGTTCAAGCGCAACCTCGAGAGAACCCATCTGGAACACTCTCTTTACTCAACTGAAGCGCGCTTTTTGTCTGTGGTTGCATCTTTGTTGGCCGACTTTCTCGACGCCCTCCATATCTTACCATATCATTGACTCGGGAGGCAGTAATGAGCTCACGGGACACATCTCGAGCATCCGTCGACTCTGTGATCCGGCGCAGAGCTTGAAGCTTGAAGTCAGTCAGCCACCTTGGTTTCTGCATTACTCGTCCCCTACCACCACCATTCCCCCACCCCCCACCCACACCAACAACCCTCACTATGCCCCTCCATGTCCTAGAAAGAAAAGATATGAGCTTTGTCTGGAGCCTCCAGGACTGGTCGTGGACGGGACAGACGCCCCAGGTCACTGTGGACGAAGACACACCGCAACAGCTACATATGAACGAACTTTTTCTAAATGCTCCTGGGTTGAGTCTCCAAACAAGAATGGTAGAAGAAGTTGGGCCGCTTCCGGTTCTTCGGTACGAGGCTTTAATGGGCTTATTTCTACAGCTGACATTCGATGTCAGGTCAGAGAACAACGAGTTGGTCCAAACCACAGAAAGCTCCGACCCGAATATCGGCAGCCTCCAAATACAAATGAGAGGCGGCAAAAATGTGGAATTTACGGTGCGCATGTTCATTCAACATCATTTTGCTTCGAGCTGAACGGAAAGATTAGGCTTTGAATTACCCGATCGCCTACTTTGACGGGGAGGAGCAAAGACTGACGGTCTACGAGCTCGGGACTCAAAATCAAACCCTCGTAACCGCTATGTTTCTTCTTTTAAGCGATTGGTTAGTTTTATTATAGCGAAATGGATGTGTATGTATGGACGGCGATAACGAGAGCTACCGCGTGGGTCAAACTCCGTAGTTTTGTTGCCCTCGTTCAGTTGACACGCTGAGGTGTATCTAAGGCTAATCTAAGGTCGGCCCGAGAGCCTTTCCTTCAGGCTGATTAGCCCACGAAAGTAAATAGCATGTTCTTATGTGCCTATTCTCCTGTTTACACTACGACATGGGATTAGTACCATGCGCCGGGTTGGCGCCGGGCGCCCCGCGCACCAGCCAGAGGCCCAGAATAATAAGAATACTATCATCACAGGTTTTCACTCTGAACTGAAAAAACTCGGATTCTGAGAGCTAATAGTAATAAGTACTGCAGAGTGCAGAAAGGAATCGCACAAAAATGCACCTTGATTGACCAAAACCGGAAGCTTACACCGCCATTTGTCCCACACGTGCCCACCACCTGCACGCGAGGTACGTGCTGCATGTCGCGGTAGACTGGCCACCAGCTGTGGTCAGGTTGATTCTAGGTTCAGGAGCCTATGGCTGCAGAGTGTGACCAGGTTGATGTGGCTGTCGGTTGGACAACGAACCTGGAAGCAGCTGCATGGTCAGGCAGAATAATATTACTGAAAATTTGATTCACACTGGGATGCACATATTACCACTCAACAAAATGCATTCATATCTACTAGATACATATGTATTCCGAATAGAATCAAAGCATGTCGGCATCAAGCATGACGGACTGCAGGACAGATTGGTAAGCATTACCATCAGCCTGGGGTCTGAAAGAAGATGAAGAACGACAAACCTAGCAGTGGTGGGAGTCTTGGGACCAGTCAAGCGCAATTTTCGTAGATTTGTTATGCTTGTGAAGAATAGAAAAATGGCCATAGAAACCAGCCACAAGAAAAGATCCGTTAAGCCACAGTAACTGTTGAAAAAGAGCCAAAATAATTGATATTGCGTTGAAACAGGCAGAGTAGCTTTAATGTGTTGAGGATATTGATGATGAGAGGGCACAAGGCACAGCACCAGGTGATGCTTGACAATGGCTCTTCAAACTTCAAGCAGGGAGCAGGCAATCCAGAAGAGAGGTTGCTTTGGGTGCTGAGGTGGGTTTCATGTTCACGAGGGCAACTTCATATTGACGAGTCTTGGTTGTAGCGATGACAAAAGCTTGTGATACGCACTCGTTTTGCGATGTCGTTCCTCTTGATGGGCGAAGAAATATCAAACACTGCATCGGATATTGACGTGTTCTTGAGTTGTTCTTGATGAGCTTGAATCGAGCACTTGAGGACTTGAAAGCTAGCACTTGAGGACTTGAAAGCCATCGCTGTTACAGACTGTTACAGAATGACACGCGAAGAAGACCAGAGGTACGGGAGAGAGGATGAGAAAGGACATCTGGAAAACAGCACACTGCCACATAGTACTACGTAGCGACCCATAGAGCCGTAGAGGCCATAGCCATGTCCCCCTCTATGATAGATCATCATAGAATGATAGAGCCGTAGAGCCGTAGAGCCGTAGAGCTATGTAGAGCTACGTAGATAGCCGTGTTCTACCAAAGAACTCACCCGGATGTCCCCAAATGTAGTATTGATGTGGTTATTGCTGCCTATTTGGCGCACGGATGGGACAATAAAAAATGGTATTCACATCTACTACGAGGTACAAGCCCACACCACACTACACTGCCCAAAGCCGCCGAATCGAGGGAGAACCAATGTCGGATGAATGGTCGTATCATCGCGGACGCTCGGGCGGCGTGGGAGAGGGGAAGAACGCGGGCGTGAAGCGTGATGGCGGCAATAAATGTGAGTTGTGGATAAAAATAAAAATAAAGCGGAAACTCACGTTGCTTGTCCCGAACGATGGAACGACAAGGAAAAGACGAGAGTATGAGAAATCAGAATCTTGAATCTTGAAGAACTTGGAGTTTGGAGCAGGCTTGGAATAAGAATTTGAGGCTTGAAGCTTGAAGTTTGAAGTTTGAATATTTGAATAGCAGAACTTGAGATTTTTTTCGGCCTTCATTTTAGTCTTGAAGAAAATGGAGCGGCGAGCCTTCTGGTCTTGACAAAGACTGGACATCCGAAGCCCCAAGAGAGAGAGAGATCTCAGGCGGGCTTGGGCATAGCCGGCGACGCAGGTCCGGAAGAACGAGAGGCAGAGGTGGTGGGGGAAGGAAGAAAGACGCGTGGTCCTAAGCGATCGCGATGAGAAAATCATCAAGTCCGAACCGCCACGTCAGAGCACATCCGAGCGCGGACGCCTAGGCGGCTCTACACGGGCGGGTGGTAGACGGCGAGGTTCTCCAGGGGACGCAGGATGCTACCTCGGAATGGCAGCTCTACGGAGCTCTACAGAGAGCCTGGGCAACTATCGCGTACTACCACGTGTGCCGGTGATCTATCACACCGGCAGGTATCTATCAGACCAAAAGGCGTTTCCAGATGGAGGCGGAAAGAAGTAGAAGTGGTGAGAGAGAAAAGGGCGGAAGGGGTGCGGGTCTCATCGATTCTAGATGGGGTAATTGGTGGAAAGAAAGAAAGACAACGAGACGATCAACATGCACGCGGAGTTTCAAATACTTGACTTCAAGTTGGTTCGACCAAGGTTCGACAAATGAAACGAAAAATTGGAACATCATGCCACAAAAGATCGAACCAAGTAACCGGCCTGAATGATTTGATTTTCTGGAATTCAGAGTGTTTTGTTAATATTATTATTTATTATTGACTGTGTGGAAGGCAGCTTTGTGAAAAAGCTGGCCAATAGCTGACGGGCCAGGCGCAGGTGAGCCATGAAATAACCTGCACCGTATAGCTGGCGACCACATCATTACCACCTGAAACCAGGTTTGGCCAAACATGTCTGCAATGTGACCTGACCAGCTGAAGGTAACTGTCGGCACTTTGGCGGTGTATGGTTATACCAGACACAAAGTTGTCTTGGTGAGAAAAAACCGTTGTGCTTTCTTATATAGATATAGATATTGAACGGAAATTTATGGGCGACAGTGGCGCGGGGTGGAGCTGACGTTGAGGCTGAGAAAAAGAAGTGAAGTGGCGGTGAGCGTTGTTGTGGTTGTCCGTTTTCGGAGTCCCTGACGTCATTGGAGCTCTCTCAGCCAATCAGCTTTATCCAAGAGCCAACGGTGGTCGATTCTTATATAGATTTCTGCGGCAGTGCAACACAATTGCCGCAGAGTGCCGCAGAGTGCCACAGCGGCAAATGCTGCGGCACTTTATCTTTGCCCACATTTCACTAAGGGTAAGTTTTTTTTTTTGGCAGGTGTTTTTTTAGTTTGGCGTTGTGAAATTGTCCACAATGCGAAAAGGCCGAATTAAGCCAAACCACCAATACATCAGGGCAAAGCCCATGTCATATCACCCGGCCCTGAATGTTGGAATGGCTTGCCTCACAATCGAACATTTTGAAAATCTCATTTGAAGTCCCAATTGAACAGTATTCAATAACATGTTCAATCTGTGATTGAACACTAGCCAAAACTATTATTTTCCCAGCCCAATAATATCTGAATGTTTGATCGAGTAATGTGTTTGTACATCGATTGAACACATTTAAAAAAGTGTTCAATCAAATTTCTTCAATCTGTGATTGAACACTAGCCAAAACTACCATAGGACGGATTTACAAACATACTAGATACTCTCCAGAGTTGGAAATTACGGGAATGAATTGTGCATGATTGAACATACACCATTGTGACTGTGAACATCCTTTGATTGAACACATGGAAGAAATTTGATTGAGCACTTTTTTAAATGTGTTCAATCGACATACAAACACATTACTCAATCAAATATTCAGATATTATTGGGCTGATAGTTTTGGCTAGTGTTCAATCACAGATTGAACATGTTATTGAACACTGTTCAATTGGGACTTTAAATGAGATTTTCAATGTGTTTGATTGTGAGGCAAGCCATTCCGACATTCCGGGCCGCGTGATATGACATGGGCTTTGCCCTGATGTATTGGTGGTTTGGCTTAATGGTCCATGGTTTGCCTTCATATGTATGACAAGTGTTCTGTAGGTCTCATGTTTGACTCTCTCTGGAAGCACTTTTTTGTTGACTTTCTGCTCTTCAACAACAACTGAACACTGTTCAAATTCTCCTTTGTTTGATCACTCCATGAGCTCTGCATGAGCCTCCGTGCTTGCTCTCCCCCCTGTTTAATCAGAACAGAGTTTAAAACCCGTTCGGCGTTCGGCAATGCAAAGCCCAATGTTTGAGCAAACCTGCTAGGGATTTATCAGCAGTGCTGCCAAGCCTATGTGCTGCATCATAGCACAAAATTGAATTGACCAGGCGACCTTCTCCTTGCATTAATGAAGCAAAATGCATGGGTAGAAGACACAGAAACATCCTGCGACAGAGTTTCACTTCCACTTTAAGGATAGAAAAATATGAGTCCACTGAGTCCCAAGGCCGATTTCATTCCTCACCATGGTCAACTGTAGCCCTATGCTTTAATAAACCGGTTTAGGCACAGTGGTAGCAGTAATGATAAGAGAATAAATACACAGACTATGTAGTGGACAAAATGCTATGACCTGGATAGGACATGTCCTGCATATCAAGTACAGGTGGGTATGTATTTGTCCAAAAATGTGCAGAAAAGTCGAAGAGAATAAACAATAAGACTTAAATACAAACCCTGACAATCAGAGATCCACCCTACAATTCAAACCAAAAGTCCTTGCCTCCCCTTGTCCCTGAAATCCTCCTCTTCCTCTTCCTCATCCTCTGCAACAAATTTCTCATCCTGGGCACTACCAGGCACACACAATTCTGAAAGATGCTGGGGTTTCTCCTCATACTTGGCCAAAACAGCAGAGTCAACCTTTGCTAGCTTTGCATCGATCTGGGTTATATCCTTCATCTGGGAAGATCTTTCAAACAGGGGTCTGGCTGTCTTCCACAATTCAACTGCCTTCATGACCTCCCCACGACTACTCAAAATATCAGCAATTTTAATCATGCAATCTGCCCTCCAGCGATGGATGTCCATAAATGTAAATCCATCAAGAGCAACCTCGAATAAACTGAGTGCTGTCTCATCATCACATTCAGCAGAGAAAATCTGGCCAAGGCATCGGAATGCTTGCATTGTGTGGAACTTTTCCTTGCACTTCAGAGCCAGGCTAAGAAATACTCCTCCCCACCGGAATGTAGTTAAGACACTATTCATGCAAGTGGAAAGATCTGCGAGCCTTTCAGCACATAGGAGTGCCAGCTGTGTATCCAGACAGGATGCAAAACATTTTTCAAACATTGCTTTTGCAGGACCAATAGCCCTGTCTCGAAGCTGGAGTTCAGCAACTGCTAGATCCGCTGTGACACACACCAGTTTGCCATGATACCCATATAATGCTTTTAAATGAAGCTGAGCCATGTCTAGATTTCGGCAAATGATTTTGGAGTTGGCACCAGTAGCAACATCAATGAGAGCAATGTTCAAGTTTGCCAGGACAGCATTATATGTGGTTGGATGGCAACTTGATGCAATGGCTACTTGAAGTTGACGAGATTCCAGATACTCTGATTTCAACAGGTGAATCTCAGCCTGATAATTGGGGATGTTAAGCCTTAATAAACTCTGTTGTTGACCACAGGCAGTTAACATGTCACAGGAATTTTGCAGAAGATGTTGAGCCTGCTGATAGTGTGCCAGTACCATGTGACATCTTGCTTGAAGGGAGAGAGACCATGCTTGTCCATAGATGTCCCCTATGTGTTCAGTGGATCGGTATGCCTCTTTTGCATGCATGAGTGCGCTCAAGGGCTCTCCGGTAGCAAACAGGATGTGGCATATGTGTTGCAAAGCATTGGAGCCAACAGTGGTGGGGTATCCAATACTTTCTGCCAGAGAGTACGCTTTTTGGAAATAATTGAGGGCTCCCACAAAATCTGACTTTGCCTCCCAGAAGTGGATTCCCAGAGCATGGTACCATCTGGCTGGTGAGAAATTAGTTAGGTACAGTGATGGTGATTATGTCTTACCCTGTTCCAGTGGAGTTTTTGATGTGAAATGCTGAGTACCTAGGGTGATGTCACTATTGACATCCAGGTCAGGCAAATATCTAGATGTTTCCAGCAGTTGAATAAGATATTCTCCAAAAAGGGCATGGTCTTTCCAATAGGGTATTTTCTCAGAAAGCTGGAGCAGAAGGAGTGAATATGTCTGTTGAAATCGATTGTAGAGATGATTGAGAAAGAAGATGCTCTGAAAATTCTGGACAATATCAGCCCCCTCTGATTCAAGCCCATCATGAAGAACAGTGTTGAAATTGCCCAAATTTCGTGCAATCTGAGGGTATATATCTGCTACATTGAGATCCTTGACTTGGTTCCAAAGATCAGAATTTGATGGAAGTGTTCCTGTAGCTTTAGCTTTAAGGCATTTGTTGGAGGATGAATATGACGGATATGTTCTCGTATTGGAACCAGAACTTTCAGATGTTGATCCTGGCCAATAAAGGCAAGGGCTGTTTTAATCAGAGTGGCCTTGCAGGCCAGAATGCCAGGGATTGGCAGATTGGCCTGCACCATATCAGCAGTTGAAAGCCCATCTGGCAGCATGGACAGAATGCTGAGCAGCTGCTGAGCACCTGGAGTCATCCGGGAGCTGGTGTATGACAACATGATGGAGATGTCAAGGCTCGATCTCTGGTCATACCCTTCAGAAAGCATCCGAGTACTTTCCAGTTTCCACCGAGAGAGTGCCTGGGAACATCCCTCAGAACCAGCAACACTTGCAATGAGACTGACTGCCAGTGGAAGATTTCCTGTCAGTTCAAGGAGTTCTTTGATACTGGCATCATCATGGCCTTCATCTGAAACATCAATGAATGTCTGCCAAGCAGCCACATTGGAAAGTGGCTTGAGAGGCGCTAGAAAAGGCCTGGTCCATTTTACTTTACTCGGTCGCTCAGCACCTCTCAGGGTGATCTACAGGAAGTTCAAGGTATTTTTTGATAAACTCAAAAAAAACATTACTCACCATGAGACCCAAGTGGGGGACATCAGTAACAAGGGATAGGAACTCTTCAACTTCAGGGCGAGATGACAGGGTTTCCCAAGGGGTCTCCAGATTGTCAAGGACAAGAAGGGAAGGAGGAGCATGGGTAAAGTAATGTGCAATCTTCTTTGCCATGTTTGAGCCCTTTTCCAACCCAATATGAGTTGCAATTGTTGTGGCCAGCTCAGTGCAAGTGGGGCTTGAGTGGCATGGAACAAAGTATCGATGTGAATACTTGGCTTCCACTTGTGGATTATGGAGGGCTGCAGTGGCTAGACTGGTTTTTCCCATACCCCCTGTACCTAGGATGGCAACACGGGCGGAATTCTGGAGGAGTACATTGACCACATCCTTCAGCTCTGATTCACGGCCATGGAAGATTTTGGGAGATGCAGGGAGTATACTAAATGAACTTGAACTAATGTGAAAATCAACCACTGTGAATTATTACACTCCCTGATAACGGACCTATTTCCAGAACTTGAAAGAGTCCCAATCACCTAAATAAGAAACATAAGCTGGAAAACTGGAGTCTGATTTGCAATTGTGACTAACGGAGGAGCAATCCGAATTGCTAAGGTCCGGATCGGCATTGAGGAGCGCCATAAGCTCATCATGCTGCTGCTTTGCATCCTTTTTCACATGCCCTGTCTGAGAGAGTGTTGATCCCCAAGCTCTGACCTGAACAAATTTCAGTAATGAGATCACAGATACCTCGGGATTCAATGCCATAAGATGTACCCTGAATATTCCGATGGCCGTATTGAGTTCCTGCTTGCACGTCTCCAATTTCGCAGCATTATCAGGCTGCTTGAACAGTTGTTTGATCTTTCCCATTTTATGCTGTGCTTGCAGAAAAGTAAAAATCTTCTGAAGTGTTCTGCCATGATGCCTCACTACAGTCAATCCATGGTCCTTGCACCATCACTGCTCCTTGCACCATCTTTTATTTCCAAACCATCTGATGAGATTTTTGTCTGATTGTTGCTGGTGGACTTGTAGGGATGGACCCACTGTACGTGCCTGTAAATTTTCTGACACATAAAATTTCATAAAGGTGTCCCATACCACTGATTTTGGTGGCCCCACAGATTGTCAGCAACCACCCTTTGAGAAAAATCATTTTTTTTGCCTGGGAAAATTTTAGGGGACTCTTCATCATAGTGGGAATGCCATACAAAAATATCTAGTACATCGGACCCTGAATGGCTGAGCAATGTGCCAGGAAAGTGGAGTGCTTGTGTTATATTCACCTGGGGCCATCACACACACAAACAAGTCTTTCATGCCACTCGCTCTCATACCTTGCATCACCAGATCTGGTAATATGGGGCACCACAGCAGAGTACACAGTCGATGTTACAAAGTCAAAATGGAAAACAGCCCATTTTTGCGCTTATTTGTGCATGTTGCAAGGACCACTGATGGCCAAAAATGTGGCCGACAGCAATCAACGCCGAACTTGCCAAATTTATCCGATTTCCTCAAATATTTTTGCGGTACCATGGTCTATGGGTCCATGCTCATGTTCTGCGGCTTTTATCTCATACAAAAAGTGCCAGAATTCACGGAAAATTTGTCTTCTTCCAAACGTGGTGCAAGGACCATGGATATCCACTCATCCCTGTTGGACCTGACAGCCTACATTTACCTTCATGAGTGAAGTACATTTCACTAGCTGTAGCTAGACATACCTCCACGATTTGTAGAATTGACAAAGTCAATGCTGTGGCCGAGGTTAAGAAGGGAATCTGGAACGCTCCAGCAATCTCTTCCACAGTGCTAGCTGCCACCGTTGTGTACTGGATAAGATTCTCGAGCTGTATCGGTACTTTCATCGTTGGGGATCGTGGAGTGCAGAGTGGAAACTCAGTTGCTCTTATTTGTCGTACGGATGCTGTTGCTGTCATACAGCAACAGTTCGAGATTACTATCAACGGATCCCAACTATGTTGGACTGTATGCAGTCTTACCTCAATACACCTCAAAATTGACAAGGACAATGCGGCCACAGATCCCAGTAAAGCTACTTTGGCTGTTTCTGCCATGTTGTAGGCAGGGGTTGCGGCCAGGATGGTATATTGCGATAAAATCCTTGATTTCACTGTCGTTGACATGGTGGGAAGTGTTGACAGAAAGGAGTGCCGTCCATCTGTAAATCTTTTCCTGTGTTCTTCCCGAAGACATCAATGTGCAGGAATAGACATCTGATGATGTTCTGCACCAAAATAAGTGTCGCAAACAAAAGGGAGGATACTATTACTTGAATCCTGGTGAATTCCCATTCCGTTTACAAACTTGGCTTCGCACACTGAATATGAGAACCTAGTTGAGAAGGGAACAAAAGTAGAAGACAATAGATCCGTGGCAGCCATCTCTTGATGTTCATCATCAGCCAGCTGCGCTTCTTGCGTTTAACAGAAGGATCCTATCTCCACTCAGTGCGCCACCTACAACAATCCGCAGCCTGTCAAGACACTGAACGGAACCACAGTTCTCCGCTCCCAAAACGCAACGGTCCAATGATAGTCACCGCTTGTTTTTCTTAACAGGGGGCAATTAATAACCGTATATGTGTGCTGCCTTGGGAGCGAACGAGGTTCTGCATGAAGCACATTGAAAGGAAACTACTGGAAAAATGCGAGTCTATTGTAAGTGAAAAAACACAGGCATTCTGCGGGACACGGAAAAACCATGTCCAAAGATATGAGACATCAGAAACCACGGCTACCGATATCGCGGGAGAAACCCAACCCATGTACCTGGCGTCTGGTAATTGCCTTCTAAAAAAGAACCGCCGCTTGCGGGCGGTGCACCGGCCGAGAAGAAAGCAGCACAGGTGAGATACTCTACGCCTTTAATAGATCCAATACCGAGACGTTGGCGGCCCACTGAAGGAAACTAAAATAACCGTATGCGACGGGAACCCGGCAGACGGAGCGGGAATTGTGGAACAGCTGGATGACATTGAACATGATACAGCATCGGCGTACAGCGTCCCAAGCTATTTGTGGCCTTTCCTTGGGCAGTATGATGTCATCGTTGGTTCAA
Source organism: Mycena rebaudengoi (assembly GCA_029282285.1). Classification (NCBI taxonomy): domain Eukaryota; kingdom Fungi; phylum Basidiomycota; class Agaricomycetes; order Agaricales; family Mycenaceae; genus Mycena; species Mycena rebaudengoi. The sequence continues at coordinate 2,083,895 of JARJCX010000002.1, read as the reverse complement.
AAGCCTTGGAGTTGCATCAGCAGGAGGCCGTGAAGCAAGCCGTGGATGATGGGCATGCTGGAATTCGGGATCCCTTCATTCAGGTCGTACTGGTCACTAACGAAGGCAAGAAGTCGCTCCCCAGCTGTTTATATGTTGATTCTGATGTGACAAAAAGTTTTGAAAAGGCTCACCTATATCGACCCGGAGCTGTGGGGGTGAGAGCCAGCCCAACCTTTCAGGATAATTATAAACCTTCCACTGGGTTGAAGTTGACTTCGGGCTATAATTTGATGAAGAGACTTCCATGGGTTGTACGGATTCAATTGACTGCTTCTATAAGTTGTTGAAACGGCAAAAAAAAGCTTGGATTGAAATGAATCCAAACTTGCTTGAATGGGATTAAATAGCTGCCGTGACCAGAACCCTGACAATTGTTTTCAACTGGAGATACGTAACGTCGGGGCCACTGTTTTACAACGGGTTCAAGCTCCATATCCAGTTCGCTGACTGCTCGAAAGTTCCAAGGTACCTTGAGGCTTGCATGACTGTGAGCTCTGTAGATACGGGATATTCCCACCGTATGTAGAAACCCGGTGTTCCAGAGCAACTCCCTCCCCCATTTGGATATTGCCAGCGGTGAATTTTGACGATGAATTGCTATGGATGATTGTATTCTCTACTCGGCACGTCGAGAGGGTCTATAGAGACATGTGAATACTATATATCAAAGACATTTGTTGTGCAACAGGCCTGACTTGAACTTCGATCACTGCGGACTCGGAGCACCGCTTCAAATGCACCATTTCTTCTCGATTCCCGAGTTAGTGGAGCTTGTATGCAAGGAATTGAACTATTCGCGCGTTCATCGCAAGGATCTTGCCGCCCTTGCACGCACAGCGACCGTCTTTCACCACCCAGCTCTAGACGTTCTGTGGCGGCAGCAGGACGGCCTCATGAACGTAATCTTGTGCATGCCTGCTGATCTCTGGGAGTCAGAAGAATTGGTCAAGAGTTGGAGCTTTGTGCGCAGTTCTACCAATACATCATATGATACGTGCTCAACAACGTCGTTCAGGCCCTTAGCCGTCCCATTACCCCTTCGGATCTGGAGCGCCCGTTGATATATTCCAGACGGGTGAAATCCCTGTATAATCAAAATACAATTACTCGGGACTTGGGCCGCATCCTCGAAGTGATGAAACCCTTTCTTCCACAAGGAATCCTTCTCCCCAATCTCCGACACGTCGATCTGCTCCTTCGACCTGCGGTAGATGTAACAATAATTCCCTACCTATCTTTCGCTCTCGTCACATCTATTTGCCTGCAGCTGGAGTCCTGGTTCAGCCTACCCAATCTCCCCCTCGTGTACCCAGCGCTGAAACGCCTGGAAATCAAAAGTAGTTCGCCGGACCCTGCCCATTCTGATTTCTTAACCAGCACATCCACATATGTTCGGAAATTGATTCAAATTGAGGAGTTGATCCTGCCCACACTTGATCGTGCGGCGTACGACCACCTTTCCACCCTTCCTGCTCTCAGGTATCTACACCTGACCGAATGGAGGACACCAGATCCAGATCTATTCCCCTCTGTACCATCCCACCCGTCGGGACACACAGGTTTCCCAGTGCTTCAACGTCTAATAGCACAATGCATGGCACTTGGGTCGGTCATGGAGGTGGTGAATGGGTTCTCGAGCACTCCCTTGCGGCATCTCAGCGTGAGGGCCACAAGTGCCTTGGGCCCTGAACATCGCATCCAACATTTCTTCGCCGCACTTTCGACTCACCTGGTGCACGGAGCTCTCGAAGAGATCCACCTGTGGTTAGGTGTTGAAGGCGAGGTTGGTTTTGATATCGACGGCCGAACACTATCGCATCTATTCTGCTTTAGCAACCTTCATAAGTCACCTTATATCTGCCGGTGCTCGGCAAGATCCTTCTCGACGATGCCGCCGTGTGGGATATGGCTCGCGCATGGCCCAATCTCGTCACACTCAAGTTGATCGACCGCCAAGATGACTCGGACCTGCTGCCCATCATAACGCTCGCCAGTCTTCGGGCATTTGCCACACATTGCCCAGAGTTGATTACACTCGCTCTCACCTTTGACGCAACCGTTGTACCGCCCTCCTCCGATGAGCAGCCCGTCCTCTATAACAAGCTTTCAGACTTGTACGTCTGGTACTCCCCCATTTCTTCCCCGGCTCTGGTGGGCCGGTTCCTTGCAGAGATTTTTCCAAACATCGAACGAATTCAATCTTTTAATCATTACGAACCTTGGGAGGAGGTTGAAGATGTCGTTATGCGTGGCGGGATTTAGGGCGGTCGCGAGGATAAGTGCTAGATCTGCGCCAGCCAGTTGCTTCTATAATCCATCGTAAGTACTTGAGCTTACAAAAAAATCGCCACGTAGGAGCGGCGTCACAGTAGATAGCGTTTCATTCATGTATAAACCCGAGTTCTAAGTGTGCCTGACTTCTGCATGTCTGAGTTGTGAACCTTCTGACGAAGCAATCCTTCTCTGAACTTCTAGATAAGAATAAGAACCAATTGTTCATCCCCGAATACAATCCGGATAAAAGAAAACAGAGATCACTCAAGGGGAATTCACATAACAGATGTTGCACATCCTCGTTAATTTTTCACCATTTAAATCTCAGTCGAGGCCTATTTTTGCGAGTGGCCTGAGAACATCGACACCAGCTAAGTATTCCAATCAAATGCAGAGAGTCAAACTGTGAGCTTCAGCTTATAATTACTAGTCGCTGTGCGCAAGCCAGAAGTAGTTGATATGGACCCTGGCACATCCGTGGTATCTTCCACGACTTGAGCTAGGATGGGCGCTGGAAGAAATGTGTGCAATCGGCAGAAAAATGCAGAGAAATTTATTATAATCACGACGGGACACATTCCTACATTTTCGAACCACCATAGTAAGTTATAGCTGGAATAACCATATGTATCAGCGCGGGCGCGTTTTCGAACTGGCGCGGCGGCCATCGTGGCCATCGTGGATGTCGTGAGTGCCACGTAGAGCCCGCGGTCGACGGGCTAACCCATGCTCGTTAATCATACTCCGGCAACGCGCCCGGCGGGTGGAGCCGGTACGGCAGCGCTTCGCGCACGATGTGGAGGTATACGCGCGCGGGGACGCGGGTGTGTTTGGGGGTCGTGGGGTCATGGGAATCAGCGGGATTAGTCTCCGGCGCCGTTTTACCGGGTGGACTGCTGGCGGACGTCGGGTTGGGTGGGTTGGGGGATGTGCTGGATACTGAGGAGGCGGTAGAGGCGGTGGTGCTGGACGCGGAGGTGCTGCTGCTGCCGCTGCTAGACCTGGACATACTGAGGGCGAGCCCCGGCGGCACGGGCGTAGGGACGTATATGCGGTACTCGGATACGGTGGGCGGGAGCTGTACAATAATGATAAGTATCGAGCGCTCGGGGATCGGGAGGGAGAAGAGAAAGTGAGAGGAGCGTAAAAAGAAAGACTGGGTAGACCAGAAGAGAAGTCGGGAAAACGTATAGATCCAATGTAGAAACGCAAATTTAATAAAAAGGAAGAAACGAGTAAAGAACAAGTATCCTCCGCATGAAGCACAGCTCGATGAGCGCGAGGGACCAGACTGTCTACGGAACACAGCGCCATCCGTACCGCCGAGAAGCTCTATCCCACGTGCAAGGCCGAGATGCCACGCATCCTCACTCGCCTGGGTATCAAAGGTGGTCTGCGCGGGAAGTCCAGAAGATGCCTCAACGGAAACCATCGGATGCGAGCCGCACTGAGGTACAAGAAGGAATAGAATAGAAAAGGAAGGAGGACAGTGAATAGAAGGAACAGCGCGCGGCGCGTGAGGATGGGTGACAAAAATTAAGAATTAAGCAGGAGGAAGTGTAGCGCGTCGTATCGTATCGTATCCCCGAGAAATCTGCGCCACGTCGCGCTGTGCACGCACGGCAACAGGCACCAGAAGCAAGGGAATACCAGGAACGAAAGCGCAGGGGACTTATATATATACGGGAACAGCTCCGAAATGTGAAAAGGCAGTAGAGAAAACGCTGCGCATCCAAATTTAAAAATCCCCCGCCCCCCAAAAGAAGCAAAAGAAAAAACAGAAAGCAAGAAAAGAAACTAAGCGTACCGCGTCGACACACCACACCCAGGTGTGCACATCGTTCCACGGGAGGCGGCGCGCGTCGATGAGGGCGCCGAGGATGCCGAGGGTTTTTTGGGTGCAACAAAATAAAAAAATGTACGCGAAGGCGAAGGAAAGAAAGAAAAAAACAGAAACGTCAGCAAAGGATATACATGCAGGTAGGGAAACACGAACCCTGTAGAACGTCCTGCATCCTCTGGCGCGCGCGGGAAGGGGACAGATTTTGGAGTTTGAGATTTGGGCTATCGACGGGCTTGTCCCTGGTGTTCGCTGACCCGTCCTTGGTGCTCGCGAACTTCTCTACTTTGACTCGCTTGCGTGACATCTCCCGACGCTGTGTCTCCTCGCCCAGCAGCCCCGCGCGCGCCATATGCAAAATGACACCGTACAGGCGGTTGCACAGGTCATCGAAGAGGGCGCGTGGGGGCCGCAGGCATTCGAGGCGCAGTAGCGCGAGGCGGCGGGTGAGGTACGCGTGCTCCTCAGCCATCATGGGTTCGCTGTTAGCGTGGGGAAGCCGCCCGCGTTCGAGCAGCTCTGGGAGCGTCGCGCGCAGCTGGTGGTCCTTCACAAGCAAATCCACCACGAGCGCCGCGACGATCCACTCGCGCTGGGTCAGCAGCGCCTGTCACAAGTGCGTCACTGTCTCTTGTCTCCGCCTAACGAACAGTGGGCGCGCAGCAATAAAGAGGGCGGTCGCTGCGCGCAGGTGGGGTGAGACACAAGGTGCGGGTTGAAGTGCAAGAGCGCGGGGCGCAGGGCCGAGTGGGGAAGGTCGTGCGCTTGCTGTGCACGCGGGACTTGCTTTAATAGGACATCGAGGGCGGTGTTGAGCGTCAAAAAGTGAATGCGTGGCTCGTCTGCAGTGGCGAGCAACAGTGCGGCGGGGTGCGGGCCGGCTTCGGAGCGTATTAGGGCGTGGGTGGTGGCGTGCAGGACGAGCCGGGAAGGCGGGCTGACATGGCTGCGCAGAATATTCAACGCAGCCGGCGCTTGGGAGCCAGCAACGAGGGCGTGCAGGCGGCGGGCCAGGGGGCGCGCGGATGCAGCGGGGGGCGGCGGGTTGTTGACAATAGCATCGAGCGCAATAGCAGGCGCATCATTCGACGTAAAAGAGCGCGTCAAGCGCAGTCTGCAAGCTCTTGCTCGTTGCATCATCATGGAATTAGTGGAGGCTCCAGCCAAACATGTACAACCTCGTTTGGTCTCAGACCACACCATCTGCACACTGCAAATTCACTCGCGTATCCCAAGATTCCACTAGTCAGGAAAGCGGACGTAGTGCACGGTGCACGGCTGCCACACGTCTCGAATGTCATGTACTGGCAACACCGGAGTTCGACTCCCCCCGTCCTCATGGCCCATCCGCCGGCTTGTTGCCGGCTTGTGTTAAAAGTTATCTTTTTATTTTTCTGTGCACAGTGCCCAGCCTTTCGCCGTATTTTTGGGTTCCTAGTTCATATTCCTTTCTCTCACTTTCACCCGTCAATATTAGTCCTTTGTCACTGAATTTATATGGTTTAATCAGGCTTTCTGCGCTTCAGGTGTGCTCAATCGCATTATTTACTCTGGGACTGAATAAAGGGATTCATGCGGATGTGGTGCACGAACATGGCGCTTGCAGAGTATAGAAAAGTCGAGCAGCAGCCGGGTTCGACTCCCCCCGTCCACATGTAGGTCAATGTGACTTCCTTTTTCTGCAGCGACCTACTGTGTCTGATACCCGAATCCTCATCTTTCAGGTTTTCTCGCGCACTTGCTGAACATTTCAAGGCCGCCTTCTATATCTTTTGACGAGAATATCACCAGGTCTGCCGGAGCATTTGATGCATGGCTTTTTTTTTTCTAGCCCCGTCCTCCGCCCAATTTCCGATGCGTCTTTTCTTTCAGCTTCATACTTTGTCAACGTCCTTGCTCTACTAGGCGATAGATGTCCCACTCCGACAAAAAATCCGTCAACCACTAAATTCTTGGATTAAAAAAATCTCACTTCTCTGCATCCAGGCTTGTCCAATTAAACTATATTTACCGTGTAACCAAAGAGCTGAATAGCGCGGACGTGGTGCGCGGTGCACGACTGTTAAATATTGCCCTTTTGGACTTCTATTGCCACAGCTAACTGAGGTTCGATTCCCTGCGTCCGCATATGTCGAGCCAAATGTTCTTTTTGGGGAGAGTATCTTCGTCACCCGCCTCCCCACATTCCGTGCTCAGGTTTCCGTGGGATGCAGATATCACTACCAACTCAGCACAACGTCCCTTCAAAGTTCGAATTCTTTTGCCACAAAATATCTAGGTGGGTTGAATTCATTGCCACTTATGAATCTAGGACTGAAATAAGGAACAGATCGGACGTAGTGCAGGGCGCACGGCTGTCTCCAATTATATCGGAACGAGTGGTATGCAGCAGCGGGGTTCAAATCCCTGCGTCCGCCTTCGGCCGGCTTCAAGGTACTACATTTTTCTTTCTTTCTTTCTTTGGTCCCATTATTTTCCCTCACTCCCCATTGCCAGCTTCAGGTTCCCTCCGAGTCGACTTTCACGCTCCACTGAATATTTAACCACTGAACCAGTATGAGATTCTAGAGGAGGAAAAGTTATCCAGGTGCGCTGACTTCAGTCTCACTTGGCATGAAACTCAACAGAGGAGACAAGCGGACGTGGTGCACGGTGCACACTCCCTGCGTCCGCATAGAGGAGCCCTCCAGAACTTTCCCTTTTCTTCTAGCGGCACCGGGCTAATGACTCCTGATTCCAGTTTAAAATTGCATTCGCCCGCATCTTCATCTCACCGATAAACATTATTTCGACCCCGAGGCATATTATATTCACTTCAATCAAGTTTTTTGCGCGCGCATTGCCATAAAACTCAACAGAGGAAGAAAGTGGACATGGTACACGGTGCATGGCTGCCTCCAAGTGTGAAGCAAATTTTCAGGAATCAGGCAGCAACAACAACTGGGTTCGTCTCACGAGCTATGGTTTCCCCCCCTTGATCAGATATTTTCCGCTCTACTCCTGGTTATTCTAACTCGTACCCTGTTCACTAAAGGTTCACACATCTCTTTCTCCACTGAATGCCACTGCGGACGCACATTTATACCCTTCAATAATCAAGTTTGTTCGGCTGAAAATATACAGGTACGATAAATTCAACCCCAATTAGCGCGAGATTAAAAAGGTGAATACAGCAGTCGTGCTGCCCGGTGCACGGCAGCCAAAAAGTTGCAAATGTTGTTAAGCCGCGACTCCCCGCGCCGGCATGGGCCGGAGGTCCGAGTTTTTTCTCTCTTTTTAGTGCGGCGATCCGCTGTGTTTGGGTAGCTGAATCCTCATCCTTCAGACTTTCTCTCTCGCGCGCTTGATATTCCAACATTGGCTTCTATATTACGTAATTCTTGCGAGAATACAGCATCTAACCAAAGATATCGCAAGGGGGACTAAGATGTTGATACTTCCACGCTTCTGATCCGCACAGGAGTTGGCGGAATATGGGGGCTTTTTTTGCATACACTCAGCATGCGCAAATATTTTCCAATGATAAGATAAGATAAAATGACATTGACAGTGTTGACATTTGTTGTGCAACAAGCCTGACTTGAACTTCGACCACTGCAGAGCACCGCTTCAAATGCGCCGTTTCTTCTCCATTCCCGAGTTAGTGGAGCTTGTATGCAAAGAATTGGGCTATTTGCACTTTCATCGCAAGGATCTTGCCGCCCTTGCACGCACAGCGACCGTCTTTCACCACCCAGCTCTAGACGTTCTGTGGCAGCAGCAGAACAGCCCCATAAACGTCATCCTATGCATGCCTGCTGATCTCTGGGAGTCCGAGGAATTGGTCAAGAGGCAGAGGAACTTTGTGGGCAGTTTCTACTCATGCGTTCGATGATACATGCTCACCATCGTTCAGGCCCTTAGCCGTCCCATTACCCCTTCGGATCTCGAGCGCCCGCTGATCTATTCCAGACGGGTGAAATCACTGTCCATGGATTCATATGACCTTACTCTGGACTTTTTCCGCGTCTTTGAAGTGATGAAACCCTTTCTTCCACATGGAATCCTTTTCCCCAATCTTCGACACCTCGATCTGCTCCTCCTGGATGAAAGGGCCGGAACTATACTTCCCTACCTGTCCTTTGCTCTCATCACATCTATTTCTCTGGGGCTCGGCTCCTCCTGGTCCACCATACCCGATCTTCCCATCGTGAACCCTGCGTTAAAACACCTAGGAATTTTCACTAGCACGCCAAACCCCGCCCATCTCTTGCCCAGAATATCCATCTGTGTTCGGAAATTGATTCAAATTGAGAAGTTGACCTTGCCCACGCTTGATCGTGCGGCGTACGACCACCTTTCTACCCTTCCTACTCTCCGCTCTCTAATCGTGACCAAACGGACGACACCAGATCTCTTGCCCTCTATTCCACCCCACCCAGCGGGACGCACAGGGTTCCCAGCGCTTCGAAATCTAAAGACAGAATCCATGACAGTTGGATTTGTAACGGAGGTGGTGAATGGGTTCTCGAACACTCCTTTGCGGTCTCTGAACGCAATTACCGCCGCCACAGGCCCTGACCATTTCATCCAACATTTCTTCGCAGCCCTTTCGGCCCATCTAGCGCACAGTGCTCTCGAACAGATCGCTTTGTACCTAGGTGTCGAAGGCAACGATGATTCTGATATCGACAGCCGAGCACTATCGCACCTACTCTGCTTCAGCAACCTTCGCATGGTCACCTTGTATGTGTGTGGCGAGTTCATTTTCGACGATGCTACCGTATGGGATATGGCTCGCGCATGGCCCAATCTCGTCAAACTCGAGTTGACCCACTCCCAATATGCGGCCCGGGCAAGCCCACCGCGCATCATGACACTCGCCAGTCTTCGGGCATTTGCAACACATTGCCCAGAGCTGAGTACACTCACTCTCACCTTTGACGCCACCGTTGTTCCGCCCTTCGACGAGCAGCCCCTCGTCCAGAAGAAGCTTTTAGCTCTGGGCGTCTCCCTTTCGCCTATTGCTTCTCCGGCTTTGGTGGGCCGGTTCCTCACAGAGAATTTTCCAAACATCGAACGAATCCAACCCCTCGGTCGGTTCTACGGGCTCTGGAAGGAGGTTGAAGATGTGGTTAAGCGTGGCGGGATCTAGGGCGGTCGCGAGGATAAGTGCCAGATCTGCCCCAGCCAGTTGCTTCCACCGTCCATCGTACAAAAAAAAATCGCCACCGTAGGAGCGGCGTCATGGTAGCTAGCGTTTCGTTCATGTAGAAACCCGAGTTCTAAGTGCGCCTGACTTCTGCATGTCTGAGTTGTGAACCTTCTGACGATGCAATCCTTCTCTGAACTTCTAGATAAGAATAGGAGCCAATTTTTCATCCCGGAATATAATCCAGATACAAGAAAACAGAGATCACTCAAGGGGAATTCACATAGTAACAAATGTTGCACATCCTCGTTAATTTTTCACCACTTAAATATCAGTCGAGGCCTATTTTTGCGAGTGGCTCGAGAACATCATCACCAGTTAAGTATTCCAATCAGATGCAGGGAGTCAAACCGTGAGCTTCAGCTTATTAATACTAGTCACTGTGCGCAAGCCAGAAGTAGCTGATGTGTACCGTGTTATCTGCCACGACTTGAGCTAGGATGGGCGCTGGAAGAAATGTGTGCAATCGGCAGAAAAATGCAGAGAAATTTATTATAACCAGGACGGGACACTTTCCTACATTTTCGAACCACCATAGTAAGTTATAACTGGAATAACCATATGTATCGGCGTGGGCGCGTTTTTGAACTGGCGCGGCGGCCATCGTGGCCATCGTGGATGTCGTGAGTGCGGCGTAGAGCCCGCGGTCGACGGGCGAACCCATGCTCATCGTACCCCCGCTAACCAGATACCCCGGTAACGCGCCTCGCGGAGGCACACGCGCGCGGGGACGCGGGTGTGTTTTGGTGTCGTAGGGGCGCAGTGGGCGGGAATACTTGAGGTGGGATTGCGGCCGGTGGACATCGGGTTTGCTGGGTGGAGGCGGTGGCGTGAACGAGCCCCGGCGGGACAGGCATGGGGACGTAGATGCGGTACTGGGACACGGAGAGCGGGAGCTGTGGGATGAATAATAAAGAATCAGTATCGAGTGGGGTGGAAGATGGAGGGAGGGAGAGGAGCGCAGACGAGAAGAGATCAGAACTCGGGAATTCGCGCGGCGCCTCAAAGACCCATCCACGCCTACCGGCACACGCGATGCAGAAACCCAAATGGAATAAAAAAGGAACAAAAGAGTGGAGAATATCCTCCGCATGAAGCACGAATGAGCATGAGCGCGAAGAGCGCATAGTGGGAGGACCAGACCATCCACACTGATTCACGAGAAGGGCGGAATAAGACGGGAATGAGAAGTATGGAAATAGAGGAAACGGCACGCAGCGCGCGAGGATGAATGACATCACCAATAAAAACTAGTAAGGCAACAAGCACCGCGCCGTATTGTACCGTATCGTAACCCCAGGTATCCGCTTGACAGTGTGCAAGCACGACAAAGCTCGTGAACGAACACACTTAGAGCTTATGACCCATCATCGTCGGTCTCCCCGGCAAGGCACGGGCGCAGAGAACAAAGACCGAAATTCGATCCTCGCCGTTTGAGGCCGGGGGGAGGCGCGGGTGTAGAGGACAACCAGCAATGGTGCACGATCGAATGGGAATAATCCCTCTCCTCACCGCGAGAGCATCGAACTCCAGCATCTCCAGGCGCGTTTCGAAAGCCACCGCACGCAAATCTCGAACCCTCCGAATGCCAATCCGTAAGGACCCATCTAGCGCGGAAGGACAATCGATCTCTTGTCCTCGACCCTTCCTCGCCCAGCTTGCGATGAAGGACGACCGCCGTGCATTCGTTCTTCTTGCTGAAGAATGACCACCATCCATTCTCCCCGAAGAATGACCATCCGGTCTTTCCGCTGAAGAAGACCATTCAATGCATTCGTCCCGCGCAGGATGACACAACGACAAGCAAGAAAAAGAAGGCGAGGCGAGCAGAAAAAGAGATAAAGGAAGGAAGGGAAAGCAGTGAGCTTTTCACCTCCGCGCTCGCCGACCGGCTGCGCGCGTCCCACTGCCTTCCCCCGTGAAGCCGAGAAAAAGGGAAAGAAATTAAAAGATGACGGCGTAGGGCGTCGTAATCCACTAGAGCATTGTGAATAAGAAGGAGGGAAGAAAAAAGCGACGGCGTCTGCCAGACAAGCACAACAAGGCAGAGGAATATCCGAGAACTCCACGAATCAACGCGCAAGGGACTTTTACGATCCCCGAAAAAGCGAAAATAAAACAAAAAATCCCACAAAAAACCCGCCAAAAAAAAAGGAAAAAGCAGCCAAGAGAAGAACGCACCGCTTCCACGCACTAGGTGTGTATGTCCTCCCAAAGCAGACTGTGCGCGTCGATGAGGACGCCGAGTATACCGAGGGCTTTTGGGGGAAAATGTAGGTTAACGGTGTATGTAGGATGACGAAGGCCCAGCGTTGCAAGTGGAAATAGAGAAAGATAACCAGAATGAGACAGACGTAAGAGAAAAGAAAGAAAGAATAAGTCAGCAAGAGATGCACGCACAAAAAGGCAATCATGAACCCTGCAAGACGTCCTGCATCCGTGGGCATGCGCGGGAGGGGGAGAGTGTCGGGGGTTTGATATTTAGGGTGTCGACGGGCTTGTCCTTGGTGCTCAAGGACGTATCTGCTTTGACGCGAGTGCGCTTGGACTTGCCTCACGGGGCGGATTTCTCCCGGCCCTGCGTCTCCTCGCCAAGCAGCCCCGCGCGCGCCATGTGCAGAATAGCACCGCACATGCTGCAATAGGGCATCGAGGGCGGTGTTGAGCGTGAGAGAGTGGATGCTCGGTGGAGAGGGCTAATCTCAGGCTGTGTAGGCGAGGAGAAGGGCGGCGGCGTCCGGGTCGGTGTGAGGCGGCGCAGAAGGGTGTAGGCCGTGGCATGCAGGATGAGCTGGGAGGGCGGGCCGACGTAGTTGCGTAGAATAGTCAACACGGCCGGTCATTGAGAGGTGGAGACGAGGGCGCGCAGGCGGCGGCCGAGGGCGCGCGTGGATGCGGTGGGCGCCGGCGGGTTGTCGACAATATTCGATTGTCATTCGACGTAAAAGGGCGCGTCATGAGTGTGACCAAACATGTGCAACCTCGCTTGGTCTCAAACCACCATGTGCTACTTAGGTCTTCATAAAGCCAAATGGCGCAACTCACTCGTGTAGCCTAGGACTCGATAAATCCCGGAGAGCGGATGTAGTGTATGGTGCGCGGTTCCTGCCTCAAAGTATCGAAGCGTGAACGGAGCAATTAGAAGTTGGGGTTCGACTCCCTGCGTCCGCATAGTTGTTGAATCCTTTTTCTTTTCTGTTCCTTCCAGTGCAAACTTTCATTCGCTCGCATCTTCATCCCACCGATGAATCCGAGACCGACCCCAATATATTCATACTTCACAAAAACCAATTTTACAGGGCAGAAAACATTCAGGTGCACCAAATCCAACCACACTTGCCATAAAACTCAACAGAGGAGTCAAGCGGACGTGATACATGGTGCACAGCTGCCTTGGTTCGCCGTGGTTGTCACAGTGTGCAGCAAGTGGGGTTCGACTCCCCCCGTCCGCATGCGACGAAATTCGGCTCATTTTTTTTCCCCTTGCGGAAATATCTTGCCTCCCCACTTCCCACTCTCAGGTTCAACTTCTTTGCTCTGCATTTCATCGGTGTAGGTATCAATGCCAACTCAGCGCAACTTCCCTTTAAAGTTCGAATTCTTCTGCCAAAAAATATCTAGGTGGGTTACTTATTCTTGGGCTGATATAGCTATAGAGAACAGAGCGGATGTCGCACGGCTGCCTCAAATTATACCGGAACGAGTGGTATGCAGCAGCGGGGTTCGACTCCCCTCATCCGCATAAAGGGTAACGGCCGGATTTTTTTTTCGTTGCTCGTACACATCAGTTTTCCGCCGATGCATCCCTTTTCTCATCTCCACAGAATATTTCAACACTCACGGGTCCTCGAATTAGTTCCTCAATTGATAGGTGCGCTCCATTTATCCCCTTTCAATGCAGCTAAATAACTAAGAACACACCGAGCGTAGTGCACGGTACACAGCTGCCACACATTGCAGTGCTCGCGCGCCTGAATGATGTAGCGACTGGGGTTCGACTCGCATTTTTCCGTCCTTTTTTCGCCATCTCGGGACTTCAGCTTCAACTCCTCTCAGCGCAAAATTCCATTGACTTTTTCATTCTTCCCGTCGGTAAGATATTTCGACATCGCCTCGGAGTTGAATCTTCAACTTCTCTTCTGGTTCCACAGGGAAACAAAATCAACCAGTTTCTCGGGAATCACCATGCTCAGTACGGTGCGCCAAATCCAACCACACTTACCATGCCTCTAATGAAAGGATTCAGGCGGATGTGGTGCACGGTGCACGGCTGTTAAATATTGAGAGATGATCCAGAATGCATGATATTTTTATTTTATATTCCTTCAAGAATCGAGTTACTGGGCTGAAAGAGTGAGGTGCGCCTGCGTCCAGGTTGGTTGATTCCATCCCCACTTATTCTGGGACTGAATAGAGGGATCAAGCGGACGTGGTGCACGGTGCACGGCTCTCAAACACGGGGCTTATGAGAAATGAAAAATTGAGCAGCAGCCGGGGTTCGACTCCCCGCGTCCGCATGAGCGGCATGCCAGTGATATCAGCAGATTGGATTAATTGTCACTTGATTTTTAAAGACCTTTTGGATTAATCCACTTGGTTTTTACAAGGCTAAGAATTGCTAGGAAACTACATTGGTACAAGATTAATCCTTCAGCTACCCAAAAGCACGAGATTAATCAACGGGTGTATTTTTTGTAAGATTAAACCTAGCGCTACGAATACCAAAATAAGAGCTGGGGCGAGATTAATCTGAAGATGGGTTTTTTCCGAGTGCTGGATTATTTGGCAAGAAGATTAATCCTAGATGAATGCTGAGGATTTCTGAGCGATGGATTATCGCACGAGATGACTAGTCACAGAAAATATCCTAACATTCACGGGCATGGATGAAAGTTAGTGGTTGTTATCAGTTCCCTGAACTCAGTCAGCAACTTATGGGATTCATAAATGCCTTACCGGAGTCATGTCGGAAAGACGCGTCTAACCGTCGCCCGGCGGCTGCTGAGATGACGCCAACTGTCAACAGTCAGGCGCTATGTCGAATGTGACGGGCTGAGAGCCAAAGACGCGGAGTAGTGTGAGTGGACTCGCGTTGTGCGTTGGGCTGAGGGATGGTGGTGGTGGTAGAAAGAGAAAGAGCAACTCAACAAAGACGTGGTCTGTAGGCCAGTGCTGGCGCATGGCAGTACGAGTCCGCCCTTTTTTTGATCCTTATTTGAAACTCCGCCTCGGTTCTCGCTCCTCGGTGCTCGGTGCTCGGTCCTCGGAGCTCGGAGCTCGGTGTCGCTCGGTGTAACTCGGAAATTGAATTCAAGTATTTTTCAGTGAGGAGAGTCAAGACAAAAATAAGTATCTAGAAGGTCAGTGCGGTGAACTAAACCCCCCGCCCCCTCCCCTCCCGCCCGCGATGTTCATTAAATTTCTTCTGCATAAATAGCAGTGCATAGACTTTCCGCCCCGCGCCTATGCAAGGTGAGCGGAGGGATGGCGCTCAAGAGGCTGCCTTCAATGTAAGTCCGCCGTGTACTAATCCCATCGTGATACCAAGTTTTGCCCGTCCGATCTACAGATACAGAAGTAAAATGGCCCATCTCCGGAGTTGTTTGACAAAAATATACTAAGCCTCGGAGACGGAGTTGCTTTTCACCCATTGCTGTAAGGAACGACAATTTTTCATCCAGAATGAGCTTGTCGGAGTCCAGGCTGACGAAAAGAACTGGCGGTACTTCTGATACTGTCGTGATTCTTCGGGTTCGAATATTAATTCCGTTTTGGCTGCACGGAGGGCAATTATTGCTTGGTTGAGAAAAGGAATATCGGAACCATTCTGAAAGAGGAACCCCGTTGGGGTATAAATTTTGTAATGCCCGCGCATTTACATGGATCATCTGATTTAACACGCTGATCTCGCCTGGTATCTGAAAATGGCAAGAAGGACAGGTACGGACGGAATTGACATAGCTCAGTCTGTTTGTAACCGCCATGTACAAGTCATCCAGCCGAAGACCTTGGGGTCCAACGGGAAATTGCTCTGGATTTCGAAAATTCAGGATTTGCCGAACATTGTCACGGGCAGTTTCAGGACTATTAGGTGTTTGCTGCAAGCTGAGTATCCAGAGACCAAGAAGTGGGTGCATATTGCTAAATTTGACTCGCCAGGCCACAGGCTCGTCTTGCAGGATAAACGATAGCGGAACAAAGAGGCTGTCATAGGCACAGCTATAATTGCGGCTGTCCCAGATTAGACCAGGAGGGTTCAAGATTGGTACGGGCGCGTTGTTGGGGGCGGCGAGAGAGTTGGCAGGAGTGGTGGGTAGTCTCGCACGCTTAGCGTTAGGATTGCCTGGTAACGTATCAACTCTACGCTTCTTGGATGTTGCAGTTACATCTTTATCCTTTTCCGAAACGCTGGGGCGCCATTGGTCATATACAATATTGTCTTGAACTTTATCTTTGACGGGGTTGTATTTAATAGAGTTGTGGAAATGCGGTGGATCGGCAGTAGTTTTCTTCCAAGCCCTGTAGGACTGCAACAAACGACCACGGTAAATTCCGGTGACGTGAGCTGGTAATTGGTTCGTGAATCGTAAGCGCGTAATTTCATCGAGGAGTTCAAGCTCTCTAAACTCTTGCCTGAGGTATCCCGTCATTCCGCTGGTGATTTTGGAGAAGTCAAAGCCTTGTATGATGACGGTTCCAGCAGCTTTAGAACCACGAGATAAAGCCACGTAGACAGCTCGATGGTCTCTGCAATAGTTCAGATGAACAACATTTATAATGCGCGTCTTTCCTTGGGAAGCATAGTCGGTCATTGCAAAGCAAGTGAGCGTCAGGACTTGCTCGCGATAAATTGACAGGAGGGTGTCGTCAGGAAGGAGGCAAGTCACGAGTGTTGATGTACGACACAACGGAACCACATTCACCGGCAATCCAGGCACTTGAACTGTCCGCCCGTCTTTCAAGTTCTTCAGCCGAATGAACAAGGTATCCAAGATGCGCTGGCCTGCTGGACCGGTAGATTCGTCCCACCCAACTACTTCACCCTCTTGACCTTTGGTCATGCACAATTCTGTCGCTTCGTTCACTCGAATCATAACTGGCATGCCGATACACAAGCGCAAAATTCCGGGAACATGTTCACTTGTTGCTGAAGGCGTCGCTTTCCATAACTCATGCTGCAACTGCTTGCCCATTGATTTAAAGTGGGCTTGTTCGCAGCCTCTCCATTTAGTGCGGTCTACTCCTTTGGAACACAATTTGTCAACAGAATAAAATTCAACGAGCTCTTGTCCAGTATCTCTCGCAAATTGCTCTGCTCCTAGCTCATTCATGGTGTCCTTGTGAACATTCCTAGCGGTTATAACGGGAACGTTGCGGAACTTTTTACTGTCCAGACGGGGTTGTCCGGGTCTGTTTCCGGCAATTAGTGTTCTCAAGAATTCAACATCATCAGGGGTACAAGCACCATATCGCATATTCTCCAAAGATGTTCGCAGTTTTCCATCTTCCACTGTCTGTTCATTCTGCCGCATATTCTGTCGGAGTAAAACAACGGTATTAAACTGGTGCCAAAGGATTTTCCCCAGAACTGCATTCTGTTTCCTCGTGGACATCGCATCAGACGCACGAACAGCGACGGGACCGTACAGGGACGATCCAGAGGTTGGAGGTAGTTGGGCAAAGTCGCCTCCAACGAGGACATTCAAGCCTCCGAATTCTATGTCATGAATGTTACGAGCTTTGGCTGCTTGGCTAGCGAGCAGTTGGAAATCTTCACAAGACACCATTGAAATTTCATCCAATAAAATATATTCTACTCCTTGGAGGCGCTCATTAATCGCAGCAATTGCATTTGCATCGTTGCGGATACTATCTGTGTCTTCTTGATTTTTACTTTTGGTCTTGGCCTCACGGAGTATTTTAAAGACTGAGTGATAAGTTGAACCATTCAACAGCGCTGCAGAACCACCAGTAGGTCCAAGAATAATGAAGCGGTATTCTTCCTTGCGAGCTATGAAGAATAGTTTAATTGCTTCAAAGACTTGAGATTTTCCCGATCCTCCCATGCCGCCTATATACATTTTGAGAGGAGAAGGTTGGCCCGAAGATGCATGTTCAGCAACAATTTTGAAAGCCCTTTGCTGCTCAGCATTCAGTGTAAGTTTCTCACAAATTGAGGAAATAATGTCCTCATTTGTCTGCTTGTCAATCTTGGACTTGGGCAAAAAATAATCGGAGTCGAGGACCTCTACACGATTGGCAGAATATTTTCCAGTGTTATCATCACAGCTTGGCGGAGCATCTGGCATATTGGAGAGCTTATTAGCCGTGAACAATTTGCGTTCTTCTTTCAATATTTTTGACCACGTATTCCGATTTTTATAAGGAGCGAGAAGCCGACTCTTATCAATATCTAGTAAACCGTCTGTTGTTTGATTTAACCACTTCGAGGTGCGGAGGACTTCGCGTATTTCGGATCTCTGATCAATTAAATGTTGCGTTTTTTTGCCGATCTCTCGATCCTTGTCGTCAATATTATCAGCAGCATCTATTCCGGTATACACGGCATCAGGATCGTTCGCAAATTCATCTTTTTCACCGAGGAAGGAGTGGGAGAAGTGAGAGGTGAAACCATACTGGTTCTTGGCCTCCGCTATTTTAGATCTCATGGCCGCATAGTGGTCATCACGGGCGTCATTGCACTCATAGCGCAGGTTGAAGTGCGCAATGATTTCGAGTTCTCTGGCATTGAACGTGTGTTCCGTGAAGACTTGATCCCAGCTAGATTCCGCGTCTTTTAAATCCGTTGGGGATCGCCAAGGTTTAAAAAGGGTCATCATAGTGGCACAGTAGTACTCACGGTCGCCTTTATCAGCGCGAGGGACAGCTCCTCCAATGAAATTCGGTACAACGCGCATCGATTTGGACTCATCACAGAGAACGGAATGAGTTTTAAATAGGTCGTGATCAGAAAGGAACGCGTGACCGTGTTTCCGCCGTTTGTCCTTGCTTTCCTGCTTTCTGACAACCACCTCATCTTCGTCGTCTGACTCCCAGTCGCTGTCGGAATCGCTAAGGTATATCGCGCCTCTGGAGTCGCTCTCATAGCCATCTTCTCTGTCCATAAAGTCACTCATGGATTCAAATTTGTTGTCTGTCTCTTCGTCGGATTCATCGTCGTCAACCTGCATGTCCATCTGGAAGGCCTCGTGTTCCTCGACTTCCTCAGCGAACTCCTGCATTTGTTTTAAGGTGCGTTTCTTTATTTCGGAGCATTGAATCCATTTATATAAGGAGAGATGTTCATAGGCTTGAGGCCGGAAAATATAGTCATTCACTGGAGACGAAGATACAAGGGTGTCACCCTCTTTACGGATCATGACAGTGTCTTCCTTGAGTTGGTCGCTTTCAACATCATCCTCACTGGTGAGCCAGTGTCGTCTAACGTATGCCACATACGATCTCCATGGAAAGTTGACAAATTCATGGCTTTTGTAGTGATCCGGGTTTCCCAGCAGATACATACTGGCCATTGGGCTCCCCGTTTCCATTTTTGTTGACATGGAGTTAATCATCTGTCTCATGAGATTTCTAGCAGACTCTGCGCTATCTGAGGATTCGGCGAAGGCATCCTGATTACGATCAAATACGTCGAATACCGACGCAAAGGCTTGGTACGTTTTTAGTCCCAGTTTCGTCACGTAATCTGACACGTAGGAAACCACTGCCTTGACTGCAGTTCCAGAGAGCAAGCTCGTGACATCGGTATTGGACCGGGATACAAAACTCAGTACACGAGACACGGTATTCATGTTACTCTGTAGCTTCTTGATGTTAATATGACCGTTCTCATCCACGGTTGTGGTTTCAAATAGCTCTCGAGGGAAGCGAGCCTTGCATATGCCATTTACGAGACAACCGCGTCGCTCATAGAACGGCTTCTGATCTTTCTTCTTGAGATTCGAGGGATCCTTCCTCCAATTTTTCTTTCTCTCTTCATCTTGTTTATCTTGGACAGATTCTCGACAGTCATGCATGTTGGAGCGAATGAGAATATCGTCCACTTCGTGTTCGTATTTGGTCCACCAAGCGGCAAGCTCAGTACAGTTTTTACAGTCCCTATCGCACTCATCTCGCTGGCACAACGGCGGCGGAACATCAGGCAATGTTTGGGTTGGATTACGGTAGGGATTCAATTCATCCCGTACTGCGGTGTTGACTCGCTCACGCACTTCATCTTCAGATCCATGAGTGAATTCACCCTGATGCACGGCCTCAAGGTAATCTATTAATTGTTTCCGAAAAGATGAGTCGTCACCCATTATTTTATCCCGTATCTGTTGTGGTGATAAGCTGTTGAGTATCCAGACAAGAGAGTGAAGGTGTAAGGTGAGTCTCCCTTGTTGTTCTACGGTCGAATAGTGAGCCTTTGTATGGCCGAACAAGCCTCCATTTTCATCCTCCCAGCACAGGACTTCTTTCAAAAAGATTTCGACCATGAAGTTAAAGAATTTTGCAGCAGCCACGGGATTACGCGACATCAGTAAATTTCGGTCGTCGGATGTGCGCAATTCAGGCTTAAATTCACTTCCAGTCTGCGCATAATACAACGCTATCGGATGGTTGATATCAGCCCAAGAGAGGGTAATGAACCAGGTCGGTGCGCCCATAAACGCAGTCATGGACCATATTTCATTTCTCATATGCTTTTTGGAGGTCGCGGAGGCGGGAACATGGGCGCCGATACCATCTAAATCCTTCAGGAGCTCAAAACACTGACGTTCTCCGTCTGTAGCAGGTTTAACGTTTTCGCCAGCCACCAGTCTGTCCGCTATATTTGCAGCGATGTCCGGGTCTATGCTAAGAAGTCTTCTCGCCGTGTCTGCAAATTTCGACCTTTTAACAACAATCCTGCTGCCTTGTGAAGACGACTTCAACTGTTCATGGTTGAAGGCAATCATTGGGAAGTATGTATCAGTTTGGAACCGCTTATCATGATACAGAAGTAGCGAACGTTTCCTGGTTTTATCAGCAAGTATATTCTTGTGGCTCTCATGACCAATTCCACCCTTTCCATAGGGAAACAACCACGGAAACATGCCTGGATAAGCACTTGGATTCTTGTACAATGACTCAGGTACATCGGATTTCCCAACTCCGAGGCTCTTTCCTTTCCGCGTGAGGTGCTGAAGCGCGACAGCAGTGATGTCTGACATCTTCGCTTTCGAATATTCTGCGCCAGTGAGGCCGTGTACGGCAAAGGTGCACTGTCCATCAGAAGTCCCATGCTCTTCGTGGGTTTCAAATATGCTTCGCGCCGCTGTAGGGACCGAATCTTCAATCTCTCCCTTAGACTTTCTATAATCAACATTGACAATGATGTCTCGCAGTGCGTATGTCATGAGATTTTCTTCAGAAATTTCGAGATCGGTATAATCCTCGTGATTTAATTTCAACCATTCAAGTGCAGCAGCAACTTTGTCTCTCCGAACCAACAAGGGTGTACGCTCGAAATCTTCTGGAGTTGGGGCACATGTCCCGGTGAATACAATTGCCAGAACCTCATCCATTTCCTCTCGACTCGGCGGGAGCTTCATGTAGACCTTTAACACCGGCTGAGCAAACATTATTGCATTGGCATTCATTCGCACTCGACCCGAATTGACACGAATAACACATCTGTTATGTCGTATTCTGGCAATTAACAGCCCTTCAGCGTACGAGAGCCCTTGCAATTGGGGTGGGACTTCCCCAAGCCAACCGTGTCTCGCAAGCGCGTGAAGAGGTAAGGTTCCTTTGCGAAGCGAAATTTCACATTCAACACATAAATCTGTGCACCCTGGGGCCAGAATCGGACCCTCCAGCTCCTCTATTGGATCTGAAGAATTAAATCTCTCTTTTCGTGTTACGCCTGGGATTTCAAGACAGGATATATCTCCTTGAAAATCCTTTAGACTACTGAGTTCTGTTTTCACGGTCAAACGGCCACAGACTGCGCAGCCAGCCTCTTCAAATTTGTCTGGTTGAACGGCGCTAGCAGAACCAGTTAAGATACGATGTTCAGTATCTGCAGCCAACGGTTCTGGTGGAAACTGCGTTGAATCAAGCCTGTCATTATTTTGTTTTCTTTTGAACCGATATTTTTTGGCCTTTAACTTGATTGCATGTCTCTCGGATTGAACCAAGGCAGCCGATTTCTCAGGCTTCGGCTTCAAACCAAGCCTTTTTTTCACTCGGGGTACCGGAGCGGTGTGGATGGACATGATTGACACTATGGAGGGGCAGATCTGGCAGTTATGAGTATTAAAGAGATCTCTCGCTTCCTGCACCTTAAAGCGCGTGTATATATGGAAGTTATGTACCTTAGATGTATGCATGATCTCCGGATGCGTCAACCGCGGTATCAGGGAGCTCAAAGGCATTGATACGGCAATGCATCGTGGATTTTTATTCAGCGCGTCGTGCATCGACGCTGCTGTGCACTGAAACTCAAATGAGAACGAGCAATGTTGGAGATCTGTATTGCCGTTTCCGTGATGCAGGAAAGGAAGGACGTCGGCAGAGCAAAATTTGCCACGGTGGGTTCCTCCACCGATAGGTAATACTGTGTGTATGTGGGTGCCGAGCACATCAGAGGAAGATGCGGGCAGAAAAGTATGGTTTGAAAGATTGATTTCAAGAGCCTGCAAGGCACTGAACGAGTATGTGTAGCCGTAAACGGCGGCGAACGTGTATATGTTGCCGTAAACGGCGGTCAAAAGACCTAAAGTGTAAATGCAGGTAGCAACAAGTGCCAGGATGTGCATTCCATCCGTGTAGGCGCGCTTTGCAATGATTGCGTAGGTGCGCGCCAACCCCATGTACAGACAGGATTTAGGAAAATGAATTCGAAAAATCTGTCGTGAGCAAGGTCCAGACAGTAAAGTGTCGGAAACAGCCCATCCTAGACGGTAGACTAGAGTCAAGAGTACATTTATGGCGGTTAACGTCCACTCACCAGGTGAGTCCGGGATCAGAAAGCGGTGAAACCAGATCGAAAACAGTGTTCCTGATAATAGTTGGGCTCACTGCGCAATAGTTCAGGGACGCAGGACTGACCAAGCTCGATCAATAGTGCCAAAAGCAGGCCAACGATACCGGTTACCGCCAGGAGGCTAAAAAGTCGGCGGCCACCATTTGAAGAACAGCGAGGAGCAGGGCTCCAAGAAGAGAGTAGCACATCAGTTTCTTGTACTTGGTTTGCAGGTATGAGGTGATCGCCAGCAAGAATGTCGCCAAAGACAGTGTCAGAGCAAGAAGTGTCGGAGCCGAGAGCTGAGAACTGAGGCGAGTAATCGGCAGGATCAACCCTCATAAGAATAGGACCCTCGAGAGGAAGCGGAGGACATGGCCGTTGTTCTGGGCACCCAGGATTGAATACCTGACAGAGCTCGGCTGAGAAACGAAGAGCATACCAGGAGGCTCGATTTCCGTTTCAATAGTTGCACGCATTCTGGGAAAGGTTATCGTGAGCGAACAGGAACAATGAGAACCAGCAAACCTGGTACTTCAAACGATAAAGGCGGAGGTTGGGGGAAGACTTAGATTGAGAGATGGGAGAGACTCAGAGAGATGACTCAAATTGCTCCCGGTAAATCACCTAAGCATGGCGGTATGATCTATCACGAGCCTACAGTCAGAAGCGATTGATGATGTATAAACGCCTCTAGTTGGAGGCCATTTTTGATATATCAGCTCAGCATCTCCTATGAAAATGACAGTGCACCTACCATATTTGGTCGGCGATGTGCTCAGGGTCGCCGCCATCGTCTACGACGATGAGCTCAATAGATGCTCAAAAAGGTAATATCCGCATTTAGTAATGGGTCTAATAATACATACACGACGCTCTCGCATATGTATTGGCTACGTACGTACTGCTGTATACACCGATTTCTTTGCCCCCACGGCGGCTTCCTGACTACTCTTCTTCCTTCCCGCTGCTCTCCCTCCCTCATCGTCCTCCCCACCGAGCGTCGGACCTGCGTGCGCGTCATTTCTTTTGTGCTGTTCGCCGGGATCGCGGGTGCGGGCTTGCCACAGATGCTGGTGTCGCAGGTGCGGGGTCGTGTATGCGCGTATGTGAGGAGGCATCTTTGCGGCCGCCGGAGTGGTCGGCGATGCTCGCCGCCACCGCACGCGCATTTTTGGCTTCCTGCGGGTATTGCGCGCGCTGGCTTGATGACACTGGCTACGGTCGCCAAAATGTGCCTGGCGACGGCGTGCGCTTGCGGGCTTGGGGCCCCTGCGGGTCTTTCGCTGCCGCCGGCGTGCGGTGCGCGCGATCGGCGGATCGCGCCGGTGCGTCGCTGGGCGATGCGGGCGTGTCGCCAGGGTCGGGAGTAGGCCAGGGGCGGGCTGGCTGCGCTGACGCCTCGGCGTTGCTTGGGTGTGGACGGGCTGCCGGTGTGGAATAGGGAGTGAGACACCGAGGGAGCAGGGACATGTACGCTGTCGTCGGCGTCTGTACGCACGGTGTCGGCGTCGATGCCCTGTTCAGGCGTGTGGTCTCGTGCCCATGCGTACATCCGACGCGCTGGCATCGAGGGAGGGGTGCAGGGCCCAGGGACCACACCGAGACGCCCCCGCACGATAGCACTCACCTGCCGCGAGGATCGGCCCGCCTCACGGACGCGGGCGATGCTCAATGCATGCAGTGGCATGAGAGAGCGGCAGGTACGCCACCGTACGCGGTTCCGGGTGGCATATCCATTATCTGCGCCGAACCCGAACGCCACCGCGCAGTTGCGCATGGTGTGCGCGCCACAGAGCGGCCCCAATGCCGCGGGCGATGGCGGAAACCAAAATGAAGCTGGGGGCCCCTCAAAGATGTGGACGCATGGGCGGTCACGCCAGCGCGTGGGCAGGCAGAAGCTGCGCCAGCGCCGCGGCGCTCGCAGCAAGCTCCCGAGCGAGCGAGCCACTAGCTCCGCGAGAGGGCGCTGCGGCGACATGATGCCACCACCGGCCAAGCCAGACCGACAGCATCGATATCGCGCGCGATGGCACCGGAAGCATGGACACCGCTGCACGCAGCCGCTGCACCGCAAGCAGCAACACCAGAAAACGGACGCCACCTCGAAAAGGAGCACTCACCTAATTAAACCCGACCATCGCACTACGATCTGTATCGAAGATCGTCATGATCAGGTCGAACGGCATCCAGTCGCCTTAATCAGCGCGCGCTAGCTCGGGCGGTGATCGTGCCGCGTTGTCTTGCAGCTGCACAGTTGCGGAGGTGTGTTTTGGGTGCTGTGTGTACGGTTTTGGCGGTTGGCGGTGCCGATGGTGCTTTTTTCTGGGGTTTCGATAAGTAGCCGTCGTCGGATCCCGAGCGGCATGTCGTAGCCGCGGAAATGCTGAGAGAGTGCACCTGTGTGCGTGTTTGCCGTCCAAGTTGCGGGTAGAAAAACATGGCTGTCCTGCTGACAGTGCGAGCAAAACGGTGGAGCAGAGCGGTACAATAGGGCGGGCAGTGGCACACAGCACGACGCGAAACGAGAATGGTGGTTATTCACAGGACTATGGTTAGCCCAGAGAATAGCCGCCATACTCGTTTCGCGGCGTAAAAAGAAAGGATGAGAAAGAGAGGAAAAACCTACGGAGATCGTGGTCGGAAGAAGGAGTGTCACGGTGTGACATACTCACAAACGGCGTCACTTTACTGATCAGAAACACCGAGGATTGTCTCCTTTGGTGCGTTGAAAGCTCCGATACAAAAAGCAAATAGAGGGATCGACTCAGAATTAAAAACCGTTCATCTTGGCAGTGGCACATATACTATATTCCGCTTTCTGAAAAACAGTATAAAATAGGAAATGGGTTTGTGCGGGGCCAACAGTGCAACAATAGGCTGTTACAAGGCTGTTAAGGGTGTAGATATGAATAAAGAACTCTGTGGATTATATATTTCACAGAATTCTGATAGTGGGAGAGTACAAGGATGATATATATTTTGTAATAACATAAAGCACGGAATAGGAGACGTGTCCTGCCTGCAAACCAAAATCTGCTTCGGCAAAAGATGATTAATTTTGTCCTAGAAACGATCCAGACAAGAAAACACTAAAAATAATGGGGGTCAAAAATCAGAAACAAAATAATGCATGTTAAAAACAGCCACACAACTTTTTTACTGGTCCAACTAGGATAGAAAAGAGCTCACCTGGCTGAACCGAATCCGTGGATATATAACTTTGGGTGCTCAAGAGCAACAAGTGTTCAAGCTGCAAAAGGTGAGTTTGGCGTGGTATGAGTTTGGTTACCAAACATGTAATAGCACAACACTATTCTCGCTCGACTCCCATGTCCAAACTCAAGAATAGCCGGGAGAAGCTACCGGATGACCGCAGGATCTACCTCTCAAGGTTAGGACTCCTGTTTTATGCCGAAACAGTTTCTATGACAGGTATATTGCAGGCTCAATGCCGGAGCAAAGGTAGAGACCCATAGCAAGATTCGCGGGCCATTACAAACGGTATATCTCTCCTCTTGCAAAGTCTTGATGTTCCTGATTTTACTGAACTGCTTATTTTCGGAAATATGACCGAAATACAAGAGGAGAGGTGTATCCAGGTGGCCGAACATCAGTATGGTTTCATATTTGGCAGAAGTCCCGATTTCGAGAACAGTGGGCTTATTTTCTCTCAATAGCGTGGCTGCAAGATTTTAAACAGAAATACAAGCTCCTCTGAAGGCTCTCAGCCGGAAACTGTGGAGAAGTTCTTGGAGCACGAAAATAGCTTGTGTGAACTACGGATTTTCTAGCAGGCCAAAATACCTAGACCAGATTGGTCGAGTGCACTCAAATTATATTTTCTAGTGGGTGCTAGCACATAAACTAATGTATGGTGACAGGAAGTCGTGCGCTCAAATTTGCGGAGTCCCCACCGCCATCCATTCCTGTCCCCACGCTCCCCCCGATGCGCTGCGCTATTTTGTATTCAAGATTTCATCCCTGGCGCGTGCGTGTATTCAAATATGTGCCAGCGCTTCCCCAGATGTTTTATTTGAGCTCTATACCAGGCGAACCTGATCACCTCCCGACGTGCCGACGGCTGCACTGCAGCGCCTAGTTTTTTTTTCCAGATCTGGGCTTCCGGCTCATCCACCCACGCGCTGCCCGGCCAATTTTTTATTGGACCTCCCCCATCAGCTCCCAATCGCACCCGCTGCGTGCCAAAGTTCTACCCAGTATTTGGTGTCCTCCCACACCCGTTCCCCCATGACCGACGCGTGCGCGGCGCGGCGCCTAGCGCTGTCGCGCCAAATTTTATTCGCTCTTCGGGGGCTGCCGAACGTATTTGCGGCGCGCCCCACCCCTCTTCGTCTTTGACACCCAAGACGCGGGGGCGGCGCTGCTCCCGCGGCCATAATCCGGGGCGCGCTCCCGACTTTTTATATTCAAGTCCTTGTTCCGCCGTATCCCTCGCAGTTCGACGGTAGCCAAGGCGCCGACGGCGCGCCGCCATGCCGCGGATGCATTTTCGTCTCCCCACGAGTTCCATCAGCATGCCAGCTTTTTATTCACCCTACTCAAGCCAGTTTCTGTCCCAGTCAAGTGCACAAGACACATACCATCATTTATTCACCGTCAACACGCACAGGATTTTTTTTCCAGCTATGGTGGCTGTACGACTCGTTTTCAGATTCCGTCCACTGCAGCTATTTTTGAACTGCTACGACGCGTTTCTGGTTTATTTCGATATCACGCGCTTGATTTAATCCAGTTTTGGCATTCGCGCACGCGTTTGTGCACGTCAAGCCCTGGATTTGTTTTATTCAAGCCCCGCACACAAATTACATTTGAACCCTGGACGTGTATTTTTCAATTCACTAACGTTCTGGGGTCACGATTGCATATATAAAAGGCAAAATTCATGGCAACTAGCGACGTTGTACTAAGGGAGCAGCGCGTCGCGCCAGCTGCGGACCGGGAGGCGGCTTTTGAATGGATAGGGGCGAGTAATGGCGGGCAGCTGACAGGAGTAGCGGCAAGCGTGGGAGGTGTATTTGGCTGTGGATGTATCATTGGATGCACATTGAAGCTACTCTTGTAGTGAGGGGAGCCAACAAGGGTGGGTTTCAGGGGAGGGAGGCAATACGGAAGCGAGCGAGGGTGGTCCTAACATATGTCAACAAGGCCCAATGGGGTCTGCCGAAGACAGCTGATGTAGTGATGCGTTCTACCGACGAAGGGGAGCGCCCTGGCAGCGAGCGCGCGCGCGCCGGAGCGGCTTTTGGCAACTTTTGACAGCTCTTATAAGTGATCTATCACAAGCTCCTTGCAGTCAGAGGAGATGATACATCATGACCGGCTTATGATCAGAGGACCTGTGATAGATCATATCCCCACATACGCCTGGGTAAATGACAATCAGCAGTAATCATGATGTCGTTCGGCGGCCGCTCCCATCTTCCTCCGCAATTTTTGGGAAACATAGTTTCAACGTTCTTTTCAAGCTTTAAGCTCTAAGCCCGAGAGAGGGCTAGAAGAATATGGGCATTGGTAGTATGCAGCAGCGAAAAACAGCGGACAAAGCGCGGAGAAATATTTAATCAAGTGCGCATCAGCTAGTCTCTCAGGGGACAGACGCTTCAGTGAAGAAACCTCGTACCTCGTACGCATCAGCTGATGGAGCTCGGTCCATCATGATCTAGGCCCACCGAGACCGAGTCACGTTTCAGAGGAAAAGTGGACCGTCGATGGGGAACAGGTCACGTTTCAGATCAAAGTTGGACAGGGACCGTTTGCAAGAACGAGTTCCTAATAAATTAGGACTCGTAACAAAGGGCGTTCCAACATGTGATTGTTCGCTGATGCACAAGGTACGTAAGCCAATCGCTTTTGCTCTGCATCTGCCACCACCTGGTCCTCGGCACTTCACTGCTGCTCTCACAAACCGCTTTCACCACGATATCTTCAAGACCATTGCTCCTAGCGAATTCCGCGGCCCCGGGCCATCGAATGTCCGCCCTTCGGTCAGTGTCGCTGCCACTGGCACATTATGTATGTGCCGCACATACTGTGTGTGCCTTCGATTAGCTTAGACGAAGGTGCATTCAGGGCTTTCTCACCGTCTTTGAAAATCAAATCCACTCTTTAAGTATGTTTCGATCTCACTATTGGATACTAAAGTGATTCATTCTTGATTAGGAGCGCAGTTTCCACACAATTTCGCTTCGGCTTCATCTACAACTCACCAGAGACGTCCCATTGACAGAGATTAATCTCGGCAACAGCAAAATGATCCTGTGCTGAGAAAATCCCTCTCAGATTAATCCGAGGATTTAATCCTCGCTATTCCTGTGGATTAATCCTCATGCCAAGTAATCGTGCATCACAATCTGCGCTCCTTAAAAAAATCTCGGGATCATCACCTAGGATTAATCTTCCTGCCAAATAATCCTGCATTAAGAAAAAATCTCCCTTCCTGCAATGGCACACTTGTTAATTTTAGTAGCTTAGGATTATGATTGAATTAAGCACGATTACTGTAGGATTAATCCTGGACTGTCGTTTACCACCCATTTCTTAGCCTTGTAAAAAGCAAGAGGATTAAGCCAAACGGTCTTGGAAATTCAAGTGGGGATTAATCCTAAGGGCTGATACTGTTGGGCATGCAGGGTGTATTTTTTCTTTCTTTTGCCCAGCCTTCTGCTGTATTTTTGACGCCTGACCTCTCATTTCAGTTCAAATTGCGCTCACCCGCATCACGAATTACATTCTCTTCAAAAATCCGGTTTTCTGGGCTGAAAAGGCTCATTTACACCCCATCGTTCCCACTATTTTTCCTCACTACTCACCGCTAGCTTCACATTCGCTCGATTTCCACGCTCCCCTGAGGATTTCGAACACCGACCCGAATTTATACCATCAATCAGGTCTTCTGGCAGAAAACACTCAGGTGCGCTAAATTCAACCGCACTTGCCATGAAACTGAATAGCAGAGAAAAGCGGACATAATGCACGGTGCACTGCTGCCTCGGATAGTGGATTATCAAGAAAGAATCAGGCAGCAACCGGGATTCAACTCCCTGAGTCCGTATGGGAATAGGTGCTATTGTTTTTTCCCCCTTGGTCAGATATTTTGCGCTTGACTCCTTCAGAGACATTTTCTTTCTCTTTCTCCACTGAATATTCTAACCCAGACGCGATTTTTTTTCATACCTTCAAAATTTGAGTTTTCTGGGCTGAAAATATTCAGGTGCGATAAATCCAACCCCATTTACCGTGAAACTCAACAGAGGAATAAAGCGGACGTAGTGCACGGTGCACGGCTGCCTCCACTTCGTGAACATCATTAAGCAATTACACAGCGACTGGGGTTCGACTCCCCGTGTCCGGATAAAGGCGGGAATCAGATGACTTTTTCCTTGGTTGTTTTAATCCCAGCTACTCCTGTCTGCTCGCACCCAAAATGCCTCCCACTGATCCTTTCGCTCTTCTCACTGAATATCTCACGGGTACTCCATCTTCAACTTGACTGGGCCGGACTGAAAAAATTCTACTCAGGGACGCTACATCCAACCCCAACTAGAAGAGGTGAATCAAGCAGACGTAGTCCACGGTACACAGCTGCCATACATTGGGGAAGCACGAAGACACAGTCCAGTAGCAGCGGGTCCGACTCCCCGAGTCCACTCAAAAAGACCGTGACTTTTGCCCCTTGGTTGCTTGCTAAAGATATTTTTCGCCAATCATTTAATTGCCAGGTTCACACACATTTTCTTTCTCATGCCCCACTGAATACCACCGCAGGCGCACATTTATACCCTGCCTCAATCAAGTTTTTACAGGTACGATAAACTCAACGCCAACTCTCGTACTAATAAAAAGGTGAATACAGCGGAAGTGGTGTTGCAAATCTTGCTGACCCACCGCCACAACTCCCCGCGTCGGCATGGGGCAAAGGGATTTTGCCGCTGCAGTGCCGCTGCAGTGCCGCTGCGGCAGTGCTGCGGCAGTCTGCAGTTAGTTTTGCGGCACATGTTACACTGACCTCCAGCGCGGTCCACTTCCCTTGAATATCATGTAGCCAGGCACTAGAAGGGTGAATACATTGTTCCACATTGATTTTGGATCAAACATAAGCTTTTACGCGACGTTGAGACAAGAGTTTTGGGTGCTTGCAGCGGCAGTCTGCGGCAACCAAACATATGCAAACATTTTGCTGCGGCAGTCTGCGGCACTGGCAGAGGCAAAGTTGGCACTTTGCTGCGGCACTCATACTCTGTCTGCGGCAGTCCTGCATTTTGTCTGCGGCAGTCAGAAGCAATGATTCAGCGGCAATGTAGCAACACAGCGGCAATTTTCAACCATGCTGCGGCACTCAAGCTGATCATCTGCAGCAGTGTTGCTGCTGTCTGCAGCAACTCACATCGTATGTACGCCCCTACTTTGGCTCGAACAAATGCGGTTTCTGTATGCAACGGGCCATGAGGCCTCTGTGACGCTACTCTTACCAGTTCGGACACGATTCTTACCTCACAGCACTCCAGCTGAAGTACTTCTAGTGATATCACCTCCGACATCATACCCAAAGTCCGAACTAAGCTCATATTGACTGTTGATGACCCAAATTCCCTGCCATCTTCATATCCAATGCTCCCTTCAATGTCTGCGGCACTCTCTGCGGCAACACAGCCACAATGCAGCGGCACTTTTCACTGTCGCTACCTTAAAAATGTAGAAATGAACTTCATACCCAAAGTCTTAACTAAGCTCATATTGATTGTTGATGACCCAAATTCTGTGCAATCTTCATATCCAATGCTTCCTTCAACATCTGCGGCACTCTCTGCGGCAACACAGCCACAATGCAGCGGCAGTTTTCCACTGCCGCTACCTTAACAATGTAAAAATGAACTTCAGGATTCCGATCTGAAATCATTCTGACATATGCATTAGATGTCCTCCTGAACCCACAACACCATCCTGGATGTTCTAATGAAATTATTCAAAATATAGTTCAGGATGCAGAAAGTTTTACAGCCGCACAAACCGGAAAATAGTTGATATCACTCTGATTTATGGATACAGACATTCCGGTTAAACAATTGAATAGTTTCAAGACTTGAACTATCATCTACGTGCCCAACTCCTTTGGATTGTCCGTTGTGTATTATCTGTTGCTCATTTCTAATTTCACCTTTTGTCACAGCTGGTCAATCTTGTCTTGCAGCAGCCCATAAACATCGCCGGGATTACTGTGGGCACTAGATTTGCGTTAAGATTAATAGTTATATATTCCATTTCATCATTTCAAACAAACTTCCTCCCATATGACGACTCATGGCTACTCAGAACCCTAACCAAGCAACAATCATCTGCTGTAAGAACTGCATGTCGTCTGTCCTTGATTTATTGGAACTTTAATCGGGTCTGGCGAAGCATTAAACTCGGACGTTCACCGCTTCAGGGTGAAATTGCCAACACATGCCGGGCCACCCTCGAGGCATATAGAGCAATGGACAAAGTTAGTTGATTGAGCCGCAGCTTCATTACACAGCCGCAGCAATGGTATGCAGCAGGCGAGAGACTGCCGCAGCATCTGTGCGGCAATGGATGATGAACCAGCGGCACTGTACATTACAGCAGCAGTGCAAAAGCAGTGCTGCGGCAATCGGACTATTTGCTGTGGCAGTCAGCGGCACTTACATAGGCACAGCGGCACTTTACCCCTGCCCGTCGG
Organism: Mycena rebaudengoi; assembly: GCA_029282285.1. Taxonomy (NCBI): domain Eukaryota; kingdom Fungi; phylum Basidiomycota; class Agaricomycetes; order Agaricales; family Mycenaceae; genus Mycena; species Mycena rebaudengoi. The sequence continues at coordinate 2,051,815 of JARJCX010000002.1, read as the reverse complement.
CATGGACCGGAGATCCGTGTTTTTTTTTTTCTTTTCCGGGAAGTCTGGAGTGTTTCGGTGGCTGAATACATACTTTCTCTCGCGCGGTTGATATTTCAACATCGGCTTCTATATTAATTCTTGACGAGAATATAGCATCTCACCAGCCTAAGATGTAGATATTTCCACACTCCATTTCTTCTCCACTCCCGAGTTAGTAGAGCTTATATGCAAAGAATTGGGCTATGAACCCGTTCGTCACAAAGATCTTGCCGTACTTGCACGGACGGCGACTATCTTTCATACTGCAGCTCTAGATGTTCTGTGGCGGCACCAGGGCAGCCCCATGAACGTCATCTTGTGCATGCCTGCTGATCTCTGGAAGTTCGAAGAGTTGGAAATGGATCACAGGAACTTCGTGCGCAGTTCTACAATGCATGGATGACCTACATGCTCAATGTCGTTTAGGCTCTTCACCGTCCCATTACACCTTCGGACCTGGAGCGCCCGTTGATATATTCCAGACGGATGAAATCCCTGTCTCTAATGCGGATTGCAGACTTGTTACCCATCCTAGAAGTCATGAAACCCTTTCTTCCACAAGGAATTCTTTTCCCCAATCTCCGGCAGCTCGCTCTGCGCCTTCGACTTGCAGTAGATATGACAATAATTCCCTACCTATCCCTCCATCTCGTCACCTCTATTTTCCTGAGGCTGGACTCCTCCTGGTCTAGCTTACCCGATCTTCCCCTCGTGTACCCCGCGCTGAAACACCTAGAAGTCTCCAGCCGCTCGCAGGACCCTGCCTGCCTCCTAGCCAGCACATCCATGTGTATTCGGAAATTGATCCAAATCGAGGAGTTGATCGTGCCCACGCTCGATCTACTACCTTTCTACCCTTCCTACTCTCCGCTCTCTAATCGTGACCGAACGGACGACACCAGATCTCTTACCCTCTATTCCATCCCACCCAGCGGGACGCGCAGGGTTCCCAGCGCTTCGAAGTCTAAAGACAGGATCCATGACAATTGGATTCGTAACGGAGGTGGTGAATGGGTTCTCGAACACTCCTTTGCGGTCTCTGAGCGTAACTACCAACGCCTTGGGCCCTGAACATCTCAGTGAACATTTCTTCGCCGCTCTCTCGACCCACCTGGCGCACAGTGCTCTCGAAGAGATTGTTCTCTGCCTAGGTATCGAATGCAAGGTTGGTTCTCAAATCAATGGTCGAACTCTATCGCATCTGCTCTGCTTTTGCAACTTTCGAATGGTCTCCATATTTCTGTACGGCAAGTTCCTTCTCGACGATGCCACCATATGGGATATGGCTCGCGCATGGCCCAATATCGTACGACTGGATTTGACCTCCCACGTAGATGTGTCGGGCCCGCCACCCCTCATGACGCTCGCCAGCCTTCGGGCATTTGCAACACATTGCCCAGAGTTAGCTACACTCCATCTCACCTTCGACGCCACCATTATTCCCCCCTCTTCAGACGAGGAGCCCGTCATCCAGAAGAAGCTTTCAGCTTTGGACGTCTGCCACTCCCCTATTTCTTCCCCGGCTCTGGCGGGCCAGGGATTTTTCCAAACATCGAACGCATTCAATCCTTCGGTCGGTCCACTGGGCCTTGGCAGGAGGTTGAATATATCGTTAAACGTGGTGGGATCTAGGGTCGCCGGGATAAGGTGCTTCGCGTGCACAATACAGTACAGTAAAGACCCCTATAAGCCCGAGTTTTGCGAGTTTGTATTCCTACTTTTACCAGAGGCACGCATTTTTTTTATGAAAGAATATTGTTGTCCTCACAAAAATCGTGACTGGGCCTTGAGCTTCATGATCATTGACTCATGCAAATTAGAAGTAGCTCATGCAGCACATCCGAGTTATTTGCCACGACTCGAGCCTGGATGGGCGCTGAAAGAAATGTATGCAATCGGTAGAAAAAATGCATAGCAACATTTTAAAAAATTAAAAGGTGCTGAAATAACATGTCTGCGGACAAAAGCGCCGAAGTCTGCGGCGGCAGGCTGCGCAACGCTTCCGTATCCTGTGCACCAGCGCTCCAAAATCGTGTCTACCCGCATCTGGCACCCCGATTACGCGCACGCCCCATTCGCGTCTGCCTTCCCTTCCTCCCACCCTCCGAGGGAACGCGCCAAAGTCCAGCAGTCACGTGTATTATTCCGCGACTGCGGTGCGTAGTAGCAGTGCGTCCGCCTTTCCGCTTTCTCCCGCCACCGCTCCCTCGTGCGACCGCGCACGCACGCGCGTGCGTTTTCGGAAGGGCCCTGTGGCTGTCGTGGGGTTCGGCGCGGGGGTGGAGGAGGTCCTGCGCAGAACCCGCGGTCGACGGGCGTACTAACCCGTCCCTGTCCTATCGTCTCTACTCCCCCCACCCCCATCAAGTACATACCCCGGCAGCGCGTCGCGGACGGCGCGAAGGTGCGCGCGCGGATTTCGGACGGAGCGTGGTGGCTAGGATGTACGCGCACAGAGGTACGCGGGCGTGTTTCGGACGGACACCGTGGCCACTATAGACGTTGGGGGGTTCGCGCGGGTGGTGTGTGTCGGATGGGCGCGGTGGTCATCATGGATGATGTGGGGTTCGGCGCGGGTTTGAGGTTGGGGTGGGGCTGGAGGTGGAGGAGGTACAGCGCAGAGCCCGCGGTCGCCAGGCACTCGATCCCGCTCTCAGCAGATACGCCGGCGGCGCGTTGCGGGGAGGTGTTTTCGGATGGTCATGGTTGGTTGTGGGCTTCGGCGTAGAGCCCGCAGTAGCCGTATGCAGCCCGCAGCGACGGGCGTACTACCCCACCCTCCTCCCACCCCCGTTAATCATACCCCCCCAACGCGCCCGGCGGGTGGGGCCGGGACGGTAGCGCGTCGCGCACGGCGCGGAGGTACGCGCGCGCGGGGACGCGGGTGTGTTTGGGGGTCGTGGTGGGGTCGTGGGAGTCAGCGGGATTAGTCTCCGGCGCCGTCTCACCAGGTGGACTGCTGGCGGATGTCGGGTTGGGTAGGTTAGGGGATGTGCCGGACACTGAGGAGGCGGTAGAGGCGGTGGTGCTGGACGCGGAGGTGCTGCTGCTGCCGCTGCTAGGCCTGGACATACTGAGGGCGAACCCCGGTGGCACGGGCGTAGGGACGTATATGCGGTACTCGGATACGGTGGGCGGGAGCTGTACAATAATGATAAGTATCGAGCGCGGGGATCGGCAGGGAGAAGAGACAGTGAGAGGAGCGTAAAAAGAAAGACTGGGTAGACCAGAAGAGAAGTCCGGAAAACGTATAGATCCAATGTAGAAACCCAAATTTAATAAAAAGGAAGAAACGAGTAAAGAATAAGTATCCTCCGCGTGAAGCACAGCTCGATGAGCGCGAAGGACCAGACTGTCCACGGAACACAGCGCCATCCGTACCGCCGAGAAGCTCTATCCCACGTGCAAGGCCGAGATGCCACGCATCCTCACTCGCCTGGGTATCAAAGGTGGTCTGCGCGGGAAGTCCAGAAGATGCCTCAACGGAAACCATCGGATGCGAGCCGCACTGAGGTACAAGAAGGAATAGAATAGAAAAGGAAGGAGGACAATGATAATGGGAATTAGAAGGAACAGTGCGCGGCGCGTGAGGATGGGTGACAAAAAATAAAAAATAAGCAGGAAGAAACGTAGCGCGTCGTATCGTATCGTATCGTATCTTGTCCCCGAGAAAATCAGCGCCACGCCGCGCTGTGCACGGCACGACAACAGGTACCAGAAGTAAGGGAATATAATGAAAGCGCAGGTGACTTATGTACGGGAACGGCCCCGAAATGTGAAAGGCAGCAGAGAAACGCCGCGCATCCAAAATTTAAAATCCCCCGCCCCCCAGAAAAAGAAAAAGAAAAACAGAAAGTAAGAGAAGAACATAAGCGTACCGCGTCGACACACCACACCCAGGTGTGCACATCGTCCCATGGGAGGCGGCGCGCGTTGATGAGGGCGCCGAGGGTGCCGAGGGCTTTTTGGGTGCGACAAAACAAAAAAATGTACCAGGAGAGCAACGAAGGCGAAGGAAAGAAAGAAAGGAACAGGAACGTCAGCAAAGGATATACACGCGGTAGGGAAGCACAAACCCTGCAAAACGTCCTGCATCCTTTGGCGCGCGCGGGAAGGGGAGAGTTTTTTGGAGTTTGAGATTTGGGCTTTCGACGGGCTTGTCCCTGGTGTTCGAGGACCCGTCCTTTGTACTTGCGAGCTTCTCTGCTTTGACTCGCTTGCGTGAGGTCTCCCGACGCTGTGTCTCCTCGCCCAGCAGCCCCGCGCGCGCCATGTGCAGAATGACGCCGCACAGGCGGTTGCACAGGTCGTCAAAGAGCGCGTGGGGGCCGCAGACGCTCTAGGCACAGCAAGGCGAGGCGGCGCGTGAGGTACGTGTGGTCCTCTGGCGTCATGGGTTCGCTGTTGCCGTTGGGAAGCAACCCGCGCTCAAGAAGCGCAGGCAGCGTCATGTGCAGCTGGCGGTCCTTCACCAGCAGATCCACCACGAGCGCCGCAACAATCCATTCGCGCTGGGTCAGAAGCGCCTGCCACAGCCTTGTCACCGTCTCCTGCCTCCGCCTTATGAAAAGCGCGCGCGCAGCAATAAAAAGGGCGGTCGCCTCGCGCAGATGGGGGTGCGAGACAAGGTGCGAGCTGAGGTACAAGAGCGCGGGGCGTGGGGCAGAGCGGGGTACGTCGTGTGCTTGCTGCGCGCGGGGGACTTGCTTTAATAGGACATCGAGGGCGGTGTTGAGCGTCAAAAAATGAATGCGTGGCGGGAAGGGCTTGTCTGCGTAGGCGAGCAGCAGGGCGGCGGCGTCCGGGCCGGAGCGCAGGAGGGCGTGGGCGGTGGTGTGTAGGACGAGCCGGGAGGGCGGGCCGATGGAGCTCTTGAGAATATTCAACGCAGCCGGCGCTTGGGAGCCGGCGACGAGGGCGCGCAGGCGGCAGGCCAGGGCGCGGGTCGATGCGGCGGGCGGGCGGAGGAATACGGAGGGCGGGGGTTTGTCGATAATGGCATCGAGTGGGATGGCAGGCGCATCATTCGACGTAAAAGGGCGCGTTAAGCGCAGTCTGTGTGCTCTCGCTCGTTGCATCATCATGGAAATTAGTGGAGGCTCCAGCCAAACATGTACAACCTCGCTTGGTCTCAAACCACCATGTGCACACTGCAAATTCACTCGTGTATCCTAAGATTCCACTAGTCAGGAAAGCGGACGTAGTGCACGGTGCACGGCTGCCACACGTCTCGAATGTCATGCACTGGCAGCACCGGGTTCGACTCCCCCCGTTCTCATGGTGGTTTGCGTTAAAAGTCATCTTTTTATTTTTCTGTGCACAGTGCCCAGCCTTCCGCCGTATTTTAGGGTTCTTCAGTTCATATTCCTTTCTCTCACTGTCACCCCTCAATATTAATCCTTTGTCACCGAATTTATATGGTTTAATCAGAATAAAGGGATTCAAGTGGATGTGGTGCACGGTGCATGACTGGGTGACTTCCCGTAAGATATATTTATTCCACAGGGTAATCGGAGGGGTGCCAAATGATGGCAACTGGCGGTTAAATCGAGTATTCATATTCTACTGTTTTCCCGTAAGAGCGCTTATAATATTTTGAATGAGTATCTGGTCCACCCAACCAACACGTAAATGAGGTGTCCCAACCTCCCATCCCGCATAACTCAAAACTTGTAAAACTTTGGCCACTGACGGCTCACACCACTGCCTTCTTCACCTCAGCCTGAAGCTCGTTCAGCCAAGTTCAAAGAAAATGAGCCCGTGCGCCTAGTGCAATGTGCAGCATCTTGAAGAGGTCGAGACAGGTCTGAGCCTTTCATCAATCATCCGCCGCGCAAGGGAGCGCAAGGAAAGCGCAAGGGAACTTGAAGTGGAGAAGGCAACGGAGTCGGATGGTTGATGCAAGGTTGATGAGACAATGATGACGGGTGCCGCATTTAAGCGGCGGCGCCGCCGGCGCGGCGCAAGGGCGGAGGAAATGGCCGAAAGTGTTATTCAACCATCGTTATATCTGTAGGGGGGGGTAGCTACCCCCCAACCAGATTTTAATTCTATTCGAGGGTCAACAGGATATTCCGTGAGATCCAAGGTCGAGGGGGTCCTGACAGCTGTCTCGGGATGTCCAAAAACGGCCTCAAAATAATCTGTTGGAATATATTTATCTTACGGCGGCTTTATCAAGAGTATTGAAACAGCGTGCAGCAACCGGGGTTGGATTCCCCGCGTCCACATAGCACGTATTTATCTTCCTTTTTCTGCAGCGACCTACCGTATCTGGTACCCGACTCCTCATCTTGTTGCCAAACACAACTAACATTGCCGGCCTACATGCGATTACAGCAGCTTTGGGTTCCCGGATACTCGAAATAGTGACCAAACTACTTCCAATATAATGGCGCCAAAAAAAAAAAACACAAAAGTGTGGCGGCACAGACACAAAAGAATGGCGGCATCGCGACCAGTGCCGCCACTCTCAAATGGACGTAAAAGTAGCGGCATCAAAACACTATAAATAGTTACGGCAAATGTTTGGCAGAAATTTGGGACAAAATCGATATCGAGACATCCAGAAAACGCCCAAATCACTCGTATTTCGCTCCAACGGCACAAATGGGGTGTCCTTGGGGAGATTTTTGCATTTTTGCGATCATGGGAACGGAAAATTACCATTTTTAGAAGGCTCGGCTACGTCCTGTCCGGACAAAAATTGGGCAAATTGGGCCAGTCGGGACCTAGCCTCCAAAGGGAATGCAAGGGGTTTTATGAAACGTCGGTGAGCAGCCAGAGATAATGTTGGTCCAGGCTGCCGACATCGCGGATTTCAGTTTTCTGGGTGTGCGGATAGGCGTCGATCATGCTGGCGTCAGGAATGTTGCGGCCCCTGAGAATTTCCTTGATTGCTGTAGGTCCGGGCGAACGGTCCTGGAAGTGATCACCGCCACAATGGACGTTACTAATTTAATCTCTCAGGGCATGGTATCTACAAACGGAGTAGTTCACGCACCGGGGCTATCATCCATGCGCTTAACCACTGCATCCTTGTGGTTCTCACGCACAGGCGACGACGTCCAACCTTTCACGACCGATTTATTGGGGTTAAAACTTCTGGCGGGCTGGCGATGGAAATGGCAGAAGTCGTTATGCGTTTTACAGAGGGCGGGGTACAAGAGGAACACGTACATGGTTCTCTTCAGACATCACAATGTCGCCCATTGAAGTTTTGACAGCATTTCGTGTCCTTGACGTTGAAACCCTGCAAGGTGCTAACGTGCATTCCAACTGCCAGGGGGCGCAGGCACCTATCTCATCCATTCTACATGCAGTCTGTATCTTGCGGCGACCTCTGAGAAAGCCTGGACAGGCCGAAGAGCATATCGTTCTAGCTCCGGGTGCCTGTGAATTGTACCTCGACCAGTGTGCCGGGCGCTCCATTGTTGAGATAGTTACGCTGACCTGGCTAAACGAATCTTCCAACTTGTCGGGTGGCCTGCGGGTGATTTTAAGTGAGGTTATCAGCCAAATTCGGTCGACACAGGGCAACCGACATCACTGCGTCTTGAAAAAATGGCTTTTTTGTCCTCCCGATGGTAAGTTAAAGTCCGTTGGACCCACAGAAACACACGACAGGTGACAGCTTACCGTAATGATCAAGTTCCGAGAATTCGGTCGACGGCCGTCGGCCGAGCGTCGACCGATGCGATGTCAGCCCAATTTGGCTGAAGTCCGGGCCGCAGAATGATAACGTATGGGTGAAACAGTTTTTCAACTGTGACTGAAACAAACAGTAAACCTCAAACCAGAAACAGTAGACCGTAATGCGTGACCGTTGGAACGACCTGAATTTGTTTTACTTCATTTTTCGTGATTTTGGGCGTTTTTCGCTGATGTCACGCAAATTTTCTTGAAACGGGCCTCAAGTTATGCGTTACAGTGGGGAAATTTGAGACAGACGCGCCCACCGTTACGCGTTACATTTCACCCATACAAAAAGGCACAGTATCAGGGAGAGCTAAATGCTTACTCTTCGAGCATCGAGACTTGCACCGCCCCACTCCACCACCGCCCATAATGCTCGTTCCGTCAGTGCTCGTTTTCTTCCTGCGCCTGACGCTTTATGCATGGCAGACTGACGCCAGAGCAATTGCCCTTCGCGAAGATGTCCAGCTTCCCCTGCAAGCTCTTCACTCCGACATCCTCCGCTCGTCCGGCAATACCTCCGTCGAGACGACCGACTTGTCCCCACAGCCCTTCTACATGATCGCCCACCGGGTCCTCGTCCGTCAAGGCGTGCACGACGCGTTGAACAACGGCGCCAATGCGATCGAGATTGACATGACGGCGAAGAGGACCGGCTGGTATGCGGACCACGACAACACCATCGGATCCGAGGGAGATAGCGCCCTGGACATGTTCAAGACGATTGCGGATGCTCGCAAGGCGGGTCGGACGGTCACCTTTGTGTGGCTGGATATCAAGAACCCGGACTGGTGCGACCCGAAGGACGCGAAGTGGCGGCACTGCTCTATTGACGCGCTCCGAGACTTGGCTCGGGAGTGGTTGGAGCCGGAAGGGGTGCGGGTGCTCTACGGGTTCTACGAGGTGAGGGGCAACGCGTACTTCTCCATCCGTGAAAATCTCTCCGCCCGCGAGGCGATCAACCTCAACGGGCAGGAGGACGAGGTCGATCGCGCATTCGAAAACGGTCCCGCCGACCAAGCCAAGAAGGTCATGTCCTACGGGTACTACAACTTCGGCGCGGGCTTTGGGGACTGCCACGAGAAGCGCTACAAGACGTGTACTGAGTTGCGCATGGGCGTTCAGTCGGGAAAGTTTGGGAAGGTTTTCGGGTGGACGAGTTCGGCTGGCCAGGCGTGGTACGTGAACAAGGCGCTCGACGACGCAGGTATCGACGGATTGATTTATGGGAGGATGGTGAAGCACTATGTTGATAACGAGAACACGAGGTCGGCGGCCGCGGACATCGTCAATTGGGTCAAGGCGCATCCCGACAGGCGGTTCATGGCCACCAATGCCAATCCGCCATGGTAGTATCGACTCCGCGGCAGAGTCCAGTAGTCATGAGTTAAGGGCTGACATGTATACGAGTCCTTCTCATGGATGTTCTGTACTCTTTCTGTTGATAATGGCTTAGTTTGATGTATGGAGACTGATTGGCCATATAAAGTCAAATCGGATTGTCGAAGGCGCGAGTTGTTCAGTGGTCACAGCAGCCTAGGCCGGTTCGTAGGCGATGGCAGTCTTCGAGCACACAAAGCATCTCGCAAAGCAAGCAGGCCTGTGATGTGACATTTGCTCACGTATTGGGTGACATATCGCGTTTGTGACATTTCATTTTTGCCTCATCCTTCTTCATGAGTCATTGGCGTGCGGCGATACGGCAGAGAACGAGATGCGGAGCAAGACGCAACTGGTCAATCTGGAATCTCCCGTTATGCAGTGTACTGACTCTGGTCAACCAGACCAAACGAGTCGACGACTGACACAGGCTTCATCAGCTTCTTCGGAAATCTACCCAAAAAATCGCTAGAGACTGGGATACTGCGGCTCTTCTACCGCCCTACCGACTATTACCAGTCCTACGGCCCAGATGCTCTTTATGTCGCCACCAACACGTTCCATATGCAACCAGTGATCAAATATCCAACTACCCGATGAGCTTCGTTAAACCTCACGGGTCTCGAACCATTAACCAGTTCATTCGGTTAAATCTAGTTTAACCAGACATATACGTGTTCTAAATAGCATTCCAGTACTACCGGTCACCAGAGATGTTGAACAGTTTAACCAAATCCACCGATCAACCGCCCAACCGCCCAATCCGTCTCATGCACTCTCAAGATAACTCTACACTTCAGCACTCCTTGAAAAGACTCGCGCCTAGCGCATGCCTCGGCCGTCATTCATTTAAAGTACATAGTCAAATCGATGGCAAATCTTAATCGATGGCTCCTAGTACAATCTGTCGTTGTTGCGGTTCTTCTTGAAGAATGCGAACTGTGCATGATTGCTAGATTTTTTTGCGACGACTACGAGCTTCTCCTGTGTAACGACGACCCACTTGCTTCTTTCTGCTCGTGCACAATAATCCACTCCAAGTATTGTTGTCTTTCTGGAGCCTCTATTTGTACTATGCACGACGTTAGACTCGTAACCAGTCGGTAACCAAATGCCGAAAAAATGTGGCAAGCACTTCGGTGGTTACTAGCACGACGTACTCGGTCGGCGTTCTGTTCCTTGGGACCTTCAAGCCTTTCCCTTCCCTGAAGACATTCAACTTATATATTTTCACCGCTCCCTCTGGAATTTTTAACCGCCTCGTTCTGCTGGAACCAGCTATTTCACCTAATACTATAACGCAGAAGGCTTCTGTCAAATTTCTGGCCAACCTGCTTCGTTCCATTGCCAATATCACTCCTCAGGGCCGGCAGTAGTTTTGACAGATTTAATGGCACAGATCTTGACCTCTACAACACCGCTTTTGTATATAGTTTCCTGGTCTATCTACCACAAACCTACGCTCTCCCGAAGATTTCCCTGATTTAACGGCACCATTCCCGCGTTCACGCCCTCATTCCCCGAATTCCTTTCTCTTCCTAGCTTCTCCCTGAGCTAATTTATGCATCAAAGGTTTGACGGGCCTAACTCGCGTGTTCTGAATTCACAATCCGTCCGTCCGCCCAGTGCAGCACTCTCTGGTTCATTTCTTACTCCGGGGCATTCCTCGCTTGTTGCTCTCTGCCGTTCCCTGGATCTAGACTCTGTGGCCATGGTCATTCTCAGTGAGCGCACTTCGGCCCTTGTCAAAAGTAAAATAGAATCTCAGTCTCATAACCTTGCGCCAAATGCTTGAGGGCTCGCTGTGTCTTCCTTCGTGTCAATTTGACCCTACAGAAACCGATGGGAGAATCTGGGCACCCCCTCCACTCGCTTATCCCCGTCTCTCATTCGTTTCGACGCCCTGGACTCGTGCGCTCAACGTTGTGACAACGGCGAAGTCAGCAGCGACTACGGGCCCTCTAGTTTGGAGTCACCGTGGGTAGCTGACTTCGAAATGTTCCTGTTCCACTACCGGGTGCAGTCAACATCAGCAAAATGACAAAAAAAGTTGCGCAAACAAAGGTTTTGAGTATTGCATCAATTCCGTCCCTCAGCCAGGATTTTAACCTCGCATTATATTATTAAGTCCTACAGTTCATTATTTAAACTCAGCCTGTACGTTCACTCGCCGTATGTCTGGTTGAGCAACTTGTAGCCCTCCCCATCCGCCGCCTCAAACACACTCCGCATCAGCTCCGAGTCCGTGAAATCTGTTATACTCCGCACTCTTCCACCCTTGAACTTGAATATTTTAACATACTCCCCCAAATACGGCTTGCCATTTGCCAGCGTGCCTTCACCCATAATCTGCAGTGCAGGGTCAGTCTCGACAATATTAAGGACAAATATCCGAAACCCCACATGCACAACTATCGCGTCACTTGCTTGTATTACCTCTATCGGGGTCTGCAGCTTAATCTGCACCACATATATGCATCATCAATATCGATCCCGCTCAGCTGGCATTGCATACTGAGGTAAAGATACGGCTCAGCTCTGCAATCTGGAGCAGGAACTGGCGCTTGTTCTTTGCTGGCACCCCGAGCGATTCCGGGAGAAGGCGCCAGACAAAATCGTCCGTCATCAGCTCTGACAAACGGTCCATGTTGCGTGCGGCATGTGCATCAACGAAGGCCTGCATAACGAGCATCATATTTTCTGATTCAGTTGAGCCAGACATGCCAAGAAGTAGTTGAGGAGCGGGGGTTTTGAAGGCGAGTCATTCCACTTATAAGTACGGTCAACTTTATTTGGGACCCGGGAACCTACGACATGCCGAACAAGGCAAGTGGGTCACAGATTCCCATGACCCCCAACTGCTGATCACAAACTTTCTTGTCTTGTAAAAATGAGCCGTAAAGCGGCGCTTTACGTTGCACCGGCACAGACCTGCACCTTGAGCCACCATGAGCCGGACCATTTAAAACCCGGTTTATAAACCGGTGTTTAAACAAAGTTAATAAACCGGACTATGTAATCAACAGGAGCCATAGCCGAAGCATAGCCTAAAAATGGCAGTGCTCGGGAAGCATAACAACCGGAAGCACCAGAGTAACATGGGATAATTCTGCTAACAGATTGGCACAGATCCTTGTTGACGGGGCGACCAGTATTTTGCATTGGATCCCAGAACCTCTGAATCGACTCCACGAATTTTCAGCTTGAAATGGTCAGTAAAATAACATAATAGGTGCTGGAATGCTCACCACATGCAGTGTGACCTTGTCGCAGACGAGAATTTTAAGCATTGATTTCCTCCTTCCTCACTCTGTGATATTAACTGGGGTTACAATATCCTTTGGCCATCATTTAAGCACTATTCCGAGCATCGGAAAAGAGACGGATATGTCAAGGATAAGTATCAGGATAATATATTGCCCTGCGTGGTCCCATTTCGGAACATGCAGGGTTGTAGCGTTTAGTACATCGGCCTAAATGCCCTACCCGCTACACTACAGCCCACTTATCTTCGATGAGCTCACCGCTTTTAAGGTTGTAGATCTAAATCCGCGAGCTGTAGCTAGAAACTGACTGTTCCTCCGAATACTGTAAACTAGGGGTACTTTCCTTGGAGCAGACAGATGATTCCCAGAATCAGCAAGACACCTAATCTCAATAATATTTGAGTTTTGAGACACATTGCAAGCTTTCTGGCCGGCCTTCATTGGTGTGGCAGGACTGATGGTTGAAACCGCATGGGGCCTGTCCAGAGTTCTCTCTCTCCAGGCATAAATCCCCACCGTCCACCAGAATAGGCTTTCCTTGTCTTCTGTAGAGATGAGATAACTTGACTGAAAACGGGCCAACCGCCACAGTCCTCGGTCTGGACTCGATAGCTCACATCGGCAGTCCCAGTTCAGCAAATGATACACTTCCTGAAAGCAAGCATCATTTGGGCCTTAAATCTGAGCAATTTGCCACCAGAGACGGGACATATCCCATCCCAGCTGACATTGCTGTTGTCTGCGCCCGTGCGATGTTCCACACCACAGCGTTCATGCAGATAAACAATTATATATTGCTAAATTCTCCGTGCCCGTTGCGATGTATTCGACACCACATCGTTCACCTGAAGATTCCTATCCAAGGGGTACGGTTGGCCGCTGCAATTTCCCCGTGACCATTCGGTGTACTATACACCACAGCGTGCACTTGGAATGCTTGTTTGCTGCCCATCCCAGCTGACATTGCTGTTGTCTGCCCGTGCGATGTTCCACACCACAGCGTTCATGCAGATAAACAATTATATATTGCTAAATTCTCTGTGCCCGTGCGATGTATTCGACACCACATCGTTCACTCGAAGATTCCCATCCAAGGAGTACGGATTGGCCGCTGCAATTTCCCCGTGACCATTCGGCGTACTATACACCAGAACGTGCACTGGGAATGCTTGTTTGCTGAGCCAACCACACAGAACACCGCAGTTTCTCCGTGCCCGTTAGGTGTAACGTTCACTTAGAATACTTGTTTCCAAGATATAATGCCAAGAGTACATGAGCCGGGCGCCGCCGTTCAAAGAATTTCAACGAGGAATACATCCACCAAGAACCGGGTGTTTCAGGGGGGAGGAAGTCACGGAGTCAGAGCAATTGATCCGCAAAAGGTCCGTGCGCACCCATACCCTGCCGAGTCGCCAGCTCAGACTCCCGCCGTCACCCCCCTGTACATAACAATGGATGGAGAGGCGGCCCGAGTCTCGGAGAGGGAATAGGTCCCGGAGCAGATAGATAGCGGCCAAGACGCGGAGTCTGCAAAATCCAGGACGTGATTGAGACTTGAGGGAGATCGTTCCCCGTGCCCGTGCGATGTATGGAACACCACAGTGTTCACTTGGACTCGTTCGCCACAAATATAGAGCCCATTTGAGCCCGCAGTATGATCCCTATAAGGCCCGTAATAGCTTTTGGGTGTCGACACCAGATAGGGGTCGCACGACGACGAAGAAATAGCAGGAATGGAAGACTCGAGGAAGACTTCGTGGGCAAGTCAAGATGAATTTAGCTTCCTAGGTGTATTCGCATAGAGTTTGAGCAAGCTGCTGGTGAGCCGGCGAGTTTTTCGAAATCGATGGTGGTGGTACAGTGACAGCTCAATATACGGGAAACACCTCTGATATAATTTTCGATCTTCGTCGTCCCGTTACTCAATACAACAAAGGCTCCAAATCAATCGTTCCCAATTTATGCAGGAATTGGGTAAACAAATTGCGGGAGTTACATGGGGAAACTAAATTGCGGGAGTTGCAAGGCGTGTTATAACGAACAAATAATTTGCCAAAATGTCTGAACTGGCCTCAACGAAGTACACGTGTTCCAGCTATCGTCAAAACCGTGAAGCACCTACGGAAAAAGTTCACGAGACAGTTTGACAGCTCCTGCCAGCTGAGCCTCACCCTTGCCAGTTGCGCCAGCACTCCGTGGAGCCAGGCTGCTACAAATAGAAACTGACATCAAACGACGACTCCAGGCCTTTGACAATAGTTGTCATGCCGGCGTCCCAACACCTATTTCAAAGTCGGCTCCAATGGATGATAATGACAGTACGGGGCATGCATAGATAATTGTCAGCTTGGCAGCGTAGAGGAAAAAGTCCTCCATCCGCCATTCATCCGCACCTGTAATTACCCTGACGTATGTTAGGGTGGGGACGTTCCCGCTTGTGCCGATGGTATGGTGGACCATAACGTTAAGTCCACTGATACACAGCTTGCAATTTAAACTGGTGCTACTTTATGCTATTCTAGCCTTGCGATCTCTGCGTGAAACACGGACGTTGTTACTATCCCCAATCGTTCCCGCTTTTGTCTCCAACGTAGGGTATATATATTCTCGGGTACGTTGCCATTCATCTCTAGAATCAACTTTCAGCTCTCGACTTCTTTCAAGCAGTGATGTACTCTTCCAAGCTTTTCCTCGTCAGCGTTGCTGCTCTCGTTGCTCTCTTCGTCCACAGCCCCACTGCGGTCAGTGCCGCTGCTGTCGAAGGTCGTGCTCCCGCACTCTGTGAGTCTGCCCAGCAGCAACGGCGTATATCAACTCTAATGCGCGTTCATTAAGGTCATCATCAGCAAATCCGTAAATATCTGATATGACCTGTTGTGTTATGTCTTGCTTTGTCTGCCTTGCAAGGCCTCCCAGCCACCTTGCAAGGCCTTCCATCACCTTGCAAGCGAACCAAACACCGGATATTCATATACATGGCTCTCATCAGTCCAGGTATTTCCTTGCAGGGTAATGAACCGCTCTGATCTTCATGGTATACGACGGCAACTTCTGGGGAGAAAATTATTATTACGCAAGTAAATTTAAATATTGTCGAAGGAAGTTTCATTGTATGATTGGGAGACTCCAACAACCAACATATACAGCAGGCAGCGGCTCTGGCCACTCCGAGTCGGAGCTGCCGATTCAGACGAGCCAGTGCCCGCCACCTCCACTAATTTGAACGTGGCCTCAGTATCCGATAATGTGTGAGTAGTTTAAATTTGTATGGCTTGGAACTTCATCGATTGATAAGAGTAAGTATGACTGACTCGAAGCGACTCCGCAGCCTCCGCTGGTGTGCGCCACCGCAGAGCGGATCATGATGCGAATGTTTGATGAGTTTCAAACTCCGCTTGACATATTGCGTGCTTGTTTGTCGACCAAACAAGTTCATCTTTCTTCCTTTCCCCCCACTCCGCTCCTCCTCTACTCCCTCGTCTTTCGTCAACGGTCAAGTGTGCAGCTCAAGAACTCCGACCATTCAATGCAATTGCCTCCCGATACCTATGAAAGTACTTCTGATGGCCCCTGCAAGAAACTGGTCAAGCTCAAGTCAAGCTCGCCAACGTCAACTTCAAGCATCCTCAAGTCACTTAAAGCTACTCTTGATGTTATGTTCTCAAGGATTCCGAGGCCCAAGCTACTTCCCTGGCCCCGTCGCTTCATCAAGATGACAAGCCCTCAACCAGCTTCAAGTGGTCAATGGTCGGCTGCATCGTGACTCGTCTTTCGTGCCTTTCTGCATTACCTTTTTTTGGCCGTTGTTGTCGTTCTGCCCTGATCCTTTTTTGGGTTGCACAAATCCCCGCTGGCCTGCTCTGCTTGTGATTGTCCCGTCGCATTTGGTCACTCCATCCGTTGAAATCCATTGAGGACTTGTTGGCGTGTTCTACATGTAGCAGTAGTCGATTGCAATCCATTTTTTCTCTCTCTCTTCATTTGTGTATGAACCCAGCTGTGGAACGGATACACATACATACTTGACACGCGGTGTTGGTTTATCAGGCCTTATAAGGGACCTAAACCCTGTCGGCCTGATGCATTTTTATCTGGCGAGATGACCCTTGCAAACCGCTGTGGATGTTCTATAAGCCAAGTTGAAAAATTCATAAGGCTTAGTTGTATTATATGACTTTGGTGCCTTGCATGGCCATATATGATCTGGCAATGATCTTACGGTTTTGCTGATGATGTCGGTAAACCAAACCAGGTGAGTTTCCCTCTTGCGACACTGATCAAAATCTCTGACGCCTATTTTTAGTGTACGTAGTGCTAGGTCTTACGATATCACACGGTCATGACTGCCATTTACCCCACAGGCCCAGCAGGACAATGCTGCGCGGGTGACATAGTTGGATCGTGAGTACCTTCGTATGTCCATCAAACAGCTTCCCTAGCTATGTTGCAGCTGCGTTCCCTGCTCCTAAGCAGTATGTGTACTAGCAAGATTGGAAACGAAGAGTGCACGGTGTCATTGACAGTCGGTGTCTGTAGGGCTTTCATACATTGAGAAATCAACTACGTGGTGGACGTTGCGATCATTTTGCGTAGATATCCAGTTAACTATAAGTTACTTTGCCCAATCCTTCGAGTGATAAGCCACCTTACAACCAAGCACGCTTCCATCCGCAGCACCACCCCAAACTGGTCCACCCCCAAAACTCTCAAGCCCAGAGCTCACATATGACGCAGTGGAGTGAACGTGGAACTGGAGACCTCTCTGGTCAGGAAACGAAAGACAGATTTATGAGATGCTGCTCTTCGATTTGGTATCTCTGCCTCCGCATTTTCCTCACTCCCACCTCCATTTCGGTTATCCCCTAGTAGGTTGCCGTCAGAGCCTGATATTCACGTTCCGTGGCTGATCCAGCCATCAGGTTCCGACGGCAACCTACTAGGCTAGTTGGGGCCAGCAGATGGGGCAGAAAGGCAGCGGAAGCCCAGCTTGGGCAAAGCGAGAAATGAGGTACACAGAACGAGCAGGACATGGGAGAGTAGATATATAGCGTGCGGGGAGTAAGATTTACCATCAGCATTTAGTGGGAAATGTATGGCCGTAATAGTGTTCCATAATTATTTTGGGGTAAAAAAGTGCAACCCTTTTTGGTTCCCTTAAAAAGCACAACCTCCATTGAGTTCAAATTGAGTTGAAAAAAGCACAGGTCGACGATATTCATTTCACCCCACACATGCTATAAGAAAAAATGGCACAACCTTCTTTTGCAAAAAAAAGTGCAGGTCCCATAGGATTACCAGGAAAAAGCACAGGTTGGAAAAAAAGCACTGAGTTTGATTGAATTAATGATGCCTCAGGTGCACATCAACACTTATCAACAACAACCCGTTGGCTTTCGAAAGAGGATGTATCA
Organism: Mycena rebaudengoi; assembly: GCA_029282285.1. Classification (NCBI taxonomy): domain Eukaryota; kingdom Fungi; phylum Basidiomycota; class Agaricomycetes; order Agaricales; family Mycenaceae; genus Mycena; species Mycena rebaudengoi. The sequence goes on along the minus strand of JARJCX010000002.1, from coordinate 2,034,042 downwards.
GATGGAACGGGCGCGACACTGCTGATGTGCGACACATCAAGCTGAGATACGGCACATTGATGCATGGTGTGTCGCATCTGAAGGAGCGCCGTCAATCTGCAACAGCAGGATAAAAGCGCCCATCAGCACCGCCTTGATGCGCTGATGGCAGCCTCGCAATGTCTTTCCTTCATTTGCAGAAGGGGACCAACCCAAACCCTAACCGAACCCTAACTCTAACCTGGTGCTTGCCCTAACTGCTCGAAATGAGTTACAGCTGTTGGGATCAGCATTCAACATCAAGTTAAATGATCTCCAATATGCCACATCTGAGCCGGGTGTGTCGCATCTGAGCCAATGTGTCGCACATCAGATGTGCTGTGTTTGCCGCATCTGTTCAATCCCGCTTTCGAAATGCCCTATTGGGTGTGTCTCCGGACAAAACTTTGTGCAATACACTCACTGGACTCCGATCGTGAACTTTGAATTTTTTATTCCGCACGGTAATGTGACACTTTGAACAGTATCTAATAATGTAACACAAACAGGATAAAATTTAACATCAAATACATATCCGGGTTGGTGTGAGGTGCGGAAGGATTGTCTGTACTACATCCAACAACTCTTGTCAAACTCGATCTGTGAATACTGGAACCTCAATTGTGCTCAGTGAGCTCGCAATCTCGCAAACATTCCAGCTGCTATACTGGAATTAGGGAGAGAGTGAACAATGAACTGAGCTTCAATAATCCAAACCAGTACTAATCAATGAGGAGATCTTGCCCCAATACGGCTGTTTGCTCCTGATTGTGTGATACCAACAAATCTGATCCGTACCTGCACCAGGTTAGCGCCTTGAAGCACCACCTGTGCTTTCTTTTGGACCAGAGTTTTTGGACCTGTACATTTTTTTTAGCGCCTGCTACCGATTTGCCCAGTGTCCTATTTTTCGCACACTTGGGATGTGCTTTTTTCTTTAAGCATACTGTACTATTGCATTCAAATCGACAGTCATGCGTTACGCGGGCACCTGTCGATGTTGGATTTTGATAGTTCGTCACCCGTCACCCGAGCCGTTGTCGAATCTTCCAGACAGTTCATTATGCAAAAATTCGTCGTCCCCCAACAAAAAAGCTCCAATTCGGCCAAAATTTTGTCAAACTTGTCGAATTTTTTCCCGGTGTCACGCCAAATTTCGTGTTGTCGAATTGTCGAATCGGAAATTCGGGCCGCGTGTCACCCCCCCTGTCGATTTGATTGTAATAGTACAGTATCCCAGGCTGTGCTTTTTTCTGGTATTTACTCAGGGTTGTGCCTTTTAAAAACTTTGAAAAATGCCCTGTGCCAAATAATTATGGAATACTATTACAGCCATAACGCCGTCCCGTTTTTCGACTTCAAGAGCCACCGCACGCGACCCCTCGCTTGGGCAGCGAAGAAAGAGGAGAAGGACATAGCCGCCGGCGATTGGAAGGAACACGTTTCCGGTCTCGTGGACGGCTTGAGCCTCGACAGTCTTACAGGTTTAACGGTCGCGCCGTATACCTCCGATACATTCCCGGTCAAGGATATCAACTACAAACCTGATAACGAGACGACGAAGAGTCGATATAGATTTCTGACCATGAACAGCAAAGGCGGCATGAACCTGGGCGTTGGTTTTTCCTTGGGTGTTCTCGCAACCTCTGTTTACATGTGGATGTCGTGGTGAAAGATCAAGTAGAAATTCAGTCTCGCCAGTTGTACGGAGTTCCGATTCCCGAATCTTACAAATGCGACTGCATTTCTTCGCCCGAAATTCGTGATACCAATCCGCCGTCACGCAAGAACTTGAAGAAAGTTACAAAGTCACCGGCAGACAGTCCGTAGAGAGCGAATCTCAAGCAACCACAGACAACCATCCCCTACATATACTCGCCCCACACAAACAGCGGGTCTGTTTCTTGCTTTTATTCTTCTTGGACCGCGTTTTCTCCCTATATCTCTTCAACTCCCATTCCGTCTGGTGTGCGGGATTATAGTCGAAAGTGAGTTCCGTGAATGCTGGGATGTTTTCGGTCGCTACTAGTGCCAGGTAGGGCATGTTGTCCTTGAGGAACAGATTAACCCGTGAGCGTTCGAATGGGATTGTTGTAATGTAAATGAGGAGGACACTGACCTCAGGCATCGTATCATAAACAACAGAGATTATCTGGAGGTTGGGGCTGCAGGAATGACTGGAAAAGGACCGTCAGTTACAAGCATGTGAGTAAAGAAGGTTCGTGAAGCACTTAATAAACCGCGTCCAATTGCCTGGGAGAAAAAAAAAATCAGTCGTTCATTTGTGCGGGTGTGTCAAGATGATGGTGCGTCGTACCACATCCATAAGCATCAACACTGTAGGCATTTTCCGGAGTCTCCTCGTCCGGGTCCTCGTTGACGTCCAAGTCAAAACAGTACGAAGCTCTGCTACCGGACAGTTTGTCCGCCTCTTCTCGTCGTCTGCAAGGGGAAGATCAAACATTTATTCAGCACTGTGTTGTGTCAGTCTGCGAAAAAATATATATATATACTGACATTAGAAGTCTAGGGATAGGACAGTTACATTCAAACGATACACGGATCCATGGAAAATGAATGAATGCTTACCCAGTATAAAGCCCAACCACATGTCCTCGGACAATGTCGACGGGAAGTCTGGCGCCCCATCCACGCTTTTCGGTCTTGAATATCTGAGCTGGGATTTGCCGCGGGAACTGGGCGAGGCGGTTGTTACACTGAAGCGAACAGCCGCAGGCCTGTCGGATCGGAAGTTAAATATATATATTGAATTGCTTGGGGTAGAGAAGTTTACACTGTTGCATTCGACGATTTCGGATTCAGTGGTGAAAGCGAAGAGACCCTGGAAGTTAAGTCAAGTGTGAATACCCTGCGATGTATGTATATAGATCAAGTTTAACCGAACCTGCGTGTACGCCGACCCGTTTTTGAGGGTGGATGATGCGGATGCGCAAGGACATCGCCTAGGCCGTGCATTGTTGCACCCACTCTTGCCATCACACTCGCACCCGGCCAAAGCAGTTGGTTCGGCGATTCCGATGTCACTTGGCGAAGCACGTCCTTGCGGTTAGTATATATTTGAATTGCGATTTAGAACGCGCTAAAGAGCGAACTTACAAGAGGTAGCTCCTCTCGACATAAGGGAAGAGAATGCCAATTCCCGGTGGGACCTCTTCGTCGTCAAATTCGTTGACGAACTCAATTCCAGCTGCACCTGCTTCGCGTGCAATTTTGTTCCACTGGTCCTGAATAATCTCGCGACTAAGAGAAATTTGAGTGAGAAGTTGGACATATTGAGCACGGTTCTTGAGGGAAAAAACATACCGAGGTTTGAGAACGTTAGGCGGAGTGTCTAGTGGAGCGAAAAATAAAGGCGATCGGGTTGGCTGAAGCGGTTGTAATGACAGAAGTGGGTCGTTGACCGGAGCCGCAATCGGCGATTCCTGTCGCTCGCTTCGCCTCAGCCTTGCAGATTCCCGTCTTTTCTGTGGCCCTTCTATTTTCTCAGACCTATCGTCCCAAGACATAGCATCACCCAGATACTCTCCAGCGAGACTAGAGAAGTCGGAGGATACCGCGCCAACGAGGGTATCGCCTGGATTCATAAATAAGACCAATAAGAATTGGCTGGCCACAAAAATTATGTACACACCTGCAAGGCTACCTGGGGTGGCATTACGCGCCTCCAGAATATCTTCAATCGTCTGGTCTTCGTCGGCCATTGCACGACACTCCTGTAATATGTGCAAGTCCGAATACAGGCCCGGCCCGCTAGACAACGATGCCACCCCACCCGTCAAGTGCGTCTTCCACGCCGCGATCAGCTGCCCCAGGATCGAGATTATTCTCGCTTCCCGGAGCATTCTCCTCGTCGCGTTGACTTGAATGGCCTGCTGGAGTGTGTTCGTACTCCTGGTGGATCGCTGAGAAGGCGCCCGATGAGAGCGAGGCTTCTTCCACGCTGCCAGGGACTCTGCCCGCCATTCTTGGTGCAAATGTACCAACGAAATGATGGTGCTGATTTGGCGAGCCAGAAAGTTCCCTGATGAGAATGGTTCGATGTTAGTTGAGGAACAAGAAAGAAATAAAGAAAGAAAAGAACATACCAGCAGTCTCCAGTCGCCTGCGCTCCGTTTGGTCATCTCTCCAAGTCATAAAATGGCGCGCAAAATTCCAGAGAATACCATCGTCATCTTGCGGCGGACAGGGCTCTCGCCAAGAACATATTAGTGTGCTCAGCCAGTTTGCTTCCGCTGTTTGTAAAGCGGTTTTCAATTCTCGAAGCATCACTTCGGGGGTGGCGCCCACGGATGGCTTGAGGCGACGGGGATGCAATGTCATCGGTGCAACCGGGATAACCCCCGGATCGCTGACTTCCACTACTGGTGCATTTATTATCACCGTACTGAGATCCACCACCTTTTCTTTGATGGTTACTGATCCAGAGTCAAATGGCGTGGCTTCAGAGTCAATTGGTGTGGCTGCAATCCAGAAGTTCTCATTACTTGGCTCCAGCTGACCGAATTGAATTAGCACTCTCCAAACCAAATCAAACCCAATCCTTACAATGCGCAGTGTCTCGACAACTGGATCGTTTTCGAGAAGTCGCATTCCGTGAAACGTAAACCGAAGATGAGCTGTAACAGCATGAGATACGTAATTACGCATGATATGAAGATTGCTACCTGGGTCCATCTGGGTGGCTGTCTGCAGAGCATAAGAATGAATTATGTTTTGAAATATATCAAGTGGAAGATGTACCCCGTAAGCGCCAAAGAGCGTGGAAAATGTGACAGATACATCGGCCGGATCGACCATAACAAATCGGGCGTCTGGAGTCAGATTCAGTGCGATCTTACTTTGTGGGTCCCGAACGTTCATACACGCGCTTGGGTGGAGAATCGCTACTTTCAGGACCTCTATGCAGTTGATTGTATCCCCATCCTTCAATCCCACCTTTTCATCTAAGATGAGCGAAAAAATATCCTGTGGGAAACGACTGGCGGCCTACTGTATGAGGTGTGTCGGAGTCTTCCAGCCATCTCTGGTTGTAGGAGAAAGCCAAAGAGCCTGTAATGCCACCGTAAGCCGATGAGCGTTCGCCAAGAAAAATGAAATAAGTGGCACTACCTTTCTTCTTGCCGTACAGGGTCTTGTGGTCAAAATATAAGCATATTTAAGCGCCATGCCAGCCTGAACGGTTCTCACCTCTAGATGCCGGAAGACAAGAGTGAAGTTTTCATCTGTTTTGTGCGTGATGGAAGAAGCCTCGGTCGCATCTGTGCGTCAAGTTAGAAGAAGCGTAGCAACAAACCGCAACAAAACTCACGCTTTTCGCAGTAGGCTGGATAAGAGAAAAACAGGGTAATATGATCAGGGAAGGTGGGCATTGGTAAAGTGACGAATAGCGGCGTGACACTTCAACGGCGTACTTCGGCCGATGATGGCTTATCAATACTTCGTGCGCTGCACACCAGCATTTCTATCTTCCTGGTCATAGTATCACAAGCGGGAGTGGCTATAAACAATGGTCTTCCCCGCAATATGAGATTAGTCCGCGTAAAAGGAAACGCATGAACTAAACTTAAGAGGAAGGGAATAAAGCGTCGGTGGAGGTCGGTCATACTACTAGGCATCAGCCTTTTGACATATCCGTTGTCAGGTTTTTTGGCATTTTTTGATGCCAAAAAACATCAAAACACCTGCCAAATCCAAAAACTTGGGCCAAAAGCCCGAAAACCTCTGAACTTCTGAACATGTAGTCAATTTTGCAAAACCTCGGAAAAAAAACTATCATTGTCCTCATCGTTTCAGAGGTTTTTCTTTTTTTGAAAAAACCTGGAAACCCTAAAAAAAACCCAAAATCTTACGACAGATTTGTCAAAAGGCTGATGTGCACGGTTCAGGCAGCCCTTCTGTGAAAGAATGAAAAATAATGCGAGACTGATCGGTGTTGACTCCCCGCCGATGCATGATGGATGGTGCCACCCTCCTTTTTTCCCACATCAATCCTCACTATTATTAAGCCCGAAATCAAAGCGCATAAGATCACGGTGCATGCAGCCCGTCCGTTAATTCTGAACGAGGAAAATATGAGACTGGTCGGGTTTGACTCCCCGCCGACGCATTCTCTTGTGGTTCACCATTTTTTTCTCGGCCACTCCTTGCTTGAACATACATTCACCCCAAAAAGAATTATGCACATCCTGTGTGCTTCAGTTTCTTCCAACTCCCACATGCGCGGATGCTATATTTTATAATGATCCTCTGATTATGAGTTGGACAAGAGAATGAGTAGTATAAAGTAAGCTGAGGAAGAACAGTAGGAAGCGTTGGCGGTGCATGGTGCATGCAGTCCTTTTGTGGAAGAGGAATCGTGAGCGAAGCTGGAAGGGGTTCGAATCCCCGCCGACGCATTCCATCTTGCGAATATTTCCGGACGGTTTTTTTCTCCGCACAACATCACGGCTATTATTACTTCTGCAGAGCGTACGTACATACACTCAGTAGCTCCTGGGAATTCTTTTTTTCTTCCCACCAGATGCAAAATTAGTCTACAAGAGTTAGTCGGCCCGAAATCAGGCGTATAAATTAACTCTAGAAAGAACGGGAGGAAGTGTCGGTGGTGCACGGTGCACGCAGTCCTTCTGTGATAGAATGAAGAAAAAACGGTGAGACTGATCGGGGTTCGACTCCCCCCGATGCATGTCACGGATCCAATTGGATATCTTTATCTCCACGGGTGCAAGTGCGCTCGCTAGTCTGAAAGCCATTATGATTTATCCACCCTATTCCTGGGCATTTAGTTTTTTTCTTCTTCTCCCCACCATGTGCAACTTGCAATTGACTCAGCAGGGTAAGGAATTCGAACCGAAATCAAGCGCATAAACTAAGCTTAAGAAGAACGGGAGGACGCGCCAGTGGTGCAGTCCGCAGATGAAAACAATAACTTCCGTGTCTGAGCCGCGAACCCTCCCACGACAGCGTCCTTCTTTCAACTTGTCACCTCTATACGGTATCAGCCAAGGTGCATATTACTGCACTCTTCTCCAGGCTGGCTATGAAGCAATCTTCATCCCCGAAAACACCCCGAAAAAGAGAAAAAATAGCCGGGAATTCACAAAGCCGACGTAACACATTCTCGTTAATTCTTCATCATCCGAGTTATCTGTCACGACTTGAGCGCTTGAGCCTCGATGGCCGCTGGAAGAAATGCGGGCAATCGGTAGAACAATGCAGAGGAATTTAATCATATTTATGGATTAAAGATGCTGTAAATAACATGTTTGGATAAAGGCGCTGACTTCCGCATCGGTAATGCTAGTCTCGGGGGCGACAGGGTGGTTGATGTGTGAATAGCGACTATGATTAGATGGAGCAAGTAAGTACTCAAGGCAAGCGCGGAGAGATGTACGCCTCCTACATCTTCGAACCATCATAGTAAGTTATAGCTGGAATAACTATATCATCGGGGGTGTATTTTCAAATGAGCGCGATGAATATCGTGGACGTTGCGGGGTTGAGCGCGTGAAGGTGAGGTCTGCGCATAGCCCGCCCGCCCTCGTCCCATCCCTGCCAACCAGAACCCCGGCAGCGCGCCCGGCGGGTGGGGCCGGTATGGCAGCGTGCCGCGCGCGGCGCGGAGGTACACGTGCGCGCGAACGCGCGCGTGTTTGGCGTGGCGGGGCCCGAGTCCGCGGGATTGCTTGAGGAGGAGGAAGGGTGGACGTCGGGTTAGTTGGGGTGGAGGAGGTGCTGGATACGGAGGAGGCGGTGGACGCTAAGGAGGAGGAGGTGCTGCTACTGCTGGACCCGGATATGCTGGCGTAAACGAGCTCGGGCGGCTCGGGCACGGGCGGTACTCGGATACGGTGGGCGGGAACTGCGGGATGACAAGGTGAGTCAGTATCGGACGTCCCAGGAGAGGCGGCGCTCGTCGATGAGCGCACCGAGGATGTCCAAGGCTTTTTGGGCGCGCAAATCGAGTATAAAGACAATCGTGGCGGTATGGACAACGGGGGGGAAGAAAGCAAAAAAGAAAGAAAGAGGGAACAAATCAGCATCAATCCACGATTACATAGGAAAGTACGAACCCTGCAAAACGCCCTGCATTCCTTGGCGCGCGCGGGAGGGGGAGAGTTTCGGAGGTGGTGTTTGAATGCCGACAGGCTCGTCCTCGGTGCGCTTTGACGTATATGCTTTGACGCCGGTGCGGTTGGACTCCTCTCGCCTACGCGGGGCGGACTTGTTCCGGCGCTGCGTCTCCTCGCCCAGCAGCCCCGCGAGCGCCATGTGCCGAATGACGCCGCACATGCGATTGCACAGGTCGTCGAAGACGCGTGGATGCCGCAGGCGCTCGAGGCGCAGCAAAGCGAGGCGGCGCGTGAGGTACGCGTGGTCCTCGGGCATGGTTCGCTGTTGCCGTTGGGAAGCAACCCGGAAGCGCAGGCAGCGTCATGTGCAGCCGGTAGTCCTTCACAAGCAGATTCACCACGAGCGCCGCGACGATCCACTCGCGCTGGGTCAGTAGCGCTGCCACAAGCGCGTCACTGTCTCTTGTCTCCGCCGTACGAACAGTGGGCGCGCAGCAATAAAGAGGGCGGTCGCAGCGCGCAGGTGGTGGCGAGACACGAGGTGTGGGCTGAAGCACAAGGGCGCGGGGCGCGGGGCAGAGCGGGGAAGGCCGTGCGCTTGCTGTGCGTGCGGAACTAGCTGTAGTAAGGCATGCAGCGCGGTGTTGAGCGTGAGAGAGTGGATGCGCGCGGGGAAGGGCTTGTCTGCGTACTATAATAGGCCCAGATGTGATAATGTGACTAGAAGTGATAATTCACTGATGCTCACCGTAATTCTTACTCCTATGCTCTGAGAAAAAAGAATGACATGCAAGGATGTATTCTCGAAGGTCTGGTAAACTTCTTTGAGTCTTGGAGCCCACTAGGCGGATAGAAAAAATGAAAACCTGTATTTTTGATGCGATCAAAACACCGCCAAAAAGCGTTATCACTTCTAGGTCTGATCCTCGGGGACCTCATAACTTCGTCGAAAAGCATCCAAAAATTATGGCACTCAGGAATACTACTTTTCATATGTCTAGGAACCTATGAACAAATACCGAGAGGTAACGGCCCAGCGGACAGAACGAAAATAGAGCCATCAAAAGTCATTATCACTTCGGGGTCTAAGATAGTAGGTGAGCAGTGGCGTCCGGGCCGGTGTGGGGGCCGCGCAGGAGGGCGTGGGCGGTGGCGTGTAGGACGAGCCGGGAACTTGAAGGCGGGCCGACATAGTTGCGCAGAATACTCAAGGCGGCGGGCACTTGAGAGGCGGCGATGAGGGCGCGCAGCCGGCAGGCGAGGGCGCGCGTGGATGCCGCGGGGAGTTGTCGGGGGCATCATTCAACGTAAATGGGCGCGTCGACGGTCAGGCGCAGTCGAGAAATTCGTGGAGGGTCCAGCCAAACATGTGCAACCTCGCTTGGTCTCAAACCACCATGTGCTGGCAAAACTCACTCGTGTATCCTGGGATTCCACTAGTCAGGAATGCGGACGTAGTGCATGGTGCACGGTTCCTGACTCATAGAACCAACAGTTTCTGGCCCAATAATGTCTAGATGGCCTCAATAATATCTAGACAACTTGTAAACAACGACAAAATTTCTGTCAATGGTGCCTCCAAAATATGTGTCCATCTTGGTCCGTTCAATTCAACCCGGTTAGCATCCCATTAAAAGAGGTGAATAAAGCGGATGTGGTGGTGCACGGTGCACGGCTGCCTCCTATAGTGGACGAAACGCATCACGCAGCAACTGGGGTTCGACTCCTGACATCCGCATATGAGATAGTCACTATACTCACTTGGATTATTTTTTTTCAGTTGCTTGCCCACATCTATTTTCCCCCAACCTTCTCATCCCGCACCCAAAAACGCTTCTTCCCTGACTTTTTTTCCCTTATCTCCACTGAATAATTCAACACCCACGGGTATTCGAATTAGCTCCTCCTCAATTTGACTGGACAGACTTAGGTGCGCCAAGTTCGGTCTCGTTTATGATGCAGCTAAATAATCAAGAACACAGCTGACGTGGTGCACGGCGCACAGCTGCCACACAGTATAACACCCGATTGAATACTGCAGCGACTGGGGGTCGATTCCCCGCATCCGCATGCGGCATGCTCGAGTTCCAGTCTTCTTTTTTTCGATATCTCGCGCCACCTGAATCCTCCTCTCAGCACATAATTTGATTCATTAACTTTTGTCCTCCCGGTAGATTTCAACATTGCCTTGGAGTTCAACCCTCAACCTCTCTTCCAGTTCCTCGGGAAACACATCGATCAGTTTCTCGGGAATAAAATCAGCGTACTCAGCAAATTCAGAACTAACCCCACTTACTCTTGAGCCGATGAAAAGAGGATGTGGTGCAGGGTGAATCACATTGCCGCAGCAACTGCGTCCGCATGACAGCTCAGAACCTCCTATTTTTATTCATTTTTTTGCCCGCCAGTCTTTCCTTTTCAGTGTCATATTCCTTCTCCTCCGCCAGGAAATATTTCAACGCAGCTGCGAAGTATATTCCCTTCTCCAATCAATTTTGCTAGGCAGAAAATACTCAGGTGAGCTGAATCCATCCCCACTTACTCTGGGACTAAATGAAGGGATGAAGCGGACGTGGTGCACGGTGCGCCGCTACCTTTAGGATATCACGGGGCAACTGGGGTTCGACTCCCCGCGATCGCATGAAAGAGGCCTCCAGAACCTTTCTTTTTCTTTTCTTTTCTTTTCTTTTAGCCGCAGACTAATGACTCCTCATTCCAGTTAAATTCCATTCACCCGCAAAATCCATCCCCCCGGTAAATATTTCGACACCGACGTTCCTTCAACAATCAATTTTGTTGGCCAGAAATAGTCAGGTGCGGCCCCACTTCACTTGCCATAAAAAAGATGACGTGGTGCGCGGCACACGGTTGTCAAACATAGGTTTAGCAGACCATGGAAAATCTAGGGGTTCGAGTCATGATATCGCGGTGTTTTTCCTTTATTTTTTGTTCCCATCACGATCTAATTGCGTGGGACATTACTTAGCTCCACATATAGTTAAAGTGGATCACAGCCTTTGGAAGCGGTGCAACAGCTGTCAACATTTGTCTCCTACTATCACCCTCCCATTCATACGATAACCGGTCAAGTTATAGACTAGGAATGTTTCTAGGGTGCCTGCCGGTGAAGAAAAAGAAAAAGAAAAAGAAGCCTGATTCATCCCGAGGGACGAGCAGCGCCATCACGGCACTAGCAGGGACGCCAGATGCTGAGACCATTCCAGTCGCGAGCGGTGGAGGGCGTAACGCACCGAGAGACATCTCATCACAGAGGACTGGCAGCAGCGCCGTCGTTGCAACAGCAGAGAGTCCATATGTTGAGATGACTCCGATCGCCAGCAGTGGAGGGCGGCTCGGAAGCGGACTGAGAGACATCTTGAAGGCCTTGAAAGAAATATCGGTCGTCTTCCCGCCTCTGCAAGCCACAGTCGCTGGAGTATTAATCGTTCTAGGGAAAATTGACGTGCGTTGCCTTATTACTTCGTATCTTTGAGACTTCTGAGCCACTGCTCTCAACCAGAACATATCCGACATCTACAGCGATTTTTCTGCGATGGCGAGGCGTATGGAAGCGCTTTCGCAGGTGCTCAGGCGGTACCATGGAGCTCCCTCTCCAGATATGCGAGATAGAATTGACGGGGTCATCCAGTTCCGTTACCCTGGCTTTATATTATGCACTTCTGGAATTAAACTTTCTCTAGGGCAATCAATCAACAGGCCCAGTTTATTCAAGCGAAGCAGGAGCGTGGAGTTGTGCGACGTTTTCTCGATGAGGCATCGGATGCCCATGATATTGTAGACTCTCTCCGGGCCATGTCTTTCCTCGTTGATGTCTTCCAGGTTCGTCCATGTCGGCCGTTACATTTGTCCAAGACTAAAGTCACTAATGGACCATCCAGGTTGATACTTCCCTGAATACGGAAGTGCAGGCTCAGAAAATTCAAAAGGCACGACATTTCAGTATGTGTTGCTTGCTCTTCAGTTGACGTTCAATTTGTGCAGGATGTGACTGCCCTACTTGATGCTCGTACGTTAGGTCGTCACCGCGATATTCCTTTTTTAACACAACAATTTCTAGACGAGCTTGAGAAACTCCAGCCTGTGCTGGATTCACGATATGATAGCATTACTGGTGGTGGTGGATGCATGGATGGCACACGTGTGGGCGTTCTTGCCCAACTTCTCGCATGGGCGAGTGACCCGCATGGTCCTCCGGTATACTGGCTAAACGGCATGGCTGGGGCTGGAAAGAGCGCCATTGCTCAAAGCTTCGCCAAGATGTTGGAATCTGGACTCCACAGCCAACTGGGGGCCAGCTTTTTTTGCTCTCGTTCTTCGGAAGTTCGGAGTAGAGTCAACCGAATCGTGCCTACGATTGCATACCAGCTCGCCTACCGTTCGGGAACATATGGAACTGTTCTCGTTGACGTCCTGAAGAAGAATCGCGACAGATCATTCCCCACCTCCGGACTCAGGGAACAGTTCATCCACTTGGTTGTGCCGCCCTCTGAAGCACTGACCAGCGATCAGCAGCCCCCTCTGGTTGTTGTAATTGACGCTCTTGATGAGTGTTCGGATGTCCAGGCGACGAGGGACTTCCTGAAAACCCTCCTCAGGGCGACTCATGCGAGTTCCCGCATAAAATTCTTCTTAACAAGCCGTCCCGAGCTCCACATCCAAGAAGAATTACACCACGAAATATCCCAGTCCCAACAGCTTCGCCTCCACGATATAGAGAATGACGTAGTCGCTCGGGATGTATCCAAGTATCTGAGCAGACAATTATCTGCCATTTCTCAACGCCGCAGACTGCCCAATTGGCCGTCCGAACAGGAAATCTCTCTTCTCACGCAGCGGACGGGACAGCTCTTCATTTTTGCCTTCACCGTGGTACAATATTTAACTCACGGAGGTCTCCCGGTGGCGGCTATCAAACTACGGCTCCAAAACATTCTTGCTCCACCACCCAACAGCGCACCAAATAATCGTACAGGAATCATTGATAACCTGTACAGCCAGATAATTGCAGCCGCCTATGCAGGGAAGGAGCAAAACGAACTCCACCTAATGCGCAGGGTGTTGGATACTATCATTTGCTTTCGGGAGCCCCTCCCTGCCACTGGAATCTCTTCCCTCCTAGAGGCAGACGCTGAGGACATGCTGACTCTGCTCGAACCCTTTCACTCTGTGATTGATGTTTCTCACTCTGTCGATGCTCCCGTTGTTCTTTTCCACGCCTCCTTCCCCGACTATGTTACGGACCCACGGCGTTCAAACGACTATGCACTTGACGCCAACCACCACCATTTGATTCTGGCGGCCCAATGTATCAAACACTTGAACAACAGTTTGATCCCAAATGTGTGCAAAATAAAGAGGACCACCCATATTTCATCCATCGGCGACAGTAATATCGCCGCAGTGATCCCTGTTGGATTACAGTATGCCTGCTTGCATTGGGCAGCCCACCTCAGTCTTGCCAGCGTCGAACTGCAAAAATCCGCACAGATCATATCACTCCTGCAGATATTTGTTAACACACATCTTCTGCATTGGTTTGAATACCTCAGTCTATTGAAGAAGCTCGATGTTACCGTCGACTGCCTGCAACATGCCATATCGTCGATCATTACGGTAAGTGATTTCTGTTATCAACCAAATATTGTGTATTGATCTAATTATCTCTAGCTACGAGATGCGACGGAAATCACGACCATAATGAGCGAGGCTCAGAGAATGGTGCCGCAGATCTTCAAAGTTGTCTGTCAATATCCACTGGAGGTGTACTATTCCGCTCAGTGGTTGCCCTTATCGTCTAAACTACGGGATGTATATCTCAAACCATCTTCTCCCCGTGTGTTGCTAGGATTGGATCAGCATTGGAGTAGTTGTGAGCAGGTGCTTGCATCCTCGACAGTGGTCCACTTCGTGGCCTTTTCCCCAGATGGCTTCCACGTAGCCTCCTGCAGTATGGGAAAGCCTGTTGCCCCCATTCTGCCAAAAACCATTACAGTTCAAGTCTGGAACATCATAACAGGGGAACAACATGTTCTCATAGATGTGGGATACTCGGTTGCCCTCGCATTCTCTCCGGACGGGTCCCATATCGCATACACTTCCCAGACTCCCGCAAAGGCTCATGTTGTCAAGATCTGGAACATCGCTAGCGAAGAAGAACACTCCATTCTTCTCGGACACTCCGAGTCTGTGAATTCAATTGTATTCTCCCCAGACGGGTCTCACATAGTGTCTGGCTCGAAAGATCAAACTGTAAAGATCTGGAATTATGTCACGGGCAAGGAGGTCCGCACACTCGCGGGTCACTCTGCTGCAGTCACTTCCGTCGCTTCTTCACCAGTTGGGTCCCACATTGGATCTGGTTCTCGTGATTACACAGTCAGAATCTGGAAGTTTTCAACAGGTGAAGAGCTGTACTGCCTCCGGGGACATACGGACTTCGTGATGTCCGTCGCATTCTCGTCGGACGGTTCCCGGATAGCATCCCGTTCTTCAATGCAGTATGAAATCCGGATCTGGGAGGTCACAACGGGCCAGCAGCAGCAGGTGTTAAAGAATTTCGGAACATCGATCATTTTCTCTCCCAATGACCCGTCCCGCATAGTTTTCGGTGACTCCAACTCGAACAATGTTTGCATCTGGAACATCGCTACAGGATATCAACGCACTCTCACAGGACACTCTGACAAGGTGATCTCAGTCGCCTTCTCGTCGGATGGAACTCGAATAGCATCGGGGTCGCGTGATGGGAGTATCAGGATCTGGAATGTCGCAGTAGATGAGCAGCAGGTGGCGAGACCTTTGGGACACAAGAACAAAGTAATATCGGTTGCGATTTCACCAGACGGCTCTCGTGCGGCTTCTGGATCCCAGGGCCACGATATCCGGATCTGGAATATTCTGACGGGTGCGGAGCAGTGCACATTGTCGGGATCCTGTTGGGGGGAATCCCTAGCCTTCTCGGCGGACAGCTCATTGATAGCGTCCGGTTCTCAGGATACAACGGTCCGGATCTGGAATTCTGTAACGGGGGAGCAGAAGCAAAGTTTGCGGCACTCTGAAATGTCTAGAAGAGTGACCTCAGTTGCATTCTCGCCAGATGGATCTGATTTGGTATCCGGGTGCCACGATAATAGCATCCACATCTGGGATGTTGTCAAGGGAGTGAAGCGGACCAGACTTTCAAAGCACTATGGCCCAGTGAACTCCATCGCATTCTCGTCAGATGGAACCCGCATAGTGTCTGGGTCAGAGGAAACTGTATGGATCTGGGACGCTGCGAATGGATCCCAGGTGTTTGGACCTTGGGTACATGCACAGAAAGTGGGCTCAGTCGCTTTCTCTCCAGACGGCTCCCATGTAGTGTCTAGCGCCGCAGAAACCGTGACGATCTGGAATGCTGTAACCGGACAACAGGTCCGAAAACTGGATGTGTACGGCCTCGATCCGATCCCACTATCTCCAGATGGCAGCAGGGTTGCTTTCATATCTCCAGGGAAATTTGTGATTCTGAATCCCTCTGGCAATAAAGTCTACCTGTTGGACTCTGACCGGTGCCCAGCTCCAATCTATTGCGCCCCATCCTGCAGAAAATCATATCTGGATGTGGCCCGACTACCGATATGATATCTCTGCAAGTGCTTTTGTTGGGACGGTGGCCTGCCTTGGATACAACTCTGGCCGTATCATTGTGATAGATTTGACGGTGTAATCGATGGTTGGAGGATGGGTGGAGATTACCTCGCCTACGCTCTTTCCCTCAGTCGAATTCGAGATGGCTCCAGTGTGTACTAAGTAAATTGTATTTTGAACACGGTCCGAAAGACGTACATTGGCAACGTTTCATTCCTACGAAAAAAAAATGGGAGGAAGGAAAGAAGGAACAGGTAAAGAGACGACTAACCCGAGAATTCGCTCCGACCGCCCACCAACCCGGGCACTCGCGCCCGCGGCACAAAAGGTAGAAATAAATGGAATACCCATATCGCGCCGATAAGGTAGAGGATCAGAGCAGAAAGAAAGAAAGAGTACGAACCGAGATGAAGGCAAAAAACGTATCACAAGTACAAGAGTGCAGGAACTGAGGAAGGAAAAAAAAAGGCACAGTGTTCGTCCACCATGGCGCGCAAGTTGTGCCGCCGTGGCACCAGCAGAAGCGAAACGAAATCCGAGAATGTCGTGAGGACACCGTTGAAGGAGCTTTAGCCAAAAAGGCAAGGGAAGAAGGATCGAACAGCCTCGAAAAGAAATGTAATGAAGTGAGAGGTACATTGTGACATATAGAACCGCTCCTTGCGATATCGCCACATCCACATGAAACAAAAATGAAACAACAACGCACCGCGTCCAGTATGTACGTCGTCCCAGGGGAGGCGGGCCGCGTCGATGAGGAGGCCGAGGATGCCCATATATCATCTCCAGGTGGGCCGAATTGCTTCAAATCAATTCGTTATTCGACTAAAAGAGGTGAAGACAGCGAACGTGGTACACGGTGCACGACTGTTCAATATTACTCGCAAGCCCGGAATAGCATAGATACAAACGAGGGATTCGACTCCCCACGTCCGCATGAGGCTGCGTAAGTGAATTGTTTATTTCTCCGCTATCCTTTAACCGGCTTTTTCCCAATTTAAAATGTCTTGCCCCTCAACATTTTCCTCCTTTTGGCTGGCTATCTAAACAGCGATAAATTCCGTTAGCTCTTAAAATGGCAGGGCATGCCCAACTTGAATTGAGCCCACTTACGTTGGTACTTGAAGATATGAATAATAACGACTGAATGCGCGGTTCATGGCTGCGACACATAAACGGGTACCACCGAGGCCTTAAGATGTATGCAGAAACGTTTCAAGTCTTCTCATGGGCGGCGGAATGTCTCAACACCGGTGGCGGCTTCTATATCTCTTGACGAGAATATGTATACTCACCAAAGATATCGCAAGGTGCTCGTATTTCCACGCTTCTGATCCATATATGGGTGTACACACTCAGCATGATCATGAGTAAGAGTCTCAAAATGTTTTGGTTCAAATGTTCAAATTTCCAGCGATAAGATAAGATAAGATGACACATCAATCGAGTGTTGACCTTTGTTGTGCAACATGCTCGAACTTCTTTGCTTCGACTTGTCTTCGACCACCACTGCAGAGCACCGTCAAATGCATCGTTTCTTCTCGATTCCCGAGCTAGTACAGCTTCTATGCGAAGAAGTGGGCAACGGCTGGTCCCGGGATCTTGCCGCACTTGCACGGACGGCGACCGGCTTTCATCAGACTTTTGACACAGAAGTTTTCAAAGTTTTTTGGGGTTCAACAACCCCAAAAAACCCCAAAAAACTTGCTAAACACGAAAACTTGCAAACCCCTGAACAACAAGTTGCCAAACTTTGGAAAAAAAAAAAATCTAACATTGCCCCTTCAATCACTCATCATTTGAGAGCCTTTCCTTTTTTTGAAAAAACCCGGAAACCCTAAAAATCCCCCAAACCTCCGAACATATTTGTCAAAAGGCTGATGTTCATGACACAGCTCTAGATGTTCTGTAGTGGCCCCAGGGCAGCCCCATGGATGTAATCTTATGCATGCCTGCTGACCTCTGGGAGTCCGAGGAATCGGTGAAGAACCAGAGTAACTTTGTGCGGAGATCTATTAATCCATTGCTTGATACGTGCTCAATGTCTTTCAGGCCCTTGCGCGTACCATCATTACCCCTTCGGATCTTGAGCGCCCGTGGATATATTCCAGACGGGTGAAGTCCCTGTCCATGGGTTCATATGACCGTACTCTGGACTTGCTTCGCATCCTAGAAGTGATGGAACCCTTTCTTCCACAAGGAATCCTATTCCCGAATCTCCGACAGCTTGATTTGTCCCTCAAGGATGAAAGGGGTGGAGCGATACTTCCCTACCTATCCTTCGCTTTCATCAAATCCATTTCTCTGGTGCTGGGCTCCTCCTGGCCCAGCATACCTGATCTTCTCTTCGTGTACCCTGGGTTGAAACACCTAGAAACCTCCCTAACTCGCCCGTCCCTGCCCACTTCTTGACCAGCACATTCATCTGTGTTCGGAAATTGATTCAAATTGAAAAGTTGACCCTGCCCATGCTTGATTGTGCGGCGTACGACCACTTCCACCATTCCTGTTCTCCGCTCTCTAATCGTGAACAGCCGGACGACACCGGATCTATTATCCTCTATTCCATCTCACCCAGCGGGACGCACGGGTTTCCCAGTGCTTCGACATCTCTCGACAAAATCCATGACACTTGCATTCGTTACAGAAGTGGTGAAGGGGTTCTCGGACACTCCTTTGCGGTCTCTGAACGCAACTACCAACGCCTCGGGCCCTGAACATCTCATCGAACATTTCTTCACCGCACTCTCGGCCCACCTGGCGCACAGTGCTCTTGAAGATATAAATCTGTGGCTAGGTGTTGGAAGCCAGCTTGGTTCTGATATCGCCAGCCGAGGACTATCGCATCTACTCTGCTTTAGCAGCCTTCACATAGTCACCATATTTCCGTACGGCAAGTTCCTTCTCGACGATGCCACTGTATGGGATATGGCTCACGCATGGCCCAATCTCGTTCAACTGGATTTGACCCCCCATAAATGTGTCAGGCCCGCCACCCATCATGACGCTCGCCAGTCTTCGGGCATTTGCGACGCATTGCCCAGAGTTGAGTACACTTGCTCTCACTTTGACGCCACCGCTGTTCCGCCCTCCGACGAGCAGCCCCTCGTCCAGAAGAAGCTCACACCCAGGACAGAGTTCTTTCGACCTAGGTAAAATGGTGGGGAAATAGTTTACATTTTTACAAGCCTTTTCAAATGTATCAAAAGATTTAGTTTTATTTTAAATGAAAAGCATAAAAACAGGGCAACTTTTCGCGACGCTTTCAGCAACTAAGAAATTATTTACTTTTGTTATGGACAAAAGGCCTGCTGAAAAGTGTCCTTTCAGCAGGCCTTTAACAAAAGAAGAAAGGCTATCTTTCAAAAAATTTAAGGCTGTAGAGCCAGATGACTTTTTCCTTGGTTGTTTTAATCCCAGCTACTCCTCTAAGCTCGCACCCAAAATGCCTCCCACTGATCCTTTCGCTCCTCTCATTGAATATCTCACGGGAACTCCATCTTCAACTTGACCGGGCCAGACAAAGAAAATTCTACTCAATATAGCATCTCACCAGCCTAAGATGTAGATATTTCCACACTTCTGATAAGAGTTGGTAGAATATGGGAGCGTTTTTTGTGCACACTCCGCATGAGCAAATGTTTTCCAATGATAAGATAAGATAAAATTAGGTTCGGTCCAAGCCCCGCTCTGACGATGCCGCGCAATGCCGGACGCAGAAAACATTCGCAAATAACAACCAAATAGACCACGCGCGCTTTCGTCAGAAGGGGCTTGCTGCAGAGTCCGGAAATCGGGGGGGTTGGGAGATCACCTATAACATGGAAGCGGGGTCTCGGAACATAGGCGTCAAGTGGTAGAAATTAAACTTCACATGTCTGGCTCCAACTTTGGCTACTCAACTGTATGGGTACATCCACAATTGTCCACGGTCTGGTAGGGGGAAGTTGCGCGAAAACACGCTTTTTAAAAACCCCTCCCAAATATTTATTTCAGCTTGGAATCCCAGGAAATTTCAATCGAAGCTATTCCCATGCTCTATCTAAAGAATACTCATGAGACATGGGCAAATATTGTATTGTATCCCGCCCCCGACGCTGCTCTTCATTGCGTTCCGCCGGTGTGACTAAGTGTGACTCTCAGCCAGAACGTGACAAGCAGTTGGCACACGTTCAATACCCTTCTTGAATGGCATCCAAAAATTCAAAAACTGTATGGAAACCTTTCTGAACATTCATCCGACCTTTTTCAAGCAACCTTCCAGTTTTTCAGGCCATCCAAGACATCAGAGGGTCTAATTAACACAAAACCTATGTCCCTCACTCCAGATCGACCTGGAGGGAGTTGCGTGAGCCCAAATTTTACGGGGAAGCACACAATACACTTTGAAATGAGTTGAGCATCCAAGACTCCCGTTATAGGACCATTTTCAGTGCTCAGCAGTAGTAATGGTCCCCCATGTGTCACATGACTCATTGAGTGGCCTGCTCATGCAAGCTCTCTGAACATCGGAGGCTTTCCACAGCGCTTCAAAATATTTTGGGGTAGTCTGACGATCACATAAAGCGATATAAACTATTGGAACACACAATATGAGGCCCTACTAGAGCTGCACAGAGGAATCTATCAAAATTGCTAGTCCCATCACTGACCCGCAAATAGCAGAAGTTCTGTGTGCCATAAAATTCCAAGAAAATGTGCTTTAGACACCTAATAGCATTGAATACAAGATATAGACTACCATTAGGGAATATGTAGTGAGTTGAGGGTGGAGTGAAGTGATGATTGACCCCTTTGTTTGGCGGACTTTGAAGCAAGCCCCTTCAGCGAAGGGCCGGCGTGCCGGGCCGGAGCGGCACAGGCTTGCTCCGAACCTAAGATAAAATGACACATTGACAGTGTTGACATTTGTTGTGCAACAGACTTGACTTGAACTCCCACCACCACTCGCTTGAAATGGACCATTTCTTCTCCATTCCCGAGTTAGTAGAACTTATATGCAAAGAATTGGGCTATGCACCCGTTCATCACAAAGATCTTGCCGTACTTGCTCGCACGGCGACTGTCTTTCATGCTGCAGCTCTAGATGTTCTGTGGCGGCATCAGAGCAGCGCCATGAACGTCATCTTATGCATGCCTGCTGATCTCTGGAAGTTCGAAGAGTTGGAAACGGGTCACAGGAACTTCGTGCGCAGCTCTACAATGCATTAGATGACATACATGCTCAAAGTCGTTTAGGCTCTTCGCCGTCCCATTACCCCTTCGGACCTGGAGCGCCCGTTGATATATTCCAGACGGGTGAAATCCCTGTCTCTAATGCGGATTGCAGACTCGTTACCCATCCTAGAAGTCATGAAACCCTTTCTTCCACAAGGAATTCTTTTCCCCAATCTCCGACAGTTTGCTCTGCGCCTTCGACTTGCAGTAGATATGATAATAATTCCCTACCTATCCCTCCATCTCGTCACCTCTTTTTCCCTGAGGCTGGACTCCTCCTGGTCCAACCTTCCCGATCTTCCCCTCGTGTATCCCGCGCTGAAACACCTGGAAATCTTCAGCTACTCGCAGGACCCTGCCCTCCTCCTGGCCAGCACATCCATGTGTATTCGGAAATTGATTCAAATCGAGGAGTTGACTGTGCCCACGCTTGATCGTACGGCGTACGACCATCTTTCCACCCTTCCTACTCTCCGCTCTCTAATCGTGGGCAGACATACACGAGATCTATTACCCTCTATTCCATCCGACCCAGCAGGGCGCACGGGGTTCCCAGTGCTTCAAAATGTAGACACAGAGAACACGACACTTGGATTCTTAACGGAGGTCGTGAATGGGTTCTCAAACACTCCTTTGCGGTCTCTGACCACACATACCTGGACCTCTGCCCCCCAACATCTCATCCAACATTTTCTTGCCACACTTTCGATCCACGTCATGCACAGTGCTCTCGAAGACATCAGCTTGGGTTTCCTAGACAAGGTTGGTTCTGATATCGACGGCCCAACACTATCACATCTACTCTGCTTTAGCAACCTTCGCAAAGTCACCATCAATCTGCGCGGCGAGTTCCTTCTCGACGACGCCGCCGTGTGGGATATGGCTCGCGCATGGCCCAATCTCGTCAAACTCGAGTTGACCCACCCCCAAGATGCAGCCCGGGCAAGCCCACCACCCATCATGACGCTCGCCAGTCTTCGGGAATTTGCGACACATTGCCCAGAGTTGAATACACTCGCTCTCACCTTTGACGCCACCGCTGTTCCGCCCTCCGACGAGCAGCCCCTCGTCCAGAAGAAGCTTTTAGCTTTGCGCGTCTCCCTTTCGCCTATTTCTTCTTCGGCTTTGGTGGGCCGGTTCCTCGCAGAGAATTTTCCAAACATCCAACGAATCCAACCCTTCGGTCAGTCCTACGGGCTCTGGAAGGATGTTGAAGATGTGGTGGTTAAGCGTGGCGGGATTTAGGGCGGTCGCGAGGACGGGTGCCAGATCCGCATCAGCCAGTTGCTTCCACTGTATCAAGAGCAGTGTCACTCTACAACGTTCTGTTCATGTATTCATGTATGCGCCCGAGTTCTATGCCTGTACTAGTCGTCCAATCACACCTGTCGTGCAACTCAAACAGATATATGTAGCGGGTGTGGTGCACGGTGCACGGCTGCCCGACGTAGGTAGATTTCTTCCACGTGTAGACAGCAAGCGGGGCTTAACTCCCTGCGTTCGCGTTCAGGTTTGGACCAGTCTTTTTGGCCCGAACTAATTTTTGGCACCCCCCCGCCGTTCAATCTTCGATTCAACCTTCGTAAGTTCCCACTGCACCGGTACATAAAATTCAGCACTTCAACTTGAGTTCAACTCCACTGTTTGATGCGGCGTATGCATGTCGGGTCATGACCACAGCCTTCATGGATCCACGTTGCCAAGCTTACACTTGAAAATTAAAATGACGCACAAAGTTCGCACATCTGAAATTCGAGTAACGCGTAAAGGGAGCTCGAGAGGAACACTGATTTGAGTCGAACTCCAACAGACTACGGTGTAGTACAAAGTGAAATGACAAGGTCATGCCTGGATACTAGTTCTTCCAGTCAGAACGCGGATAAATGGAGCCAGCTTATTCAGGATCCAGGATCCACAAAGAGCCGCAGTAACATATCAGCCTGCAGCTGCTGGCTTAAATGGGGGCCAGCAATGCGATGATCAGACACCACATAACAGTCTTACAACCACTCACACCCAGAACATCGAATTCACCGTATTCAAGGGCTCCGCCACGGGCGCAATAGTCCAAGCCACGACGCGCCGCGCCGCGCCGACGGGGACGCAGGTGCTCGTGAAGATCATGCACTCGGGGATCTGCGGGACGGATGAGTACTTCAAGCACGCGGACATAGTGCTGGGCCTCGAGGGCGTCGGCACGGTGGAGCAGCTCGGGGCGGATGTGCAGGGGTTCCGGATCGGCGACGTCGTGGGGTGGGGGTACAGTGCGGCGCGTGCGAGCAGTGCATGATCGGTGAGCCTTTTCATTCTTCTCGGTACACGCGTTAATTTAATTCACCAACCAGGGCACGATCACTATTGCGACACCAGACAGATGTGAGGTCCATTTTGTGGTGGAAGCAGCGAACAACACTGACAAGGCTCCGCGCAAATAGGTTCGGGTATGCCAACCTGGACCAAGACTCGTTCGGCTCGCACGCCATCTGGGACGCGGCGTACCTCTTCTACGTCCCGGAGGGCATGGCCCCCGAAGCGGCGGCACCCCTCATGTGCGGCAGCGCAACCGTGTTCTCCGTCATCGAAACGTACAACATCCGCCCGACGGATCGCGAGGGCGTCAGCGGCCTCGGACACCTCGCGATCCAGTTCCTCGCCAAGATGGGCGCGGACGTCGTCATGTTCTCGAGCACCGATACCAAGCGCGCGGAGGCGCTGCGCCTGGGTGCGCACGAATTCTATGCGATCAAGGGCGTCGAGGCACTGATCATCGGCAAGCCGCTCGACCACCTGCCCGTCACCACGAGTTTCCTCCCAGATTGGAATTTGTGCGTGGTTTTCATTTTCGAGCGCTTTGACGCAGTTCATATAGGCCGCAGATACCTCGGTGTCGTGAAGCGGCGGGGATCCATCTACTCCTTGACCGTCAGCGGCGCTGACCTCGTGTTCCCGATTATGCCGCTCGTAACGCGGGGCGTGATTTTTCAGGGGACTATTATGGCGGAATATGCTAGAGTTCGCGGTGGTTCACAACGTACAGTCGACCATCGAGCGTTTCCCGTTGACAAAGAGCGGGGTAGAGGAGGATATGGCGGGGCTGCGAGAAGGGAATATGAGGTACAGAGGGGTGCTTGTAGCCGCGACCTAACACACCATACGAGTAGAATCGTAATATGAGGTAGTTGGGAGAATCATGTCGGCTGGAGGGCCATTCGTAGGATAC
Organism: Mycena rebaudengoi; assembly: GCA_029282285.1. Lineage (NCBI taxonomy): Eukaryota > Fungi > Basidiomycota > Agaricomycetes > Agaricales > Mycenaceae > Mycena > Mycena rebaudengoi. The sequence goes on along the minus strand of JARJCX010000002.1, from coordinate 2,009,844 downwards.
ACCGAATAGCTTTTAAGGAGATTGAAAACCAAAGAGGCGCTGAAGAGCCAACAGGAGCCGATTGCCCCTCCGCACCCACCACCCCGTTGCACTAACCCGACGAACCCGCCCTCCCCCCACCCCCGCCAAGAAAATACTCTGACAACGCGCCAGGCGGGTGGGGCCGATACCACAGCGCATCACGAACGGCGCTGAGGTGCGCGCGTGCGAGGACGCCGGCGTGTTTTCGCGTGGTGCGGTCCGGCGCCGTTTGGTCAGGCAGACTGCTGGTGCCGGACGCAGGGGAGACGGTAGTGGAAGAGGCGGTGCTAGACGTAGACGTACTAAGCGAGCTCCGGCGGGACCGGGGTGGGGACGTATATGCGATACAGAGACAGCGAGGGCGGGAGCTGTGGGATTAGAAGAGTCAGTATTGAGCGTGAGAAGGTGGATACGCGGCGGGGCCGGGCTTGTCGGCATAGGCGAGGAACAGGGCGGCGGCGTCCTGGCCGACTTAGTTTTGTAGGATAGTCAACGCGGTCGGCGCTTGGGAGGCGGCGGCGGGCGGGCAGAAAGACGGCGGGCGCATCATTCAACGTAAAAGGGCACGTCAGAGGCAGTCGGCACGTTCTTGCTCGCTGCAGTATCCATGAGAACTTCTGGAGGCTAGGGCGGCGGGCGATTGGGAGGCGGCGATAAGGGCGCAGGCGGCGAGTCGAGGCGGCAGGGCGGAGGGTTGACAAAGAGGGTGACGAGATGTCGACGATAGCGAGCGCATCATTCGTAAAAAGGCGCGTCAGGCGAGATAGTCTGCGCACTCTTGCTGCTTGCAGCAATGAGCATTCAGGTGAGAAATTCGTGGAGGCCGTAGCCAAACATGTGCAACCTCGCTTGGTCCCAAACCGCCATGTGCTGGATTTTCGATGGCGAAACTCACTCGGTGCTCCAGGAGTCCAGGAAAGCGGACGTAACGCACGGTGCCTCATAAGACATACATACTGGCGTAAACGGAGCAATTGCGGTTCGACTGAGGAACCGACTCCCTGCGTCCACATGTTGCCAATTAGGGCCCCCCCTTTTTTAATGAGGTGCACAAACTTCGGCCCCATGGGTTGATTCCATCCACTTATTCTGGGGCTGAATGAAGGAATGACGCGGACGTGGTGCACGGTGCACGGCTGCCTCCAATAGGAGAGGTTATGCTTCAAGACAGCAATTGGGGTTCGACTCCCCGCGTTCGCCTCGTACACTTTCGAACAGCGCATTTTTATTTCATTTTTGGCCTCACCAATAACTCCTACTCCTCATCGCCAGCTTCAGATATGCATTCGCTCGATTTCCACGCTCCACTGAATATTTAAACACCGAAGCAATTTGAGATTCTAGAGCAGGAAAAGTTATCCAGGTTTGCAAAATTCAGACTTGTCATGAAACTAACAAGGTGAATAAGGTGGACGTGGTGCATGATGAACAGCTGCTTTCAATGAGGCGATAATCACGCAGCAACTGGGGTTCGACTCCCCGCGTCCGCATAACTGCTGAGAACCGGCCCTTCATGATCATCTCCAGCTTCACATTCTTTCCCCTCTCTTGCGCCAGGAAATATTTCCATTCGGATGCGAATCTTTCAGTCAAGTTTACTGGAATCAAGCGGACGTGGTGTACAGTGCACAGCAGCCTGAAATTTTCTCGTGCAGTATGTCACGCAGCAATGGGGGTTCAATTCCCTGTGTCCGCCTGCTGTCACAGTGTTTTGCCTTTTTTTTATTGCTCCCACCGTTTTTCCTCACCCCTCTTCTCCAGCCCCACATGCGTTTGACTTCCACTCTCTTCTGAATATTTCAACATCGACGGGATTTATACCTTTCAAACAGTCGTTCCTGTTCCTGTCCAACCACGTGGTTCAGTTCATGGGCATTGGCGAGGATAGGTTGGGAAAGAAATTTGACAGTTACCACTTTGATTTTGAGTCGGGGCCTTGGGACTGGTTATTCTCGACACGGCGAGTACTGCCAGGTCAGCATTCTAATTATTAATTTAATTTCGGAAAGTGCCTAGAGTGTGCTGTACTCGAATAACCCCGACGACCCAGGTTAAACCTCCCGGGTCTCCGACCATTAACCGGTTTACTCCGGTTAAACGTGGTTTAACCGTGCCAAAACGACTGCCACTGTGGGGTGGGGGGGTCCCGGTTGAACCCGTTGAATGGTTGAACCTATGTTTAACGGTTGAATAGGTTTAACTGTTCAACTGGTTAACCGCTTCCATGACTGTTGTTACCTGTTAACCGTTGAACCGTTAAATAATAATAGTATATAGCACAAGGATAAACTTAAGCTTCGCTTCAAACAAGACGGCTTACGCCGAATTGACGCCTACTGCTCCGCGCTCACATAAAAATAAAGTGCGGAGTAAACCATTTAACATTCTTCACTTACCATGCCGCTCTTTGAGCAAGAGCCAAAAGGGTGATGTGGTGAACTTGCCCATGAATCTGAAGACCCCAGTCGGGTGGCAAGTCAGCTGGCTGCTCCCAGACCGCACTTGCTATTTGGACATTGATATTCTTACTTGCACCCCATCCCTACTTTTCTCTGTATAAATTAAAAATAACTGGCGGTGGCAGTAGAGTTTGAACCAACCAAATCGGCTTCAAGTTCAAACGGTTTAAACGGTTTCTTTTTTTTTTTGGGGGGGGGGGGGGGGTTCAACCAGTTGGACGGTTGGTTGGTGGATTTGGTTAAACTGTTCAACATCTCTGGTGACCGGTAGCACTGGAATGATATTTAGAACACGTATATGTCTGGTTAAACTAGGTTTAACCAAATAAACTGGTTAATGGTTCGAGACCCGTGAGGTTCAACGAAGCTCATCGGGTAGTTGGTACTCGTCGAATTCAATTGCTGATGGGCTCAGTTGGTTGATACCCCGCTGCCTGTCTCGCGAATGTCTTCCACGCATAACAGGTATCTCGGCCGTCTCGACGCTCAAATACTCAGAAGGTCGGATTCCAATCATAAGTCCCGATCCCTGAAGCGGCGAGTACTGCTACCTCGTTGTAGTTGCAATTCTAATTTGGAAAGGGACTCGAGTTATAGACTCCCAATTCAGCGGGTGAAGATCTTAAGGCGATTGATTGAGCCCCAGTTGCCGTTCCTGTGAATATCTAGCAACTAAGCACCTCGGCCGTTTCGGTATTCATGCCATACCAATCATGACGATTGACTCCCAATGTTAACGTTGGACGTAACGAAAGACATGCACCATCAACTTTCGGCGAAGAACCGGCCGTAGTAATGGGTGAGGTTCTCCGCTGTTCATCGCGATGCAGAACATTCGGCCCAGAATATAAGCCATGATGCCGATGAAGGTAACATTCTAGAGTCTGACAAGCGACGTGGAAATAGGAGGCACTCCGGCGCTTGGAGTCGAAGAGTCCGTGTGTAGGACATGCCGGCCAACTTGGACGGATTTTCCGCGGCATTGGTTCCTTTGGAACCTGATGGGGTGTTGTGTTGAAGAAACCCGGAAATTAAAATCGCAAATCACCACTTTGTGCTCGATTGACGAATATTCTTAGCTGTTGATTGGGGTTTTGTTTAAAACCATCGCGCCCACGTGACTGATAACAAAACTGCTATCGCATACTTTTGCGCATAATATCCACGGCTGTTGGCAAAAGGTGTATATTTTTGGCTTTCTGCAAGAAATACTTGCCACTTCGAATATCGCTATATTTTCTCGTTGTCACATAAATAAACATCGACTTGGAATGCAACTAGAAACCTATAGACGACCTGAAGAAGCGAAAAATCTACTGTAAAAGTCCGCCAAGATCTAGCAAACACCAGGAATATACCTATGAGGAACCTGCTGGGCAAAACGCTCCCATTGCTCTCCAAATGAAATTTTCAAGTAAGAGTCCTCCTTGTGGCCTCTCAAAAAGCCGCGGACAATAAGTAGTGCGGAGGCAATAAAGTTAAGGGCCAAGAATTGTCCCCACCCCGTGGTATAACCTCCAGAGAACCACCAAGACCCGTCATGCATGAGGGTGAGCACGGCACCAAGTATAGTCATGTTGCCCCCCGTGTATGCCGGATGGCGGACAATAGCATATGGGCCGGTGGTGATGAGTGTGTGGTTATCGCGGAGAGATAGGGCAAATGTGAAGTGGCGGCCCATTTCTCGGAAGCAGCGGAAACGGATCATGGCTCCGGTGATGATGAGGCTAGCACCGAGGACAAATGCAACCGTGATGCGCCCAACAAAGTTGTAGGGCCCAATGAGTTTGGTCACCTCTGCGGGACGATAGGTATCCAGGCGACCGGTGATGAGCACTGCTGCTTCGGTAACAGTGAAAGCCCAATACGACAACTGCACCGAGTAAATATTAACGGACATTGTAATGCGCCAGGTTTGTACTCACTCTCGTCCACAGTGGGATGATTGGAATTACAATTCCTTCGTACCAGTCCATGCTGCGGTGGCCATGGATTTTGGTCCTCTTTTGCTCATCTGAAGAGGGAGGAAGGGTTGGTGGAATCAGCGAACGATCGTAGAACAGCGCAGTAGCCAGCAAAAGAGGCAGCTTGGAATAGGACGCCATGTTGAATTTATCGACGGTGTGTTCTTTCACCCACATTATATAGGTTTCTGGCCCCCGTTTGATTCACATATTTGAAACGGCCAATCGTACTCCGTGAAATGGAAAGCTGTACATATCAACACTGGTTCATGGTTGCGTTCCGCCGCGCCTCTAAATAGAGGAAAATTCGAACCAGTCCTGTACAGGTTCGGTTACACAGGTTTAAAATATGATCCTCAAGTGATTATGAAATACAAGAACTTCTCACCTTCGTACCAGACTTGCCTTGGTACGCCGTGAAATGAATCAGCCAACGAGATCGCTAAATGCGGATTGTTGTTCGTCCGCTCCGTGATCGGTGGAAGACATTCTACTTTCGGGGGATCGTTTCTAGTCCCTACTCCACAAAGTTTGTGACAGTCGATAAAGATCGCTTCATGATTTATAATTACTTCCGAGGACCAAGGCCGTAGACAATTTGAGCCAAGATGATCGACGCAAACTCAGAAAGTACAGAATGTCCTTCATGGTCCATCTCAGTTGCATCCCGGTACGAAGAACACCATAATAATATTTTTCGACGTAGACCACGTAGACTACGGCCGTAGAAGTCGTGGAGAAGTCGTAATTCCGCAGCAAGGCTATATCCGGCAACTTCGCTGTTTTATCGTAGGTTTCGCTGGGCGCCAGCTCATTCCAGAAGGATGCCAGAAATAGAACGCGACGGACTTCTGACCGGCGATGGGTGTCACGGACTTATTATAAAGACTTCGTCTGTCTCTCATATAGGGCTGACACTCGTCATGGCTGCGACAATTGACCAGCTCCGCAGTGAGTCCCCCACTCGATGTTCATTATTAAGAATAATGAAGTACACTTTCAGTTCTGCTCTGTGTCCTTCTTCCATTCGCCTGCCTTGTCACATATTTTCGTCTGTATGTACGCTACAGCAGAAGCAAACTCTGGTGGGATGATTTCTGGGCCTTCATCTCCACCCTATGTGCCATCACTTTCGTCGTGGCGGCCATGCTTCACGTCAGAGATCCAGGTATTCGCACTATGCTCAACACTGTTGGCATTCCTATGACCTCGGCTTCTGCATGTAGCTACCCTCCCTCAGAATGTCAAGATTTCTGCGTATTATATGTGAGTAAACATTTTGTATCTGTGGCCTCATTTTCTGATATATAATAGGAGTGCTCAATTCTTCTACGCTGTTGCCTGGTAAGTAGTTTAATCGATTTCTGATTTAACGCTACATATCAAATGTCAGGACTGCCCGGATATCTATCCTGTTTACTGTAATTCGGCTGTCTTTTGGAAAATTGCGACGCCTTCTGGTTTGGGTGGCGATCCTCTTCTTCATTTCGTGGGGCATTCTATTTGCCCAGGTATGGTGGGTATGCGAGAGGCAGCCTGGATGGAAGGAGCAGGCTATTCCTCAATGCGCGCTTGGTTTGGATGTTGCCATCGCGCAGCTGATCAGTAAGCCACAGTCATGTTTGTCTCACTCAGGCTGAGAATTCACTCGCAAGCCGATGTCATATCCGATATCATACTCGTAGCCGCACCCATGTATTTACTGTGGCAGGTGCGGCTTCAACGAAGTTTGAAGCTTCGGCTGAGAGCGGTGTTCGCGACGACTTCCATAACCACCGCCGTCAGTCTATATCATGCATACACTGTCCTGCGCTTTGGAGGTATCACCGAATTTCAAGCAGCGACTATTCAGGTCAAGGGCTTTCCAATATGTTGTTAAACTACTAAATTGAGCTTTTCAGCTTTCGGTCAGCCTTCTGGTGGCAAACTTGACCATTGTCGTTGCAGTTATATTCCGACTGAAAAATGACCTCGAGACGGATAATGTCGAGCCTCTTTCGGTCATTACTATCGGCGCCGTCCGGGCCAAGAAGAACGTCTTGTCCACCTTCGCTGCTACGACAAACATGGCCTCCGAGGTTTCAACGAAAGTTAATGTTCACATTGTTCAGACAAAGAGCAGATGGGCTGATTCAGCCACCGGTATCGGCGGTGGAGGAGAAGAAGAAACCTTTGGGTCGGATACACTGGAGTTGAAGGTTTTGTCTAGCCCTGTCGGGACTCAGGATCACGTTTCCCAGTGATCTTCCACTGCCTCCTTGTCCCTGAATTTGTATGCCCTTTGAGCTTCTCAGTTCTCGCCTTTAAATTTTCGACGGACTGGATCCTCGGCGCTTGAAGTGCCGACTGCACGTGGCGCCGCTGAGTTCGAAGATGCATAACAACTTGTAAGCGCCGTCAATGCTAATTTGGAGTATGATTTCGCTACATTCGGCATTGGCTCCTGGGACGACGAGATGCGAGGAGCATCAACGACCTACTCTTGACATACAGTGGCCGAAAGGGGATTTTCATGATACCTCGATTCCAGAACTGGTGGAGCGTGAGGGACGGATGTAACAAATGATATATGATATTCCGGAGATGAACTGCGCCGGTCAAATATAATTCCTTCTAGGGAATGTTTCTGTTACCATTGGTCAAAATGATGAAGCGGAACTTCTCGTATGTTCTCCCGTACTTTATATGGCGATTGGTTCACAATTTTAGCACGCAACCGATCACCCGCGGTGATTTGTAACGATATAAAGCTACAATCCGTGGTTCTTGGCCCCATTCACAATGCCCTCCCTCAAACCCGATATGAAAATCCTCCGTTCTTCCGATGGGACCACCATCTATGCCGAAGCTACCGGTTTTCCCCACAACCCCCATCTTGTCCTTCTTGCCGGATTGTCGTTGAGCGGCTGTATATATGACGATCTCTGCGCCGATGCGCAGCTCTTGGAGACGTTGTACATTGTAAGTCGAGATCTGTTCTTCATTTGCACACCGATCAACCATGCTGCAGGTTCGCTATGATCTCCGTGGGCACGGACGGTCAGGGAAACCGACTACCCCAGAAGCGTACCAGTCACAGATGTTCGCAAATGATTTTAAAACAGTAATGGACGCCTTCAATCTTCAGAGGCCAGTTCTGGCCGCCTGGTAAGAAAGTTCAATTTACCATCTTAAACTGAGCTAATTATCATTGATCCTTCTGATACTCAGGAGCATGGGTGGTGTGTCGTTCTCATAACCAAGTCACATCGGCTCTGACGCACTTTTCCTTCCAACAGCTGCTGTGGCTACAGATATTGCGACCCATCTGCCACCTGCGACACTCTCCGGGGTGGTCTACTTGGCAGGAGTGCCTTGCACAGGCGAAATATTGGGCGAAATGGTAGCCCCTGGCCTCGCGGTCGCCCTTCCTGGTCTGCTGTGCAAGGACGATGTTTCTGCATTTCAGATGTCTTCGGCCATATTCACGGATAGACTATTTGCTCAGCCCGAAACTGTACCGTACAAAGTCAAGTGCTTGTACCTGGGTCACAGTTTGAGACCAGAAATCATGGAGTTGAGTCTCAACCGTCCGATGGATGTTCAGCACTTCTGGAAGGCTGGAAAGGACGGGCTACCGCTTCTCGTGGTCCAAGGAACCACGGACGAGCACCGAGCGGGCAGTCCGAAGAGTGCCGAGGATGTCTTGAAGCCTCATTTCAAAAACTTCGAGTCGGTTTGGTTGGAAAACCGTGGGCACGCGCTGCATTACGAATGTCCAGAAGACATTGTGCAGCTCCTCATTAGATTTACCCAAAAGGTCGGAGGCAAGGCAAGTAAACTATCTTTTGTTTCTTCTACCGTCCGAAACTGACCCATTTTGCCAGGACTACCGTACCACATGAGACTCTGAACCGTTTGGAATGAAAATCTGCCTCACACTTGCGGTACACCCATATACTTACTTTTACACCGATTCACCGAATGTAACGGTAAGAGTTTGCAATACATGGCTCAGTTCAAATGTTCAAACTTAGATAAAATAAGATTAGATAAGACTCATAAGACTGCTCGGAGTAGATAAGATGAACCAAAAAATCGATTTATAGAAAACTGCATCCAGGGAGAAAAATACTTGATGTTAGCTGAAGCAAGACGAGCTTGCGAGTTGACCTCAGTGGTAGGCAAGCTAGATAAGATTAGATAGAACTCATTACGTACAGCCACTTGTCATCACGCTTTTGCTTTTTGTTTGAAACCCAGGGTCCGTGAATTGGCGAGTAGGAGATTAGTAGGAGACCAAAAACATGGCATATTTTTCTGAGGGTTTGGAAGGCCGAGAAATTGGTTACATAAAGCATTTTATGTAGACATGAGATATAACTTTGTGAAAAAAAAACGGGGAAAAGTGCAAGAGTCATCGAGAAGGAAATTGGAATAGGCGAATTTTTCTTCCTTTTTGCCAAAATGCTCCTTCTTCTCTTCCTATTCAGTTAAGTAGGAGACAAGTAGGAAAGCAAGTAGGAGCCTGAGTAGGAGCCAAGTAGGAGCAGCTTTGGACGACACTAATGTGCCGACGCCGAAGGTCAAGCAGCAACGGGTTCAACTCCCCACCTCCTTGTGCGTTTGGGCCGACTCCCACACTGGTCTTTCATGTGCTCAGATGTTGGCTGCCACTGTTTGGTTACAAAATGAATGTTCAAGGACACACATGAACCGACAAATTATGATATGAGAATGAGATTTGTACAGATCAGGTATTCTGAAATGAGAAGGTGAGATCGTGTCTAAGGAGGGTCTTAAGAAGAGGTGCAAGATGAAGTTTGAGTTTTGAAAGTTTAATGTGCTGGCTTCAATTGCCGTCATTAATTCGATCCGTCAATCCGGCTCATACACACTGCGAGCCACTGCTTTCAACGTTGATTTCAGCACTACAACAGCCTCCTCAATGGATGCGTGTGCACGCACCGGATAAGTATCCCTGTGGTGTTTAAATGCCGGCAACGTCGGCTATATCAGCGAGCGTCGTCCCTATCACGACATTGTATATGTACGAGTCGCAAGCATTAGTGGCGTCACCCCCGTAAAGTCCAACCTTGGGCTCCGTTCTACCAGGGAAGAAATTGCTCGAGTACTTTGTCGTGTGCTTGCCGGTGGATGGACTGACAAGGGTGGTCAACTTGCCGTTGAAGTACAACTGCACAAAGCCGCCGGTAGGCGATGTGTTTATGACGATTCCGAAGCGGTAGGCGGTGCCATGCGTGACCTCCCTGGTCCAGAGTGTCTTTTTGCTCAGTAAATCATGCGCCTTCACATCGGCTTGCGCGGCGAAGGAACTGCGAACCGAACTGGTCAGCGCCGGATTCTCATGAAAGACACGCAGGGAAAGGAGCTCCAGTGGCACGAGGGAACCTCACATTATGTACCGGTCGGCAGTAGGACCCTTCTGGAAGGCAAGTTGAACAGGAATATTGTCGGTGCGGACGGTATCGGCATCGTAATTCTTCCTGTGGGCGTTGGACCGGCTGTCATGAGAACGTTTAAAATTGCACATTCATGAACAACGCACCACTGAAATACGATGGGGCAGCTCTTGTAGCCCACACCGGTGCCGAAGGAAACATGGTACCCGATGTAGTACGTCTGCTCCGCGGCGGTTTTCTTCACCATCATATGGTACTCGGAGCGAATGAAGTGGGCATCCTTGTGTACGTGCGCCGCAGGGACTCCGTTGGGATCTGTTGCCGTTGTAAAGAACGCGGAGGCATTCTGTTTCTGGTGAGACGGCCGCGCCGCGCGGTCCCATCCCTGGAGGTTCTGTTGGCCAAGAACACTGGCAGGATCTTTAGCCGAGGCGTCATAGCTGAGATAGAGTTTCGCCGAAGCGAGAGTAAAGAGGTTGAAGAGATGAAGCGTGTGCATCGAAGAGAAGGAGTGAGTTGAGGGAAAAGAGATCCTCTGGCTGCCTTTTATCAGGCCGATATAAATATGGCTTGAGCAGCCCAATGGTGCACTTCAGACTGATCGGGAGTGGGGAAACGGCACTGGTATGGAGACCGGGGTTCGCACTCGCTGTTGAGCCCGCTGCAGTTGCAACATCGGAACTGCACAATTAACGTCGTGCCCCGGCTTCCGATAAGTTGGTTTCAATTTTCCGCGCAGACCCGAGTAGACACCGCATATATTGATCATTTCCAACTTGATGCGACCGGTGAGTCGCCGCGACGCATTAATATCACGTCAGAGACAATCACTTCGTTGATAGTCTTCACTGCACCGGAGTTCTTCCGTTCCAAGTGGGCAGTTGAAATAGATTGCCCATATAGTAACCAGGTTGCTCCGGGTCGACCAGGGTTCGATTCGCCACCGGTGCATTGCCGCTCTACAAGTGCGCCAAGTTGCGGTCGATTTTCCGTGCAGACCCGAGTAGACACCGCACACATTGATCGTCTCCAGCTTGGTGCGTCCATTAAGTCGCCGAATGTTCCAGCTTCCGACGCATTATATCAGAGAAAATCACTTTGTTGAAGTCTTCACCAGTGCACCAGAAGTCGATTATCATAATCATTTGCAATGCGCATCGAATTGAATCCACTGCGTCCAGCTAGGACGGCTCTTCAATCAAGTGATAGTTTAACGCTTAACTCCTACAATAGGCAGTCAGCAGACCACAGAAAAACCGGATTCTAGGACCGAGCAATGAGCGATTCAGTACATATACATATCCAGCTCGCAAGGGTGGACTTTCAGCGAAGAAGGCTCCAGCCCGCGCTGTGTACGGGAACGGACTGCAGAAAGCTAGAAGAGATCTAAGTGCCGACATGGAGCAGACCCGAGTAGACGCCGCCCAGATCAGTTCTTTGCGACTGACACGATGCCGTGAGGAGGCGAGAATTAATGTTCACCGTTTGCAGGCCGCATTTGCAAGGATGATTCGAAGTAATCGGCGGGGTAAATTTTGATGCGTCCACTGCGATCGAAGAAGGGCCCCCAGTTCGTGGGCGAGGTCGACGGAGCGTTAGAGCGGGTAAGAAAGTATTGCCTCCCTTCGCTAAAGTTTCATAGATCAACTCGGGAGGGGGCGCGGCGAAGGGGCGAACCGACGGCGGTATGCTGACGGACCGATTGTTGCGTTTCTGCGCGCCTTTCGACAAGCTTTGTGGGACGAGTTGTAGGTACTGACTTGGCCTGCTTGGTCCTGGATATGGATCGGCACCGTAGCGTATACGGTTACAGTCGTATCGAATATACCCGTAAAAATGTCGAATTTTGGCTCTCACGGTGCGCTGTAGCAACCTGTATACGGTGACACAAGTATAATAGCCCCCGGTGTCAAGATCTGTGTCCGGTGATGGTCAGTTATATCCAAGACACCTTTTTTGTTTGAGAATTGACACACCTTTGAATCAAGGGATGACTATGGAAAGCCGGAACACCACAGATGTTTAAATTCCGCAGGCCGGTGAATTATTCGTTGAATTATGAAAATGGTTGAAAATTATTAGAGGTGCAAATGGACTCGATGGAGAGAACTCAAACCTCCGCCCGAGTCCCAAAACTGGTCGTACCCGACATTCGTGGTCATTTCGGTGCCCATGAACTCGGGCAGCCAGGAAGCAATTGTAGTAATGGAAAAACAAACCCACATGAACAATCGCCACCGTGATCTCGCGATCGCGCAGATCCAAATTCAACAGCTTGCGCACCATATTCAACGCGCTCTTGTTCGCATGGTGCGCATAGTTTCCCCCGCCCTCGCTCGCATGCCTCTGCACAATCGACCCGCTCTCCGAGCTCACCATTATCTTGCCCCCACCGTCGGCACCAATCCCGGTGCACACCTTCCCCGCCCGCACCAGCGCCTGCACGACAAACACTGGCCCCACCGCACACATCGTGGTCATCCGCACCACCTCCTCAAAAGCCTCGCGGGCAAAGTACCCCGCGCACACGATAACGACGTCAAAGATTACGTGCGCGGGCAGCGCGCTGGGGAGGACTCGGCCCGCGGCTTCGGTGGATATGTCGATGCCGGGGGCCCCAGCGGCTATTCGCGTGCGCCGGGGCTGCGGGCGGGGTGGGCGCGCACTGTGGCGTAGACGGTTGCGCATAAGCAGAGGCAAGGGCAGCGCCGAGGCCGCGGGTAGCGCCAACGATGAGCAAGGTGATTATGGCGGTGGGAAGTGGCGCCGGAGAGCGCCTATGGGGAGGCGAGGGCGGCACCGAGCCCGCGAGTGGCGCAGGAAGAGAGAGTGGCGATGCGTGACGTTAGCTGCACGTCAGCCAACGCCGTTCGCGGTGTTCATCAACAATAGCATCGACTCGTGATCGAGTGCGACAGCGGCCATCATATGACGTAAAAGGCGCCGAGTTACGGCAGAGCTTGCAAAGGCTGTAGCCAAACATGTGCAACCTCGCTTGATCGGAGCTCGTGTACCCAGGATTCGACAAGCCAGGAAAGCAGATGTGGTGCACGGGGAACAACTGCCATCAATATGCCAACGCCGAAGGTCGAGCAGCAACGGGTTCAACTCCCCACCTCCTTGTGCGTTTGTGTCTTTTTTGATATCCAGCCAAGATCCAACGCTTTTACATTTTCAGCGACTAAAACGTCAATTTCAAGTTATAAATTCTTTCCAAGGTTCTGCGAGTCCTAGTAAAATATCTAGACAATATCCGTCAAATTTCAATCCTTCGACCGGGTCTCCCGAGCATTGCAGCGGTCCAGGTCCATCCAATTCAACCATAAAGCGGGGGTGCGCGACTGCCAAATATATCCAGGTAAAACAGAGTAGTACATGGCAACAGAGGTTCGACTGATTCGACTCCCCGCGCTCACACGCGAATGGCAGCTGTATGCTTTTTCCGCCTCGCTGCTCAACTTCTCGGGAACTTACTCCTCATTTGCCGATCTCAGTTTCAGTTTCCCTACTCTCCCCTCACGCGCAAATATTTCAACATACCGATGCGAATTATATCTATTCCCTTCAAGAACCAAGTTTTTTCATCCCAGATGTGCCGAATTCATCCGCATTTATGACTCTGGGATTGAATAAAGGATGCAAGCGGACGTGGTGCACGGTGCACGACTGTCTCAAAAACGCAGATATCGACCTAACAGGAATCCCGTAGCAACCGGGGTTCGACTCCCCGCCGCGTCCGCCTAGCAGCTACAGAAGAGGTCAATGTTTTTCCTTCATTCTTGGCTTCTACTATTTTCCCTCACTCCTCATCACCGGCTTCGCATATGTATTCAATCGACTTTCACGCTCCCCTGAATATTTAAACATCGAAACAGTTGAGTTTCTATAAGTGGCAGGAAAAGTTCAAGGCTGGGCAGAAAATACTCAGGTGCGCTGAATCCATCCCCACTTTGTCTGGAATTGGAAAGGGAATAAAGCGGACGTGGTGCACGATGCACAGCTGCCTCCAATAGTGAAGGATCATTCCGGGAATCACGCACCAATTGGGGTTCGACTCCCCTTGTCCGCATTCCCACCCAATGCTATCTTTTTTGAGCGCAGTCTGTCGCTGTCCTTTCAGCACCTGAATTCTGAATTCTTCCATTCATTCTCACCTCTATCCGATCGGTAAATAATTTTTGACGACCACGCGAATGCTTGTTCACTTGAGCCACTTCAATCAGGTTTTGCGGGGCAGAGGATTCTCAGGTGCGGGACGCGTCGAATTGATTTCAACCATCAGTTACCACGGAACTCAAAAAAGATCTCTCCGTATCCGCATCGAGGTGCACGTCTATTTTTGTCGCTTTATTTTCTATATCTAGCGCCACTCGAATCCTGCTCTCCCATTGCAATAACGGCATCAAGCTTGACTGCTGGATCCTCATACGTTCCGCCAAAATCTACGTAGCCCAATATTCGTGCTTGCGCGAATACGATGCTGAGGTATACTTATATTTGAACCTCAACATGGGTTGGCAGCTCTTCTTGTGAAGGACTAACCTCCTTGTATTCACCTGACCAGCTTGTAACATCATTCATTCCAAACTAGGACTATTCCTTAACGAACATCCACCATCCAATAACCGGGCGAACGGTGTCCTTCACTGCCGTACCAGTGGCCCGAGTGCCGACGAGCCCCGCTACCATCTTGCAAGCTGTTGCTTCGAAATCCGACACGACTGTAACATCGACCTCTGCATGACTAGGAGGAACCTTATCGGAGTCGATGCTGTGAAAGTGGGTGTGGTCCAGAACAACGCCCTGGGGATCGTAGCTCTGATTGATAGGTGGCCCAAAACTTTTTGGCCGTCAAAGTCTCGATCGGGACGGGGGATTCGACATCCTGCATCGTAGATCAACGGAGGACAACATGCGCAAGAACGAGAGAAGCTCACGAGCTTCAGGGGAGTCCCGAGCCACCTTCCCCGATAGTCAAAGACGCAGAATGCGGTGATCCAACCGTCATACGTGTCGGAACCGCTCCCACTATCGATTCGGACGACGTTCTCCCAAAATTTAATGTTGCTCAGTCCGCTGGGGTCGTCAAATGCCTTGACGAAACGTGATATCACAGGAACGAGGAGGTGATACCACGCAATAGTCTCGATTCCGTACTCTTTCAGCTTTTCCAGCCGCTCCAGAATCTTCTCCCAGTCGCGCCTTTCCCCCTCCAATGTGACGCGGGGTATGCCACAAGTGCACGGATTGTAGGAATACTCGAAGTAGGATTTCAGGCTGGCCATAAGCACGATGGAGCTGACGATCGTGTCGTTCAACGTGGTCGTAGTGAAATCCGGAAGAGCCCACGCGCAAAGGGATGGATCGACAATGTTTCGCCGGATAAGGTCCACCATGAGTGGTGCGAGCATTTCGAAATCCTGCCCCACGGCAGTGGAAAGTTCCAGTTTTTTCTTTCCCTCGTGGGCGATAAAATTCGCGCGGAGGATCTCGGCGTTGGCGTTGATGTAGAAATTGAACTGCGTAAGTATCGCGATCCAAACGTCGTCGGGGCGGAGAATTAGCGCGTTGGTGTTGGTTGTAGGCCGAGAGGACGGTGTCGAAGAACCCGTTTGTCTTGGGGGTGACGTTGTGGATGATGAGCTCGTCGAGAGTAGAGGCATGGGGGTTGTGTGATGGCTGAGTAACTATCTCTATCTCAGTCTGGGTTGGGTGCCCAAGGACGGGGGTGGGAGGCACCGAAGGGATACGAGAAGGTTCGCCGGTCGTATCCGCGGCCTTGGACGAAGGCTTAAGTAACTGAGTGAAGAAAGTGCTGAGACGCGACGATCGTCTGCCTTTGGGTTGAGATGCAGCACTAAGTTGGCAACAGGTCAGATTACTGCCAGCCTGGTAATCATTCAGAATTCAGATAAGTGAACGTACGGTTTGATTTCATTAACAAGCGGTTTGTCTTCGAACTTCTCTGAAAACGAGGTACCCAGAATATTTCCAGCCCCGGAAGTTGGGCAGGCGGCAACGAGGATCTGCTTTGGACTTTGGCCATTTGGGTTGCCAGGGACAGGACTTGTCGAGTGCTGCGCGACTGTAAATGAGACGGGCATTTTGTGCCAATGCCTGGTCGGTGAAATTCGGAAGTGCTGAGAAAGATGTGGTAGTGATGAGGCCTTGAGCGCTGCGCCCCGCTTGAAATAGGGACCCAATACACAGCATTGTCGCGGTAACGTGAGAAACCGAAGCGATTGAAGTGTAAATGGGGTTAAAACTATGGGTGCACTGCCCGCTTGAGTCAAACTGCCCGGAGAACGAACCACAACCGTGCTACTTATCCGTAACTGTCCGATCGTCAGATCTAAATAAATTTCTTCATGCATTTCCACAAATCCGCAGTATGTACGGCAAGAAGTACTCGATAGGCGTAAAATGCCAGACATTCAACGCAGCCTCGATCTCCCACAACTTAAGAGCATTATCTTTGACATACTTTCCCGCAGAAAGGAATGGCCTACCCAGCAACTCCTCAGCCTCACTCGAATCCGACGCATAATGCTCATACATAGGGTCACCTCCCCCATTTTTAATGTGCACAAGTTTCTCTGGCGAATCGGAGAAGCTCTGGCAGAGGCTGGCGACGTGCTGGAAATTGAACCCGTGGAACGCCATGGCGAGGAGTCGACAGTCGTGCGCTACGCTCGGTGCTGTCTCGATGGCGCGAACATGCAACGCGGCCACGTCACGGACATCCGTACCGGATATAACACCAGACGCCGGGACGGGATCGCTGGATTTTCCATTGATGAGCGACCAGATGACCTGCGTGGATGTATTCAAGTCTTGCATGCTCTTGATTACTTGAGGCGGAGGCCCGTACACCATGGCTATTCGATTCCGGGTTAGCGGAATTTAGACTTGGAAGGAGTTGAGTCACTGACGCGGGCAAATGGAGGTGACGTGAAACTTGCGTTCCTTGTTCTCCCAAATAATGCGCTCACTGAGCTCCTTATCCGCACAATACACAAACGCCGCGTTTTTCGACGCCACAGCTTCTTCAAACGCTATAGCCAGCTGTTCAGTAAACAAAATACAGATGAGCGATGATACTAACTGGAAGTATTCCAGTGTACGTTCGGCAGATTACTCCAGTTGAGAACTGTGGCAAACGATGAAGTGACCACTATATGTTCAACCGATGTTTCCGCCACAACCGCCTCAACAATGGCCTTGGCCATGTTGATAGCAGGAAGAAGCATAACATTAATTATCTGAAACGATGTTAGAAGACCTCTAAGGAGAATCCTGAGGAATATCCTAACAGTGGAATGGCCCGCCACGAGGATTCGCTTTTGAGCGTGCCAAATTGACTTGCGCGCACGTGGATTGACTTGGATTGACTTGTGCATGGATTTTGGTGCGCAAGTCAATTTGTCGCATGCACACGAAACTGTAGGATGGCTGGTAGAAGTACTCGGAGGACTTACGGCGACAGCATCACCTAGAATAATTTGGGTTGCGTAACTAATTTCGGTAAGTTTGGCTGGCTAGTAATTGAAAAACGAGAGACCACGCACATTGTATCCTTGAAGATGTGGTGCCCTGACAATTATATTCATGAGATACGCCATCAGTAGATTTGAGCTGAAATCATCTCACATGTCGAAAGAACCCCCAGATAGCCCACGGGGCCCGGATCCATTCGATAATCCGCTTAACCTCGGACTAAGCGATAGCAGTTCATAGCTGAACAAATCAGAGAAGCTCAAGGTGGGAATTATGAGAATATTACTGGCGTGTATAGATGCAAAGATGAACATGACAACAGAAACTAAGAACATAACCTGTTTCATTGTCAAATTTAAAAAAAAGCATCGTGCAATTTTAAGGGCATACTCGGTTATGGGTGTTTCTGCCCCAGGCGGATGTCGCGTTGACGTATATGACGAGGATAAATACAAGGATGTAAAATCCTGCGGATAAATTCAGTGTACATAGGTCAATGAGGAAGGCGTCTGAAAGTACCAAATGTCAACGCCTACCGTGAATGTGAGGATGCCGAGTAGGTTAGCATAGGCACCGACTCACCTCGAGAGCCAGGTGGCCACGAGCAAACTCTTTTCCAGAGGAAATTGAACAAAAGTCATGGTGGGCCGGTCGGATGACAGCAATATTCATGGTTAAAAGGCCGGTAGCAGGGAGTTTGTGTACATCGTGATGTCGTCTCGCCTCTTTAGTGGCTAGAAGCTTCGATGTAGCGTCTCCAGTCGAATGTTCGCCTTCGGCCGATTGGCTGAGAGACTCTTCAAACACCGGCTAGGTTCACAGTAACCAAATTAAGCCGGTGCATGCATAAATTGGAGCCTGAGGCTTGGCACTGGTGGCCGCTCCGGAGGACGGCGGACTCAGGAGGTTCTGGGCGCCGTGTCAGTCGTGACAAGCACTGTAGATACAGCATCATGTGGTGTTCAACGTATTCAAGCCCATGCGCATTTAATCCATCCAAGGGTGGCTGGCTTTATCGCATCACGGTGCCATCACAGCGGCATTTGGATGTCCCGTCGATGGCATGCCAGTGGCCACATGTCGGAATTTTATCTTTAAGCTTATAGCAAGCGCCTTCTATTACGAACCCTTGTCAACCGCTTATAATAAGCTTAACAGCGCATAAGCACTTACAATTCATGCGGTCAAAACCTGTGCTGCGTCTAAGCCGTACACCGCCAATGTGTTGCATCCAAAATGGTGTTATAGACAGAAATTTTGATTCTGCATACAAACAAATCCCAATAACTGTGATCCTGGTGAAAAAAAAAATCATCTTATGCGGAGGCCCGTCTTTATTCGGCTTATGCCCTTTTAAGACCTTAGAGCGCCTTATCGGCGAATTACAAATTTCCAACACAGTGGAAGCTCCGCCGCCGGCGCACTTGCCTTGGAGACCACTTAAAAGCCAGTTGCATAATGGTATGAGTGAAGTTCCTCCTTCACCACGAACATCATGGCAAACCACCCCATCCCAAATCCGCGAATCGTTTTTGCAGAACGACCGGGGGATTCCATTCCTGTGATAGGAAAGCACATCGTGTTCGACGCCACCCGCACTATCAATCTCGACACCGTTCCACTCAACGGCGGTTTTTTGACCAAGACATTGCTGCTCAGGAATGCTTTCGGTCTTAATCGGCATTGGGAACTAGCTGACTCCTTTCACAGTCCGGAGCCATCGATGCGTGAGCGAATGCGCGACCCCAAGGTTCGTAGTTACACTACCACTGCCGTTCTTGGTGCTCCGTAAGCGAAATTTCTGCAACGCAAACGGTGACATGCAAATTAAACTCTTCCGCAGGCTTGTGGGATTCGGGCTGGTTGTAGTCCTGCGCTCGGAGAAGGACGGCATTAAAGTTGGCGACCACATGTTTGGCATGACCTTGTTTGAGGCGTACACGGTACAGCCCTACATCGAAGGTAACAGGCCTTCTGACACCTTCATTGCGGAGACACCTACCGGTTTCCAGGTCGCATCGACTTCAATCCTGCTGCCTGGCCAGCGGGAACTTTCGATATGGACTCTCTCGCCCTACAAGTGGTCCCTGACCCCCAAGGTGCTTTTCCGTGGACTCGATACTGTAGCTTGTTGGGAATACCAGGTCTATCCGCTTTCGCCGGCTTTGAGGCGTACACAAAGGCGAAAAAAGTGCGTAATTGTACTTGTCAAAAACTTACACTGACCTTGATCCAGGGCGAGACAATCTTCGTGTCATCCGGAGGATCTGGCGTAGGAAGGTTCTTCTTATCTTTGTATTCGGCCAGTCGTCTTCTAACACAGCTGCCCGAATTCAAGCATGGTAATACAGCTTGCCAAGGCGAAGGGGTGAACTACGAACCTATTCCTCTCAGACGCCGTTCTAATCCAAATTCAAAGCTTGAAAGTTCTTGCTTCAGCTGGGAGTGACGACAAAGTGGAATATATCAAAGGTCTCGGCGCAGACGTCGCATTCAATTACAATTCGGGCCTTGTGTCGGAATTCCTTCGCGAAAACGGACCGTTGGACCTATACTGGGATAATGTCGGGGGTGAAAGTCTTGAAGCAGCTATCGAAAACCTAAACGTCAATGGGCGCGTTGTGGTCAGTTCCCAATATCTCTATTGGGTCTCTTTCTAACGGCTTGTAGATCTGTGGCGCATCCGCGGAGTACAATATCGCCTATGAAAAGCGATATGGAATCAAGGTATGTTGCCCTAATTATCACCTGTGTTGTATTAATCAACTCGTTAGAATACTTCCGAAATTTTCAAAAAGCGCCTTCAGATCCAGGGGTTCCTTGTTGCTGACCTCGCTCCCGAGATGGCGCCAAGGTTCTTTTCCGAGATTCCCTCTTTAGTCGCCCAGGGAAAGCTGAAAATCCAAGAACATCTTACATATGGAATTGAGAATGGGGCGGCAGCATTTGTTGAAATGTTGAAACCTGGTAATATTGTCGGGAAACCCATTATCGTTGTCGCAGCTGCATGACTTCCGCGAGCTATTACTTAGCACAAATGTGTTTGTAGTTTTCTCTGTGCTCACACGTAAAGAGAACCAATTGGCTGTGGAACGCTGGCCATGTGATCGCAATTCATTCTCGACGTCATCCAGAACTTAATGGAACCGCAGAATCGATGTATCCACCGTGAATATTGAACTCGAAAATAACATTTAGTCATTACTCAGCCAAGTCTCCTACCTAGCGGTTCCATTAGTAATGGGGAAGTAACCTCCATTGTTCGACTCGGGAATAGTTCTGCATGAACATGATCAAAAGGAACAATGCCCTCAACGCGCCGGAGACGGCCGCATCCGGTAGAAGCAGCGGGGCAGTGGGATGATATTCACTGCGTTCCCTGGGCGCCGAGTTCATACTCCGCCTGTGTAACCGTCTGAGTGCCGACGGTATGCGCGCAAAAATGACGGTTTAGATATTGTTCTCAGAATCGGCCTGATCTTGAATCCTAGAGTTTTGAAAATACGAAATTTGCAAGTTGGTGAATGCACATCCCTCTTCTAAGGATATCGACACAGATTCCTGCTATCGGCGCCGGCGCCGTAGTTCGACTTAGCAAACTCATGGCGGACTTCAAGTTGGGGAGCAGATCCGCGTTTTATATCGCGGCGCCCCAAGCGATACACTAACCATGCGCCCCTGTGCAATCAATCCTTTTGGGTTATCATTTAAATTAAGTTGGTGAGCGGTACCAACGATGGTCCGTCCATAGGCCCGCTCCATGAATATTAATACAGGTCCCGCCGCTCTTCTTCATACACTGATGCAACATGCTTCTGCCGGCGCGGTGTCGCCCTATTGAGGACATTGTGGGTGCCCTACATTCTGGGAATAAAGCCCGGGTTGAACGTGAAACTTGAGGAAGCGCCCTGACACAGCCTTGTACCGTTGAAGTAAACTGGGTTCGTTTGAATGCCGGTAAACACCAATCCTGGCCAACACACTGTCCTCATATGTAGATTGAATCGCAAATATTGATTTTACACTCGAAAATCGATCGATTAGTCTCACATAGCCAGATTCCACAAGTTCAAAGATAGTTGATGAACTACATATGAAATCAATCGATAGGTAGGTAGGTGCAAATTAGCGTTTAATCAACGAGGGGTTGGCAATGTCATATGGACTGCACTCCTGAGCGAGGACGTCACAGGAATAGCGGTATTAGTGTGAGGGGGAGTGTAGATCCTTTTATTGCAGCTCCAAGACATCGCGACATCGTCGAAAGCGACGAGGCGTAGGTCGGGATACGAGTCGTCGACCCTGAAACGGGACCCTCCGCAGTTTGCATTCCTATTCCGTCACGTCAGTTCGTTCAAATCATGACGTGAAAATTCGCGGACAACGCACTGATAGAGGAAACACTCATATGTATAAGTTACATTCGCGGCGGAGATGCTCTTCTGGAATGTATCAGTGCCGTCAATATTCAGGCACTGAATCGGGTCCGTGGCGAGTGGCACGCTCGCCGCAGAGGGGTAGGTCACAGTATCGCAACCACCTGTAAAGTTGTAGAAGGTGCAGTACGTCATCAGCTTGAACGGCGGCGGCGGGAAGTGCATGACCGTCTTCGCCGCCGTCCCGCCGTTGGTCGTGATCGTTGTTGTTCCGAGAGTGGGCTGGAGCTCTCTGACACGGTAGCTCACCGTCGGCGCGGTCCCGAAGAACTTCAGATCGATGTTCGAAAAGGTCATCGATGTGTCAGGGGGATAATCGAAAGAGTGGGTGCGGGTGCCGTACTGCTCGAACGCGCTGGCCCACCCGATGTACATTGGCGAAGTGTAGGTTAAGGACAGCGTCGCGTTTGGGATGCCAGTGAACGAGGAGACGAGCGCGTACGAGGTCGCGCTTTGTTTGGTTTGAGTCATTACGCCTGTAAGGACCTGGCCTACGGCGACGGGCACGGATTCTGTGACAAAGGTACCGGTTGGACCGACCATCCACGACGCAACGGTCCACCCCTCAAACGTGAATCGAAGAACCGGCTGGAAGATCAGGCCGTCGCATCCTATGGCGTTGAAATAATACAACGTTTGGAAGTGCCAGCGGGTTTCTGGTGCGGACGGGACGGTCCAGGTGGCTTTGGAAGACGAGATAACTTGTGTGGGAGAGCCATCCCAGACGGCGGTGGTTACCCAGCCCTCGGTGATCAGGGCAGTGCGCGCGGAGATGTTGTGGGAAGGGCTTTTGAGGGCGCCGGGGGTGGGCGCGACGTGGAGGACCTTGCCACTAGCATCCAAGAGATGGAACTCATCGCCCACCGTAGCTACCTGGCCACCATGAGGAATGACATGGACCGACGACTTAGATCGCCAGCCGCTCCCAGGAACGGGGATCATCTCCTCCTCAGAGGATGTATCGATCGGTACGGCCGTCGGAAAGGAGCGAACGACGGCTGCGAGAAGTAGTAAGGAATGGAAATATAGCATTGTACTAATGGCGCATCAGTACGGCTCCGCCAAAAAACGAGAGACTTACATGCAGGGAATATAAAGAGAACGAAAAATAGACGCAGCTTTATATAGTGTGTGCAGATCCTGTCAACGCATAGATGCTTACCATGCAAATGTGTTGCCAAAGATGGTTGTCGTGTCCAACACGGAGAATGTCGGGCGACGTCGCGCCAGCGAAGGCCAACAACCAGGTTGAGAAAGTGGGAGGCGCAATTAAAACGCTCGATATGATTGCGGGGATCCAGCCTGAGAAGGTCCGAGTCTCGACTCCGAGTCTCGAGACCCTGCAGGCCAAATCCAAGAGAGAAGGGCCCGAGTGGCGAGTGTCACAGAGGAGAATACACAAGATATTTTCTAGAGATCTGGCTGTAGGACCTCAGTGCACAGTCACGACTCGGACGCGGGTCGCAGCAGAGTCTGTTAAAGCCGGCAGGAACAAATCCAATGGTTCTCCTCTTCGGAGCCGGAATACTGGGCAGAAGACGCAACGGATGATCCATCCCTTGGACTAGAAGCCACCGTGGAGAGAGCTTCTTCGCTTGCCGCCCATTTTCGTCGTTTTCGACCGTGCCGCGCGTATCACACCAGATATTGATCGTAATGGTACAGCCACCGGCAAGAGCCGAGAGGGGTTCCAAAATTCTTTCCACCACTGCCCAAAACTAAATAACCCGGACCTCTGGCTGCTTAGTTTATTCGGAATGTATGTGAGCTCAAAGAAAGTTGACAAAAACACTCACGATCCACCCTGAATTCGAACCCGAGTCGATACTTTCTTTTCGACTCACGATGGTGGGGTTCCAATTCTGCGCCTTTCCATTTGGTCATTCAAAAATCAAAACGCGAGCCAGAACCAAGTTGAAAAAAAGCTGCCGTTCACACTCTCTCACGATCCACCCGGGACTCGAACCCTGCCACGCATGCGAATAAACTTGTTGACCAATAATGCATTAATAATGTGCGGCTCCCCAAGGCCATGGATCTCGTCAGTTTTCGTCCGCTGCCTTGGTCATTCAAGAATCAAAATGCGAGCCCGAACCAAATTGATAAAAAAAATGTTGGTCACACCGTTCGATCCACCCGGGATTCGAGCCCGACTCTGCATGATACATTCTTTTCAACTTACGATGGTACGGCGCCCCAAGGCCATGGATCTCTTCCTCAAATTCTGCGCCTGCCGCTTGGTTCATTCAAAAACCTAGGAGCGAAGTCCAATATTGACAAAAAATTCTCATTGATAGCGACACGATCCACCTGGGATTCGAACCCAGTTCCGCATGACCTTCGTGAACCCTCTTCTAATAATGGACGGTGCCCCAAGGCCATGGATCTCTTCTCCATTTCTTTCTCTGCTGCTTGGTTCATTCAGAACTGCGAGCCCGAACCGAAAAAAAATGCTCACGATCCACCGGGGACTCGAACCTGACTCCGCATGAAGTGCTCTCATCGACGAACGATGATGCGGCGCCCCAAGGCCATGTATCTCCTTCTCCAACTCTGCGTCTGCTGCGTTGATCATTTAAAAATACGCGCAGGAAGGTCAAAAACTCTGGCTCCTACTGCACACGATCCACCCGGGACTCGAACCCAGTTCCGCATGAAGACTTGGTTTGGAGAAACGAGGGTTCATCGCCCCACGGCCATGGATCTCCTTCTCCAACTCTGCGTCCGCTGTTTGGCTCAAAAAAAAATCCCGGTACCTCCTGCTTAGTTGTAATTGCAAAAAGGGAATTTGCACATCACCGGACGACCCACCTGGGACTCGAACCCAGCTCCGCATGCTATTCGAACTTGCCGAAGTAATGGTGGTGCGGCGTCCCAAGAAAGAAAAAGAAAAAACGCCACGGAAGCAGAAAAAAAAAACTCGTACGCTTTCTGGCACCATGATCCACGCGGGACTCGAACCCGCTTCGCGTTCCGTGGACAGCTGATTTGATATTTATGCGCAACGCCCCACGGCATGGATCTCTTTTACCGATAAGCTGTTCTGGTGTAGGTTTGTGGATTTTAAACCTGTAATACATTTGGTTCGTGAATCTCAAACTGTAGGTTTGTGAAATTCAAACCACGATGAGATGGGCATCCTCTCTCCCAGGGTCAGCGATGGCTATATATGTAATGTATAATGAATGCATCCAAATATTCAGTGTGTTTTTACCCGTTATACACATAGGCCCACATGTCTGTCTATGTCTGGGTGTACTTACCCTTGGAACGCGGTGAATACTAGCCAACCGGCCACCTCGTCAATTAAGTTCTGCAGGCGCAAACTTGAGGCCGCTTCGTTCAGGAATGATACAAGAAGGGTCTAGGGACTATTCTGTATAGTTGGGGTCTACATACAAGCCATGGAACAAGGGGAAAATATATGTGTGTGATGACAGGAGAACCTGTGGAATGGCAGATCCCGGAGTACCCAGGCACCTCGGCAGGCCCAGCAGCTGTAGCGGTCCAAAATCAGGTATGTAAATCATGTCATCTTGCCAGGATGCTCAACCTCACACGGAGGTGCCGCTAGTCCCGAAAAAAATACAAATGTCTCGGGCACCGAATTTGAGTAACAGCGGTGAGAAGGGAATTGAGCAAAGAAAAGGTTTGAGGACACACCTTAGTTATATCGCCCCAGCTTTCGGCTGAGGGCATTGTAATATTTGGTTTGTATCACCCTGTGACCCAATTAATTGAAAAATTCAGGGTAGTTGGGGGGCCACAGATCACCCCCACTTGCCTATTTGGGTATCACCTACCCCCTATACCCCTTTGAGATTTAGGTTTAAATACCTGGCTCTCGAAAACCAGGTTGCGATTGTTCTGGGTTGACAACATCCTTGCCTGAAAAACCCCATGTCCCCTTGTCCTGGACCAAATTTCACTACCCAGATCTGTTCATATGCTTCGGGGCTTGCCTCCCCTAAGAGGACTTTCGAAGCGCACAAGTATTCATTGAGATATGAATATACTTCCACAAACCTCTGAAAAGTTGCAAAAAATACAAATGTCTGCCACACCTTGATATATAAACTTTTAGACTGTACACCCCATATGGGTGCCATTGGAAAGAGTACACTCGGGGCTAAATCATATTTTATCTTCCCGAACTGCCCTACCTATGAACCCAAAGTTGCTGAAGGTCCTTTGAGATTTCGCGCTTTGACCGGTTGGTGGCCAAAAATAGTTTTTGAAACCTCTTGGCAGGTTTCAATCGCTTCTACCGTTCCAAACCTGTCATCTAACCACCTCGGGCTTCTCGGCTACCACCTACGCCACCCGGCGCATCCCCGCCGGACCCCCACCTTCACGGGTTTTTTGGCAACTCCCGCGAAATCTGCTACCAGCACTCCCGAAACCCGCGATCCCACCTCGCGCCCTTAACCCGAAAACCTCCGACGAAACCCGCACTCCTGCCTGCCCACGTACCAACACCACTCGCCACGCTCCCAATCCGCACCTACGGCCCCATTTCTCGCTACAGTTCCCGCTCCGCTAGCCGCCGCTATTTTGTAGACCGCGCTCCCGCCCCGCCATTCCCACCCACCGGCATTCTCCGAACACGGCTCCAGTCCAACTCCCGCGCAATCTTCCCCGCCTGCCCGACGCCGCCGCCGCTCGGCATTCTAACATCTCCCAGCCCTCCTTATTTTCAATTTTTTGAGGCAACACGTTCAACAGTGCGTCCGGCATCACAACGGCATGTCTGGATGCGCTTGTTTGTCGGCGCTTCCCAGCCACATCCACCACAGGCGAGATATTGTCCGCCTGTGCCGCTCCCCATGGTCCACCCAATGCCCAATACACTCCCTCCTAGTTACTACGGGACCTCTTCAACTCTCTTTACTCTGAATTCTCTTCCAGCCCCCTTCCTCTGCGATCAACGTCCATCTGCGCGTTCGGTATCGCGCCATACTGTCCGGATTCGCGCGGAATAGTCCTACGACCACCACCAATTGACTCTAAACTCGTCCATCTCCATTTCACTCCAGCCCATTCCGCAATACGCTAATAACTGCCTCCTCTACGCCGGTTTTAACCCCCTCCGCCGTTCCTGCGCCTCTCTGTCCTCCTGGCACAGCCGAACTCCACACTCACCCGCGGGCGCCCTCGTACGATACCCCTTACCCACTTCCACGTCCAAATTTTGGACCGCCAACGGTCTTCGCTCCGCCAATCGCGCGCTACCCAGCGCCGCCGTTGTCCGCTTCTCAGCCGGCCCGCTTCGCCTTCGTTCGTCGTCATCTGCGTTTGGGGGTCTTGCTAGAGGTGTATTGAAGAGAATGGGTCGGTTGGGGATGCCATCGGTGCCCCAGGTATATTCTATGCGTTCATATTTCGGTTTTCGCCCTTTTTTCGACTAATCGGCTTGGCCCCGCGTGAATTCATCTTCGTTTTGCCCATTTTCAGCTCTGGTGAGTCGCCTCACATCGCTTCTTAATAAAATGACTTGGCGCCACGTTTTTTCTGGCCTCAAACAGGCTCGCTCGCCCATCTCCGCGTCATTGCGCGTACCGCCACACTGGCGCGTCCCGATCGCTTCCCCGACACCATATCGGGATTCCGCGACCTTTCAAACCCTGGTTGGCCTATCGACGCAAGGTCCCGGGGGCCTCAGTACGTCCATTAATTTTTTCCTTGCTGTTTCTGCTAATCTGGCCTACTGCGTGTTTTCCCGGCCATCGATCGCCGTCGTTTTCGTTTGGGGATTCAGGGAGGAGTACAGAGGAGACGATAGACCAGTTTTGGGCCGTAGAGCGGGTTCCAGGTGCGTGGTATGTACTTATATCTTTATTTTTCGCTCTTTTTGGGGACTAATCTGCTTGGTCTCGTTTTAGCCTCGGTGAGTTGCTCCGTGTCCCCCCCTCTTTCCCTATGCCACTAATGCTGTCAAAGCCGCTCGCTCGTACCCATCCTCCTGTCGTCGCCCGGATCGCCACACCGGCGCGTCACGATTCTTCGCCAACGCCATATTCGGACCTTACGGCCCTAAAGGTGGGGCATAGTATGCCCGCGCGCGGTTTCCTCGGCCACGGTACGTCCCCACATTATTTTATTTTATTTTCTGCCTACTCATGCATTTCGCCTCAGGTGCGTCTCCTTTTGCCCCTCCACCCCATTCCACTCGTTTGCAGTCTACCCATTCCTCTCAACGGCCCCGTTCGTCCCATTCCCGCGTCATACCGAATTGGGCGCAGCTCTGCAGCCCGCATCGCACCAACGGCCCGTTCAAGTCAACGGCGGCTACGGGTCTCCATTTCAGAGACACTGCGCACCGCTGACTTGAACTGTCTCCGTTTCCAAATTTCGTGCGTGAATTAGCACATGCAGTTCATTGCGAATATTTTTGCAGCGATCCACGGGAGCTATCAGTACAGTACGTCTTCAGAAATCTTGTTTGCTTCTTGTGCACTAACTCTCCCTAGTTTTTTCCTAGTGCGTCTCCACTTTAACTCCTCCACCCGGTCACCTAGCACCAGGGATTTCCCTGACAGTCCTTCCTTGTCACCATCCTGCGCGTGCCGCTATTGTGGCTTCACGGTCTCGCAGATGAGCTGTCACTCGAGCGCTCAGCGATCACCTCTTTCTTCTATGCTGTATCTCTACATCCTGTTTCTTCTCTTCTAACGCATCCCCCAGTATCACACAGGCGAACGACATTACGAACATCCGGCTCGTGTCCGCCGCCGCCAAGGAGACGATCCTGGAAAACGCGCTCAAGGACTCGGGTATTCTGTAGCTCGCGCCGCATCGCAAGGTTACTGCATCCCGAGTGTTTGCAGTGCGCTTTGTCTCGGATCTACCTTAGCGTTGCACTTAGTCGGTTGCCGAAATGTATCTCCTGTGAGCTCAGTAATCGGGCGCTTGAGCTAGAAATTTGGGAGGGGGATTTTTTATGCTAGGACCTGGGCGCTGTGATCCTGCCGTGGCGGATTGATCAAATGCGACACATCCTGCCTCGATGTTGCATCAATGTGTCGCATCTCAGCTTGGTGTGTCGCACATCAGCCCGTTCCATCTGATACATCCTCGCGGTGACTTCATGCGGAGGTTGTGCGCAATTACCCGGAGGTTACGTAACTCTACACGTCTTCCTACCGACTTTCGCCACCTATAACGGTTGACCAGACCTCTAGCATCCGGAGTGTAGGCACCTTCAAGTTCAGTAACCGTTGTAACATGTCATTGATGAAAGCTATTCTAGTTCTGCCCCAACGAAGACGTATCCCGAGCATCAGCTCGAAGCTCCAGACACTGCAAGCTGCGACCCAAGTCACCCAACGTTGATGCCAGATGAAAAGAAGCCTACAGTGGGTGCTGGTGTGTATCCTCATGTCCTTTGGCATATCTCTCAACTTAATCAAACTACTTTCTACTGATTCCGACGGGCCTTTTGATCAATATTGCACGGACAACGCGCCGATATGGAATCTTTACATGGAACAGGCAAAGATTTGGGACGACAACCTCGCCAATACGTTGAATAGCGATCTGGACCCACTTCTGATTTTTGTGAGTTTGGAAACATGCGATATTGGTCTTGTAGGCTGAACGTCCCTGTACAGGCCGGTCTATTCTCAGCTATCCTGGCCGCCTTCCTCATCGAAATCCGCAAAGGCCTTTCTGAGGATCTTCAGAACATCACGAACACCCTTCTCTTTACTCTCATTGAGAATCAGAACGGCATCAAGACCCAGCAAATTCCGTCCCCTAGCCACTTCGTACCAACCTCATCTTCGAGATGGGTAAACGGGCTCTGGTTTTCGAGTCTCATGTTCAGCCTGATGAGTGCACTTGGCGCTAGTTTGGCCAAGGGATGGGTTACCGAATTGTCCTCGATCGTGTCCGGCTCGAGCTGGAACAACGCTTCCATCCACTGCAGACGCCTCCGGGGCCTCAAGAGATGGCACCTAAAACTCATCATCCAAAGTCTTCCCATTCTCATCCACATCGCATTCCTCCTCTTCAGCATCGGACTCGCGGTGCTGGTTCTGCAAGACGACCTTGTGATCGGCGTCGCAATGCTCATCCTAACGGCGCTTATCGTTGCGCTGTATATCGGGAGTACTATTCATCCCGCATACTACTCGGATTCACCTTTCCGAACACCCATCTCCGGTACGATTCGAAGTTTGGTGTCGCTCTCGTGGCGACGGGGCGAACTTCCCGTATTCCCTTCCCAGCCGGACGCTCAAAAAGCACAAGCATTGACTTGGCTCCTCACGGAGTCTTTAGATGCTAGTACGAGGTATCCAGCCATTCGGGCAGTTGCGGGACTCCCAGCCAACCTCTCTGTTCAGGATGAACTGCTCCGCAGCTCGACGGTTGCCATCTTTTCGAGGACTCTCTCTGCTGAGCTTGCCAGAAATCCCATAGACATTGATGACTTGGGCTGCATCCTTTATGCACTTCTTCGTCTAGTTCAGGCCGTGCCTGGAAACGTCGGGGATACCGATTCACCCAAAGCGCTGCAGGCCTTGGTTGAACCTGGTGGCGCACTCTTCACAACGGATTCCATGCCCCCCGGTATTAGGGAAGTCGCTCTGTGCGTTAAAGGCCGCATTCTACTTTTTCTGTGTGGTACCCTCCCTCCAAAGACATTGTTCCACACGGACATTCCTCTTCTGAGACTCTGCGCCGAGGGCTATGTCGAGCGAATATTACTCGAGGTTCAGATACTCTCGAACCCTCGGAAATTTTCGACACAAGCCTTTCTGCCTCTCCTGAAACATGGAGAGGTGAGCGTGAGGAGATATGCTCATGCAGAGTTAGTCTCCGCGGCGACATCAGGTTGGCTCCCCCATTTCCCTTCAACCTACCGTTCAGCTCATTTTATCTAGAGCAAAATCTCGCTACCGATAGCACCGACTTCAGTTATCCGACGCTCTTGCATGGCTTGAGGAGTGGATCTCCTGAAACTCTCAAACAGTACGCTAAAATGCTCTCTGAATTTGTGAAAGACCGTGAGTGATCCGAGAACTTGAGGCACCATGACTGATACGGTGAGAAGCCGAATTCAGAATAGATATGCAGGTCAGTGGAGCAGGCAAGGACATCTGCTCATTACTGCAGTCGGAGGATAAAACTACACGCAAGCATGTCGTCGAGGCTCTAATAGTTTGCGCCGCCCATGGTAATGAGGTGCACTTTATGACATAGGAAATGGCTAACATAACAACGTAGATAACAGCAGGGGGATTATCATAGAAGGTCTTCCCCCCCTACTCCAAAGTTTGCCGTCCCAAAGTCCTCAAGTATTCAGAACAGTCACCAGATTGTTAGCCGACGTGGCTTCCTATGGTAAGCTCCTAGTGATGGGCCGCGACAGGCGCTAACACAAATCAGAGGAAGTACGACTAATGCTGGCCCAGTCAAATAGCATAGTCCTCATACTTAACGGGGCCAAGAGGGGATCCAAAACTGCTATGCAGATTCTGCGAAAACTAGCAAATGATGGTCTGTTGTCGGATGGAACTCATAACATGGTCTTGACTACTATTCTAGACACCATTCGAACGTCTATCACCCCGGGAATCATCGTGGATTGTGTCATGGGGTTGATCTCTATTCCTGGTGATTTGGATAAGGATGCGAGGGACAGTATTGTGGATCTAACCAGCCACGGTGAGATGGAGTATTTACTGGAGTTCTGCTAACCAGACGTGGAAACAGGCGATGTCCGTACAGTGATTCTAACCAGTGGCATGGTCGAGGAGATCCTCGCAGCCCTTAGCGATCCTGATGGTAATAAACGCAAATCAGCCCTAAGGACTGTCCAAGCACTTTCGAACCATGGTGAGCCGTTGTTACTTTCGATATATGTGCGCCATCAACATCCACCAGAGGATATCCGGACCGCATTTTCAGTTCCGGAGGCAATCAAAGAAATTGTCAGCATGCTGAGTTCCGACCTTGAGGTGCACGAGGCAGTGTTGGCCACTATTGTCACGTTGGGTCATCAAAGTGAGCTTTCGCTTTCTAGGGAAACGTGCGACTACAGGCTCATATGCCCCAGGAGATACACCGATTTCTGTGTTGGAGACACTTCGCGCTATGGCGAAACGACCCGATGTGACTGGGCAGCAATCGGCGCTTCGAAATATTGTCGCTCTTGCAAACTACGGTAGCTGTGTTTCGATATTCCCGAAGTAGTTTCAGTGCTGAGTATGAACCAGACGACTTTATCGCCCCAATTGCTGCAACGAAGACACTCCAAACCTTGACATCCTTGCTAGAAGATAAACACGTGCAACAAACCGCGTTTGAGACCATCATTTCTCTTGCACAGTGTGGTGAGTATCATGCGGCATGGCCATCGTCTTATACACTTCTCAAATTGAATTTGGAGACGATGTGCGCGCGGCAATATCAGCGCCGGAACTAATCGGACTTGTCACCCCGCTGCTACAAACCCCAAACGTGGATGTTCAACGGGCCGCACTTGTAATAATCGTCACACTGGTCAAGGATGGTAAGTTCTCGTGTTGTCTGGACCGCTCGGGAGCTGATATCTTGAGAGACAACTTCCGCATCAAAGTCTCGATACCGGAGATTATCCAACAAATTGTGACGATGCAAAATCATCAACAACCAGCGGTTGCGGGCCTTTCTGGCTCGGAAATTTCGTTGCCTGTCCCGTTTGGACTCAACCCTCAAGCCGAAAATGTTGTCCCGCTATCATCGGTATTACCTCCAGCCACTACACTCGAAGAGAATCTCGAAAATATCGTTGAGATACTGATTCTAAAGGCCCTCGTCAATGTTGCATGCCTCGGTAAGCAAGGTGCTTGCTCGAGAATTCGTAACCTGACTTCTAACTTCATACGAGATGTCGGCGTGAGGTTCGCGATTTCTAAACCAGATACCTTCAAGATCGTTGTCAACATGGTGGGGGATTCGAACACGAACGTGCAACGGGCAGCAGCGGAAACAATTCTCGCTCTCGCACAGTACAGTAAGCGTTATAAGCGTAACTTCTCCATTTTGGGTCTGAACGTAAACCAGATGACATCCGCGCCGCTATTTTGGCCCCCGAAACACTTAAAATACTCATGGCGCTCCTTCAAGATTCACGTGTCGTCGTCCACCAAGCAGGGGTTGAGACGGTTCTTGCGCTTGCACGACACAGTGAGCGACATTTGGCATCACACTCAGTTTCCTCAATCTTTTCCAGATGACTTCCGCGCCGCAATTTCAACGCCGGAAACACTCAAAATGATCATCGGTACGCTCCAAGATGCACACACGGATGCCCAACACCGAGGAATTGTTGCTCTTGCACAATATGGTGAGCCATCCTAGATAGCATGACCGTTATTCTGCTAACTTAGACAGCCGACTTCCGCGCCGCTATTTCGAGGCATGACACACTCCGAATGCTAATGGCTACGCTGCAAGATCCACGCAGGCATGTGCAACAATCAGGATCTGAGACCATGGTTGCACTCTCACGATACAGTGAGTGGGCTATCACGTTTGGTCATAAGTTTTTCTTTAAACTACTGGGCCAGGTGATGTCCTGGCGGCCATCCCCGCAACATGGACATCTGCAATGCTCATCGCGATGCTGGATGACCCTCGGTCTGAGGTTCGAAAGGTAACACTGACTCTTTTCGTCCGTGTGGTTGTAAACAGTGAGGTCACGTCAAACGAAAATAACAAGCAGGCTGACTTGACATCAGATCTTTTCGACGGCTCAATGTTTACGCTGGCTACAATGCAAAAGATAATCACAATGCTGGGTGACCCAGTTTCGGACGTGCAAGTCCTGGCACGCGCCGGGGTTGTTTGTCTCGCACAGCATGGTTAGTTCTATTTTGCCACTGGGTCTGATGCCGAACTTCAAGCAGATGATCTCCGTGCGCAACTCTCAACACTGGACATATCTCAAACCATTATTGCGATGCTGCAGAATGCGGATTTCAATGTGCAAAAGACAGCACTTGAGACGCTCGTTTGCCTTGCGGATTACGGTGACTACGACTGTCATACACCGCCAGCTCTGCCCTAATATCTAATCAGATGACACCCGCTCCGCGATTGCGCTTCCAGAGACATTCAAAATATTAATCACAATGCTCGCAGATCCACGCATGAATGTGCAGCGAGCTGCGTCCAAGACTATGTCGGCTCTTTCAGAGCATTGTAACTTAGCAAGGCAATTTCATACCTGCGCTAACCATGACTTAGATGATGTTTATGCGGCGATAGCTGTCCCGGAAACGCTTGGAGTGATCATAACCATGCTACGAGATCCACGTTCCGAGGTTCGAAGATTGGCATTAAGGACTATTCTTCGTCTGGTGTCGCAAAGCAAGCGTTCAGATAGCCCTACTAGCGCTCCACCTGACTTTCCTCCAGATTATTTCGACGGGCCAATGACGATGCCGGAAACAATGCAACAGATCATCGCGATGCTGAAGGATCCAGTGTTAGACGTGCAACTGTTAGCACGTGCGACGGTCGTTGGTCTTGCCCAACATGGTTAGTTCTGCCTAGCTTGTGATTCGTTAGCTGAATTTCAAGCAGTGGATCTCCGTGCGCAATTGTCAACGCCCGAAAAAGTACATCAAATCATAACAATGTTGCGGAATCCGAATTTCCATGTGCAAAAGACAGCCTTGGAGACTATTGTAGGTCTTGCGCACCACGGTCGGTTCCCACTTCCCGACCATCATTTGTCTTCTGAAATACGCACAGACAGCTTCCGCTCCGCGATTGCGGTACCAGAAATATTCGAAGTGCTGGTCAGTATGCTAGGAGATCCACACGGGAATGTGCACCGAGTAGGATCTGGGACCATTCTGGCTCTTGCACAACACGGTGCGAGTTTTCACTGGAAACCTTTCCCGTGCTGAATATTCCCAGATGACATCCGCGCCGCGATATCTGCGCCAGAGACATTCACGATGCTGATCTCAATGCTCGAATACTCAAACCTCGATGTCCAACAGGCAGCAGCTGAAACAATCCTCGCTCTGGCAGAGCACAGTGGGCCTGATATTTTGGAAGCATCCATCTTGTCTTACATAACGTTTCCCAGAAAACATTCGTGCCGCGATTTCAAGTCCGGAGACATTCAGGAGTTTCACTGACATACTGGAGCATTCAAATCCCGAATCGCAAAGAGCTGCATCTGATATTATCCTCGCTCTGGTACAACACAGTAGGCCACCTTCGGAACCACGGTTGTTTCTTTGTTGAATGTTCACCAGATGACATTCGCTCCGCCGTTTCAGTGCTAGAGACATTCGGAACAGTCATCGCACTTCTGAAGCACCCGAGGACGAATGTGCAACGAGCAGCCTATGAGACTCTTCTAGCTCTTTCCAGGCATAGTGGGCTTACTTTCATGCGTTTGTTTATTCGTATGCTTATGGTCAATGGGCTTCAGACGACATTCGCATCGCGATGTCAAAGCCAGAAGTCATCGAAATGTTCATCGGGATGTTGGGTGACCCACGGGTCGATGTCCAACACCAAGCAATCAATATTCTACTGCACCACTGTGGGTTTGTCAACGTTCGTTTGCCAGTGCTGCAGCTTAATCTCCGATGAGGTCATTTCCACGAGTCCACTTTTGTCAGAGGGACAATGCAGCAAATCATTATCGCCCTGCGGAATGCAGGATCCGACATTCACGAATCAGCATTGCCGATCATAACAAATCTTGCGCGCCACGGCGAGTTCGAGGTTCATTGCTGAGCTCAAGCATCTACTAAACGACAAACAGATTCCATCCGCGCAGACCTTGCAGTCCCGGAGACACTCGGAATCATCTTTGGGATGCTGGAGAATGCCGATGTAATGCTAGCGGCATCCGAGGCTGTGATTGCTCTTGCATCGTACAGTAAGAATTCATCTGTTGGAACACCTTTTTTACCACCCCTAATGCGACCCAGGTGATATCCGTTCCACCGTTGCAGTTCTAGAGTCCTTTGAGCTGCTATTTTCGATGCTAAGAGCTGACAACGACGATGTCAGACGGACATCGTCTGCCACTATTTTGGCTCTCGCGCGATACGGTGTGGTTTCAACATTTTTGCGATGGCGTATCCGAGCTCAGCATGAAATAGATGACGTCCACGGCGCAATTTTAAAACCTCAAACACTGCGAATGGCTATTGAACTACTCGGGGTTCCAAATTTCGACGTAACGCGAGCAGCATCTGAGATTATTATCGGTCTCGCCGTATACGGTATGAATCCATGTTTGGAAACGCCCTTTCGGCGCCTAATCATTGGACAAGATGAGATCCGCTCTGTTCTTGCGGTCCGAGAAACATTTGAAGCGCTCTTTTCAATTTTAGCGGCTGCCAACGACAATGTGAGACGAACAGCATCTGACACTATCCGGGCTCTCGCAAAATATAGTAAGGTTTGAGTGTTTGGGATGCCGTTTTGACCTCAGGCTGAACTAGATGACGTCCACGACGCAATTTCGAAGCCCGAAACACTGCGAAAGGTCATCGGACTCCTCGGGGATTCAAGCATCGATGTGCGACGTTCAGCATCTGCGATCGTTATTGCTCTTGCAACTTACAGTCAGAATTCCGTGCCCTTCTGCCGCTTCGTTCGCTCATCCTGAAGTAGACGATATCCGAGCGGTGATGATACGCCAGGGAGTACTAGAAATACTGATTAAGATGATCGGGGAATCACATTTCAATGTGCAGCTATCAGCACTTGAGGCGATCATCGGGCTCGCGGAGCATGGTGCGATTCTCATTGAAATCCAAGTGAGGGGCTGACTTGCATCCAGATGACCTCCGAATGGCAATTGCGTCGTCCAAGACCTTCGAGCACATCTTCACTATGCAGTTGGATGACGTCTGGGATGTGCGAAAATTCGCACTTGAAGCCATTCTCAGTCTGGCGCAGCATGGTGAGCGTCGAGATGTCCAGTTTTGCTTCAGAAGAGACGAATTCCAATCAGCCGACCTCCGCGCAATCGTTTCCAGACCCGATAAGGCGCAACAAATCTTCAGAATGGTAGAAGACCCGGATTTTGCTGTGCAAAAAGCAGCAATCGAGACAATTGTCGGCCTCGCGCATTATGGTGAGTGTCGTAAATTTGGAGTGCCGTTTCAGTCCCGAGGATGAACCAGATGACATTCGCCCTGCGCTCTGTGCGACGGATGCATTCGACGTCGTTGTCTCGGAGCTGGGGCACCCGCGCGCACCTGTTCGAACATCGGCACTGGAGATTATTCACCGTTTGGTACATTTCGGTGAGGTGTCTCATTGTCCGACAAATCTATTACCTGACGTTTTCCGAGACGATTTCCAGGCAGCAATTTCAACAACAGAAACATTGCGAAGAATTATCGCCCTGTTGAAGGATCCAATTGTACGTGTGCAGCGCTCGGCACGAGAGACTGTGGCTATTCTCGCACAACAGGGTCAATATCTGTCCCCATCCATCATATTTCTGGCTGAATCTCTAACCAGATATCGTCCGCGCGGCACTCTCGACCTCGGGGAGCCTCAGAGTGGTGATCATGATGCTGGACCATCCAGACCTTGACATCCAAGAATCTGCACTTCTCACGATTATTTCTCTGGCACATCATAGTGAGCGTCCACACCGACAGCCAAACTACTCAATGGGGCTGACCTCCCGGAAGGTGAGGTCCATGCAGCCATTTCAACAGCAGACACAATCCACAAGCTCGTCCCGTGGCCGTCGGATCCTCTGTCGGATGTGCGGCGGGTGGCAATTGACGCTGTGATTGTTCCAACGCGCTATGGTGAGCTTGCCGGGCTACTCTGTATGAGTGTCAACGAGCTCAACCATATAGACGCGTCATCGCAGACTATTCTTAGGATCATCGAGATGTTGCGGGATCCTGATGAAAAAGTCAAAGTATCTGGACTCGCCATTTTATTTGCTATTTTACATCACGGTCTGCTTTCTTGAGATTCGCAGTGCTGCTCTGACCCCGAACCACAGAACACGTGCGGGCAGCAATTTCAGCGCGAGAACCATTCCAAGTTCTCTCCGCGTTGCTCGGGAATCGAAGTTTGAGCGTGCAACAATCGGTATTCGACATTATCGTCGCGCTGGTGCAGTACGGTGGGCTGCAACCTCCGGTCACTGCGCAGCAGCTAACGTCATGCATGCCAGAGGATGTTTGCACGTCCATTTCACGGCCAGAGACAATCGGGTCAGTGATCAGCTTGCTGGGAGAAGTTAGCTACCCGTTCCAGGGGAGACTCGTTACATGTATGCTTGAGCTCCTCCA
Source organism: Mycena rebaudengoi (assembly GCA_029282285.1). Lineage (NCBI taxonomy): Eukaryota > Fungi > Basidiomycota > Agaricomycetes > Agaricales > Mycenaceae > Mycena > Mycena rebaudengoi. The sequence goes on along the minus strand of JARJCX010000002.1, from coordinate 1,971,776 downwards.
GAATGGTAAAAAAAAATACGGCGCCTCACACGATGCTTTTCTGAAATTTCGCAGAGATATTCAGGTCCTCCATTTCTTCTCCGAGCGCCGTGGTCAACATTCTTCGCACGCTCGACGGCGGTAGCCGGGACAACTTTATTATTCAATTCATAGAGAGAATCCTCAGTCTACGTTAGTATTTGTATTCCTGCGCTTTCATATTTTAGTAATCAGCCATCTAGATGTTGATGTTGCCTCTAGCAGCATTGATTTGACACACACAATCCTAGAAGAATTCGCGACGGTTAATCCCGCTCTCCGGAGGTCTCACACTAACGTGTTGCAATTACTTCCTTTGTCGTGAGTTCCATGAAGTCATATGACCGTTCCCACGCCCTTACTAATTCGAATCGACCAGCAATATCCCGCTTCCACCCACCGATGCTGATATATTGATCAAGGTTCTCGCCGGTCCGGACCCCGACATTGTGGCAGGGGGCGTGCGCATCATGAGTTGCCTGTCTAAAAACAGTGAGATGCAACCCTATTTCCTGCGAGTCATTGGGTAACGATCTGCAGGTCAGTTCAGACAGCACATCCAGAGGCTTGAGTGCTGGAAGGTTACCCTCATGCTGCTCCGGAATCCCATCACCACCAGTGAGGCGCTGAACCTGATTGAGGACCTCGCTAAATACGGTCTGTCCCTGCAAGCAGTGATCGACATTATTGCTAATACCAATATAGATAATACTCGAAAAGTGATTATCAGTTCCTCGACAGGAATTGTGCACGAGCTTCTGGACATGTTCAACTCCGGGAACACTGACATTAGTCGCAGGAAACTTGGTCTTAAGGGTCTACTCGCGCTACGTCTCTTTAAGTTGCCGTCGTGAAGGGATCAGATGCCGAGAAAAAAGGGAGAAACTTCATAAAGCATCCAAGTTCTCAAGATATCACATCTATCTAGCAAAAGTCCCGAAAATGCTGAATAAATGAGAAGTGCGCGAGATTTAATGGATGTCGCCATGACAAGGGGGACAGAAGGAGAGCAATATCTCGAGGAACCGTGGGGGCAAAGTGATAATCGCAGATGCCTCCCTTATTTCCACGCGAATTGCTCTAAAGAAAAAGTATAGTGCGTACATATACTATCTCTATGATCTCGCAAATTTGTGGAGCGTAGACGGCAGAACTGGGTCCAGGAGAAATGAATACCTATTTACCTGGCCTAGTTATATCGTCCCAGCTTTCGGCTGAGGGCGTTGTAATATTTGGTTTGTATCACCCAGTGACCCAATTAATTTGAAAGATTCAGGGTGGTTGGGGGGCCACAGATCACCCCCACTTTCCTATTTGGGGATCACCCACCCCCTATACCCCCTTTGAGATCTAGGTTCAAATACCTGGCTCTCGAAAACCAGGTTGCGATTGTTCTGGGTTGACAACCAACTGAGTACCCTTGCCTGAAACACTCCTGTCCCCTTGTCCTGGACCAAATTTCACTACCTAGATCTTTTCATAACCCCCAAAAACCTGCATCACCACCTTCACGGGATTTCCGGCAAACTCCCGTGAAACCTGCTACCAACCGAAACCGCACTCCCGTAATCCGCGATCCCACCCACCGTACCTCGCACTCTTAACCCGAAAACCTCCGACGAAACCTGCACTCCTGCCCGCCCACATACCAACACCACTCGCCACGCTCCCAATCCGCACCTACGGCCCCATTTCTCGCTACAGTTCCCGCTCCGCCAGCCGCCGCTATTTTGTAGACCGCGCTCCGCCCCGTCATTCCCACCCACCGGCATTCTCCGAACACGGCTCCAGTCCAACTCCCGCGCAATCTTCCCCGCCTGCCCGACGCCGCCGCCGCTCGGCATTCTAACATCTCCCAGCCCTCCTTATTTTCTTTTTTTTGAGGCAACACGCTTAACAGTGCGTCCGGCATCACAACGGCATGTCTGGATGCGCTTGTTTGTCGGCGCTTCCCAGCCACATCCACAGGCGAGATATTGTCCGCCTGTGCCGCTCCCCATGGTCCACCCAATGCCCAATACACTCCCTCCTAGCCCTCTTCAACTCTCTTTACTCTGAATTCTCCTCCAGCCCCCTTCCTCTGCGATCAACGTCCATCTGCGGGTTCGGTATCGCGCCATATACTGTCCGGATTCGCGCGGAATACTGTACCATTACGACCGAGTGTTCGGTCACTATGTCACAGCCCTACCTGAACTGAACGCTTGCCAATTTAGTCACAGGTCACTGGCATTTTGAATCGCACTTTTGGCGTGAAAACGGGGAGAAATAGGTCGGAAAATGCTGAAAAATCGCCCAGAATGGCAATTTCCCACGAAGTGAACACTTCAAAAATGAACACTTGAGGTCACAGGTCACAATGCTTGAACACTTGGTCGTAATGGTACAGTAGTCATACGACCACCACCAATTGACTCTAAACTCGTCCACCTCCATTTCACTCCAGCCCATTCCGCAATACGCTAATAACTGCCTCCTCTACGCCGGTTTTAACCCCTCCGCCGTTCCTGCGCCTCTCTGTCCTCCTGGCCCAGCCAAACTCCATACCCACCCGCCGCCGCCCTCGTACGATACCCCTTACCCACTTCCACGTCCAAATTTTGGACCGCCAACGGTCTTCGCTCCGCCAATCGCGCGCTACCCAAGCGCCGCCGTTGTCCGCTTCTCAGCCGGCCCGCTTCGCCTTCGTTCGTCGTCATCTGCGTTTGGGGGCCTGGCTAGAGGTGTATTGAAGAGAATAGGTCGGTTGGGGATGCCATCGGTGCCCCAGGTATATTCTATGCGCTCATATTTCGGTTTTCGCCCTTTTTTTCGACTAATCGGCTTGGCCCCGCGCGAATTCATCTTCGTTTTGCCCATTTTCAGCTCTGGTGAGTCGCCCCACATCGCTTCTCAATAAAATGACTTGGCGCCACGTTTTTTCTGGCCTCAAACAGGCTCGCTCGCCCATCTCCGCGTCATTGTGCGTACCGCCACACCGGCGCGTCCCGATCGTTTCGCCGACGCCATATCAGGATTCCGCGACCTTTCAAATCCTATCGACGTGAGGTCCCGGGGGCCTCAGTACGTCCGTTATTTTTTTCCTTGCTGTTTCTGTGCTAATCTGGCCTACTGCATGTTTTCCCGGTCATCGATCGCCGTCGTTTTCGTTTGGGGATTCAGGGAGGAGTTCAGAGGAGACGATAGACCAGTTTTGGGACGTAGAGCGGGTTCCAGGTGCGTGGTATGTACTTATATCTCCATTTTCGCTCTTTTTGGGGCCTAACCTGCTTGGTCCCGCGCCCATTCATTCCGGCTTGCTCTCGTCTTTTTCTTGTCTTACTCCTGCACTTCAGCTGGACTAATCGGCACTTCGATCGTCGTGTCCCATCTCTGCCATTATCGCTATCTTCGACTTCTGCTGTATCTCAGTTTCGGACTTCGGACCTTTCTTGTCTCGATCCTCGTTCCCAGTTGAGAGGAAATACGCGGTGCGTGCATCCGAACTGCTGCACTTCTACAGTCGTCTCGTCATCCCTCAAATGGCGTATTGCTCATTTTTCTCTGCTTACTCATCGATCTGACTTCGTTTTGCTTTATTTCCTCCCCTTCCTTCCGGTTCTCAACTGAATCAAAATGCAGTGATTTTGCGCCTGTAACTCGACGCTCGGCAGAGTCTACCGACCGGCGAATCGGCAGTGTGCTGGATAACCTGGTTAAAGCATGAGTCCATCCACTAAATATTCCTACGCCGCTTTTCTTGCGCTGACCATGCGAGCCGTATGTACTGGGGATGACCTACTCATACTCCTCGTAGATGAGGTAGAAAGTGGGTGAGTGGTCCATTCTTTGTGCTGCTCTTGATTGTTTCATTTGCGGAGGGGGTGCGGTTGTGGAGGAGCGGAACGGATAATGCCTCTCTACGCCCTAGCCTAGCATGCTGAACTTCATTCGATCCAGATACGTGTCACATGCATTTATGTGTTTAGATTCCCCACCCCTTTGGTCAGATCCTTTTCTCCGCTGTGAGGATGCGGGGCGCCCTATTCCACTTGTTCTTTGCCCTACATTGGGATAGTGCGTCCCATTTTTACGCTAAGGATGCTCTATTCCATTTCTGGATTCTCGGATAAGATATAGAGGGTCATACGGTTGTCATCGTGCGTCTCAACTTCCATTTTGCCCAAACGCCTTCTCTTCCTCTCCTTCGGCCTTACAACGCCGCCACGCCGTCTCTTGCTGCACGCACTGAACGTCGAGCGGACCGGGCCCTCCGCCGTGCAGATCATCCAGCGCGCCTTTCCCGTTCCAGGCCACCGCCCTGTCCAGCGCGCACGGTCCTGTGCAATCTTCGTCCGCGCATTCCCCGCCGCAGGTTGACATCGCACCTCAACCCTAGCGCTCGATAGGCAGTGCGTTCCATCCTTCTTCGCCTTCTCATCCCAACCTTCCTACATATCGTGCTGCCTTTCTCGGACTGTAATGCTCCTGGTTTGACTCCCATCCCACGTGCCATGCTCGGCGCGTCGATTCAATGTCGCACCGCCTTGCTGTGACAGCGCGAGGTCCTTTTCTGTTGTCGAATCGGGGCTCCTGCTCCGTGTGTTTACGCGTACAGGTTTCCTGCTCTTCCCACCTAGCGATGTTCTGCTTATCCTCCCACACTCGCATGTTTGAATACTACGACGCATACAAATATATTGTAATGTTGCGAATCCTTCATTCAGTAGGCGCGTCGAGTTTTCTGGGATATTGGCGCCCCGCGCTCTGTCCTATCATCGGGAAGTTTCAGGATAGGGCGGCTGTGTCCGTGATCAATAGGAGTGGGCCGTACGGGACGGAAAGCCTCCGTAAGTATTGTGAGTATGTGATTAGAATTTAAGGTATCGTAGTCATCATGAGGCATTTTATGGAGGAGTCACACCACCGCGGGCTAGTTGGGGACCTGACACGCTCGCGTATAATTAGGGGCAATACTGAAAAAAAAATGGGGGTCCCCACGATGCCTAATATAAGAGTTCTAGTCGGGTCCGCTTGGTCCACCAGTGGCATTGCCCCCATTGCCGTAAAAGACCTCGTCCCCGTTTGCAAGCCGATATCCCACCATGATGAAGTCCTGCACAATGGCGTTCCCATTCTCCAGCAGCAGCTTCTGCTCATCCGTGCACGTCTCCACGACATCCCAAGTGTAGCACAGCAGCGGCGGTTGCGGCGGCACCGAGTTCTTGATGCCGAAGCTGCTACTTGGGCCAGTCGTCGTGTAATTTGTGGGCGCGTCCGTGGCGATCCGCCCGGTCGCCACGTCGGTGTTGAACATGGCGCGCTGGAAGATGCGGTAGGCTGTCTCAGGCTGGTAGTATGGGACTGGGAAGAGGGACTAGTTAGTGGCTGTAGCGCTGCTGTGGGGAAGGAGTGGGAAAGAGGGAGAAATACCCTGGTGTCCGGCGTCAAACACACGCGAGAAGGAGAGGTTGCCGTACTGACGCACGACCCCTCCAACGTACGTATCGTTGATTGAGATGTTAGCGTAACCGGCGGCGCTGAAGCCCGCGGCAGACGAGAACTGAGTGGCCAGGCTGACTTTCTCGCCGCCCATCCCTAAGCGAGCGGTCAGCTCTTGTCTAGTTATAGGGATATCGGGGACGGACAGTTGCATTGATAGTCCCTGTCGCCATAAACCAAGGCAACCTTGATACCGTTGTCGAGAAGCTGGCCCAGAATCTCAAGGTTGTGTCCCCGGATGAAATCACCAGTCGCGGTGAATGCTTAGGCCAGGTGTTAGTTACTCGAGCATGCAAGTCTTCTAGAACCTCTCACCTTGGCTCACGGCATTGGAGAGACCCGTGAAGTTCAGGGGCACTCCCAACGCGAGCTGCACCTCCCGTGTGTTGAGGTATCCAGCAGCAAACTTTGGAGGGAACGCGTTGGGCTTGACCATGGTGAAATCGAAGACATCGTGCTGAACATAGTTGGTGAGTTAGACCCAGTGGTATTCCCAGAGATGGAGAAAGAGACAGAAGCAGGCTCACCCCATGGGCGTTGAAGGGGTTCCATAGCTTTCCGAAGCAGAACTGGAACGCAGCAGCGCATGCCTCATTCACTTGCTGGTTGCTTCCCCATGCCTCAGGATCGAGATTGTCTGCCGCGGTTCGACAGGTCTCTGTCAGGTTCTGACACTTGGGAATGGCGGCGACGGCCGTTTGATACTCTGTTTCGTTGATGACCTGGAGGCCGTAGGTGTTGTTATAGGCGAAAATGGGGTACGTCGGAGTCTGGATACCGCTGTCGACGCAGGCGTTTATGAGCCCGAGAGTGTCAATGTGGAGTTCGACAGCTGGAGAAGAGACGTTTCCGGCAGCAATGAGCTGGTTCTGAGCCTCGAAGTAGCTGGCAAAGGTCGGGCCATAGTGACCACCGTATGACTCGGCCCAGATGCTGAAACGGTTGTCGTTTGTCTTGTATTCGGGAAATCTGCTCCCAGGGATTAGAAGGGCCGATAGATAGAACGCACATGAAGATTCACTCTTTTATCCAAGTCTGCATGAAATACCAGGTCGCCTGCGCCGCAATGAAGGTGGTGTTGGCTGTGGTGGTATTGTCCTGTGAAGCGAAAGTGCCCGCCAAGATGGTCACATTATTCTGGGGGAGGGCAGACTGCGACGGTTTCTGCACGTCGACAATGAATGGCGACTTGATCTGATCGATAGTACCATTGACCAAAATGTCGTACGAAAAGCCAGCCTGGACGGGCTGGTCGATGTATAGCATGTTGACCTCATTGTTCCACGACCAGGGATTTAGTTGGGTCGTCTGCGAATCTTCGGCAACGGAACAGGGGCCGTTTTCACCGAGTGCTGCCCCGACAGAAGGAGACCCGGGCCCGCCTTGCAGCCAGAGGGAGAGCGGTGCATTCTCGGAATTGTTTCGAGCTTCGAAGAACCAAAAGAAAGAATGGATGGGGTAGTCTTGTCCTTGGATGAGGTTGGGAGGGAGGTTGACGTATCCGCTGAAGGACTTGACGCCGGGTGTCGTCTCGCATATCTGGGTCTGCTAGATGATTAGCTACCGAATACAGGAGGAAAGTGTGCGGGACGAATGCATACCTGTTTGTAGGAGATGGAAACCCCGGGATACGAGACGCTTTGGATAATAGTAAGTCCGTCAGGGGCGGGAGGGAAGACCGTCGCCGATACCCCGGATACTAGCAGGAACGCCGCCAAGGTTCGCCTGGGATACATGGTGGGCAAGAATTAGGGGTCCTTCAGACCAAAAGAATGTCGGAAGAAATGTAGATGTGGAGTGCCTCGGACATTCTGCTGGTCTTGTACATTCTGCGCTCCGATGGATTACGGAGAACATTTCTCTCTTAGGGAACAGATTTCCGTACCTGCGGTTTCTATGGACTACGGTGTGTATCATGTATGACCCGGCGCATTCGATGTGAGATACAAGACAGGCCTTCGCTGCGCTCCGGCAGCAGGAACTCGTACCAAAAAGTTTGCTGTGCTATGCACATAATCGTCATTAAGAGAGCATCTGAGACGGCAACCGGGAGACCGGGATCAACGGGATCAACGGCGGCATCGGCCGCTCGATCACAAAATGTCGCTCGGCTTGTGATCGGCATGATATACAATAATGTGAGGCAATTATTGATATATTCTATGAGCCAAAATATTTTCGCGTAGATCGAAAGACGCCACTTTGTCGGGATTGATGCCATCAACATGTTCTTGGCGGACGAGTAGGGCGGCCTTTAATGTAGGAATAATACAGGATCCGTCTGGACTCTGAAATGCCTACAGCATGCTTCTTTTTAACAGAGGAACGGGGTCAAAATAGCCGCAACTGAAGCACCAACCAAACTCCCCATTTGATTCGCATTACATGCGGTACCTAGGGCAGTCATATTAACACTGTAACAATAGTGTATTTGTAATCCTCGTTCTATATTTTTCCTAACGGACTGCGGGCAGAGGGTGCTCATTGCCACTTGGCCCCTAAATTCAAACTCCGAAGGACTGCCGATGTCAGCCGCCGGTGACATTTGCCGGTTCGGCCAATTCCCCAACTTTGTGGTCATTAGTCACGATAGATTTCCTTGCATCTCTCATCTCTGTATTGGCAAATTCCCGCATTGCACACAACCTGCGCTACGCGTTACCTGCTCGGACTTGAAATTTAAATAGCTCTAAGGGCCCGATCCGATGCGTGCCCGTTGCAAAAATTCATTCCTCCTTGGAATCTTGGAATCACAAGATTTTGGTATGGATATTTAGCCCTGCTTCCCCTCTACCAGCTTTGTCATACACCCCCTACACTTTACCTATGGGCTAGTGCTGAACGATGCCGCACCTTTGGGCCTCGTCTCAGCTCTTCACCAAAAAATATGAATTATATATCGACTTGTAGAGGGGAATCACCGTTTTCAGATCATATAAGGTTCGCGGAACGGTGAGATGTGCATGGAATGGGGCAGGGATAAGTGCGATTTTTCACGGCTTCAGTAACACCCGCGGTTCTGGGTTCAGAACTCTACCCATACTAGGGATAGGGAAAGCCAGTAGTAATAGAGACATTTATGCGTAGTAGGATTTGTGAAAATCTGACGGAGCGAAGGTGTTTCAAATGCAACCGACAGGGAGGTCTGCAGATCTGGATAAATTACACGTGCTCGGGCAGTTTTCCTGGCCCCTGGGCTGAATTGGAATCGATAGATGGTAGGATGCGCTCCGGGGACCCAAACTGTATCCCGAAGGGATATCGATCCACGGAGAAGAAACGGGGAATAATGAACTAATGCCCAGTGAGCAGACAATTTTTGCATTAAGGTCTGCACCTGTGGTGCAGACATTGCTAGGACGGCGAGTTTGAGCGCAGCGGCCGAGCGGACTTGGATGACTCGGAACCGCTGCGCATGGGCGTCCTGTACGACCTCATTCTGCGGCTCGTCAACGATGTGGATGTGAAGTTTTGCGTCCAGTGGGATGCTACGCGCGAGTCACATGCGGAGCATATGGACAGCGATCGCGAGCTAGGAGAAATTGGGCTCGCGGTCAAGTCCACGCCGCGACTCCACGGTGTCGAGCATCTCGAATGAGGAGGAAGCGTTGGACATGCGGTTTTATAGTGAGGCTGCGAGCGCAGCTGCCAAGATTGATTTGGAGAGTGGATTGAGCTGGACGACGATTCAATCGGTCCGAGTCGGAGTAGAGGTCCGAGTCCGAGTTCCCTTGTCACCGGACGCTCGGAAATATGGATTTTTTCGTCAGGATTTGTTGATTTCCTCATTTTGACGTGGGGTTGTAGCAGGTCCTCTTACGCCGACGCGCTGCACCACCGGACAAGACCAGCAGCGATGCGACGGTCAGGCCTCACACCGTAAGACAGTACCATGGTGAGCAGGTTCCAGTAACCATAGCAGCTTTGTTTAAACAATACCTGTTGAGACAGGAATTGCTGTTTATTACTAATCTAAACACGTTTAACGTGTTGGTGGGTTACCAGCAGGCACTCAGCGCGGTTTAAATGGACTGTTTAAACAGTGTTTAAACGGCCAAAAAGGACATTTACACCGGGATTCGAACTCACAACCTACTGGTCATTACATCCAAGGAGGTGCACCATGCAGTATCTGACTAAGCCAACATGAAGTGATGAGAGTTAAATATAATGGTCCCTTATTAAGGATTTCTGAGGTATGCACCAACACTGAGAGGCATGCCTTTCAGCTTGGCTTAACCTTGTGTTTAATTAAGCGCACAGTGCACCGTTCAAAACACAATTAGAGCAACAAGTGGAGGATAAGTAGCATCAATTTTGCAACTCAAGGATGAAATTCATGAAGGGATAAGACTGAGGATAATTTATTGCTTCACTGGGTCCCCTTTCAGAACATGCAGAGTTGTAGTGTTCAGTACAATGGCCATACATGTACTACCCACTACACCACAGCCCATATATTTTCGACGAGCTCGCCATTTTCAAGGCTGTAGATCTAGATACATGAGCTGCGGCACGGATAAAAAATTGCCTGTTTCCTCTAAGCTGTCTGTGAATTCTTGGTTCCGGATTCCGGACCAAGTCTCAAAAACGCTATCGTATGTCCGTCCGATGCACACTAACGTAATTGACATCACCCCGAGCTGTCAATCGTGGCACCTACTCAAAATTTCAAACTCCGTCCTCAGGATGAATTCGTCGAAGAATATGTGTTACATCCCAAGATACGGCAGGCCCATTTCCAGCAGCAGATGTAGGAATGGAGGAACCAAGGTTGCCCAGAGGGCCATTGATATAGTACAGTATGTTGCCAAATGATCAAAGTAAATGTAACTACGAAGACACATATGGCCTAACCAGTAAAGGCAGCTGGTTTCCCGCTTCACTGTCACTCAAGACGATGGGGCGCTGCACAATTTCTCCCAATCTTACCCCAATATCTGCGGCGGGAAGAGCAAGCTCGAACTCCAATCCACGAACAAGGGTGAACAACAATGCCTTCATTCTAGCGATTCACCGTCAAATATTATGTCAGTCGATATTGCGACCAAAAACTCACTCGACGAGCGAGAAGCGAAATCCAATGCAACCGCGCGGGCCACCAAGAAAAGTCAGCATGTGGCCCCACACGCCCGGGATCGAGTTGGTGACAGGTATAGAAGCCTCCCACCGTTCGGGTCTGAAATTTTGATGAGCGCGTGCGGTGGGGATAGCAAGTAAAAACAGGTCACTTGAACTCGAGGGCATCAGGGCCCCAGATTTCTGCGTCGCGGTTCAACTCGAGGATAGGGAGCCAAATCTCCTGGCCCTTGAGAATGCTTCGAACTAACATGTCAGAATCGAATCGAAATACTGGGCGGGCCCATGAAAAGAGATGCGTACCGGAGGCTTTCGTGCATTGTGCCGTTGACATCTGTATAGGGTGTGCTGAGTGGGATCAGGTCGTCGCGCATGGCGACCCGTCCTGGGAGGGGTGTCAGGCGCATCCGCTGAATCGAACCAAGGCCACGATTCACGAACCGGTGAGGGGAACTGGGGCGTACAGGCGGAGAGTCTCGCGTACGACGAAGTCGAGGTAGGAAAGTGCGTTGAGCTCGTCCATGCTCGGGTTGTCGGTGGAACGGTGAGCAACTCATCGCGTAGCCGCTTCTGGGCTGCGACATTCTGAGTGAGCGCAAAGAGGGCCCAGGTTGCGGAAGTGCTTTTTTATTATAAGAAATCAACCAAGACGAGTGCGCCGAACTCGATTTACCTCGTTGTCTCATGTCCTGCGACGAGAAATGTGGGCACCTCTGTCGTTGTCGTGTAGCTTCGATCAACCATTTGCAGAGGAGCACTCACGAGCAAGAACGTCTTCGTCGGACTCGGAGAGCCGCTGGCTCTCTGGGATATCCTTTGATGTATTGGCCCGGACGAGTAACGAGAGGAGATCTCGCGTGCGCCCATCCTGAAATGCGCCGCCCTCCGCGATGGCGCTCTTGCTCTCGCGGAGCAGTTCCCGCCCAATCCGCATCATGACTGCCTGCGAGTTGCTGATAATGGTGTCCATCTTTGTCGGCTTCGCTGACTCGTCAGCTGCCTGCCCGTTCCACTCTCAGATCCAACACTTACTATGGCCCGGAGAATGGGATAATGAGCTTTCACGAGGGACATGAAATTCATTTGAGTAGCGGTGACCGTGGTGAAGGCCTCATCGAACTCGTCTCGCGCTGCGCTTGGGTCGAGGGAATTGAACTTATAGTTGAAGCCTACATATTGTCAATTGAACAATTCGAATAATGGAACGGGGAACCCGCCTGCCAAGCCGATTATATCCAGAGTGCCTTTGCTGAGCCACGAAAGAACGTCTATATTTCCGACTCCGTCCTTTTTGGCAGCCTCACCTAGCCACACATCGCGAAGCTAAACAACGTTCAGGCGAAATAGTACTCAAGGTAACACAAATGTTCTCACTTGTATTGACTTCTCAATGAAAATTCCTGTAAGTTCCCTGATCTGTGGGGCCCCGAAAGCAGGGTTCTGATTTAAACAAAATTATACCAGTTGTATGGCTGAAATATCTGAAAAATCTTACCATGATCTTTCGCTGGACAACCGAGTATGTATATAAGAACTAAAAGTATCTGATAGTGTGTGGGATCCAACCTGTTGCTTGTGGGCGTCCTCTTCGACTACAAGGACACCTGATGCAGGGCATATTATAAGTACGGCGTTTACTGTGGCAAAACATGAGGCTACGAACCGGGGCCGACAATCCGTCCAAGATTGTACCGCGCTAACACAGATTTCTGGTAGACGTAGCTATTGGAGAGAATATGAGCTAGGGCCTTAGTGTCTCTTGTATACAATTGGCTAAGCTAATTGTCATCGCGTTAGACTTTCACTTAAATCTCGGAGTGAGCACTCACACCGAAGAATCCGTTGAGTCTGAATGTCCGTCCATACTGGTGGAACCATTCCCGTTCAAGACTGCCACCGATCTACGGGAAGTTTAGAACAGGTCTCAGATTCATGGGTTCAAGTTCACCCACATTCTCCCTTACGTCCATGATGTTTCCGAGGAACCATTGGCCCGCTCTGGGTCCAGCGACGGATCGAAGCGGAGAGCGGATATCTTCATAGATCAACTGGAAGATTCTGATCAGGGAATACAATCCAAGAGTCGCGATAACGGACGCCACTAGATTTACTGCGTTCAGCGGGTCCCTAAACCCGTAAAAGTGTACACTGCCAGCGGACGTTCCACTGAAATGCAGAGAAACACGTGTTTGTGGAAGATCAGAATCGGGTCTGTGGAAATTTACTGGAGGACCCACTGTGTTTCTACAGCCTTACGAGGCCGTGGAAAGCCAGTGGCATGATCTGTGTAATTTTGAAACTCATATCTGTGATCCCGTGTACAACCTCTCCCACGAATCTCTAAGTGTCCGCTTAGTGTCCGCAGTGTCTCCTCACAATGTGTGATATCGTTTGCCTTCTACCGCTAGTACTGCGGTGGGAAGCAGTCAATTCTATATTGCCATTTTGTGTCACTTGTAACTGTAGAGGGACATACGAGACGGACCAACGAGAAGAACAAAGCCACAGCACTACCCACGAAAGTATTCCCAAAGGACATAGGAGTACAAATATGATTCCTTCAATAAGTGTTGTGGCTCACTTGGATAAAGTGTGCTTTTGCAATGGCAAGTTTTATTGCGCCGAGGGTTCGAACCTTTTGGCGCGCGCGATTTTGGCATTATTCCACCCATCAATGGCCTGTGGATTTCCAGTGACATTGGCCACTGTCAGGCCGCGGCCTCGTAAACCTGTGGAAATCTAGTGGATTTGGTCACGTGGGTTCTGCAAAATTCTGGAATCGCCCGATCTCTGCATTTCAGTGGAACGTTCGCTGGCAGTGTAGAACCTGTGAGACGGGTCTAGATTGGTCTAGATGACGTTTATGTACGCCTATTTACCTGGACCTGTCAAGTCGAGGCCGCCTAGACACGGCATCAGCCGAGATCATCTGAGACAGGTCTATGTCCGCTTGTCGAGGGCGAGTCGAGAGGTGGCTGAGGAGGTGGCTACAACTGCCTAGCCACCTAAAAACACTGTGTCTAGTTGGCTAGACACAATTGGCCGTCTAGGCACCTAGACACGATCCAGTTCTAAGGGACCGCTGAACGCAGTGTGTGTAAGATCAAATGAAATTTCATTGTCCCATTGGGGCATCGAAGACTGTAAATCCAATCGCTGAAAGCCGCGTTGTATGCCCTGCTGCCTGCATTCTAAATGGGATTTTTCAATTTCCCAATTTGGCGATGCTGTGCAACAAAAACCATCCAGGCCCTCTTTCACTCCTACCCCAGCTCTCAAGTAAGCGGCTAGGTTATCAACGTTCCGCCATCTCAACTTATTCTCCATGACCCAGTTGAAGACCAGCTGTCTCCACCTCCTTGTCGCACATGCCACCCTGCCCACGCTTCATCGGCCCCGCCGCCCCTTACTGTGTTCAAGGTCCAGGTAGCTGAAGCCATTTTTAGACGCTCTGAGCTCCGCGTAGCCTCGTGTAGCCCCGGCGAGGCCTGGCTAATCGCCAATCACGGTCACCTAGACCACAGCTAGACAGGGCACTTGCAGGACCCCTAATAATAGCCACGGAGGCTAGATACCAAATTCCGAAATTCTGCGGAGGCCGTGTCCGGACATAGGGGTGGGAACCTCGGCCTAAAATGGAAATTGTATTGTTCCCACGGGCCTAAAAATGCCAAATCTCCCTCGCGCGTGTTGCGGGAGTGTTGCGGGATGATTTCTGACCGAATGACATCCATATGAGTTGTTTGCGGTCCAAGATCAGCTCAAAATATGTCACCTGACGCGAAAATTCTGGCCCAAATGACTAAATCTTGTCCGGAATCCACCTAGCCTCGGAGGCCGGACTGCCAAAACCGTGTCCGGATCGGTATCAAGGCTCTCCGATTATTATTAGGGGTCCTGCACTTGCGAGCTGCTCTGAGATCCGCGACGTGCAGATTGAGGAATAGCATGGTGGGGAGAGGTGGGGAGTCGAATCCCCCCTACCGTAATTACTGTAAATGGCAAAAGATTTTGGTTCCGGACTTAGGAACCAATGATATAATCACCGGTCCCTCAGATCTTGGCTGATTAATGATGGGTGCGTAAGCTTCTTCCGGCTGCAGTTCATTTTTCACATGCGGAGCAGTTTGGTTCGTTTATCTGCTGGAGCAACACAAGAGCAACATTTAGGGCTGCTCGCCGCGCCCGTCGCGACGGTTCTACGGGTCCCGTGCGACGGGTAGGCGTCCCGTTCCGTCGGACATCTTAGCTTTTTTTTCAACGGCGCGGCGACGGGACGGTCAGCAGCCGTTGACGGGTCAACGGAGTTCAACGGATTGGCCTGTGAAGTGCGTGCATACGCGAGCAGCGAGCGAGCTCGTCCCAGTGTAGATTGATCAATATTTATTTATGGTGTGGAGCTCAAACATTACTCTAAGCACAGCGCGTAAAATTCTCGATGGCTTCCTCCCAAGCTCTCGCCCACTGGCAAAAAATCCATCTCGAACTTGAATTCAAAGTTTTACGACAACGATACTCTCACTATCTTGTACCCTCGTTCCCATATAATAAGCTTCGTATCCTAACGTCCATTGATAATCAATTGGGTATTACAGAGAATGACACCCAGCGAAAAGAACCTCCGAGTTCATTGATAATTAATTGGGTATTGCAGAGAATGACAACGAGCGAAAAGAACCTCCGAGTCACTATGGCGGCAGACTCAGGATGGGCAAGAGGGAAGGGCAGGCAACGGGGTATGTAGGGCCATTGAGGACTTGACACCGTCTATCTCTGCTCCAACGTAGCGGGTGAAAGGGGATCCGGCCAGGTTTACGGTCCAAATAGAGTAGGCGGAGTTTACTGCGACAGTGGAGTCAGGCGAGAAGAAGTTCGCCTCGGTGATACCGATATGTCCCGACGAGTCGCGGGCCTCAGTCTCGACATACACGCTCTTCACATTCACGCCTTTGCGCACCTGTACTGGGTCAGTACTGCGACATATATAAATAGCACAAAGACACGCACTGCAACATTGTATTTAGCCGTAAAATTGTTGAAGAAAAAGCACGAGGTTGTGGAGAATACAACAGCATCCTGCACCGCGAATCCGACACCGCCTTGGTCTTCCAGTTTGCCGTCGACCATGAACCGCATATTTGTGATACCGGCCGCGGCGTCGAGTGAAAGGCCGACCCCGCTGCTTTCATGGCCGAAGGTATACGCGGTAGCTACTCCATCGGGGTAGCTTACAACTGACGCCAGCGAGGAAAGCAGGGTGGAATTGTGAACACCTCCGAGGTAGTCATCCCAAAGAAGCAGCGCCACGCGATTGGGATTGTCGGGTAAGTTCCAGAACTAGACACAGAATTAGTGAAAGAGACACGTCACTTATAATTGTTTATCCATACCCTAACTCCGCCTGAAAACTGAAGGATGTCACCATCCAGGGTGAATTTGAGGCCGGAAGGTTTGACAGGCAACGGCGTGATAACATCGCTGAGCTGGACTCCGCTGGGCACCGTATCAAGCATGCGCGCGAACAGTTCGCTGCAGCGCGAAGCAAATAGCTCGGGCGAGTTGGTGAATCTGTAGGGTAATTTTGTGAGAGGACGACGCGAGGTGCAGGAGACCCACGATTGCATAGTAACATTCCCATCGCTGCCGAAAATTCGCCTGTCTGAATTTGTGGTGTCGTTAAAACCTACAACCAGTGGATTTTGAGTGGTGCCAGAAATATACTCTCTTGCGCTGTACTGAAGTCACGATGTGTTGACTCTGGTAGAGCACAGCTACGCACACGTTGTTATCGAAGTGTAGGTTGGTTGAGTCAAAATGTGCCACAGATTCGGTGCTGTTTGGGTCGTTCAACTCTGGCACAATATCAGGGAATTGAGCATGTTGAACACCACCAAACGTGTGTCTGAAAACAAGGGATTAATGAGTGGTTTTTGGAGGAAAAATTACCCACCCGCATGCGACGAGTCCGATCATCTCGTCCGGCGTAAATCCCTGTTTGGCGAAGGAGGCGATGTGTGAGTCGAGGGTTTGGTCCGGTTTAGGAACGCCGGGCAGGTTAGGTTCCGTGGCGTCCACACGTCCTCCTCGGAAAGGGATTTTAGGACCTCCACTTGGAGTCACATTGAGTCGACAGATGAGGACCCAATGAGAGAAAAAACTCACCAAAGTTCAACGGCCATGACTGTTCCAAGCGCGAGGATGTCAGCAACTGTGAAGTTGAAAAATAGTCAGGTTCTGCTGGATACCCGCGTGCGAGGTATTTTACCGGAAACGTAGCGAGTGGAAAACCCAGTGAGCACGCCAAAAGTATTAGCAAACCCGTCACCAACGTTCTTCGAGGAGGTCTCGTCAGTCTTAACTCCATCGCACATAGAACACAACACACCTCCGCCCGTGCTTGCTCTTCAGCAAACCTGATCGACGCATCCAAGCCTCCCGTGCCGTCCGCGATGTTATGCGTTGCCATGTCGTGGTACGCCTGTGCTATGTAAGGAATGCGTAGCTGCCAGAAGGAAGGAATGTGTCTCACTGCGCGTATCCAGTCTGCGGCGTTGGACCTTCCTGTGTGACCACTGCTATCTTTCGGCGCGAAAGAGAAGGTATCACAGGGTTGAACGAAATTTGCCATGCCACTGACGCCTGGTGTTATAATGTAGAGCAAGGATTCGAGTTCATCGAGCATCGGGGAAGGCCAATGATATGCATGGGCGGTCGCAAAGTATGCCAAGAGCGCGAGTCGGAGCATTATTTTTTCAGCAGTAAGCACCTCGCTCTATCTTTTTAAACGGAGCCGTAAATAGCTCGCTCTAGCTCGCTGATCAGTCGTTTGACATTTTCTTGGCGCAACCTTGGCAACCCCAGGAGCGGCCCACCGTCGCATCGAGTAACCGTCCCATGCGTTTGTCCGTACTTAAGCAATACTTAAGTATACTCGCCTGTATCTTTCTTAATTATCTATCTTCTGCTGTTTTGCCCCTCGAACTCTCTGATGTGAACACCAGCCATTCACTGTATTCAATCCGGGTCAGCACCTCCCACAACACACCCAACTTCAGTGTCGAAGAATCATCCACTATTTTTAGTGAAACTTTGGGCATCACGGCCTTGTCGGGCTTTTGTGGCCGGAGTTAAAATCGTGAAGCCAGCTCTACCCAGCACTAATGTCATCGCAATGATACATATATATTTTATAATATGCCGGAAAAGCACAAGAGAGTAGAAGAGAAAGAGGGAGGGGAGGGAATGGACCTCCGTCCGCCAGAGACGAAGCGGAAGCATCACCCTCCCCTCCGGGGGTTGTGTCACGAGCGTGGCGCGCCCCTTCCTCTTCCCCTGCCCATCCTCCCCGCTCTCGTCGTTCCCATCCCCGTCTGCGTCCGCAGCAGACACCACACCGACGTGCACGGGCCTCACCTCCTGTCTCGGTAACCCAGACGTTTCGGAATGATCCGGCGGAGTTTGAATAAATAGAAGAAAAAGATGAGCCCAGATCATTCCTCAACGTCTGGGGCAATTGGTATAGCAACACCCCCCATCGAGTCACACTCCGAATGTCACGCCTACGCCCATTTAATGTTCTATTCGACCTAGGGCCTCCTTGGACCCCTCAGATGTCTGCAGAACTATTCTATTATAGCTGCTAGATATACTTGGGTAGCTAAATGATTTTATTTTGGTGTTTTTATAGTGCAGGCGGGTCTATCAAGCGCAAAAACATGAAATTCTACAACGGCCCTCTGCACCTCAAGAAGGGGCCAAAAAAATTGGGGCAAGCTGTCAGACCTCACAGAATACATCTGTGCATTGCTAGGATGAGTGCCAACAGCACATTGGGGGGGGAGGGACGGAGGGATGAGATGTGTGACTCGATGGGGGTGTTGCTATACCAATTGCCCCAGACGTTGAGGAATGATCTCGGCCCATCTTTTTCTCATATTTATTGAACTCCGATCGGGCCGATCATTCCTCAACGTCTGGGTTACCGAGACAGCCTCACCTCGAGGTACAGCAGCGGCGCCTCGTTGTCGTCGTCCACCGGTGCCGTCCGCCATGCGCCGCGCCCTGGGCAGGGGATACAGCGCGCTGCTATCGCGCGAGGGCATAGCAATGAGCACCACAAGGCGCACGCGCGGCTGCACCAGCCCTGTGCCGTCAACTGCGGCGGCCGAGTCGCCGGGGGTGAGGTTGTGGGGCGACGTGGAGGCTCGGGAAGGACGCGGCGGCAGGGGTGAGGTTGAGAGCGTAGGGGAGGGCGCGCACAAGGGCGGGGCGGGCGTAGAAGGCCGCGAAGGAGGGGGGTAATTAGTACAAAATAAGAAAGGGGGTGAAGGGGGTGTACAAGCAAGAAAAGAAAGATACTATGCAAGAACACGTGTGAGTGGCAAAAGGCAGCGAGGGGAGGAAGCGTAGTCAGTGAGCAATACGCACGCCAAAGGTTGACGTTAGGGCCCGAGCTGCCGCCGCCGCCGCCGCCGCCGCCGCTGGGGTTCTGCCCGGAATCGGTGGGCGTCGAGGTAGGGCCGGTGAAGGTCAAGTAGGGGGACCCCGTAGAGGAGGCGGATGAGTTGGAGCCTCTAGATTTACTTGTCGAGTTTGACATGGTGCCAGTTAAGGTGCGGTCAGAGTTCGCGTCGGTCAACGATGTCGTCAGGTTCGAGCTCGTCCTCAGACCTCAGCAGCGAGCACGCGGTTGGAGGCGGCAGGCGGCCGGCCGCGAGCAGGGCGGGCCAGGACGAGCGTCGCAGCGACGCTGGGGCTATTTGGGCGCCGAGGACGGCGTCGAGCGGCCGACATTCGGTTGGACTGCGTTACGGAGGATCGCGTCTTCTGTAACAGGACGTGTGAAGCGAGGTCTTGCGAGTCTGCACACTCCCGCTTGTGGTCGGCGGCAGCTGCAGCATTCCTGGAGACAAGATGGAGAGACGCTAAATTTTGCGAGGCTTCTGCCAAACATGTGCAAGCTTGGTCTCAAACCACCATGTGTGTCGGACAGTCGGAAACTCCGGAAGGCGGGTACAGTGCATGGTGCACTCTCTTCATTCATAGCGCAGACGTGACCTTTTGCGAACGGCCCAGCTCTGGAGCCTTAGACTCAACCCCATTGCATTTCTTTTTAACTTTCCACGCCAGTCCACGCCTTCATCCGTTGCTTTCTCGCTGTCTTCGTCTAGTCCATGCATTTTTCAACGCGTCTTATTCCTCCTTCATCCAATTATATATTTTCTTCCTCCTCAACAGGTTCGCGATTCAAAGTTCTTCTCCAAGGCTTTTGGGGCCTGGGCGCAGCAATCGAGGTGCGATGAATTCAACGCCACCTACTATGCAGCTAAGGAAGGGATTAAAGCGGACGTGGCACACGGTGCGCGGCTGGTATTCATGTACCAACGGCTTCTCAACGCAGCGGGGTTCGACTCCCGGCGTCCGCATGGATCCGGATTGAGATACTGCTTTTTTTTGCTCACGATCCTGCCCCGGGCCTTTTTGAAATCCAATTGCCAGCTTTTTGAACGTCTTTCTTCCCCGATTTCTCCAACACTCGGATCCGTCCTCCACTTGTGAACGACTATCTCACCCTCTAAACACTGGTTTCGAGCCTACATGTACGTCCGTCCCCGACCTTCAACTCCCATGTCCCAAAATATATTCAAATGGCCCTAAGTCTAACACCAGTTATCATGAATGAGGAATTGGAGAAGGACATCCATGGCCTAGGGGAGCCGCTGATTGTTAGGAAAGCAACGGTAAAGTTATGCGGAGTCGGGTTCGACTCCTGGGTGGATCGTATGAGGTAAAAATCAAGTTTTTTTGTCAACTTGGTTCGGGCTCGCATCTAAATGAATCAAGCAACTAAAGGGCCGGGTGATTCAGGCGCAGTGTGTTGTGCATGCAAATATTCGAGGAGCCATTCAACAAAAAAGGGATTTTTACTCGGCACGATCCACCCGGGACTCGAACCCAGCTCCGCAGGACTTTATCGACTCGTCCTGATAAGTAATGTGCGGCGCCCCAAGGCCATGGATACCTTGCTCAAATTATTTTCCCGCTGCTTGATTTGTTCAAGAATCAACATGCGAGCACGAAGAGCAAAGTCAACACTGACAAAATAGTCATTCATCATTGATAGCGACACAATCCACCCAGGCCTGCAGGCCTTCTAATGATGGTGCGCGCCCCAAGGCCATGGATCTTCTTCTACAATTCTGGGTCCGCTGCCTTGGCCATTCAAAAAGAATGTGATCCCCAGCCAAGCTCGTCATTTGCTCACACTCACGATCCACCCGGGACTCGAATCCAGTTCCGCATGAAGTCCTACGGGTTTTCTAATGATGGTGCGGCGCCCCATGGCCATGGATCTCCTTGTCCAATTTTGTGTTCGCTGCGTTGGTCATTCAAAAAAAAAAAGCAAGCAAGCCCGAACCAAGTTGACAAAAATACCATGCCATTGTTCGCCCTCACTCACAATCCACCCGAGAAAATCAAATCCACCTTCTAATTGTCCGGCGCCCCAAGCCATGGATCTCATTCTCCAAGGCTTCGTCTGCTGCTTGGTCCATTCAAAACAAATTCGCACCGGCACTCCACGATCCACCCGGGACTCGAACCCAGTTCCGCATGACGCGTCTATTTCAGGACACGATTGTGCGGCGCCCAAGGCCATGGCTCTTGCTCTCCAACCTTCGGTTCTCCTCTTCATTCGTTCACAAAAAAATACGGCGTGGAATCAGTGGAACTAGTGCTACTATCATTGATAAAAACTGTCGCGCTCAAGCATGATCCACCCGGGACTCGAACCCAGTTCTGCATGAATTTTTGCAAGCATTCTCATGATGGTGCGGCGCCCCAAGGCTATGGATCTCCTTCTCCACTTTTGCATCTGCCGCCTGGTTCATTAGAAATGAATGAACCAATTTGATGAAAAAAACTCAGTCAACCCCACACACGATCCACCCGGGAGTCGAACCCAGTTCCGCATGACATTTGAACTTGCCGAGGTGATAATGTCCGGCACCCCAAGGCCATGGATCTCCTTCTCCAAGGCTTCGTCTGCTGCTTGGTCCATTCAAACAAATTCGCGCCTGAACAAAAAAGAATCAGCCCACCGCTCCACGATCCACCCGGGACTCGAACCCGACTCCGCATGATCATTTGTCTTCCCTCAATACATATGATGGTGCGGCGCCCCAAGGCCACGGATCTCCATCTCCAATCCGGGGCGCCGCTTTATTCGCTCGAAAAACAAATCGCAAGTACAACTTTTTAATAAAAGAGCGGTCACTTGTGGGAATGATCCACACGGGATTCGAACCCGCTTCGCGTTCCGTAGAACTTACAATTATATATGCGCGCGACGCCCCACGGCATGGATCTCTTTTGCCGATAGACTGTTCTTGTGTAAGTTTGTGCATCCTCCCTCCCAAGGTCCGCCAAGGCTCGGAAAGGTATATATGCATAGAGAATGCACAAGTGTTCAGTGTGTTTTACCACCCTTCCCTCCCTTATGGTGCTCCTTCAAAAAGCAAAATGCGACCCGGAACCAAGTTGACAAAAAAACTGCTGTTCACTCTCTCTCACGATCCGCTCGGGATTCGAACCCAGCTCCGCATGACCTATTTTCATCCTTCTAATAATGGTGCGGCGCCCCAAGGCCATGGATCTCCTTCTTCCATTTATTTTTTTGCTGCTTGGTTCATTCAAAAATGCGAGGAGCAAGGAGCCATTCAACAAAAATGACATTTGATTGATACATATCCAACCCAAAATTCGAGCCCAGTTGCGCAGGACTTTATCAACTCGTCCCAATAATGTGCGACGCCCCAAGGCCATGAATATCACTCTCTAACTCCTCGTCTGTTGCTTGGTTCATTCAAAAACGTAAGGAGCGAGGAGCGAAGTCAATAATTTATTTTTTTCCCTACACGATCCACCTAAGACTCGGACCCAGTTCCGCATGCCATTAAGCTTCTACAATACTGTCCCAATCTGTATGGTAGCAATGTAACGCGTAACGCGGGCCCTAAGATGTTGCCTATTTGCATACCGTAACACCCAAAAGTTGACTTTTGTGAGCAATTTGGGCAGTTTTTCGGGCCCTGCGGGGACAGAGTTGCCCTATTAGGAAGTCCGGAGCCCCCAAAAGGCAATCGGTTGCTAACTCAAACAAAGATTTTGGCGTAATGCTTGAAGGTTGGTTGCCTCCATACAGATTGGGACAGTAATCATGTGCAGCGCCCCAAAGCCATGGACCCCCTCCATTTATTCTCTGCTGCTTTGGTCATTCTAAAAATGCAAGGAGGCCCGAGGAGTGATTCAACATTGTCAAATGTTATTCTCATAGACAGCGACACGATCCACCCGGGATTCGAACCCGACTCCGCTTGATAGTTTCGTCTTGATGAATGATGGTGCGGTGCCCCAAAGCCATGGATCTTCTTCTACGACTCTGGGTCCGCTGCCTTGGTCATTCGAAAAGAATGTGATCCCTAGCCAAGTCGGCCAAAAGCTCGTTGTTTGCTCTCGCTCACGATCCACCCGGGACTCTTTCGCGTTCGCTGCGTTGGTCATTCAAGAAAAAAAAATGCAAGCCCGAACCAAGTTGACAACAATACCATGCCAGTGCTCGCCCTCACTCACGATCCACCCGGGATTCAAATCCAGCTCCGCAGGTCTTTATTGCATTCTTCCAATTGTGCGGCGCCCTAAGCCATAGATTTCCTTCTCAAAGGCTTCGTCTGCTGCTTGGTCCATTCAAAATAAATTCGCGCCTGAACAAAAAAAAAGAGTCCACCGCTCCACGATCCACCCGGGATTCGAACCCAGTTCCGCATGATGATTTTGGCTCAAACACGATGGTGCGGCGCCCCAAGGCCATAGATCTCCTTCTCAAAGGCTTCGTCTGCTGCTTGGTCCATTCAAAACAAATTGGCGCCTGAACAAAAAAAATAATCAGTCAACCATGCACAATCCACCCGCCGCGTTATGATGTATTTGAATTACTTTGGAAAGCGATGGTGCGGATCTCCTTCTCCAATTATGCGTCTGCCGCTTGGTTCATTAGAAATGAATACGAGCCCGAGCCAATTTGATAAAAAAACTCAGTCAACCCCACACACGATCCACCCGGGAGTCGAACCCAGTTCCGCATGACGTTTGAACTTGCAGAGGTAATAATGTGCGGCACCCCAAGGCCATGGATCTCTCTCTCCAGTCCTTCGTCCGCTGCTTGGTTCGTTAAAAACAAATACCAAGTTGACAAAAAAACCGCTGTTTTCGGCACACGATCCACCCGGGCGACTTCGCATGATCATTTCATTGTCGTGAACACATGATGGTCCGGCGCCCCAGGGCCATGGATCTCCCTCTCCAATTCGGGGCGCCCCTTTATTCGCTGGGGGAAAAAATCGCAAGTACAATTTTTTACTAAAAGAACGCTGCGGAGTCACGGGAATGATCCACGCGAGACTCGAACCCGCTTCGCGTTCCGTAGAATTTACAATATAATGTCATATATATGCGCGACGCCCCACGGCATGGATCTCTTTTTTCGATAGGCTGTTCTTGTCTATGTCAAGCGGGTAAGTTCAAATCTGCAAGTAAGTTCGTTACTTACTTTCAAACCACGACCAGAAGGGTATCCTCCCTCTTCAAGTTCCAGGGCTACAGAAAGGTATATATGTATGTAATGTATAATCAATGCACAATTGTTCAGTGTGTTTTTACTGCCCTCCCTTGTACACGCAGTAACTTCAAGTCAACGCAAATCGTACACCCGCATTAACCCGCACAAACCCGGTTCTACCCGATGCTGACGTCATCACCATTATATCTATTTTACAATGAGGAGAAAACAGAAGAGGCTCGAGGAACGAGAAAGAGGGAGGGAAGAGAGAACACCTCCGTCCACCAGAGACGGCCGCCCCGCCAGAGACGAAGCATCCCCCTCCCCTCCTGGGGTCGTGTCACGAGCGCCCCCTCCTCTTCCCACCTTCCCCATCCTCCCCGCTCTCGTCGTCCGCGTCCGCAGCAGACACCACACCAACGTGCACGAGCCCCACCTCAAGGTACGGCAGCGGTGCCTCGTCCTCGTCGTCCACCGGTGCCGTCCGCCATGCCGGTGCGGGTGCAGCGTCTAACGGATGTGTGGACGAGCTGGATGATGACGCAGCCCCGGAGAGGGGATACAGCGCGCTGCCGTCGCGCGAGGGCATGGCGATGAGCACCGCGACGCGCACGCGCGGCTGCACCAGCCCTGCGCTGTCTATTGCTGCGGCCGAGTCGCCCGCAAAGGCGGGGGCGAGGCTGTGCGGCGACGTGGCGGTGTTAGGGCTGAGACTCGGCGAAGACACGGCGGCGGCGGAGGCGAGGTTGTGCGAGGAAGGTGTGCGTGAGGGGGCTGGCGGCCGGGCGTACGAGGCCGCGAAGGGCTTTGTAAGATGAAGGACGGGGTGATTAGTATGGAATAAGAAGCGGGGGTGTACGGGCGGATGCGGGGACCTACCATGACGCGATCCCATTCCTTGCCCTCGCCTGCGCCCGGGGGCGGGCTGACATACGCATCCCACAGTTTGGGCTTTTTGCGCAGGTCGACTTTGATGCGTGGCGCGGGCGGGATCCAGGTGCCGTTCGCGATGGCCTCCTCGACCATGCGGCGGTGTCGCCGGCGCAGCAGGAGGGAGCGCACGATTATGGCGCCGGAGACGCCCAGGAGGAGTACGAGGGTCGCGAGGAAGGTGTATACTGGAAGAAAGAAAGAAAAGAAGGACATAAGCACGCATGTGAGTATACACGGAGAAGACAGGGAAGGGGAGAAGAGTAGTAGGTGAGCAATACGCACGGTAGAGGTTGGCGTTGGGGCCAGAACCAGGGCCGCCGCCGCCCCCGCCCCCACCTCCGCCTCCTTGCCCGGAATCGGTTGGCGTTGCGGTCACGACGGGGCTGGAGAAGCTCAACGTTTGGGAGAAAGAGGACGACATAGAGGAGGTGGTTGAGCCGGAGCCATTAAATCTACTCGTCGGCTTTGACATGGTGCCAGTGCTACGGTGGGGCCAAAGTTCGTCGTTGTCGTGAGATTAGCGGTCAACGTCTTCAGATCAGTAGTCAACGTCGTCAGGGTCGAGCTCGTCCACAGGAATCGTCGTTTACTTCGAGCTCGTTCTCCGGCCAACGCTGTCGTCGTCGTTAGTGAGACTGTGGAAAGTTTGTCAGACAATTGCAGTACGCCGTCACATGTCGATGGTGCCTAGGCCTCGGCTAATCCCGCGATCTGCGTCATTTTACAGCTTTCAGCCGAATTTAGTTTCCAGCCCTATAATCGTACCGATAAGAATCTGCGTCTCGTCTGAATTTGTCTCTACATTTCGAAGTCTCGATGTTCTTACAGGGCATGTCTCAAAATTTTTGAATTAAATGAACTCAACCCTTCCAAGTCATTCCACAAAATTACCCCACAAAATCATCGACTCAGTCAAGTCACCAATCAGCGTATTATCAGCAGTATGGCTTATTGTTGCACCCCGGGTATTGATACGTGGTCGTGATTGATGATGTTACCCGAGGTCCTTGTTCGAATCAAGGTGCTGCTTCGCCTTGTCTTTTTGTTTATCCCACAATTTTTCTTCGACACTCAACTGGGTTCAGAATACAGCAATGAAAGCAATGTGGTGTAACTATGCGCACGGGGGCATTATGGACCCATAAGAGCGTCACTTCAACGTTTCAACCCGGTCCCGAGGTCCTTGTTCGAATCAAGGTGCTGTTCTGAAAAAGACAGCCTTTCATTTTTTCCCCCTCCCAACAAATTTCCATCAACACTCAGCCAGGTTCAAAATGCAGTAATAAAAGCAGTATGGTGTAGCGATGCACACGGGTGACTCATACACGTAGCAAAAGAATCCGATTCAACCCGAGGTCCTTGTTCGAATCAAGGTGCTGCTCTGGGGGGCATGGTGAACTTTCAATTTTTTTCTCTTCCTTCTAATTTCTTCCACACTAAGCCAGGCTCAAAGTGCAGCAATCAAAGCAGTATGGTGTAATGTGGCACACGGGAGCTTATTGAGAAAAATAAATATTGATTCAACCCAAGAGCCTTGTTCGAATCAAGGTGCTGCTCTGTACAGAAAGCTTTCGGTCTTTTTTTCTTCCCAACAATTTTTTTTTGCCCTCAGCCAGGTTGGGAATATAGGAATGAAAGCAGTATAGTGTAACTATGCACATGGGAGTCCTGTAAGTGCAATGATTTGCCATATTCAACCCAAGGTCCTTGTTCGAATCAAGGTGCTGCTCTAGTATCGTCCCAGTCTTTTTGCATCATCGGACCCCGCCATTTTCTCTCGCACTCAGCCAGGTTCAAAATGAAGAAATGAAAGCAGTATGGTGTAATACTGCACACGGGGTACTATTAATCCATACTTAACTCGAGGTCCTTGTTCGGACCAAGGTGCTGCTCTGCACCGGGGCTTTCGCATTCTTTTTTCCCATCTAACATTTCCGTCAACACTCAGCCATGTTCAAAATGGAGGAAAGGAAAGCAGTATGGCGTAATGATGCACCTGGGGTATTAATACGTGGTGATGCATAATGTCACCCGAGGTCCTTGTCCGAATCAAATTGCTGCTTATAGCGCTTTATAGCGCTTGTCAGTTTCTTTTTTCCCTCCCACCAAATTTCCTTCCACACTCAGTCACTACGTTCCCTAACTTTCTAGGCAGAGACCTCTGGCTAGTCCACCTAGACAGAGCCTTTTTAGGTATGCGAAGGTGTGGCTAGGTATTTGTAGGGCTTCTTATGTCTTTTTAGTTGATTGTACATTTGCATAGCTATTTCTAGCTGCCTAGGCAGGGCTGAAAATAGTTTGCCAGTTCATCATCCGCCACTGTGCAAGGGGTACAGTCGAGATAAACGGGGTAGCTATACAGTCTGTGTCTAGATGACTACGTCGACCTAGGAGTAGGTACATTGAGCCACGTTAAGCTGCGCAGAGGTCTGCCTAGACGGCTAGGCAGGGACTAGTTGAAGCTCCACTCATATGTAGCCAAGCCCTGCCTAGGAGGTCACGGAACGTAGTGAGTCGGTTCAAAGTGAAGAAATGAAAGCAGTATGGTGTAATAACGCACACGGGTGCTTCTTTCCCCAAAAGACCCGGTTCAGCCTGAGGTCCTGTTTGACTCAAGGTGCTGCTTTTCGCTGATTTTCGCGTTTATTTTTGGTCCTCCCAACATTTCCTCCCCACTCAGTCAGGTCGAAAATGAAACAATGAAAGCAGTGTGGTGTAACGTTGCACACGGGTGTTTCTTGAAGCAAGCTGAACTGCATTCCACCCGAGGTCCTTGTTCGACTCAAGGTACTGCTCTGGGAAACGTAGGTGTGACTTTTGCTCATCCCACTATTTTTTTCTCGCACCCAGCCAGGTTCGAAATGTAGGCATACAAGCAGCATGGTGTAATAATGCACACGGGCGCTTATTACGCGCTGAAACAGTACAAATTCAATCCGAGGTCCTTGTTCGAATCAAGGTGCTGCCATAATTTCTCCCCAGTGTTTCTGTCTTTTTGCTCATCCCACAATTTTTTCTCGCGCCCAACCAAGTTTAAAATGTAGGAATGAAAGCGGTATGGTGTAATGATGCACACGTGCCGCTTCCTGTATCTGCAATATCTACATGAAATCCGATTCAACCCAAGGTCCTTGTTCGAATCAAAGTGGTGCTATAACTTCTCTACTGTATTTCTGTCTTTTTGCTAATCCCACGCGCACCCAGCCAGGCTTAAAATTCAAAGTGAAAGCAGTATGGTGTAACGATGCACACAGGCGCTTCTTACATGACGGAAATGCAAAGCGATTCAGCCCGAGGTCCTTGTTCGAACCAAGGTGCTGCTCTTGGGTGAAAAATATTGAGTCCACTTTTGCTCCTCTCATCAAATTTTCTTTCACACTTAGCTAGGTTCAGAATGCAGCTACGAAATCAGTATGGTATAAAGATGCACATGGGCACTTCTTCCGATGAAAGGAATCCCGATTCAGCCCGACGTCGCTGTTCGAATCAAGGTGCTCCTCTGCGAGCGACGATGAACTTTCAACTTTTTTCTCCTCCTGCTAATTTTCTTCCACTCAGCCTAGCTCAAGTTCAACTCGCGCGAGAATATATTAAGGGAATTGCCGAGCGGAGTTCAGACGTCAG
The DNA here is from genome assembly GCA_029282285.1 of Mycena rebaudengoi. NCBI lineage: Eukaryota > Fungi > Basidiomycota > Agaricomycetes > Agaricales > Mycenaceae > Mycena > Mycena rebaudengoi. The sequence goes on along the minus strand of JARJCX010000002.1, from coordinate 1,943,026 downwards.
AGTCCGATTGATGCGTGCTCGACGGTGTTCCTATCTGCCATGTCGTCCACGACACAACGGATTTGAGTTCAACGTAACTCATTAATCTCCTTTTGACCTGGGTATGTGTGCACCCTACCTCTCCCGCCACCCTCCGAGTCGCGGTGAGCATCTGGCTCTTGTCCAACTACTTTCAAGCTCTACACCTCCGGTTCCACTGCGGAAGAACTTGAACATCCCTGGCCTGTTGTTTCTTGGTCTAACTGGGCTCCTTGTGTTTTCTGTGATTTTGTGGGCGGCTCGACACTTCTGGCCATTGCCGTGTACACAGTGCCTTATCACCAGACCTCAGACGATCTGCGTTAAAGTTTTCGCCATAATAAACCATCTCCCAATGTTCACAATGATCCCCATTCACAGTCCCCTCACAAAACGCCTCAGTATAATCCCACTCTGTCCTGGAATCCAAACTGGTCTACTGACGTTGTTTAGGTCTCACGACTCCGGTAGTGGTGGCCCCCATGGCATTTGCATCCACACCGGAGCTGACATCCTCCATAAGCTCCGCCGGAGGGCTTGGAACAATCGGCGCTGATATAGGAGTCCACTGCACCCTCGTCTTCCCTCATGCTTTTGTCAGGATTCGATTCGACCTCTGAGATTAATGAAAAAATGGCTACAATTCGGACGAGCCTCAGCATCGCTCGCGGAGATCCTCTTCCCATTGCTATAGGGTTTATCGGTTGGATCCTCGATATAACAGAACAGTCCGATGATCCACGCCTCCCATCTATGCTCGACGAGTTTCCGATCGCTATCTGGTTCGCATTTGGCTTGAATCTGGGAAAATACATGGCCCAGGTTCGCTCTCATGATCAGAGGACGATGCGCAAGACATTCATTTTCGTGATCATCAATTCGATAGAGGACGCTCGCAGGGTAGTCCTAAGTGGAGCTGATGCCGTTGTAGTCCAAGGTTCGCACCGCTCCCAACTAATTTCTTTTCTTCTTACTTCCATAGACATCGAGGCGGGGGGACATGGAGGTGTCGATGCTCCACCCCTTTTTGATTTATTGAAAGTAGTCCTGAGCGACATTCAATCGGGCCTTTTGATACTCGCGGCTGGAGGAAGATCAACCGGCGCTCAAATTGCTTCACTGCTCACGATGTGTAGGTAAAACCAGTCACTGTACAGTTACTTCAGCGATTCTAACTCCGCATTCTAACTGCAGATGGCGTTGTACTGGGAACCCGTTTTCTCTTCACACCCGAGTGTGCTTACTCCCCCGCAAAGAAAGACGTCCTGGTCAAAGCGGGCTTTAACGCGACTGTCCGCACCCTTGCTTTCGACGAGGTAAACCGCACTAATGGCTGGCCGCCCAATTGCGACGGCCGTGCAATTACAAATAATATTATGGAGGACTGTAAAGCCGGATTGAGTTTGGAAGAACGTATCAAAAAGTTTGATGAGAGCAACAAGGAGGGCGACAACTCACATCTCATCATATGGGCCGGCGTAGGTGCAAGTTTGACCACCCGTGTCAGTAGGCAGTAGTCTCATGCCACGACACTAGCCAACGGAATTGTACCGTAAAGCCACGACACTAGCCATCAAACGGCTAGCATCGTGGCCGATATACTCCTGTCCGTCCCCATTTGGAATTTAAGCCGTGTCCACCAGCGGCCGTTGCGAATAGCCTTCTCCTCTTCCCCTTTTGGGGAGCTGGCGCATCATGCCGTGGGTCCATTTGATGGATGCGACGGTTAGCGATCCAAACATCTTGACGCCGCGATCAATGACGATCAGATGTCCCCGACGTCGTTGGCGACAATGACGGCCACAATGCCGAAATTCGCTTTAAAAATCGCAAAAATATTGTAGGATACGCAGTGCATATGTATGATACAGTTTACTGGGTAATGAAGCGAAATACAGTCAAGCAGAGACATAACACACCCTTTTCATTCAATTGTTGGCTGCATCCATTTCGGCTCGGTTGCAGCTCAAGCTCACGACTCCTGCACTATGCATTAGGAATGGGACAGGTAAGGGTCGAGCTTGAATATTGCAGTGTGAGTGGTGTGCTATGTCTGAGGACTAGGCTGATGGTGAGGGGTGGGATGTCCGATGAACAGTACAGCCACTGATTGACGTGATCGACGTTCCCAATTTGGAATGATCCCCCTGAAAACCTGACGATTTCGCGAATTGCGGACGCGTGGGGAAGCAATCTCTGCATGAATCTTCCAGATAGCAAGACTTGTCTACGCAAGTATTTTTAGGAAGAGAAATTAGAACGTGACCATTTTTTCTGGTCGAGATTTTGCTCAATTGCTACCTGTAGCAGAAATAATGTTTATCTTTCCGTCGTAGCAATATTTCATTACGTCTTCTTCGAGTAAGAATGTATTTTCCTCACAGGAACACTAAAAAAAATGAATTGGGGGTTGAGCAAAGTCCTGTACGATGATTCAGGCTTCTCTGGGGTCTGATAACCAGGCTTATTTCGTTGCAATAGGATGCATTCATGGCTTGTAAATTCGGATTTATAGACGCCATAATCATGCCTACACACCCATTCAAATTTTGGGATGATCAGAAAAGGTTTATTTTTCACTCAGGAACACCTCTTTTGATGGTTTTCGGTGCATGGAAGGCTCAGACATCGTACTAGTAGTGCCTAGAGTGAACAATAAGGTCGTATGGACCTTCTATTATCGAAAAATCTGGGGTATTTAAACTTCTAGGATGAGCGTTGACACAATGAGCTCGAAAAGTGGGGTAGTTGAGTATTGTTAACCGTAATGAACATGTCACACAAGTTTGACCAATGGCTATATATTGTGAATGACTTAAGTTGCCGGTGTTATTGTTTTTAATTCAAGAAGAAACATCCTATGGAAGCTCTCCGGGATATTCCTGGATTTTTCCTAGCCCTAGCCCTTGCGCTATTGCTCGATTGTATTTTAAGCGCCCATGCAGCGCCGACCGGCCCGCAAGTCCGAACGTCAGTTCGCGACAAGTCAGTTCGCCAGTATGCCATGTCCCGAAAAACCATAACCGACCCGATGGCACAGCATTTACCTTCTTCTACAATATATTGGCTACTTATTTCATCTGTAGGCCAAAATACAAATCAAAAGACGAATCAAAAGGAGTTGATTTTAAGAACTACAAGGGTGCACAAAAGTAAAAGGGGGGCACATTATGTGTGTACAACAGAAAATCACAGCTGCAGTGATATATGTGGCGGTGTGGGGAGTGTGCAAGGGCAACGCGAACGGGGTGGGAGGCACTGCAGCATACGCAAAACTGCGCCCGTGACATGCGGGGAGCGACGGAAAAGGCTGGTAGCGCGGCACGGGTGGGACGGGAAGTGGCGTGTGCCGTTATGCCAGTACCGCAGGAGCAGGGGGCAGGGCGGGCGCAGGTAGCCGAGCGGTGTGGGCGGAACGCGGATTGGTGATGATGGGAAGATAACATGCGCAAATAAATTAGCGCGGGAAACCGGCAAGCCGGGAAGCGCACAGAACGGAACGTGATGGCGCCATCATAGCGTGCATCCAGCCGTGGCTCGGGTATTCGCTAAATTGGGCCGCAATGATCCATCTATTTGCTTCCATCAACATCATAAGTGCCAGGCCAAGCGGAGTTGTCCTAGCCGACGGGTGGCTGGAGTCGTGGATTTACGGTGCAATTCACATGGCTACAGCTGTGTGCCAACAGTCAAATGTTTAGTGTTACGGCTCGTTTGACGAGCACTATTGCACCAGCCGCGGTAAGTATCGCAATCATCATAGTTATTGATTCCGTTTAGGATGTTTTGCGAGATCTACACGCCGAAGCGGTTCTCAAGTTGCGCGCCGCTGCTGGACTGGTAATTTAAATCGGGCTTTTTAAGTTGTGTATGTTATCCAAAGATGTTTCTCCGCTGAAATCCTATATTGCTACATTATACTGTAGCTCCTGCTCCAATCTTGCTTGCCTCGGATTGCGATGCTTTTTTAAAGCTACTAAGCTCCCCGTCAATGTCACGTATCACTAGGGAACCAGGACTTGTTCGGGTTCCAGGTTCCCGGGATGAAACTACCGAATAGTGGCCCGGTATATACGTGGCTCGCATTGACCCATCGCACCACTATTCACTCTCCTTCCTCGCTCGCGGTCCCTTGAATCTGGCCGCTTGATTGCCCACCGGGGGAGAATGACTCGATACGCACGGTTCGTTCAATTTTCTCTGTGAGCCAACATATCAATCATCTCACGGCTTCTTTCTCAGCACCTGGCTTCAAAAGCACGCATCTTATCGGATATCGGTACTCCTCGTAGGCTGCATATTTCTTCTGGCCTTCCTGATGCACTTGGTCCAACTGTTATTCAACAATGGGAACTGGCTGGATAATTTCGCGAGGCAGTCTCCTGCAAAAGCTTCTCACAGAGTTCTCGTCAGTACAACCTTATTCCCCAGCAACGCTCTGGAGCACGAGAATTCCTGGATCGCAGAAAACGAGCGGACAATTAAGGCCCTTTTAAATTGCATCGAGAAATCAAATTGTGGACCGAACCAAGAGCATGGTAGGCTAGACCGTTTCCCGTTCAATACCTCATGTCTCATCCCATTGCTGAGTAATAATTCTTGGTGCTTCGCCGTTCCGTGGCTTATTGGTTGATGAAAACGGCGGCGAAGCTATCTGGGCTAACTCCACGGTTCGATCTTTCCATCTGTTGTGCTCGTCGTATTTGACTAGCAATGATCCAGATCCTCGCATTCAAGAACCTTGGCTACAGCTATCTGTATTCTCTCAACATGGAGAGAACTATGCAGTTGTACTATATGTTCCGAGAACTTGTCACCTTAATTCTCCTCGACGCCTCGGACACTCATTCTTGCTTTCACGATCAAGACTGCATACTCACGGGACACAAGCCGTACGGCATTCCCGCATGGAAATTATTTTCGTTCCATTTTTGGGATTCAGTAAGATACAATTTAGTACGTTTTAATTTCTTACCTCTCTTGCAGCCCGACAACCCGCTAGGACCAAAGTGGACACTCAGTCCAGAAGAGGTGAGTGTTTCTGCTTGCAAGTGTAAATTTTCGGTTAATCCGAAACCAGTATAAACGTGGGTTGAAACTAGCCCAATCGATACGTCTATTAGACATCTTTGCTGTCAACAGAGTCTGGAAACAACTACCTCGGATATAGTATTGAACTTCAGTGCAAAATACAACGATTTATTCCTCATCCAGAGAGGCGGCCGCAGGTCTACATTTTGGCAAAGGATGCAGCTTATTTTGACCCGAAGGATCGCAGCTGGGATCCAGAATATTTCGACCTGGCCTCTGCTGTCTCCGGTGTTGACTTTTTGGCTGGGGTCCGGCAGTCAAAGTTGCCCGAATACTTCCCCCAAAACGTTACGAACATTGGTTTCATGTCTCCAATGCAATTCTACGAGACCCTAGCTAGCTCCGTGTTACTTGTCGGAATCGGCACTCCCTTCACGTACGCATTTTTCTGGGAGATCCATTCTGCCTCATAACATATCTTGCCAGCTCTCCGACCCCATATGACGCCTTATGTCTGGGGGTCCCGTTTTTAAATCCAATCTACCAAGTACGTATTACGGCTCTCGGGCTTGTTCTATTCAGCCAGCAGTTTACATAGTGGGATGTCAATAATCCGAACGACAGAACACAATGGCATGCACAGCATGGGACATTGAAGTACTTGGATCCTCCCTACGTCTACAATGTGTTCAAGGGGGACAAGGATGGCTTTGTTCAAGCCATCGCTGACTCCATTGCCCATCCAATAGAGAGGTCTGTATTTTGTGTTCGAATCGATGTCTCTGTTAAAATGCCAATCAAGTTTCGTTCTGGATGCAATGAGAATGCGCTCCGTGGAAAATCGACTTGCAGCCATCCTCGAGACCGAATGGAAGGAGGAAGCAGCAACTCTTCTTTCAGAACGTCAGGTTTCTGGAGTTGGCCCTGTGAGTTCCACACACTCCCCGCATTCCGAAATTTATAGCAAGCTTAACAGCTTTTCACGCTGTAACTAAGTATACTTTGCAATTCTACACATCAACTGTCGCACGAGGACTAAGAATACAACCTGTGGGCACGCCGTCGTTCATTCGTCTGTAACAATTGGAATTATACCTAATGGAAATTCAAGTCCGTCATGTTATTCAAGTAACCTCGCTTTGGCGGAAAGCTCTGCAATTTTGGTGTCAGAAATCACTACTGTTGTACGTATTCTTGGTTTCCAAGAAGTGTGGTCGCGACATAGGGTGATCCGAGTTTCGACCGTCGGACCCCTTGGGATAAGACTCCGAGCGAGGGTCGCGTCCAGGTCGGCCCTCGTCTGATTGGTGAAAGCTAGGAAGTGGGCTTCCCCGAGAGCGGCGTCCTCCGCTGAGAAATTCACCCCCGGGTGATTGAAGAAGCCAGGCTTGATAATCTTGATGTTGTAGTCTTCCGGCATCTTGGTGTAGACGAGGAGGAGGTCCGAGCGCGGGATATTGGGAAAGTCACGATCGGATTTAAAGATGGCAGGCCACGCACGAAGTACCAGAACCTGTACTGAGGCTGGTAGATCAGCGCTCAAAAGCTCCATTCTGCCCAGCGACATGATGGAGAGGTAAGCGAAGCCGGCGTCCTGCCGCCACCCACGAGGAATATTTGTGAGCTGTGGAGCTTTGTCGCTACTGAGATGCGAAAAGAACATGTCGACGATACCCAAATCCATGAGGGTCGAAGCCTCGGCGCCTGTCCACACTGCTGAGAGGTCTAGCAAGGCTGCCAGCCCTTGCGCATTTTGGAGCCGAGCAGCCTCGACGACTCGGAACTGTGTTGAAATTAGCCGGACAATACTCAGAAAGGGGAAGAAAGTACCGCACGCGGAGTCGCTTTGGCTTTGATCAAGATCCCAGCACACTGTTGAGCGTTCATGATGCCTCGAGTCTAGCTAGAAGGAGATGTGACACCGAGTCGGATCATCATGTCACCCAAATGTCACCTTTTTCTTTTTTCAGCTCCGCCGCCACCCCGCTCAGATTCCAGAAACTGCCCCTCCTGCCGCCTCCGATTTGCCACCATTCTGTCCTTGGTCGCCGAGTTCAATGTGTCACTCTCTATACTGATTATTTACCCCTTCAGAGGCCCTTCTGACGTGATTGAATTACCTTCGGCCCTTCAAGTTGTCACAGTGACTAAGCGCTCAGTCGACTACAGACCAGTCAGGCTATATTCTTCAAAATAAAAAACATGCCCTCACTAGATATCTATCTATACATATATATTATCAAACTTCCGCTGGCTCAAGGAAAAATTTGAAGTTCACCGGTTTGACCATCTTTGTAGATTTAAAGCATACGACTAATACAGAATCTCTTCACTCCATAGCGTCCCATAGTCCTTTATACTGCTTGTAGATATCCCAAAGCCGGCGACGATTCCTCATGGAATTATCCTTGGCGCAGCGTGCGAGAAACCGCGAGAATGGGAATTCCCTTAGTCTCTCCTAGACAGACTACAATAACTCGTACCTCGCTAGTTGTAGGTCTGTTATTTACTTGGTGTTGATGTACGTCGATCAAAGTTGTTATATAATCATCGGAGTTTGAACCTTTCGCGATATTACAGAGAGCCGTGGTTGGGTTCTTGTAGGCGATTTTTTCTGATTTTCGGGCATGATTAACCGAAACAAACATTTTTCTCTCCCAAATCTCGGGTGGGATGCATGCAAATTCGATTGGCAGATTTTGGGCCAAGTCCGCACGTGATGGTTACGCTCAAGAGGCGGGCACCGGGAGATGCCGAGAAACGTACCGACTTCCGCCACCGGTCCGATGTCCCGGATTTCGGCTTTTGCGCCTTCCCTCTCGCCCTGGGGCAAAAATAATCGGTGATGACCTCCCCATTGTCATATGCTCTCTACAAGATGGTCGATTTTATTTTTGAAATGGAGAAGAATTGAAGCCACTAGGAGCATTTGATGGAATTCCCATATTTGGAGTGGCAAATGATGGCACCTCAATATCTCACGAAGAAGCCTCCCTAGCCAAAATCTGACTGCGCCTAGGGGGACTTACAGTGGGTTTGGCTATCGATTGGCATTTTTGTTTGTACTTTTTGAATCACCCAATCTTGAAATCAAGGTGTTAGAAATTTTAAAACCGTCACCCTAGAAAAGTGTACTCCCAAAAAAATTTTTTTTTTTTTTGCAAACCTCATTTATACACTGTATCTAGCCATAGGAGGTTGATTTTAAAAATTCCGGAACTGCCCCACCTCTTGGTTACGCTCAGCTATTTTCCCAGCCAAGGACAAAGGGGAAAGTGGTTGTACAGCTCAGAAATAGAGTGAATGCGATTCAGAAATGCTTTTGCCTCTTAGGTTTTTCCCTCAGTCCACAGAACAGGGCTCATGCACTTGGACCGTCATTCAAACTCCGATGATTATATAACAACTTTGATGGCCAATACACAGGGCGCGGTAAACACGGGACTAGAATTCCCTCGAGTCGAAGGGGGACATATTCACATCTGCGGTGGGTGCCTATCTGCCCTCCCCTAAAATGGCCACTATCTCCTGTGCCATTACGGCGGCAGTTTCTTCGGCTGGATTCAAGTCGGCGTCATAATCGTGGTCAGTGGCATCGAAGTAGTTGGGCCCGGCGAAGCTAGGACAAAGCGCGGAAAGGAGACAGAGGTGTTCCTCCTTCATTCTTTGGGTCTGAGTCCGACTAAGGAGGCGGAGATTATCGAGAATTATAGTGCGCCCACAGAGGAAGACCGATGCTGTACGTGGCTTCCTCGCAGCCTCCAGAAACCGCCCCATGATCTATCGCATTCAACAATCCCGTGATTTCCGCGACAACATGGCGACAACTGTCACACTGCCTCTATACTCAAGGAGGTCGGCTGTAGATCCATTGAAAACTGGACTCCTCGCCATAGGAGTGAGTTCAAGCTTACACTTTTAGCTCCGCCGAAGTAGTACCAGCCATGCACGACTTGCATTAACACTTTTTCTACAGGTTAATTATTGCTACCAGTACTGGGAGCCCACCACTGAACATCTATCCATTGCTCACATACCGGTTCCAAAAGCCGCGCTCCATTAAGACCCCGTCGAAAGAGCGAAATATTCTAAATACCGTTAAGACCCCGTCCGATGAACACACGTATGAACAGCTCGGGACCGTCCTGGTGGCAACGGAACGCCCACAGCAATAATAATAATAATTAGTCCCAGCCGATAAAACAGGTAAATTACCTTGCTGACATCCTTGTCTGGTACCACCCACTTTCTTCGATCTTACCCGGCTATGTTCTGGAAGCATACAAGTATTTTCATCGCTCTCTGGTTTTGCAGGAACCTATTGGCCCATGCCAAGCCCCTCTCCATCTCCTCCGGCCGTGTATTATATATTATTTTTATTTTGCCGCAAACTCCGAATTTTCAGCACGCAACGGCAATTGATTGATTTTTCGAGTTATACGCCAGGATGGTACCTGGTTGCTGGCAACCGCCAGTGACTATTGATGGCCGCCACTAGCCAGCGGGCAATAGTGGCTGACAAAACCCGATCATGCCTTCGATCTTCCTGTCTCTATTTCTACTCTATTACACATAGATATTCAGCGTATTTGGTCTGTAAAGGAAACCGGGATTGGGCGGATCCGGCTCTTTAAGCACGAGTTGATGAAGGAAATTGAAGTAGTGCTACTCTCCAAGCAACCGATGAGAATAAAATGAAATAGAAATAAGATAGGATTGGGCTAAAACCCTATATAACCAACTATGATCTTGTCACCAAACAGCTTTACACTGAATTAGTGGATCTTCAGCGTGGCAGAGAGGTATCCCCAATTTGCAGCTACAGTACGCTACTGAACAGTTAGTTCGATGCAAATGCTGAGTGAGCAAGCGGCATCACTTTGGTTCACACGGAGAGTGAGGAGACAGATCTCCAACTGGATTGTAGGAGGCAAAGCTTGTCTTGACAGGAAGGAAAGCCTCCCTTTATATATGGTAGTCTATGGAATATTCTATGGGACTCGAGTCAGAGTCAGAAGATGAATGACTAGGAATGACTCATGCCCGAGACGATGATTGGATGTGAGATCCATGGCTGATTTTTCCTTATTATGAAAACTATGCCTTTATGCGAAAAAGTGGATGTGAGATCTGTTGGCCGGCGGAGGATCGTAGAGTGAGGGTGGGGTGCCAGATCTCTCATTTAGACCCAGGCTTACTCAGAACGAGGATTGGATGTGAGATTCATGGATTATTTTGCCATCTGCGGCCACTCTTATTGCGAAAAGGCACGGTATTACGAGAAGAAGTGGATCTGAGATCCATTGGCCGGCAGAGGATTGTAGAGTGAGGGTGGGGTGCCAGATCTTTCATTTAGATCCATGGCTGATTTTCCCAGTCATGGCCAGTCATATTGCTAAAATGTGCGCTGCTAAAACCATTGTTCTCCTCAATCTGTTAGAAAGAGTATTTCACATTTTTCATTCTGATTCTTGGTTTAAGCTGCCAGAAAAACATTTGAATTTTTCACTTACATTCAAGCTGGGAAAGGCAATAATAAATAATAAATGACATGTCTTTTTTCATTCGTATTTCAGTGAAAAAAGTCCAGAAAAAGAAGGTGAAATTTGTCTTCCCCATTTTTCACTCTTCTGAACTAGAACTGTACAACCCGGACCTTTCCTGGCGTGGATGGTGTCCTAGCCCAAGCTCATTAGCAAGACGGTGACCCAGAATCACTGCAGGGGTTCATGCATCTTTCAGACCCAAAAATGGCTTTCAAAGAGGTCTACCATTCTTGTTCATTTTTGGGGGCACAGGGGAAAAAAGCCAAAGATGTCGAGTGTTTTCTTCATTTTCCCTCTTGATAGAAGATTTTTTGACTAATAAAGCGGCTTTGCAGAATTTCTTCCAGTCGAGAATTGATTCTATTCATAATACCAAATATTGATTGAACAATGGGCCCCATTGTCCATCCAGTCTTTCATGCTCCAATAATGTTTCATTTCACTGCGTTTCAAGGGCGGGTCGGCAGAGTCTGTTGACCTGAGCGGACGTCAGTGGATCTGTGCCGACCCGGCGCGGCAACCTCTGCCGAGCCTTGATTGGTAGAAGTGTGCCGACCTGGGTCGACACTCTGCCTACCCCTCTGCCGACGAGCTGCACACAAATATTTTGCGCCACTCCCAGCTTCCAGACTTCCACCAAAGCTGGTCCCTAGACCGATTTGGGTCCTCCAAATGCATTGAGAATGGTTGCGAGACGCAATTTCTTACGGCAGAAGCTTCCCGAAGTTCCAGAAGTTCGGGTCTGCCGAGCTCTGCCGACGGGGATCGGCAGAGTCTCTGCCGACGAGGCCTTGAAATGCAGTGTTTGTGCCACCAAGAAACAAACATTGTTTCAATAACCCTTTAGCCCTATTTTGACCACTGAAAGAGACACTGGCAAAAGGGAGAAGACAATCTTGCATTTTTCATCTTATCTTTGTCACAAGCCCTAAATTTAGCGAAACAGGTAGACATCTTTGAACCTCATTTTTGGGTCACAAAGATGTGTGGACCCCCGCAGTGAATGGCTTGTAGAAGACATTATCAACAAGTGCTCTCGCCGCAAGGGAAAACAATACCTTGTCCAATTTGTGGGTTATGGCAATCACTGGCTCCCCGGCCGTGAAGTCGCCGAATTCGAGGTCCTCGACTGAAGGATTGAAGGATGGTCCTGGGTTTTTCTCATCACTCTACTTACTGTTCGTTTCTGGTCTGCAGAGTGATTTCCCCATAGAGACACCCACGGAGCATTGTATAGGTAATTTCTATTTCATTTGGATGGGAAGGTGATATCTCATGGAGGGGAGCAAGGGGGTGTCGGCATTCAAGATTAGCATATATGTAGGGTCAGAATTTTTTTTTTTCAACCCAACCTGGGCCTCAGGCATCACTACAAGGGCTGTCTCTGACATTAAGACAGAGTTGACTTTATCATCAATTCCTCAGCTTGGGCAAAAGAATAGTGGTGTGCCTAGATAATTATTGTTTGGGGGAAAAAGAATGGAGAAGACAAATTCAGGTTGAGGACCAAAAGGGCCTCCACGGGGATTCGAACCCCGGGCCACCTGCAGAGTTGCCACTTACGTAATCAGTGCTCCCAAAGCAGGTATCGTACCACTAGACCATAGAGGCATGAAGCTTTATTCTCAGCTTTTGTCACCTAGTGACCCACGACGGAGTAAACAAAGCCACAACGTTAACATCTAAGCACAAATGCCATATTTAAAATACACTATTCTCACATGACTATCTTACAGCACCAGCAAAATACCATAAAGATTTGGTTGCAGAGATCTGCATTCAATGTCGGGCACCAGCAATGCTGGTTCAATTTCAGCCTGAGTGGTTTCTGTTTCTTTTTATTTCTCATCCGGAAAAATATGTCCAGGCTCACCCCACTCAATATCACTGCCTATGCAATGCAGAAATCAATTCCTTTTCTGACAGTTCAGTTTATTTATCCCCACTCACATGTTGGATCTATCACTGGTTGGGTACTTCACTGAGTTTTTCAGTGAAAAACTTCCTCACAGTCATTGGCAGTACCGAAGGTGCGCCAAGAAAATTTCCATTTTGAGCTGATTTTGCCGGTATTCAAATTATTTGTATCTCAGCGAGTTCTTATTTATGTAAATGACCTAATAACTGGCTAGAATTAATTGGCTACTTAATTTATGCACAATTAGTCATAGAGCTAAAGTAGTAAGAATGTTTTATTCTCTGAGAAACTGGGTTTCTAAGTGAGAATCTGCGCTGGCATGCCCAAATGACATGTGAATAATCTGGCCTTTTCATTGACAAATGTTGCATCGGAAGCAGTATGATATAAGGATGCACATGGGGCATACTCCAATGAGTATTTCACCGCTTCCACCCTGAGGTTCTTGTTCGAAACAAGGTACTGCTCTGTGATCTTGCTATCTTTTCCCACCCAACAAATTTCCTTCCGCCCTCGGGTTCAAAATATACTGAATGAACGCAGTATGGTGTACTTATGCACATGGGGTGTACTTCAGTCAGCTTCCACCACTTCCATATGACGGTATTTATCGCTATTTGATATGAGTACTCAGGTTCGAACACCGTAGACCACGCAACCGCTCCCAAATTTGTACTTCTGTACTACAACCGTACATCGTAACGGTGTACAGTCGAGAGAGCACTAGTCACGTAATAAACGGTAAAAAAAGCTTTTATACTTCCTCCCCAAGGGCCGTGTTCAAATCAAAGTACTACTCTGCGCAGACGGTTAGTACCTTTTTTAGTATCCTCCAACTAATTCCCCTCGCACTCAGTCATCAACAAAACGTTGAAATGAAAGCAGTTATCACAATGCACACGGGGTATTATTAGCTCCGATCGAGTGCATTCACCCCGAAGCAGTGATGTTCGGGTCGGGTCGGGTCGGCCAAGCCCGGGCTTTGGGTCGGGTCGGGATGGGCTTGGGCTCTAAGACATCCTGAGCCCGACCCTGCCTTGTGTCTTGGGCCTGGGTTGGGTCGGGCTTGACTGTATTGCTTTCCCCACAAGGCATACAGTAAGTTTTTCAGTGATGAGATAGTTTGTTGTGTTGCTCCTTACCTCCCTTGAAGCCTCGTTAATATTCTGGGGTTGTAAATGACCTGTGGGACTGATCCAGATGATAGTTGTGGATCAAAATATCGGGATGCTCCTTACTGGGGACACGGCCTCGGGAAAGACGTTAGTGATGCCTAGAAGTCTAGAGGAGAATTTTGGCAAGTCCTAAGTCACATAGAATTGAAGTTCCTCACCAAAACTTCACCCCATGGGATATGTACACCCACCCGGGCCCAGGCCTGGGTCGCAGGTCGGAGGAAATCCTGAGCCCAACCCTGAGCCCAGTCTGAGCCCAATTTGGGTCGGGCTTGGGTTGGGCTCAAAAGACCCGAGTCTTGGGTCGGGTCTGGGCTCAAGCCCAGACCCGGCACATCACTACCTCGAAGTCCCTCCTTCCTTTTTGCATCTTGTTACTCCTCCCACTCATTTTTCCTCCTCTTGTCCGGGTTCTAAATATACTGAATAAACACAGTATGGTGTAGTTAGGGATCGCCGCTAGCTGTAAATATATATATATATTCTTCTATTCGACTTGTGTCACTGGTCTTCAACCTCCGCCTCAGATACATCTTGAGTCCGAAAAGGAACAGTTGACTTCAGCCAGCAATCCCCTGGCTCATATCTTCTCATTTAATTTTTGTTTTCACGGAGTCAAGACGAAGTTGAGCATCTGAGGCGTTACATCAAACAGCAACAGGAGAAAATCACAAGGGGGTAACGTGAACGGCGATGTCTGCATAAATTAGTACGTATAGATCACATCAGCCGCTAAAGGCACTGGCAGATGCGGAAACCGCTCTGCAGCCAGACCTTTACAGTAATAGTGTGACGGTGTCTAAAGCGCACACGATCCCAGCGAAAACTGAACATGCTTGGGCTCGGAGAAGATGAAACATAAACGGGGACGCACTCCCCCGACGCTGTTCCCTGTTTAAGTCGGAGAAGATGAATAATCATATTGCAGCCTGGAAGTGCAGGAGGAAGTCCAAGAAAATAGGATTGTGAAGAGCTTGTTTCATTGTTTAGGGTACACGCGCACGTCAAATAGCCGCATGCCAACAATTATGCCTCACCCGCCGTCGGCGTGCACGTGCAAAATGACTCGTAGTCAACGGCGGAATGGTACTCTCGAATTCGATATACGCGGATCGCGAATCGGTATCAATCCTGGTGAGATCATAGCTCACTGATGGGCGACATCAAGGTGGCGAGACACGAGAAGGATAACATGTAAGAGGGTAAACATACCGATTTGATCGTGGGTATTCGTAACCAGGAACCACCTTTGTGCGATGAGGGCAACGCACCCCATTGCCGGCCCAGTACAGGAGAATAGTAAGATCTGCAGCAGATGATAAGGTAGGTGTCATTTAAAAAGGTCTGTGCATTTGAACGGCATTCTGAACGTGATAACCACAAGTCATATTACCCGCCGAATAGAGCTCAAGAGAGTTTGACCTAATTAGCGCTGCGCTGGTAGGGCGTATTGAACTGGGGAACCACTGTTTGCCTCGTTCCCAGGGTGTTGGTTATCGATGTAGACGCGATAGTGGCGACGCTGTTCCCCCCGATCTCGGGCGGCGCGAGGTTCAGCGACACCACTGCCCCTGGTGCGAGCGTAGCCTTCTCGGCCGCGAAATCGTCAATATCCACAATGCTTCCAGCGCCGTGCGTGTTGTCAACCGGATGAATAAATTCTCTGGCATCTGTGGGTACCCGTGCGGCGGATCTTCGTTCGAGTCGGATTACCTTGGCAGCATTGCGAGTTAGTCACTCGTAGACAGACACTTTTAACAATTGAAGCTCGTACCTTTGTCGTACCTCGCTTGTTAAAATTACGAGCTCCTATAAGCAAATGTATAAGAGCGATGATGCGAGTGGCTCTTTCATTTTCACACTTAAGATTGCCTCGTCGGATTACCTTGGTGGCATTATGAGCTCCTATGAGGAAATAGTATATAAGCGCGATGCTTTCGTTTTCGCTTCCTACAAGCTCCAGTATGGCAAGCTGTCACTGCGGCTCAGAACCCGCGGGTCAAATTGAAGTCCAGGATAGCAAATACGCGACACAACCTCAACTGATTCGTACCTGGGATTATCACTATCTAGTATTTCGTGATCAACACTCACCAATGAGATTTTTGCTGTGTGGAGACGGCGGGTGCAAAACCACCAAAGCCAACATCCACCAGATGTTTCCCGGCCTCCGCGTCCTCCCTCGCCCCGAGCCTGATTCTGCTAGTGGTATTACGAAGGACGCGCACGACGCCTGGGCGGTGGAATACCAAGGGCTGGGTCATGCTCTGGGTACCACAGGTGGAGGTGAGTGAGCTTATGGGACCCCCGTGCGCAATACTTAATATTTTGTTGAATTCAGACTACGCCGGGGTTGAGAGCTACATTGGTGCCAGAGATTCGTGTGCCCTTGTGGAATTGGCTAAGCAACAGTGAGAATTTATAGCGGACCGATACGGATGTACTATATAGCTCCTAGACCGAGAGACCGAGACATCTTGAGGGCATGGTGTTGTGTAAGTCATTTTTGCGCCGTTCAAGTTCTGCTCCGATGTGAGGGAGAGCGCGAGCCAACTGCTTGAAATCGGGCTACGACTCACGAGAAAGGGCTAAAGTAGACAGCCGCGCCATGTAACGGCGCTGGGCTGCGTGCACACTCGGTACTCTTGCAATAGATTCAGGACACCGGCGGCCTCGGGGCGGGCAAGGCCGACACTACGGCCGTCGCGGTGGACGTGGCGGCCGCGCATGCGCATCGCGGGCGGCGGCGGGGGCGAGAGCGTGATGGGGAGCGTGGCGGTGAGGGGAGCGGCTCCCACGAAGGGTCAGGAGGAGCCAGGAGCTGCGCTGTTTTGCCGGCGTGGGGGTGATGTGGCAGCACGCCCTTCTTGGAGGAAGGGCGGGGCGAGAGGACTTGCGCGGACTGCTGCGAGGAGGGCGAGGGTCGCAAGGATGGTGAGGGCGAGGCGGAGGGAGGCCACCAGCAGCGCTAAATGCGGCGAGGCGGAGAGAGTACCAGCAGTGGTGCATCCGAAAGGTGACTCGCCGCCGGGGTCCCCCGCCCTCATTGCATCCCCGAGATTGCTGTGCACCTCGCGTGCAAGTGCGTACATACCGCGAATGAAGTATTACTTGCGAGGGAGATGCATAAACGTTATCTAATAATCAGAGTGAAGCGTCCGAGTCGACACGGTGTGTGCCAGGCCACGGCGACCGGCCCATGCCGGTTGACAGCAACCAAGTGGTAAAGTCTGCGTCTGTCTATTGCTTAGATTTTGAAAACCCATTCGCCTTTGAAACAAATTTTAACCTGTTCTTAAAACTTGAACATATAGGGGGTAACCGTGCCCCTAGGTTACCTCGCTGGTTACCCCCGCGTAAGCTTGCCGAGGTACTTAACCAGCCCAAATATACTTAAGTATGACTATTACGAGATACTTGGAGTACTACTCCGGGTCCCGGAAAGATCCGGCTGATGGAGACACGTAATGCCGTCGCGTCGACGCGCTTCCAACGCGCTTCACCGTTTGAGCCAATCCGACGTGTTTTGGGCAATTTATAAACGCATACACATGTGTACACATGCTCTGAGCTTGCGGAGCCACTTTACGGCCTATTACGAGCCATAGAGAGCATAAAATCGAGCAAATTCTCGAAATAGTGCCTATAAATTGAGGTATTGAATGAAATAAAATGGCTGCGGGGACGCTGCGAGCCTGAAATGATGTACTGTCGTGTATTGAGAAATTATATTGAGTTTCAAAGGCACAACGACCCATTTTACATTTTTTACAGCGCATACTAGTGAAATATTTGGGCCTGAGATCCCACTGATACTCTAGATAGGATTCTTGGGTGATTCTTGAGGGAATAAACATATTTCATCACTCTTTCAGTACTTTCCATCAACTCTTTTGCCTGCTCAAAAAGATATTGGTCCACCTTTAACTGATGCTTCCCAGGTGAAATTTTGTATTGAACTTGCAATTAAACCAGGTTTATGAGTGATATGCCTTAGGAATACACTGGGACATTTTAGGCCAGATTTACGAACATACCAGATACTCTCCAGAGCTGGAAATCGCAAGAATAAATTGTGCATAATTGAACATGCACAATTGTGACTGTGAACACCCTCCGATCAAACACTTTTTTTTAATGTGTTCAATCAACGTACAAACACATTATTCAATCGAACATTCAGATATTTGGCTGGGAAAATGATAGTTTGGCTAGTGTTCAATCACAGATTGAACATGTTCAATTGGGAATCCTTCAACTGAGATGTTCAATGTGTTCGATTGTGAGGCCTAATAAGGTAATTCTCCTTGATTGGGAGTACGTTCAGCTAGGTAACCGGGCTGTATTTGAGCCCCTCTGTTTGGTGGGCAAATATCAGTGTGGGGTAACCGGGAGGTCACCACGGGGGTCACCACGGCCAAGGTATATGTGATTCATTTGGGTACCCAAATGAACTAATTATGTGTAGGATTGAGGTTACCTGAAATGGGAACCAATTGGTTTCAGCGCTGCCTAAACTGCTTCTCAAACCAATGGTTTCGGTGTTGTTTTCTTAAGCACCAACACTAACCATTTAGCACCAATTTCGGTTCAAATGATTCCATCAATTTTCCAGTGTGTGTGTTGCTAAGCTTATTATAAGTGGTTGACAAGGGCTCACAATAGAAGGCTCTTATAAGCTTAAATCTAAATTTGCGACATGTAGGCCGTTTCGAGCCCAACAAAAACAAAGTGCCAATCAATTGAGAATAGTTCGGCACGCTTGTGGTGTCACAGCATCTGGGAAACGCACATGAGTACTCACAGAGAGCCCATAGATCAGTAGAGAGGCATGTCTCCCCTATGCAGTGAAGAGTCTGCATGGAAAGCAGGCGCTTTGTGTCATCGGCAGTAACTTCGGGAAAACTACCCAATGCCGCAACTGGCGGACTGGAGTGTTTCAAAACAATTCAAACCTTGCATAATGTACGACCTGGACGCGGAACTAATTCTGTGTGGGGTTACAAATGAATTCTCGTCCTACGAGCCCCACACCAACGCCGCGCCTTGGCCGAAACGAGGTGCCTGGGCCCTGGTTACGTTCTGCGGGAGTGACAATTGTTCGATTTCCGTTATGTCAAATCATGGGCAAGAATGAAGAATGCATCTGCCTGATGAACTCGGTGTTTGACGTAGTCTTGGTGCAGCGTATTTTTGTCGACCGTAGAGGATGAATAAAGAAAGTACTAGGACTCGGAGAGCGAGGAGATTGATACAAGACAATCTTCCCGCCTTCTACAATGTGCAAACTTCCTTATCTGTACGCAGCAAACTCAAGTTTTAATCATTGTTGGGCCGTGTTCCACGTTCCGTTCCCGGTGAAACGGAGTTAGGTAAGGGTAATAGCATCTATTATTGTTCCTCCGCAAGAATGGACAGCATTCAACAGAGCGCTGGCCCTCGTAATGGTCTGCTTACTTGTCGCCTTCTGTTGCGGATAGAGTTCTCCGATGTACCACTCTTTGAGGGTGGGAATTTTGTCCGACAGTGGGCTATATAAACGGCTCGGGTAGCACTGCAATTTTTCAACTGCCCACCCCAGTCAGTCGTAACATGTTCTTCTTCATCAGCTCTCTCCTCACCGCCGTTTCTGCCGTTTCCGCCGCCACTATCATTGGGCGCGCCAATGAAGGCACTGGTAACTACGCTTTTCTACTGCCCGAATGTCTGCTCACCACGCTGCAGCCACGTTGGCCGAATTCAATGTGGGCTACGTCAGCTGCCCGTGCCGACCCTCCAACGGCCCCTTGGCTGCATACATTCCTCCAGCGCTGGTTGGCAGCCATCAATGCTGCCAAGGCCCCGAGATAACCATTACTTGTACGCTCCCTACGGCTACTTTTCCTCCTTCCAAGTTGTGCTGAAACTTTCCATAGACAAGGGAAAAGTCCGTCCCCGCGGTGTTCAGTGGGTTCCTCACCTGCGACGGGTGTAACGAGGGTCAAGATATCTATCTCAGTCCAGTTGCCTTCCAGCAGCTCGAGGACAACGCGAACCAGACGACACTTTCTGGCGTTACTTGGTCGTTCTGATCATGTAACTTGGAATTATGAAATATTTATGAGCCATCGTACTAGACTACTAGTACTACTGCTGCGTAGCTATTATGGCGACCAATAGAATTCCGGTTCCAGTTCCACGAGCCTTGTCGCTCACATATATCCTAGTTATCTGAAACCCTGGAAGAAAGCAGGAAGCGGAAGCGGACAGGTGGTGGACAGATCCTTGGCGCCCTCGGGTGATCATGAGAAGCCGGCGGCGGTGCATCGTAACTCCAAGTTGGAGGAAGAAAGAACGAGAATCAGGCTTAGCGGCTTCGCCGGCCGACGACTCAGATAGTTGCAATTCTTTCTGAGATTCAGTCACTCGTTGCTTCAAGTTCAGCACGCGAATGTTCAACTCTATGCCAACTTTCAAATTGTACAAGGCTGTTTTTCTTTGGCAGGCCAGCCTGAGGTGCGGGTGACCCGTGGTCCCCCCCCCCAACCGTCCATCCAGGCTGTCACTCTACGGTATGAAGGGGAAAAATGTATAATCGAACAAATAGCTCCATGTAGGGGATGACGGGCACCTGTCAAAATGAACACTTTCCCTAATATCCATGGCGGCTAGTCAACATGTCTCCGTCAGCGTTCCATGCTCCAGCCTGTCGCCGGAGAATGTAAACGGCGCTCCAAGGGGAGTCAGAAGCGGCGGGGTTTTGACGCCGGTGTGGGGGGTGACGTGGCAGTTGCCTGTTCGAGCTGGACTGGCGTCTGCAGGCCTTTCTTGGCGGAGAGGAGGGGCGAGAGGACTGCGCGGATTGCTGCGAGGAGGACGAGCGTCGCGAGGACGGTGACGGCGAGGCGGAGGGAGGCCACCAGCAGCAGAGAGGCGGAGAGAAAACAAGCGGCAGTGTGCCCGAAAGGTCGCTCGCCGCAAAAAGGCTTGCCCTCGCCCTCACTGCTCCATCCCGAGCTGACTGTGTGCAAGTGCGCGCGGTGTCAGGCGGCAACGCGTCCGACGCGCTGCCAGGTATTTAGCTGCGGGGACATGCCGTTGAGGAGGCATTACTTGCGAGGGAGAGATGCATTAACGTCGTCGAATAAACGAAGGGAAAGTGAGGAAACATCGTCACCTCTGCGTCATTTTGTTCCCACGGTTTAGTATCGCTTTCAACCGAGTTGAGTTTCCGGTAGAATCAGCGTCTGTCTAACTTTACATTAATGAAATATTGAAAGCCTAGTCGCCTTCGAAACAAAGTTAAACCTGTTCTTACAACTTGAACATATACATGCATGTCTCAGAATTTTTCAAGAAGCTCAACTCAACTCTGTCCTTTCCAAGTCATTCAAGCAGAAAATCCTCGACTCCGTCCCAGTCACCAACTCGCATAGTATTAGCAGTATGGTGTATTGTGCACGCGGACCTTCATTGTCCTTGACTCCTCTCCTAATGATATGTCAGCCCGAGGTCCTTGTTCGTACCAAGATACTGCTCTAAATCTACGTTTGGATCGCTTTGTTTTCTACCCCGACTATTCCAAAATGTTGCACCGGACGCAGTATGATGTAAAGATGCACATGGGGCATACTTCAGTTACTATTCCGCCGCTTCCACCTCGAAGCTCTTGTTCGAATCACGGTGCTGCTCTTTCTTTTTCCTCTCCAAACAAATTTCCTTCCGCACTCAGCCGGGAAAAAATGCAGCAATAAAAGCAGCATGGTATAACAATGCACACGGACACTTATGCGAGCAAGAAACCCGGTTCAACCCGAGGGCCTTGTTTGAATCAAGGCACTGCTTTGGGCACTCCTCTGTAGTTTTTTGGCTCATCCCACTATTTTTCCTTGCACTCGGCCGGGCTCGACATGCAGCAATGAAAGCAGCATTGTGTAATTATGCACATGGGCACTTCTTGTGCGAGCAGGAAATCAATTCAACCCGACGTCCTTGTTCGAACAAGGTGCTGCTGTCTGCATCTTCCGGATTCTTCCTCCTTCAACAAATTCTAAATTGAAATTAGCACTCAGGTCCGGAATGTGCAATGAACGCAGCATGATGTAACAACAGGGAGGATGTCGTGCGCTTTATAACTCACTCTCAAGCCCGAGTTCGAACCGGGGTGCGCTGTTGTCCAGATCAGTATTTTTGCCAACCACTAATTTAATTTCGCCTAACACTCTGGTTATACAGGATTTATTGTGGCCGATGCGAACAGCTGGTGCGTACATGAATCTATTATACATAAATCCAAAATTAATCATAGTTCTTGCATGATCGTTGCTCCCGCTCCCGCCATGTTCTTGCTGGTTCGAGCAAGGTTCGAGTCCAGCGTGACCCATCCGCCAAAAAACAACCTACTTTTTTCCCCCTCCTTTCAATCTCAATCCATTTCCAACCATTTCTTGTGAGCATGGAATTCCCGAAGAAGGAGGGCGATTCTCTGGCTCGGATGAAGGACTTTCACCAGAAAATTGTATTTTTTCGTAGGCTAGAGCTTCGAGTGACCGCAGTAGCACCATCGAGGCTTTGGGCCAAAGCGGTTCTTTACCAGCTTAGTTTTGTGCATGCTGGTTCGACTCGAGCCTCAGCCATCCCCATAAAACCTTGTCACTTTTCTCCTCCCTTTTCAATCAATTTCTTTGTAGATTTCATGCCGTGAATCAGATGCCATCAAGTCATCTCGCCTCTGAAAAGAAACAGTTCACTCCTGCCACTAATTCTTTGATTCATATGCACAGGGTCTCATTTAATTTTTAATTTTCGTGAGCAAAGGACATGCATTTTTCAGGTGCCCTGGGTATGGTCAAAATGATACCATGAAGGCTCCGCTGCAAAGTGATTCTGCATCTGCATTAAATGTTGGGGAATGGTCGGATCTGTGCAGACATGGCTGGTTCGACTCCAGCCCGAGCCATAAGGTGTATAGAGATCTGTTTTTTTCTCTCTCATCTCTCACACATCCTAGAGTATCAGACCCCCGGAGAAAGAGACGGGAGTCTCAGACTGGAATGAGAGCTACTTTTTTAAAATTTAAAATTTGTTTCTATTGAGTCCAAGTTCAGGGAAGGACCGACGTAATTGTGTGAAGGCTTGGTTGCAGAGTGGTTTTCTGCATCTGCATTTACTAGCTGAGTTATCTTGAGTTTATGGAGACATCGCTGGTTCAACTCCAGCCCAAGCCATACTATATCACGCTAGAGAAATCAGTGAATAGCGGCATTCACACACCTTAAAAATGGGGCTTTGTGTGCCTGGGATCGAGGATAGGCATGTTATGGACCTGTGAGGCATTTTTGGCCGATTTGTGGTGGGTTGGTGGAGGCCTCAGAAATTTATTTTCGGCGGCAGTCCAAAAGAGGTAAATATCAGGAAGCGGACCAGGCAGCCAAATCGTGTATTTTTCCATTGATAACTGCGACGAAACCGCTTTGATACATGAAGGGGGAACCAATACACCGTCTAACATATGCAAATTCTTGGTAGCGCGAGTAGTATTGGTAGCAATATTAACTTCTCCGCTGTGCATGTTGTCGAAAATCATGCTGATTGATGAATTGCGGCTAATACATCCCTGATGTGCATTGGGGGGACCAAAATATTCATTGAGCAGTTTCATACAATATATATATCCACAGTACTGAAGCGGAATATTCACGCCTAGGGGGTCCACAAAAAATCTGCAGATTCCAATGTCAGATGATATCTGGTTTGCAGCAATCACAGCCACACAGCACCAAATCAGCCAAAATAAATATTGGCGATTGCTCACAGTCCATTAAATCTGTCGCCTTAATCTTTGTGTGCCGGGGTAAACTTGTAGCCTTCAGGGTCTACCCACTGCAGAGTGGCCAATGTAAGGCTCACAGAACATCTAAGCCTACTTTGGGGAGGGTAAAGTGACCTAAAATGAGTGGTGTGTCACATCAGCGAACAATTCAAATGAAACGACAGCCTGCACACCTGAAACCGGAAACTTTCGACTTGAAAAAAAGGAGCGTTGAAAGTAGTACTCCTGGACATCATTTCAACTAGCTGGAAAGTTAGATTTTCTATCAACTGGAAACAAAGATTTTTTTTGAAAAGTGAAAGGACGGCGGAAAGTTGAGCATTCAATTGGAGTGAATGCGGCAAAGAAAGAACTATATTTAGCCTTTCTTACAAGTACTTCTTTCTTTGTCGCATTCACCCTAGTTGAATGCTCAACTTTCCGGAAAAACTAGATATACTTCTTTCTTTACCACTTTCGCCTTTGAATGCTCAACTTTCTGGGAAAACTAAACATACCTCTTTCTTTGCTGCTTTCACCTCAGTTGAATGCTCAACTTTCCGCCGTCCTTTCACTTTTCAAAAAAAATCTTTGTTTCCAGTTGATAGAAAATCTAACTTTCCAGCCAGTTGAAATGATGTCCAGTAGTACTACTTTCAACGCTCCATTTTTTCAAGTCGGAAGTTTCTGGTTTTAGGTGTGCTGTAGCGAACATAATAAGCCCCAGAAGTCCCGAATTGGTAAAGAACTCGCAGAGAACGAGACGATGGAAGCTGGCGCCGCTAAGCGGTACGGTTCCCACGACAATATTTGGCTGTCAAATATGCCATAACTTGCGGGCCGAACGTCATCCCGCCATCAAACTTGGTACAAACGGGGGTCCAAGGTTGCTCCAATCACAAAGTATGCCAGAAAGCAACTGGCTAGTTGTATATGGCCGGGGGTGGCCCACTTTCCAGCAGGTTATAGTTTCCTTTCTCAAATCTCCCGACATTTTTTTGAACTTCAACCTCCACTGAACATGCTCCTTACGACTCATGAGCTGCCTCCTCAGAGTCATCCAATGTTCACTTGACGTTCTGAGCTCAGGTCTCGGCCGAAACAATATCGTTGCGGAGCGGTTCCTGCATCTGAATTTACCGCCCGAGTGCTCATAAATCTATTTATGCAGATGACGCTGGTTCGACTCCATTCAACTTTCAGCTCTTCTCTTCCTATTCTCCTTGTTCACTCCGTTTTCTTATTTCCTAACTCTCAATCTGCTGAACATGCTCAATATTGAGCATGTTGAGTTGATCAGATTTTCGTGGCTAGGCATTAATATTGAGCGCTCTAGGCACTGATATTGAGTGCGCAATATCAATGTCTAGCCACGAAAATAAATCCCAGCTCGCGTTCTGCTTGTGCAGACCGTACATATTTGGTCAAATTCATTTATACACACTGCACATATCAGATCTTTAAATAGACGTATAAGGCAAGGTCCAGTGGCAAAGTGGTATGTGTCTGCTTCTTGTTGATAAAGCGAACAGATCTTATAGATCATGTTGGTTCGACTCCAGCCTGGGCTCTGATGGCACATTATACCCTTTTTTTTGTCATCATTTCATTTTCCTTCATGACCTCTCCTGCTTCTATTATATCTTCTTCGCTCAATTATGTACTACCACTATTATGCTGGCGTATTTCTTCAATTTTACCGCTTTTAATCATTTATCTCCGAATATGTAGGAGGATATCCTCAAAAAAATGGTCCCATTGCCCAGTGGCACAGTGACTGTGCATTTGTATCTTGTGAAATATCATTCCTAAGCTCTGTGTGGATGTCGCTGATTCGAATCTGGCCTGGGCCCTCACCAATGACGCAGAAGCTTTTTTTTATGCTCTCTTGGAGTCTTATTCCGCATTAGTTTATTTCGCCTGCTTTACCAAACTAAAACTCAGATGCCGCGAAGTGCTTATGCATATATCGACGCCGGCCTGGGCCATTGGCTGTCAGCACTTCTTTTTTATGAATATCTTCCTCAAATTTTTTTTTTGCTTTTTCGTTATCATCCTCAACGGCAGCCTGTCCGTGAATTCCTAGGCGGCCCCTGGTCCGCATTTCTTATACGGGTCCTATATCTCCCAAATATATTCTAGCACGGCCCAGTTGCAGAGTGGTTCTGCATCTGCATTTAATATCCAGAAATTTGGAGTGAAGGTATGCAGACGGCGCCGGTTCGACTCCGGCCTGGGCCATTCGATTGCAAGCTCCCAATTTTTTTTTTTGCTTATTTTATTCAATCACTTGTTTATTCCTTCTTCTACAGTACACACTTCCTCCCCACCAGTGACCTCTCGCGCAAAACGGCGCTGGCTCCGCCCGCGCAATATGGTAGGCAGCAGCTCCGCCCACGTACGGTGCTGCCTCGAAGCTTGTCATGATCCCCGTATCCTCAGAGAGCGAAGACCTACCTGTTGAACGGCCCAGTGGCAGAGTGGTTCTGCATCTGCGTTTTGGCAACGTCCTCCGGTGAGCTATCAGACGACGCTAGTTCTGGGCCATTTTCGCTGGCTTTTTCTTCTTTCCTGCGTCTTTTTTTTGTGGCAGATTCAGGGCGACGCATGACGCATGACGCGTACTCGGGGGCCATCACATTACTCTCTACGTCTTATCTTACAATACTTGGATTCAAACGCACACCGAGGTATAGGACGGCAAGAAACCCGATCGTACTCAATCCATTATCTATGCATACGTGCACTGGGAGCGAAGCGAAGCGTAAGCGTATATGCAACACTACGTAGCCGCGTCGCAAAAGTGAGCGTCACAAACGAAGCGAAGCGCAGTCGAAGCGTATACTAGGTAAACGTAAGCGTGAGTAGTAGTGGGATGGATAGGTGGAGGCATACATGAGGGATAATAAGGGTAATAAAAAGCGCGCATCGGGTATAGTAAGGTGACATGCGTGCGACGTAGCAAAGAAAAATAAAGGCGTATGGGACATGAAATAAGAATGGGGTGGAGAACAAAAGATATAACAATAACGGCGATAAAAACAAGTCCGTGGGTGCGCTCCGACAGTGCGGTGTCGCGTCCTGCCCGAGTGATGATGGGTTGATGATGAGGAGTATGGTGGTACATTGCGGTTTTGCTTTCTCCCTTCTATGCCTCTCGCCTCCGAGCCTCTAGTAGGCGTGGGCGGTGGAAGAGGCTACAGCGACACAGAGCGGCCATTGCCCGCGAGCGGGGGCGATGGCGGGCGCGAGTGTTGTTGGTGCTGCAGGGAGGAGGCGCGGCACGGCGCGGGGGAGGGACGGCGGAATGTCTTTATACATCATTGTCTCAGTACAGCACTCAAAGAGGGAAGCGGGAAACAACGCACATGGCGACTCATGATCATCTTAGCCATGGACACGGGCGTCTGAGACTCGTATATCGCAGCGGGGGGGCACTCGACGGTGCGATGCGCGGACGCGGGCGGCCTCGGGGCGGGTGAGGCCGACGCCGCGGCCGCGCATTGCGGGCGGGGGCGGGGGCGAGAGCGTGATGGGAAGCGTTGCGGTGAGGGGGAGGGTCTCCCGCGAGAGGGGAGTCAGGAGCGGCGGGGTTTGGACGCCGCTGTGGGGGGGGAAGGGGGGGGTGACGTGGCACTCTGCTCCTCGAGCTGGACGGGGGTCTGCAGCGCCTTCTTGGAGGAGAGCAGGGATGAGAAGAGGGCCAGCGTCGCGAGGACGGTGAGGGCGAGGCGGAGGGAGGGCACCAGCAGCAGCGGAGCGGAGAGAAAACAAGCAGCAGCCGCAAAAAGGCCCGCCCCCGCCCTCACTGTTCCATCCCCGAGTTGACTGTGCAGTGTGCACCTTGCGTGCAAGTGCGCGCGGCGTCAGGCGCCAGCGCGTCCGACGCGCTGCCAGGTCTTGAGCTGTGCGTGCATTCCGCTGAGGAGGTATTATTTGCGAGGGAGATGCATAAACGTCGTCGAATAAACAGAGTGAAAGCGTGTGCCAAGCCACGGCTAATCCCGCGATCGGGCCCACGGTTGACAGCAGTCCAGATAAAATCTGCGTTTGTCTACTGCTGAGATTTTGAAAACCCATTCGCCTTCGTCAGAATTTTTAAAGAAACCGATCAACCCTGTTCTTTCCAAGTTATTCCACAAAATCACACGCAAAATCCTCGACTCTGTCCGGTCACCAACTAGCATACTATCAGCAATATGGTATTGTTACCCGTGGGCTTTCATTATCCTCGATTCCTCTTCTAGTGACATTGTCTGCCGAAGATCCTTGTTCGCACCGAAGTACTGCTCTGAATCTACATTACCAATTTTTCTTGCACTCAGTCATCGACAAAATGTTGCAATGCAAGCAGTATGGTGTAAGGATGCACATGGGGCATACTTCAGTTAGTATTCCACCGCATTCACCCGAGGTCCTTGTGCGACTCAAGGTGTTGCTTTCGCCCCTCCCCTTTCTGTCTTTTTGCCTATCTCACTATTGTTTCTCGCACTCGGTCGGGTTCAAAATGCAGCACTCAACCTGAGGTCCTTGTTCGAATCGAGGTACTGCTTTGGAGACTGCTCTCTGGTTTTTTGGCTCGTTCCATTATTTTTCCTTGCACTCGGCCGGGCTTCAAATGCAGCAATGAAAGCAGCATGGTGTAATGATGCATTAAAGCCCCCCGTGTGCATAATATCTTTGTTCCGCTCATTCATATCGGTACTATCTCACGTAGTTAGACTCTAAAAAAGGTTTTATGAAAACGGATGCCGGATTTGGTGAATATTTCCGTTTCGTTTGGTCAAGGATTCCATTTGGTCTGTTCATTAATATCGGTAGTCTCACGTAAAACAAAGTTTTATGAAATCCTTAACTGAACGAAACGGAAATATTCACCAAATCCGGCATCCGCAGGTTACCCGACGGGCCCGTGCGGCAGATATTTGTTCGTCAGCATTACGAGCTCCTCCTATGAGCAAATATATAAGTGTGATACTTCCGTTTTGACTTCTTACAAGCTCCAGTATGGCAAGTTGTCACTGTGGCTCAGAACATGCGGGACACATCGAAGTCCAGGACAGCAAACAAGCGACACAACCTCAACCGGTTCGTATCTGGGATTACAACTATCTAGTATTTCGTAATCAACACTCACCAACGACATTTCTGAAGTGTCCGAAAGCTTGCAAAGCCACCAAAGCCAACATCCGCCAGATGTTTCCCAGCCTCCATGTCCTCCCTCGCCCTGAGCCTGAGTCTGCTAGTGGTAGTCTGAAGGACGCGCACGATGCCTGGGCGGTAGAATACCAACAGTGGGGAGCTCTGAAGTGTCCTTGTGGCCGCGGGTATTTTTGCCGATTGCACGGAAGCTGGATCTCTGGCGAAGAGGTTGGATCGGGTGCAGCCGCCACGTGCGAGATGCAGCGGCCTGGTTCGTGCCCTGGGTACCACAGTGGAGGTGAGTGATCTTATGGGACTCCGTGCGCAATACTTATTATTTTGTTATATTCAGACTACGCCGGGGTTGAGAGCTATATTGGTGCCAGAGATTCGTGTGCCCTTGGGGAATTGGCTAAGCAGTAGTGAGGAGCTGATAGCAGACCGATATGGATGTGCTACATAGCTCAACCCTGTCCTCTCCAAGTCATTTCACAAAATTAATTACGCACAAAATCCTCGACTTCTGTCCAGTCAGCATATTATCAGCAGTATAGTGTATTGTTGCACGCGGGCCTTCATTGTCCTTGACTCCTCTCTTAATGATATTGTCGGCCCTGGTCCTTGTTCGAACCGAGGTACTGCTCTGAACTTTCGCTGGTGGCTTTGTTTTCTACCTAGTCCTTTTTTCTTGCACTCAGTCATCGACATAATGTTGCAATGGTAAGCAGTATGGTATAACAATGCACACGGGCTATTCTTGTGCCTCTAGCAAACTGGGTCAACCCGAGGTCCTTGTTTGAATCAAGGTACTGCTCTATCGGTGTTGGTGTGATTTTTGCTCCTCCCACCAAATTTGCTTCCCCACTCAGCTGAGTTCAAAATGCAGCAATGAAAGCAGTATGGTGTAATGATGCACATGGGTTATTCTTAAGCCAAAAGAAACGCCTACTCAACCCGAGGTCCTTGTTCGAATTGAGGTACTGCTTTGGGCATTCCTCTGTGGTTTTTTTGGCTCATCCCACTATTTTCCCTCGCACTCGGCCAGGCTCAAAATGCAGTAATGAAAGCAGCATGGTGTAATGATGCACACGGGCACTTCTTGTGCGAGCAGGACACCAATTCAACCCGAGGTCCTTGCTCGAATCAAGGTGCCGCTGTGTGCTTCTTTCAACAAATTTCTAAATTGCAAGTAACACTCAGGTCCGGAATGAGGCATGAAAGCGGTATGGTGTAACGACACGGAGGATGTCGCGCGGTTTATAACTCACCCTCAAGCCCGAGTTCGAACCACCAGCGCTGCTGTCCAGATCAGCATTTTTACCAACCACTGATTTTATTCTGCTGCCTGGGACTCTGCTCGTTTGGAATTTATTGTGGCCGATGCGAACAACTAATGCGTACATGAATGTATTATACATACATCCAAGATGAATCATAGTCTTCCTCTAGCATGATCGTTCCTGCCGGCTCCCCCACCGAAACCATCACCATGTTATCAAAATACACTTCGATGTCTCCCAGGGACCCACCTACCAACATGAAGACGTACTGCTCGCTACTGGACATAAACTGAGAAAAAAAGGCCATTGGTCTTCCCCCACTCTGCGCTGCCTACTGGTTCAGGTGATAGATTCCATTCTGGTCACACAGGGTATAACATCATCCATGTCAAGCGGCGCTCCGCACAACAGAGGATGGAATCGTGGGGTCAGGCCAAATAACGACGGCGCAAAACAATTTCACCTGGTCCTGCAGGTGAATCTGAAAGTGGTTCTGATATCAGCAAGGAACAGGATCGCGAATAAGAGAGAAAACACGGATACGGTGGACAATTGTGCTTGGACGGTGAATAGCTCCACATGGTGTGGTAGGGTCGGACGGCCGAGGTGTGGAAACACCTCACATGAACAACTAGAAGATCTATCTATGGGCAGGTGATATTTTCAACATTTTATTTCGTTTATATGTCATAATCTATTAACGAACCACCTTACTCATATACCCCATTTTCATCTCTCATTAACATCTACTAACTACATTTTTATTCCCCGTATTTTGCGCAGAATTCATTTCATCCGGGCCGGGCGCCTAACTGGCGTCTATCGGACTTAGTGTCCGTTCGATGGATTTTCGAGCTCTACCGGCGCAGCTCAAGGTCGGCTTTGCGCTCGGATTTTGAAGGAAAGCCCCGAAAGATTACGGGCATCCATTTCCACATTTTCTTTCGCCATCTCTGAGCTGCGAGCTCGGACAGTCTTGATTCTTAGAGGGACTTCTGGTTGGGTTTGCATTTTTATTTTTAAATAGATTTATCTATCTTTGTACATCTACTTCTTCCCCTTTCGTATCCTAGGGATCCACACATCCTTCTTTTATTTCAGACCCTTCCTGAGCCGCACTCCGGGGACATATCCCTACTACAATGGACTTTATCGACAGTCACTTCAAGGCGGGTGAGCGAGCCGAGCTAGGATGTATTAGAACATGGAATTCGATACTTGAGCGATATGCTTACTGTCGTTCTCCGAGCGGCGTAGATGCAAAAGGCCTCGCACGCGACCCCATCTCCGCATTTGCACCATCGCATCGTACATTTCACGAAGCACACTATGTGCATATCAGTTGCCTGGAGATAATTTTCAAGTTCGACGGACCGTTCAAAGTCAGCCATATGTTGGAGCATAACACTTGAGGACTCAAGTGCATGCGGGTTAGTGGTCCCGACGGCGTTATGAAGTGTATCCAGGATGGTGATTGTTCGCCATGCCAGCATCTGCGCATTCTCGTCGATAGCCGGCCGCTACGCGCCAAATGAGATCATTAGGATATAGCCATCGTTTCGCCCTCTAAACCGGTCGGCAAACTAGTAGCACTATTCGATCCGACTCCGGAATCGCAGTACTAATCGCGATACACTGGCACTTCCACCCCCCAGCCAGCTTACTTCTAATTCAGAACAGCATTATGTCTTTGCGCCGAACAGACATTTACCGAAGCAGCTGTGACCGGCCTGGCCCCGCTTACTACTCAACGGCGGTTGAATGCCTATGTCAAGTCCGCACTTCGGGACAATATTGAGAGCGAACTCAGGCACTGCGTTCGAGCCGATCCCGGAAAATTTTAGGCGCATTGATCTGGGCTAGCCGACTCTCGGAGCGTAGCCACGTCAGGCAGGCATAGGCATGATCGCCGCAGACTTTCAAACAGGCGGAGTCTGACGCTTCGTGTATAGTCCAATAAGGAAAAGGTATACCTGCAACCGGAGCAAATTACACTCCTGAAATCAGCTTCAGCTGCAGACGGGCCCCGAATGCAGAAATGCAAATAAGTATATATTTACGGTACGAGAAGTCGGCTCTGCCCAATGTGATTCCAGTATTTGTCTCAGACCGCCTCTCTGTTGATCTGCATCCACAGCTTGAACCCTCACTCGGCTGGTACCGGGATAGGCTTCTCCGCCATCGCAGCTAGACGGAAGATATGTCGCGGTTGAGGAACCTGTGAATCATCAACGTAATCAATCACTGGCGTATCTGTTTCACCAAGTCATAAATGATACATCAAATCCAACTCCCAACTGCAACTGCAACGACTCACGAATCGTCGAACGGTTGTCGAACATCACGATCGTTCGTGGGCTCCAATGAACGCGGGCTTGGATGTCATGCGAACCAATCAAATGTTGAAGTAACAACTCGGAGATGGGCTTCCATTCAGCGTCTTTCAACTCGACTGCGCCCGTAATAAACTCCCCGTTAATGAAGATGCAGCGAGCCCCAGTAACTGGGTGAATCCGGACAAGAGGATGGACGGTCGTAATGGAATCCTTGCGCACTAGGCTCCCCGCAAGTCGTGCTTGGTTTATTATGTTGGCGGACGAGTGCTTTACTTGGATTCCATCGAGGAATTTTTGCATTGCAGGAGAAAGCCGCCTAAACAAAAGTTTGAGTGTGAATGTGGTAAAGTGTGTGGAAACACACCGGTATGCCTCATCTGTGGCTGCAAATACAGTATCGCCTCCGACTTTTGGGCCGTCCAGGAGGCCAAGCATGACATACCCCGGAGGCTGCATTTCGTAACTGACGTCTTGGTGCCAGAGACACGACGTGGTCTTTTGGCTGAAGAACGCGTCGAGTTCCGGCTTCTTGCCGTCGCGATGGATAACATGGAAGCCCGGCAATCCTAACGGAAACAATGAATCGCTGAATAAGAGACCAGAATATGACGCACCAGGGAGACTCGCAGACACGGGATGATAATTTCGCTTCCCAAAGTAATCCATGAACTGTTGTAGGGCCTCCGGGCCAGCATCAAGAAAATCTTGATCGGGAAATGCTACGATCTTGCGCTCAGAGATGAGGAGGGCGAGCTCATCTTTAGCTTGATCTGATAATTGGCTGAGTTGGATGTTCCGAAGGACTGTGCCCATTTTGGGCGTGATATCTTTCATGACGGCGGTAGGAGCGAGGAGGTTGGCCTTCCGTTTATCTGCCCGGAGAGCTGGATCCAGAAACTCGAATGGTGGAAGCTTGTCGAACCAAACTTTGTTCCATGATGGCGTGTATCCTGCGAGTGTAGTTAGAATAGAGTTCAGGGAATACGATACTGGAATATGGCGTGCCTGGGATACTCGCAGAAACCGATGGATAGCTACGTGTCCCAAAATAGTCCATGAATCTTTGCTGAGCGTCAGGGGGGGCAGCAGTCGATACGTCTCTGCTCTGGGTAGGGATGCGCTCCGCGTGTTTGGTGTGATTAAAGCGCCGCAACAAACAGGTATTAATCCTGGCAGTGGGATGCATCTGCTGGTGACATAGTCTTAATAATAGAACAGAAGAGCTGGAACGACGCATCAAGCCGGTCCCTCAACAGAAGGGGGATGTGGGGGTGTCGTCTGGGTGAGGGTCCGGGGCACAATGAGTAACGCTTAAGCTTGCCGATAACTAGGGTGTGCTGATCTGAGAGCGACGAGAGTATGAGAATGATGGCAGACGTCCAGATGGACACGAGACAACAGACAGATCAATTCATGCCGACATCTCAAGCGAACGTGCTGGAGCACAATAGCTGGAGGTGTTTTGTTCCAGTGGTTGTGCTCCAGCAAAATGTATTCACTCATTCCCCTTAAGCTTTTGTGGTGGAGACAAACCCCTTAAGTAGTTTGGTTGCAGGATGGTTGGTCCAGTGATTCGGCTCAAAATGTTCCCCTTAAGTGTTTGTGGTGGAGGCAAGCCCCTTAAGTATTTTGGTTGCAGGATGGTTGATCCAATGATTCAACTCAACTTGTTCTTCTTAAGTGTTTGTGATGGAGACAAATCCCTTAAGTAGTTTGGTTGCAGGACAGTTGGTCCAGTGATTCAACTCAACTTGTACTCCTTAAACCCTTGTGATGGAGACACATCCCTTAAGTGATTCAGTTGCAGGACTGTTGCTCCGGGGAATCAACTTAAGTGGGTTATCGTGGATGGTTTGGGCAAGATCTGCAAAGGCATGCCAAGTTAGATCAATAAGGTCTGTCTCCAGGTTCAAAACAGCAGAGAGAACAAAGGCGACGGGAGTTGGGAGGGTAAGGGTGCGGGGTGAGAAGGCGAGACAATTTCGGCCCATATTCTGCATGTCAGCTCTAAAAACCGTTGAACCTGATGAAACTGAAGGTTCTGTAGAAGAGATGGGTGTGCAAGAAGGTGTTCAAGCACACTCCGTGCCAAAATGGAAGACTCCGAGTCGGCCTCTAGCATAGAGGACAAAGGCGAAACACAAGGTAAACAGCCAAAAAAGGAACTCTGCTGGAGGGATATCGGTGCAACTAGACTTCCGGAGGGCAATGCACAGAGAGGAACTCCTGGAGGAAGACATGTGGATAGAGCTGCCTCCAGCTAGACTCCCGGAGGTAGATGCATGGAGAGGAACTCCTTGAGGAAGACTCTTGGATTGAACCGCCTCCAGATAGACTTGTGGAGGGCAATTCATGGAGAGGAACTCCTGGAGGAGGATGGGTGGATAGAGCCGCCTCCAGCGAGACTGTTGGAGGGAGATACATGGAGGGGAACTCCTGGAGGAAGACACTTGAGTTGAATGGGCTCCAGCTGGGCTTCTGGAGGTCAGTGCATGGAGAAGAACTCCTTGAGAAAGATGTGTGGATAGAGCTGCCTGGATGTGTTAGCCTGGAGCTGAAGCCCTGAAGGGCTTCAGCTCCAGGATTAAGGCTTAAGGTATATAGCTGGAATAAAAATTGGGTGCTGTGTAACAATCTTTTGGATTGGAAAACAAAGTTTGTACACAGGGGTCATTAAGACGTGAATAGGGGACAGTAGGTTAAGGAATTAAGGGATGAGCCTTGGAGGGATGGCACTCCAGTGGGAAGCCTGGAAGCGAATGGCTCCAGGGATGGACTTGGAGGGAGGTGGCTGGAGGACAGTGGCTGGAGGCATGTGTCTTGCTGGACGCGTCCAGAGTCAGTGTCCACCATCAATCCCATACTTCCGACGTTTTCGCTGATCTCAGTTAAGCGGGGCTTCCATATAAATATTTGATAGACTAACCGTTCTATTACATAAGATTTACTACCCAATTCATTGAGGAGTGTTTGGTTCTATCTCCTTCGAACTAAACGGCGGCTTTCGGAAATGATTCTAAATATCGTGATTTATCAACTGCCCCGATCCGGAACATTCTTCTATAGCACTTGCATAGTTCCTCGAACTGGGGCCACGTATTTATGCAGACAACGCTGGTTCGACTTAGACTCGAGGCAGACGCTTTTTGTGCCAACTTAAGATTGATGACAGTCAATCAATACGAGTAATCTAACCGGTAGCCAGTACGACCGGAAGTTGCCGTGGGTCAGTTGTAAAAATTTCGCGAAAGTGAAAATTCAAACTATTTCAATGAGAATTCTAAAGATGCAATCTTTCGCGGAGGTCCTTCGCCAGAGTGCTCTATTGATTTTTATGCGAGTGCCTCCAAAACTGAGGGCACTGAAGGGAAAATAAAACCTACCGGAGAAAGCCGTTCCGCATTAAGACTGCCCAGCAATATCGGGTGTTGTCGTATCTATCACATGCCTCAGACACACCACCACGCATCCTTGACGCATCCTACCTTTTTGTCGCGAAATAGCACTTTCATTTATTCACTTTTAGTGAAAAAGGTGGCTTGTTCAGGTGCGTAGAATGATTTAAAACATAACTGTCTCTTCAGAATTTTTATTCGAAGTGGGTGACTTCCCGTAAGCATTAAATATTCCTGGGGAATATTTTTCCAATTTCTGCCGTGATGCCAGAGGTGCCATCAGGACCCGATTGGACCCAGATCTCGCTTAGACCCTCAAATGAACCACTGTTTAATTGAATCTATTCCAGGGGTACCCCCCCCCTCCCCCCCAATTGTCATGAATAAACCGTTTTGGGCACTTTTGATGATGTTATCAGTTCATGGCAGTGCTCATCTGCCCACGTTCACACATTCATGACGCGCCAAAAGTTTGACAACGCGTTACCGACCTTCTCTCTCACTCATCGCCCTCCTTTGGCTCGTTGTGCTTATGGGGCTGCCAAGTGATCAATGAGTTGGACCTGGGACCACGTAGGGGAGGGGTTGATGGCCAGCGGCGAGCCCCGCCAGCTGTTGCCTGGCTCTGTGCCAACTCCGTGCTGCCCACTGCTGCGGAGTGCCGCCAACACAGTTGCATCTCTGTGCACCTCGTCATTGTCCATGTCGGCGGCGGTCCGGGAGGTACGCTTTGGTGGACAATCAGGGACAAATGACATGGAAGCTAGTGCGCCAGGTACTTATGCGAAATAATCATGAACAAGTGGAAACTCTTATGGGAATCATCCTCAATTAAATTTAATCTCAATATAATTCACTGGGTGACTTCCCGTAAGCATTTTTTATTCCAGCTGCATTTTCCAGCGGTGCCAATGATGTTGGCTAATTCTATTGAGATTAAATATAATTGAGGATGATTCCCATAAGGGTTTCCTCTTTTTCATGAGTATTTTGAACACCTGGCACACTAGCTCCTGTCTCATCCAGTCCCTCAACGTCTATTGGGTGACTTCCCGTAAGATAAATATATTCCTACAGATTATTTTGAGGCCGTTTTCGGACATCCCGAGACAGCTGTCAGGACCCATCGGCCTTGGATCTCGCGGAATATCCTGTTTACCCTCGAATAGAATTAAAATCTGGTTGGGGGGTAGCTACCCCCCCCCCCCCCCCTACAGATATAAACGATGGTTGAATAACGCTTTCGGCCACTTCCTCCGCCCTTGCGCCGCGTCGTTGCCTAAGTGGGGTGCTCGTCATCAATCATCCGTGTTGCCTTCTCCAGCTTCATGTTCCCTTGCACTCCCTCGCACGGCTTCATTATGTAGATGAACTTGAGCCTATCTTGATCCCTGTCATACGCTGCTCATTGCACTGAGGCAGACGGTCTTATTGGCATTAACTTGGCTGAACTCGCAGCCTGAGGTGAAGAATTGGTGCAGCCGGAGTCAGTGGAAGTCTCAATATTAGGACGAACCGGTTCTGAATGTTGAGACCATTCTAGTGTTAAGTGTTTTTGGCTGATATTCGCCAGGCTGAAGCCATTCCTGTCTCATGTTCTCGTGTATCGCGGTACGAACGCGCACGAGCTGTTTGGCACGCATGTCCGGCATCTCATGCTGGACTTCCCCTCCCCAGTCGCAGACATCGCGCCCATCCTCGCCGTCTGCAGCGCCGTGTACAACCTCGCGTGCTACTGCGCCGTCGACCCGTCGTGCCTCCCGCCCCTCGCCCTTATGCGCCCCCTGCGCCTACGTATCCGCACCGTCGCCCTCTTCGCCAGCAGCGTGCCGCTTCGAGCACGCCCTCTTCGCGCACACCACACACCTGCAGCTCCTGGGCGCTCGTCATGATATGCAGAGCGGACGCGGACGCCTCGGACTGGGGGGCAAAGTACCCAACGCATGATGTGCGCTTCGTGGTGGTGGTGGTGGTGGGCGACGTGGTGGGCGACTGGGTGGCCGGCGCGTGGAGGCACGAATGGGCGGACGACGTCATCCGCCTGAGGCGGCAGTGAGGAGGTTTGGGACGCGTCATCAACATGTTGGTCGAGTAGTAGATACTCATTCAAAATGTTTATGAACGCTCTTACGGGAAACCAGGCAGCTCAGAATACTCGATTTAACTGTCAGTTGCCATCATTTGGCACCGCCTCCGATCGCCCTGTGGGATAAATCTATCTTACGGGA
Organism: Mycena rebaudengoi; assembly: GCA_029282285.1. Lineage (NCBI taxonomy): Eukaryota > Fungi > Basidiomycota > Agaricomycetes > Agaricales > Mycenaceae > Mycena > Mycena rebaudengoi. The sequence goes on along the minus strand of JARJCX010000002.1, from coordinate 1,905,167 downwards.
AGTCACCCATTAACACATACTTTCGCCGCCTGACATGGAAAATGATGAGCTGCACCTACACCGTATAAATATGTCTGCGGCACGGAGACAGCCGGGATTCGCTGTTGGCCATCGACTCCTCCAGACCCCTACCATAACTGGTCCCTGGTCCGAACTCATTAATTTCCTGGAGAACAGCGAGCCCAGGAAGCAGGGAGGGCGGAGAGATGCGCGTCGTAGCGCATCGTGAGCGTGAACGTGGGCAGATGAGCACTGCCATAGTATGATAGCATCAACCAAGTGTCCCAAACGGGTTATTCACGACAATTCAAGTCTATTTGATGGGGCGGGGGGGTGACCCCTCGAATAGATTCGATTAAATGGTGGTTTATTCGAGGGTCTAAGCGAGATCTGAGTCCGATGGGGTCCTGATGGTACCTCCGGCATCACGGCGGAAATTCGAAAAATATTCCACAGGAATATTTAATGCTTATGGGAAGTCACCCAGTGTCAGTGTTCTCCCTTAAGTCCTTAAGTCTTATTAAGGGTACTTAACTTAAGGGTATGTTAAGGCCTTAAGTATCACATGTCGTATATTATTCCATGATAATAACCTCTCTATTTTATTTAATCTCTTCTTTACTTCTCACTATCTGTGTGTCTGTATGCATCCCGACGGACAAACAGCTATCCTACTGCTGCCAAATCCTGCTTGAATCAGGTGGATCATTGATCACTGCCGTCCTATTCCCCTCAGATAGGCTAAAGTGTTTGACAAGGAAATCCACAGCCACTGTAGTTCACATGGGTTGAAGTTTCCTTTCCTACACGGTAGAAATACCCTCAATAATTGGGTTCACAAGTAGGCCAAGAAAATTGTGCGATCAAAATATAATGATGCCATCACTAAGCCTTAATTAAGACCTAAGAAATTCTGGACCACTTGTTAAGCCCTTAATTTAAGTGCATTTGAACACTTAAGTGGACTTAACCCTTAAGTCTTAGGTAGAACACTGCCCAGTGTTTGAGTTTTCACTTTGCGAATTTTTTTTTCAAGTCACAACAACTCAGTGCGTGTAAATCACGTTTAGTGGAGGTGTTTCGCGTCTTCAGTTCCCAAAAACAATATAATGTATGTTTCAATACATTCAGAAAAGAACTGTCTCTTTAGATTTTTATTTTATGAGGTTTGAATTTCCGATGAGGCGAAATTTTTCTAAGTCAAAACAACTGACCCACGGCAACTTCCGGTCATACTGGCTGCCGGTTAGAATGCTCCAGCCGCTTCGCCATCACCGTTTGATCGACTGTCATCAAAGTCCAGTGCTAGCATCTGCTGCTGGGTTCGAGCCTAGGTTCGACTCTAGCCTGGGCCATTTGTGGATATATCGTTTTTCTTATTTCCTCTTTTTTTTTTTTTTTTGGCAGATTCAGACAAGGCACGACTTTCATCCTACATTACTCTGTACGTCTTATCTTACAATAGATTCAATGCACACGAAAACATGGGACAAGCAAAAAACCCAATCGTATTCAATCCATCATCTATGTGTGCACTGGGAGCGTAGCAAGTGAAGGGTGGTCAAGGTATAAAGGATAGGGTGACAAGGTGGGGGTAACAAGGGTAATAAAAAGCGCGCATCGCGTATAAGGTGCGATGTGTGCGGGCGACGTGCAAAGAAAAAAACGTAACGGTATGGGACATGAAATAAGAATGGGTGGTGAACAAAAGATATAACAATAACGGCGATAAAAACAAGTCCGTGGGTGTGCTGTGCTGCGATGCGGTATGTGTCGTATGTAGATCGAAGACGATAGCACATAGCTAGATAGATGCAGATGCATGTGCACATAGATAAGGATGATATGATGCTGGATGATAGATGAACGAGCCGTCCTGCCCGAGTTGATGATAGGTTGATGATGATGAGTGTGGTGGTGGTACATTGCGGTTTTGCTTCCTCCCCGTCTATGCCTCTCGCTGGTTGAGAGGCCTTACAGCGACACAGAGCGACCATTGCCTGCGAGCGGGGGCGATGTCGGGCGCGAGTGTTGTTGGTGCTGCAGGGAGGAGGCGCGGCGCGGCGAAGGCGGGGCGGCGGAATATCTTCATAAATATATCAGCATAAGAAGAGAGCGAGGGAAGCAATGTACATGCCGGCTCATGATCATCTTCGCCCTGGACATGGCTGTCTGAGACTCATATATCGCCGCGGGGGGGGCACTTGACGGGTGCGACTGCGCGGATGCGGGCGGCGGCGGGGGTGAGAGCGTGATGGGAAGCGTGACGGTGAGGGGAAGGGTCTCCCGCGATCGTGGGCCAGCGGGAGCCAGGAGCGGCGGGGTTTCGACGCCGGTGTGGGGGGTGATGTGGCAGTTGCCTTCTCGAGCTGGACGGGCGTCTGCAGGCCCTTCTTGGCGGAGAGAAGGGGCGAGAGGACCGCGTGGATTGCTGCGAGGAGGACGAGCGTCGCGAGGACGGTGAGGGCGAGGTGAAGGGAGGGCACCCAGTGCGGTTTCGGGACTTCAAGCATATGGCTTTAAAAGTCTTGAGGAGTTCACAGCCAGTCTGATTTGGGTGGAAAAAATGTGAAAAAAAAAATCTCAAGTGTGAAAACGTGTTTTCACGCCAATTCACACTGATATGAAAACCGGGTATGAAAGTTTTTTTCGGCCCCGGTTGGACCCCCCTCCTGAGGGCTACAAAGCTGATAGACTTTCTTATATGCCATTCAGGCTCTATGACATTACTGGAGTAGTTACAAACACTCCCTCCCAAAATCTCAACTCATTTGGATGTGATTTGGGCATGCTAGCTCAGATTCTCACTTGGAAGTCCTAGTCTCTCAAGACACCTGAAGATATGATTTTTTTCTACTTTAGCTCTATCCCTAATTGTGCACGACTTGGCCCGTTAATTCTATCTAGTTTTTAGTTCAATACATGCAGAACCTATCAAGTTATGAGGAATTCTTTGAATAAGATCAAAATCTTCCCAAAACAGTAATTTTTTTGCCGCGCCCTCGGTACTGTCATCGGCTGTAAATGTGTTGTGATTCTTGTGAAATTCAAGGCAGGGTCTGGTTAATTGCTGTTGTGTACTACCTGCTACACCTGCATACTGAGCATAGTGTGCATCAAACTAATGTCAAACTCAAGCCAATCAGCCCAATGCATATTGGTCCAGTCAAAAATTAGATAAGTATGAGTCCTGCCAGGCAATGCCACGGCCCCACTACCCAAGTACTGAATTAACACAGTATGGTATAGTTAGGGATCGACACCAGTTCTAGATACTGTATTATTACAATCAAATCGATAGTCACACATCACGCGGGTACCTGTCGATGGTGAACTTTGGTGGTTCGTCACTCGTCACTCGGCGGTTTATCGAATTTTCCAGATGGTTTGTCACCCCAAAAATCGATGTTCCCATACAAAAAGCTCAATTTCGGCTCGATTTCTGTCGAATTTGTCGATTTCTTTTCGCCCGTCACGCAAAAATTTGGCAGTTGTCGAATTGTCGAATTGGAAAAATGAGTCATGCATCACCCCCCCCTGTCAATTTGATTGTAATAGTACAGTATTAGAGAGTTTGTGCAGGAGCCATTCAAGGCATCTGATGGCTTTTTGGCAGTGTGCAAAGGAGTGGCTCATGTCTGGGCAAGAGAATCTCTTTACCACAAACCTTGGATATCAACAACAGATAAAAACTAAAAATATGTTGAAAAATGACTGACAAAAGTCATCGGAATCCCACGTACCTGTAAACTTGATTGATGAGGTGAATCCAACGGAGAACCTATTATGGTGGCTAACTAATGCTCAGGAGGAGGACAGAACTGCCACAGGATTGAGGTAATGTATTTATATTATCACCCACAACAGACTTTGTGTAGAAATATTGAAGCCACTCGAGCCATCAGCCATTCATTTGCGCATTGCCAAAAAAGTCAGCAGATGGCTTGAATGGCTGCTGCGCAAACTTGCTATTTCTTTCTCTTCTTTTCAACTTGTGTCACTGGTGTTCAACCTCCACCTCAGATACATCTTGACTCCGAAAAGGAACAGTTGACGCCAGCCAGCAATTCTCTGACTCATATGAAGGGTTGATCATCACTTTCATTCAAAGCCGGGGGGATTGCGCGTTGGTGTGAGAAGAGATCTATCACAGCTTCAAGCCCCATCTTCCGCCTGTCTCATGTCAAAGAAATTCTGGGCAAAGCCTGGCGGCGCCGCGAGCGAGGAATTACAATGCTGCATCATAGTTGACGGGTTCCAAATTCCTCTACCTCATTTTTCGGTCAACCTTCATGCTGCTGAACAAATGAGGTCCATTTCGTGGTTGCTGTGCGTTAATGTCGTGGAATAATCAGTCTTCCAAGATAGGTTCCATCTCGGTTCCATCTTACTGTTCATCTCTTCTGATCCAGGCGTAACTTTGAGCGTAGGATCCAATCTTCTCAAGGCAGATGGGGGCACCCGCGGGGATGCAGCGCGTCAAATTCTGTAGAGCATGAGGCAGGTAGTATTTTCCAGATGCTAAATGCGGTACTGTGTGCTCTGCGGGATTTAACTGCACCCGCCTGTATATGGCACTGAGAATACGTCGAGAACCTTATCCGTATGAGGTATTTTTCGATGATTCAGTGGACTTTCCGAGTGGAAAAACTCACCTGGATGAAGATACAGCCGAGTTCCATCGCTCCTGGCCCACTTGCAAAATTGTTCTCCAACCTGTATACCGCGCCAACGGCTGCCTTTGACGAGGATAGGGAGCTTTTTGCCATCCCATAAATTTCAAAACCAGAATTCTCGACGGAACGAAACGGCCTGCCGTTAACGGCACACGCCAAATCCGTAAATACCTGGACGGTGGGAAAACATTTAGAACCGTATCCGTGTGAAGTACATGCGGGCTCTAAGACTGGTCCCCGCCCGGGGGTAAGTCACTGCACTCACATCTGAAATATAATGGGCTGGAATCTTTCTCCTGATTAAATTTGAATAATCTGTTGAATGGCAATGTTGCACACATCCTCACGAGAGTTCACAAACTCAGTGTCTGGAATAATACCTCAAATTTAAGCGAAGTGAGACAGTGCACGTCAAAAAATTGTGCAAAGTCCAGATTAGCTTTATCCGTCATATTCTAAATCTCCACTTTCGGTCCATGATCGCGCCACTGTTCACTGAAACAGGTCTGACACCACTACAAGTCCGAAGGTTCTTATTAGTCCTCGCCCACCTCATTTATTTCCTTACACCCATCTAGCTTGCGCAGCTCTCAACAGCTCCGTTGAACTGGCACTGGATGGGAAAAAATCATCGGCTCTTGATCTAATGAAGCGTCGCAGGGACTTCCATTCCCATTCTCCGAGCTCACTCTCCACGGCGCAACTGTCGCCGGAATCGAAGCGTACTAAAAAATGGTGCAATCTCTCTTGAGGGAATGGTTACAGAACGAAATAGACTCATCAGATAAACTTTACTTGCTTCACGGATGCCTAGAACCTCAAAAAGATGAAGGTCCAGCTCAAGTTACTTCAATCATGCGGCATTATTTAAGTGTCCAGGGATATTTCGCAGAGTCCGCGTCATCTTCGTCACTTCGTTACTTCGCTTAAATTCATCAGTTTTATGGGTTTTTATTCCAATGTGGTGGGTGTCAAATCGGGGAAAAAGTGAAAAAGAATTCGAAAAAGGGAAGAGAAAGAGAGAACAGGAGAGATTTGAAGGAGGCCTCGACACCTGAATTCAATGATAGAGATCAGTGAGTGGCCTTTAGCCGGGGCTCGGAAACTTGCATTATCCATATTATTATCATGTTTTACGTGACAATACAATATTGAACGAGTACCACAATACGCGCCCCACGCGCCCCACGCGCCTTAGCGATTCCAAAAGGCCCTGGAAATGGGAATAAAATGCTCACTGTTAAATTCCTCTATGCTCAGAGTACTTGCTGGAGAGCGGCATTGGTGCTGAAGCTAGAAGCGAATTGATACATTAGGAATCCCATGAATTCTCTCCTCAGTAGCAGGATTCATCCCGTCCACGCCCCCAGCTCTCCTTGGCTCGTCCAGCAACCCCGGCGGCAGCGAGCACGTAGCGCATACGGCTCGCTTTGTGCTCCACGCCGGCACCGGGTGCGCGTTTCTGACCCTGGTCGGCAATGATGTAGTACCCCGCGTCTGTGCTGCCCTGAGCGCCTCGCTCCCTCAGCGCTCATATATTGTACCCATATCTTGACCAAGTCGAGGTTCCGTTCTGCTTGGGAGCTATTTTGAAATGCTGGGACCAGGGAAGAGCAGTTGTGCCGCAGAACTCTGCGCACCATCGCTTCTGCGGCAGAAGCGATGGTGCGCAGAGTGAAATCGTGCAGAAACAGTGTTCAGATGGAGATAGAGCGCGTACTCAACTGGGCAGACAGTAAGACTCGAGCAGCCCAGAGGGCCATGGGGACATTTTGAGTCATTCGGCCATAAGGACGGTCCAAGGCGGCGTGCCAGCAGCCAGATTTATACAGGCAAGAGCACAGGAAAAGCTGCAGATTCCGAGGGGATTTTGTAGGTCAGCACATGGTAGAGTCAATAAACGGTGCTTCCGGAGATCCCAGGCCGCAAGACAGGGAGAACGAGGCGGAGGCGGAGGAGGTCCTGGATGAGGTGCGCAGATAACAGTGCTGTGACAGTTATCTGCCAGTCACGCTGTTATCTGACATTTGACGAGTGCGCTTCTTTCTGAGCATTTTACACCATTCTGAAGAGGCAGAATTACTCTTTAATCTTTGTTAAGGACACCTTATTTTTTCCAGACTTTGAGAGGTGGTAAAACTACGAAACGAGCGAAAGTTGGCAGATAACTGGCAGATAACTACCCACCTGATCCAATCATAAACTGTTTTATGGCATTCTATGAAAGTTCGTGAGCTCAAGGAATTTCGACGAAGGTTCGTCACTTTCTCTGGATCAACTTACCGCGTGCCTGTCGGCACCGCACAGAATCAGTAGTAAGTCTCCAACCATTTCTGTTTATAAACATTTACAAATGGAAAAAACCGTTTTTATTTTCGTTTAGTTTACCACGGCTGGAAAACGGTAAACAAACCGTTTATAAGCGGTTTAAACAGTTAGAAAAATTTGTACGACTCATATGGGAGGGGGCATAATTCAAGAACCCACTGGTACTTGCGGTACAACGTTCCACCAAACATCGGACCACTGGAGTCACTGGACAAGTGCCGGAATCACGAAACAAAAGAGGCAAATACTTACCCCCTGACGGCAGATAAAATGATGCCAGTGGTAATTTGCAGTTGTTCTTCAAAATCGTTGAGAGCATATGTTTACAGGCCATTGATGATCTCCCAGTAACCCGAGTAAAAGAATCCCTTGCCAGAGGAAGATTGACGACCTCCCGGCGGGAGAACGTCAATTCGGGAGATTGTCAATTTGGGGGATCATCAATGCGGGAGAGGGTCAATTCAGGAGATCATCAATGCGGGAGATCGTTGTTGAACTTGAAGTGTGATCTTCTCCCGTAGGAAATAGGATACCCGGTGACCGCGAGAAGCACACTGGTTCGAACAACGTTCCACCAAACGTCGGACCACTGGAATCACTAGACAATGCCAGAATCACGAAACAAGAGAGGCAAATACCTACCCCTTGACGGCAGATAAAATGATGCCCAGTGGTAATTTGCAGTTGTTCTTCAAAATCGTTGAGAGCATACGTTTACAGGCCATTGACGATCTCCCGCTAACCCGAGTAAAAGAATCCCTTGCCAGAGGAAGATGGAAGACCTCCCGGCGGGAGAATGTCAATTCGGGTGATTGTCAATTTGGGGGATCATCAATGCGGGAGAGGGTCAATTCAGGACATCATCAATGCGGGAGATCGTTGTTGAAGTACGCACGTGTGATCTTCTCTCACCCGGATAATACTCGGGATAATATATTTGACCGCGAGAAGCACACTGGTTTGAAAAAAGAAACCTAGAAAATACCGTTTATAAACTGTTTTATACGATTTACAAACGTTTTCTAACCGTTTCCGTTTAGTTTACAGGTTTTGATAAACGAAAACTAAATGATTGGAGCCTTAATCAGTAGTGTGCCGAGCTCGGCTGGTTAGGGTTGGTGGTTAGAGGTTTGCGGTTAGCAGTTAGCGGTTAGCGGTTAGCGGTTAGCGGTTAGCGGTTCTGGTTTAGTGGTTAGTGTTAGGGTAAGGTATCTTAGATATATGAAAAACCCCGTCCAGCCTTGTGCTGAAGGAACAATGATGGCCGATGTTCCGGGTTCTTGAACGTGCCGAGTTAAAATGATGAACTTACACAGAAAATCGTCGGAAGTAACAAACTTTCCCTAAATGCGATCAGAGTGACGAGATTTCGTGAAAATAAGCGAAGTAACGAAGTGACGAAGATGGCTACTACCCTATTTCGCATCCGTGGATCAAGTGGCAGTCAACTTTCGCCATATATAGTTGCTTCAGATCCTTTGGGTTCAGCCTGCCTATCATATCTTCAATGCCCATTATTCTGTGTCCACAATAGCGTGCTGTGCGTGCTTTGGCTATATAATGGTCTGCGAACATATTTCGTAAATCTGTGCGGAGATGAATGCCAATATATTTCTCCTCCATTTTAACCTTTAGCAGGGCTTTTCCGAGGCGAAACTCAGGAAGGGGCAGTCCGAAAACCAAGATGATTGTCTTAATCATGTTGATAAGGATAAAATTCCTTGCACACCATTCCGCGGGAGTGGCGAGTTTCTGATTCAGCCCCCGAGGTGATAGGGAGAAGATGAGAAGGTCATCAGCTTGTGCAAGCAGCGAGATCCTAATACCAGCCAGAAATACGTCGTCTCCTGACCTACATTTATACAGGCACTTGTACCGCCCGACAAGGTCTCGCGACTCCCGCTCTCCTTCCAGTCGTAGTATCCTTGGTCCTGGGCCCTAAGCTTGTTTTCGTGCACCATGTCTGAACGCAGTGTTAGCATCCCACGGACACTTGGAGCTCTACTCTTCGGTGGACTTGGTGCTACAATGTTGGTGGCGCCTGTCTTGAGCAATGGCACTGAATTGATCAACTCTTACTTGCTAGGTTGGCCGGGATAATGAATCTGCAAACCGTCCAATATTACAGGACTTACAAGAAGGATTCTATTCCACTCAAGTTATTAGTAGGATCATCCACTTTTTTTGTAGAGCCTCGACCTTATCATGCCAAATAGGTCGGCACTGTTTGGTAGAGCCCTCTTGAGTGACCGAGACGGGATCTGACGATAATATCCATCCCACAGGCTTCTGGATAATTTGCACACTGGATTCATATGGAGTGCAATGTGGGAGTACTTGATTCAGGACTACGGGGAACCCAGCACGGCTGACAAAATCCCATGGTACGCAATTCTTCAATTTCTGTTATTGTATACCAATAGCTACTGACGCGTACTTAGGGGTATTGCAGTGAATTTCTCGGTTCATGGTGAAAGCTCTCACTCTTATTTCGATCTTCAGTTTACAGTGCTCGTTACGGTCGGTGTGTAGAGATTTTGAGAGACCTATGATTAATCCTGTAACCCTCAGGCAATTGTTACGTTCTTGACGCACTGGTTTGTAGTTAACAAAACCGACTGAATTTTGAATATTCCCAGACTTCTGCTTCACAGTTTCTTTGGGCAACGAATATATCTACTTAGCAAGAAAAAAATGTACATGGCTGGCCCAGTGGTACGTTGGCAAAATCTCGACGCTAATTCAGCGAATTTATGCAATATCCTCGTAGTTCGCACTAGCTCTTTGTCGTCTCGGTGAGCCTTTGTTCAGCACCGCCGTGCAAAAATCACTCATTATACTCTTCTAGTTTCAGCCACTGGTGCAGCCTCTCACCTGCTATCTCGATTTTATCCGCTGACCAGCTGAATTCGCAGTCACAACGGTGAAAATGTATGCAGAGATACTCTCCGCTCAGCGGGATTGAACTGATGGGTCACCACAATTAGGTTCGAGTATCGAAGCCTTAGCCAGTTCCAGGCGCATGTTCGCGTATGTTGTCGAAGCATACCAAATGTGCTATTGAACCTGACACTCTTTCCTCGGGCTCCAGTGGGTTTTCACACTTGGATTGGCCATTTCTTCCGGCGTGGATGTCCTAATTACGGGATTTCTCTTTTATTTGTTCCAATCGAGTAGAACAAAGAGCGGAAAGTAAGTCTCGTACACTTTATCTCCATATGTTCAGAACCAATGTCTCTTAATAGTTTCCCTCTTAACCACATCATTGATAAGCTGATGCGTTATGCGTTCGAGACGGGTTCGTTAACTTGGTATGTGCTATCCCATAACATCAGGACTTGACCCATTCTCTATAGTGCCGGTACAATCATCACGATGATATGTGTACGTACTGTATCTTGCTTGCGCCCTAAGCAGTCTCACATCCCATATCCTAGTGGATCGCGATGCCTAAAAATCTTGTGTTCTTGGGCCTTTATTTCGTTATTGCAAAACGCATGTTCACGCATTCCATTCTGACCCACTTTTCTAACCATACAATCTACAGTTTACACGAGCTCCTTACTTGTAACGTACGTTCAATCGCAATCTCCGTATACTTCGAACCTTATGCAATTAACTACGACAGGTTGAATGCACGGGAAAAAATTCGTCGTGAAAGAGCATCAGAGTCGAACCAAGTCATGTTTTTGGAACCGTCGCCGATGAAATCGGGATCGGGGTCGAGAGGGGTAAGTGTGTCTTACCCTTCTTCATAGGAGAAGATCTCACACGTTTTGACGATATTAGTCGCATGATGGTCCGTCAACAACGGTATCTTAGACCATTTTTATTATTGCTTTTCGGATACCGATATTAGGCGTTTTTAGAAGCTCCAGATCAACGTTCAGACTCGCACAGAACGAGGGGTCTATTGATATGTAGCCTGTTGTTGGGAGTGCATTTTTTATTTTCTAAATCAATGTACACTATGCTGTTCAGAGTGTAAAAATAATCAGAGCCCATATTATTGTAGAATGGTCCCCAAAGATTTGTGAGATCCACTTTCACCCATACTTGAGGGTAGGTAGGTAGGTAGGTAGGTAGGTATATTCCGACGCGGTCCCATCAGGAAACAGCCGGTGTCCGTACTACATACATTGCGTCAGAATATATGCTACGGGTACCCTCAATCTTCCGCCAGTTGATCACCTGAGCTACCCTCCATTTCGGAAATCCTATTCTGAAGACAAGGAAAAAATAAACTTGAAGCTGTTAGAAAAGGTCCGAGAGAGTCCCCAGGGTAGTTAGGCCTCGGACGTCGAGCACGATAAGAGGTGTTATTATTGCAGCGTATGAAACAAGTACTCTGCGATAAAAACAAGTCCGTGGGTGTGCTGTGCTGCGCTCCGATGCGGTGTCGTATGTATGTAGATCGACGACGATAGCACATAGATAAATACATGTGCACATATATAAGGATGATATGATGCTGTATGATAGATGAACGAGCCGTCCTGCCCGATGTGATGATGGGTTGATGATGATGAGTATGGTGGTGGTACATTGCGGTTTTGCTGCTTCCTCCCTTCTATGCCTCTCGCGCCGCTGCTAGTCGGCGGCGGAAGAGGCGACGGCCCCTCGCTACGCGAGAGGCCTCACAGCGACACAGAGCGGCCATTGCCCGCGAGCGGGGGCGATGGCGGGCGCGAGTGGTGTTGGTGTTGCAGGGAGGAGGCGCGGCGCGGCGCGGAGGCGGGGCGGCGGAGTGTCTTTATAAACGTATCAGGATAAGAGTAAGAAAGACAAAGAGGGAAACAACGCACATGGCGACTCATGATCATCTTTTCCATGGACACGGGCGTCTGGGACTCGTATATCGCAGCAGGGGGGCACTCGACGGGTGGGACTGCGCAGACGCGGGTGGCCTCGGGGAAGGTGAGGCCGACGCCGCGGCCGCCACGGTAGACGTGGCGGCCGCGCATTGCGGGCGGTTGCGGGGGCGAGATGTTGAAGTAGAGGCTCGACGCGCCATAAAGTCGGCACGCGCTCGCTAGCGAGCGCGTGTGTAGACCTCGCCCTGTAATACTGTACCATCTCTACACGGCCACTTTTCACCGTATTACTTATACTGCTACGTACCCAGGGACATTCCTCAGCCGTTCACTCATATTGTGCCCGTCTGAGGTTTGTCCCTTATACCTACTTTATATTCTTCTTACTTACCAGTGTCGTAGTATTATTCCTTACAGGTATATAATACAGCCGTTCACTCATATTGTGCCCGTCTGAGTATTATTCCTTACAGGTTATGGGCCTCCGTGTCTAACTTGCTTCGATTAAATCTCATTGGCACACTAAATCATCGACGACTCAAGATTCTGACTTTGCGAAGACACGCAATATATTGTTGCTACTGTCGCCTTACCCTCTACCATGACTTCGAACTCTACTGGTGTACCGCTCCTCCCAGACGGGGAGAAGTTCGATGGCACTGGTTACAGTGGTTTTAAAACCAAGATCGTAGCACTAGCCAAAGCCCGTGGCTTGGATGGCTATATTGACGGCAAGATAACATGCCCCGCTGCTCCGATGACCGGCACCGGAGTTCCCCAGAGTACCAGCCTTCCCCCCGAACCCACCAGCATCTACTCCCTTACTCCATCCTACGATGAATGGCGCCACCGCGACGCAATTGCGACTGCGCTTCTCATACTCAACGTGAAAAATCCGGTCGGTTTGGGATTGAAGGTTGATGGCACTGCCGCCGAAGCCATGAAATCGCTCGAGGAAAATCATAACCAGGTCACCGAGATGGGGTTAGTAAATGCACTGCGTGATCTCCACAATGCCTACCTTGTCCCCGGAACACCCCTTTCCGAGCATGTCTCTCGGCTTCGTAGTCTCTGGCAGATTGCGAACGACATGGGAGCCGACATCAAAGACGCCGGCTTCCGGACGATCTTTATCTCGCTCCTCGGAGAAGAGTGGGATGCAGTGGTACCTGTCCTCCACACGTTCAAGACATCTGCGGAGGTGATTAGCTTTGTTACGATGCATGCGGAGCGCTTGAGCAATCGCGCACTTCCCTCCTCGTCTTCCAATCCGACTCAGGCCCTCGCTACCAATACCTACAACGATCGGGATGCCCGTCGTGCAGCGCGCAAGAACCTTGTGTGCTCCAACACGCAGTGTGGTGCTTCGGGCAAGAAGGGCCATACAATTCCCGATTGTTTTTGGCCTGGGGGAGGTAAAGAGGGTCAGTTCCCATCGTGGTGGAAGGGGAAAAAGCCTGCAGCTGCGGCGGCGAACGCTGTCGAGACTTACGCATTCACTGCGTGGACGGTGCCGGAGGCCGTTGTCAATGTCTACGACAGTGCCGGTATTCAGGCTGTCAATTTCCGCGGGGAAGAGGTCCTTGCTTCACCGGAGTCGCTCATGGCGTGGAACGAAGCTGCTGATGCTACTATTCCTGTCAGTATGCCTAATGGTGTTGCTGCGGAGATGTCGTCCAATGCGTACCTTGCGCCCGACTCGTCCGACTCCTTCGATATTATTGACTCTGCCGCAACGTCTGAATTCGAGCTTGTTGACGAAGTTGGGACCGACGACGACATGCCAGGTTTGGAGCCTGTCGACCCCAATCACCATTTGCCACCTTTCCCTGAGGCACGCGGAGCAGTACAGACTTCGCTCGAGGTGTTGTTACAGCATGGTCAGCTCTACCCCGGAGACGACCACATTCAGGAGGAGCAACGTTTCATGGTCTACCAGACGTCAGCCACCAAGCATGTCATTATGGACAACATGATCAACGAGGACGTACTTGTCCCGACTCCGTTGATTCTCACTCCTGCATTCGACATTTCTGCATGGTATGCAGCACATCGCCGACACGTACTAGGCCTGCCCAAGCCTGAGGACGACGAGACCTCCGATGCGCCATCAGGCAACTCAGACAGCGAGCACGACAACGGCTCGGAAGGTTTTTGCGGCAGTACCACTGCGTTCATGGCCGAGTCCAGCGACCCTACACGCAAGTACGTCGTCGTCGTCGACTCAGGAGCAACTGAGCATTGTTTCTGGAGGCGCGAGGATTTTTCCGAGTACCATCCAGTTGAGTTGCGTGAAGGGAATGCTGCAGAAGGGTCAAAATTTCGTATCCTCGCAACAGGGGTGGTGCGTAAAACTATCACATACCTGGGACAGAGGAAGGAGATATCTTTCGACGCCATTCATACTCCTGATATCACCGCAAACCTGATTTCCATCTCGAAACTTGACGTGAAGGGATATGCGGTGGAGTTTGCCCGCGGGAAAGCGATCTTTAAACGGCCCGATGGTTCACCGTTCATGGAGGGGGTACTGTGCAATGGCATGTACGTGGTGGATTTTGAGAGTGCCGGTGTGACTGCTGCATGGGTTGCGAGGTCTCGCGATATACCAGCCAGCAAAGGGACGTGGCATCGGCGTCTCGGTCACATCGGCAATGCAGGGCTGGATGCGCTGATCTCTGGGGAGCACGTCAACGGCCTCCGTGTGCTCGAAGGAGGCACGGATGGCTTATGCGAAGACTGCATCCTCGGTAAGCATGCACGTCGCCCGTTTGATGGGGTGCACGAAGTTGAGAGCGAGATCGGGGAGCGGGTGTACATGGATCTGTGGGGACCATCCCAGGTTACTTCTGTCGGGGGTAAAAATTGGCTAATGCACCTCGTCGAGGGTCACACAGCGGGCCTTTGGGCTTATTACCTGGCTCGTAAGACGGCAGCGGAGACCCTGGGAGCCTTTAAGCTTTTTAAGGCAGAGCTTGAGACGCAAACGGGAAAACCACTGAGGCGAGTCAGGGTCGACGGGGGGCGAGAGTGGATTAACGCACTTTGGGAGGATTTCTGTGGTGCCGCAGGGATCATCATCGAAGTTACCACTCCGCATTCATCTTCACAGAACGGCCCCGCCGAGCGCGGAATTCGCACCACAGTGCAGTTTGGGCGGTGCTTGCTTTTCGATGCTGGACTTCCGAAGAGCATGTGGCCGACGGCGTTTGCAGCAGCTGTCTACCTGCAATGGTTCCATCCGAGACGGCGCGCTGGTGGAAAGACCCCGCATGAGCTGTACCATCGCAAGAAGCCCGACATTGCTCACCTCCGGGCGTATGGGTCCACGGCGTACGCGAAGATTGTGCCTATTGAGGCAGCCGGTGGCAAGCTCAATCCGCGTTCGATCAAAGCTGTGTTGGTCGGCTATAATGGCACCGCTGGCTATCGTCTCTGGAACCCCGCTGAGCGCAAGCTCTTCAATGCTCGCGACGTCGTCTTTGAAGAAGGGACTGGGCATCGAACTCTTCCTCCAGCAGGGGGAGATGTGGTGTTAGCTGGAGGAGAAGACGGAGATGAAGCGCCGCACGTTCCTATTCCTGTTGCCGAGTCGGACACTGACGATGCTCCTGCGGCTGCAGAGAACATACCTGCTGCTGCTGCCCCTCCTCCTGCGCCCGTTCTGCGTCGATCTGCCCGCAACCCCGTTCCGACGAAGGCGATCCAGAACGCGCGCGCTTCTGAGGCGATGGAAGCTGCGGCGAAAGCTGCTGGCGCAGATTGGGCGACCGCGCGGAAGACCCCGAACCCACGGACCCAGGCAGCTGCTGCCTTCACCATTTCGACTTCGCCGGTCCCGAAGACTTTCCGCGAGGCTATGCAGCAGCCGGAAGTCTGGATGGGACCGATGGAGAAGGAGTACGGGTCATTAGTGGGCCGGGAGGTTTGGGTCCTCGTTGACTTACCTCCTGGTGCAAATGTCATTGGCTGCAAGTGGGTGTACGCAGTCAAGTATGACATTGAGGGCGAGATCATCAAGTGGAAGGCTCGTCTGGTCGCAAAGGGTTTTCAGCAGATCGAGGGCGTTGATTTCTTTGAGACGTACGCGGGTGTGGTGCGCTACGAGTCTCTCAGAATGCTCTGGGCGATCTGTGTGAATGAGCCTGGGTGGGTGATGTGGGCTATGGACGTGGTGAGCGCGTACCTCAATAGCGAGATGAAAGAGGTGGTGTACATGCAACAGCCAGAGGGGTTTGTCATGCGGGGGCAGGAGGCGAAGGTATGCTTGATGAAGCGCTCGCTCTACGGCATGATGCAGTCGGGCCGTAATTGGGCGGAGCACTTGGAGCTGTCCCTTTCTGCTCTCGGATGGATTCGTTCGCGCGCTGATCCCTCCATCCGCATTAGAACCTCAGACACCGGGACATCGATTGTTGGTGTCTACACCGACGACTTGGACGGCATATCCTCCACCGTGGCAGCTGCGACTGAAGCTCAAGCTGGGATCAAGTCTGTCTACGATGTAACGGACGTACCGCGCACCGCGACCTCTCTCGGCATGACCATCGAGTACGACGAGGCCGCGGGGACTATATCAATCTCCTCGCGCCCTTACCTCGAACGTGTCCTTGCGCGCTACGGCATGTTGGATTGCAATCCCAAGTCCACACCACTCGCTGTCGGTCTCGAGCTGTCCTCGTCGCAAAGCCCCACCACGCCAGCCGAACACGAATTTATGGCCGACAAGCCGTACCGTGAGGCCGTTGGGTCGATCCAGCACGCCGCGAATACCACTCGTCCCGATATAGCTTACTCGGTAAATCGTCTAGCTGCTTTCCTCCAAAGACCTGGCATCCCCCACTGGAAAGCCGTGCAGCACCTGCTTGCCTATCTCAAGGGTACCCTCGACTACAAAATCACGTATCGTCGGGGCGCTGCAAACGGGATTCGTCCTCTCGGTTGGGTCGACGCGGACTACGCGGCGGATTTGGACACCCGTCGATCGACATCTGGTGAAGTCTTCTTGATGTCGGGGGGCCCGGTGTCCTGGTCGTCGAAGAAACAGGCCACGGTGGCGCTGTCGACGACGGAGGCAGAGTATGTTGCGCTGACGCGCAGCTCGAAGCAAGCGATGTGGATGAACAGCTTCCTTGACGAGCTGCGTATGCCGCAAGAGCGGCCCGCAATTTTATACGGGGATAACATGGGAGCAGCAGCGCTTGCGAGGGACGCGAAGGGCCATGCACGCGTCAAGCACATCGATATTCGCGAGCACTATATTCGCGAGCGCGTTGCCGCTGGAGACATCGACATCCAGCACGTCGCGTCTGCTGAAAACCTCGCAGACATTTTTACCAAGGTTTTACCTCGCGACGCGCACCTTGCCATCGTTCGTGCGCTGGGCCTGACCGAGTAGGAGAGCGGATGGGAGCGGAGCGGAGATGCTCAATTACAGGGGGAGTTTCTATTCCCCCTCAATACGGTCACTTTCATTGATATTTCTCTTACTATACTGATACTTTTGGCTTGTTCTCGCCAGGGGGAGTGTTGAAGTAGAGGCTCGACGCGCCATAAAGTCGGCACGCGCTCGCTAGCGAGCGCGTGTGTAGACCTCGCCCTGTAATACTGTACCATCTCTACACGGCCACTTTTCACCGTAAAGTTACTTATACTGCTACGTACCCAGGGACATTCCTCAGCCGTTCACTCATATTGTGCCCGTCTGAGGTTTGTCCCTTATACCTACTTTATATTCTTCTTACTTACCAGTGTCGTAGTATTATTCCTTACAGGTATATAATACAGCCGTTCACTCATATTGTGCCCGTCTGAGTATTATTCCTTACACGAGAGCATGATGGGGAGCGTCGCGGTGAGGGGGAGGGTCTCCTACGAGAGAGCCAGGGGGAGCCAGGAGCGGCGGGATTTGGAGGTGTGTAGGGCGACGTGGCAGTTGCCTTCTGGAGCTGAACTGGCGTCTGCAGCCCCTTCTTGGAGGAGAGGAGGGGCGAGAGGACTGCGCGGATGGTTGCGAGGAGGGCAAGCGTCGCGAGGACGGTGAGGGCGAGGCAGATGGAGGGCACCAGCAGCAGCGGGGCGGTGCGTCCGAAAGGTCACTCGTCGCAAAAAGGCCCGCCCCCGCCCTCATTGTTCCATCCCCGAGTTGGCCGTACGCCTCGCGTAAAAGTGCGCGCGGCGTCAGACGGCAGCGCGCTCGAGGCGCTTCTAGGTCTCGAGCTGCGCGTGCCTTCCGCTGAGGAGGTATTACTTGCGAGGGAGATGCATAAACGTCGCCGAATACACAGAGTGAAAGCGTCGTTACGGTTTGTGCCATGCCACGGCTAATCCCGCGATCGGCCCACGGTTGACGGTAACCAAGTTCAGTTTTTACAACTTGAGCATATGTACATGTATCAGAATTCGTCGTTCCACAAAATTATGCACAGAGACCTCGACTCTGTCCAGTCACCAACCAGAATATTATCAGCAGTATGGTAGATTGTTGCACGCGGACCTTCATTGCCGCCCGATCCTTGTTCGAGCCGAGGTACTGCTCTGAACTTTCGGTGATCGCTTTGTTTTCTATCCCCCTACTATTTCTTCTTGCACTCAGTCATCGACATAATGTTGCAATGGAAGCAGTATGGTGTAGATATGCACACGTGAATGAATATCGGGGTCTCACAAAATGTCACCGTCGAGGTCCTTTCAAGGTACTGCTTTGCGCACTCTGGTTACGAGTCCTAAGTTTACTTAGGTAATCGTTCTTTACCAATCTTTCCTACCCACTTTTCTTCACATCATTCAGACAAAAAAGATTGACTCACCGTGGGATTACCATAGAGGTGGTTTTGATGCAAGTGACCTACAACTTTGTGTTTTGCTTATTAGAGCACCGTCTTTAGTTCTGAAATCACTCCAAGCTTTTAGGTGATGTCAGAAATCTGATGCAATCTCAGTGTAGTGACTTGACGCTATGGTCGACTTTGTGAGAACTCCCGCACTGAAGTTACTGATAAAAATTTCAAAGTGGAGAATAGTGGATGTAACAACGGTACTAGAGCATATTCGCACCGCCCAAAAGTTCTCAGATATCTGCCATCACTTTTAAGCGAGAGCCTTGATTGATGTGACTTTGGTGACTGACTTGGCTCTCGCCTTCGACTTTGTGCAACGCCTGCGATAAACTTTCTACTGAAAAAATTTAGATTGAACAATAGGCAAGGCAACGGCGGTCCAGGAATTTCCTCGGGCTGAAATGACCAAAAACTGCGCCTCTACTTCGCTTTTTTTTGAGTATCACTTATTCCCTTTTGGGAGCCCCACTTGTCTGGCATCAAGCATCACTTTTTAAATCAAAAGGCGATTTTGGGCAGTGCGAATATGCTCTATTGTGCGGTAAGTCTTTTATCGCGTCGCCAAGACTTATTACGTGGTATGGATGACTGGCAAACTGCGGAATTTTCCTTAGACCAAAAATATTTACGCTTGGCGTGACGGATCCCTGGCGCCGTGATGCCGGTGATCGGCTGATCTGATGGGTGATCGAAACCCATATCGGGCGCTTCTTACCACGCGATCACGTGCTCCATCGTGCCTCCGCCAGCGTGAGTTCTGCCCGTCCAATGGCTTGCAGCCCGCAGTGGTACGTAAATGTCAACTTGTTACTTTATTTCAATGTACTACATGAGGATAATGGAGTAGAATTACAAGGAAAAATAGAGAATCAGCGAGAGCATAAGGGTAGAGAGGGACTGAGAGCTCGGACAAACGGGGTGTGCAGGTGTGCCGCGGCTGCGCAAGCCCCCGCAAGATTTTTACTCAGTGGTGTATGATGCCATTTGACCAGGCCTACGACTTGCATAATACCTTGACTAGTTTCTTCTCTGTTCACCGTGTTCATCTCATTAAAATTTTCTCAGAATGCTCCTTCACACCGAACCAGTGCCTATTAGACTTTAAACTGAGTGCAAATTGTTTAAGATATCGATTCGCAGTTCAACTCAAGGTATGTAATTACCTCTTAGTTCTAATGCTTTTATTTCGTTCCTAACCACTAATTTGCTTCAGCTTTTGTTTTTATCATGCTAAACGGACTGCCTTGAACGTCTGGTTAGGCATAGCCTGAGATCAACCCTTCTAACTATTGAGGTTACTATGCCAGTTGAACTTTAGGTACGTAATGTGCTCCATGATTTCAATGTTCTACTGCTTTATATTTCGTTTCTAACCACCCATTTTCTTCAGATCCTATAGTTTAAATGCTAGACTGAGTGCAATCCGACCATCCCGGATTTCAATAGATGGATACATGCTTTCACACCAGAACCCTTCAAATTGAACTTGACCTGGCCCCAAACCCTTCAAAAATGTCCAAGTTATCGCCGGTCAACTCAAGGTATGTAATTACTTCGATGTTCTATTGCTTTCATTCGTCCCTAACCATCAGATCCAATCATTTAAATGGTAGACTGGCCGTCTTCAACGTCTTGTTCAATTTGCACATTTATATTCTGCGAGTTATCCTTTGCACGGGTAGCTTTCTTTACCCACCGTATGTTAATTCACTAGATGGATTCACGCTGACTTCTCAAATTAAATGTGAACTGTGCTTTCTTGCTTCAAGATCTCGCGATGATGCCAATTGAATTGAAGGTATGCAGTCCATTCCGATATTCTAATCCTTTTCCATTGTTATCACAGCTTAATTTCATAGACTCAACTCAAATTAGCTACATTGAACGTCCCAACTTCGCGTTGCAACGGCCGTAGGCCGTTCCTTTACTGCAGATCTATTGGTGCAATTTTTTTCCGTGAGTCTTATTATACTTTGGCTAGTTATGTTTCTTAACTGAATATACATACTCCATCGCGTCGTCTTGCGGTTCATTCCTTTTCTTCCTTCCCCCTCTCTTTTCTTTCTCTCTTTTGTGACAGCACAGCGATATTGTGCGGCTATAGTTTACAAGTTGCATACCATCATAGATCTATAATTGAAGTCTCAAACTCAATAATAACAGGAACATTGCGGAAAAATATAGTGACACCATTTCCGTGGCTAATTTCGCCAGCACGAGCGCCTGCAGTGTATACGACGTGCCCATCCGGCGCATCGGGGCACATGAGTGAGCGGCGCGTCCACGAGCAGAGGGGCTCGAATGTCGTCTGTGCACGCGGGGTGTCGACGATGGCGCGGAAGCACTCGAGCGTGGGGAGCACACCGGAGATGAAGCCCGCATGCGTCTCCGGCATGAGCTCGACGGTGTGCATGTTCGCGAAGGCGTGCACGGCCGCGAGAGGGCTTTCGTGGCGACCCCGCACTCAGCATCACGGGCGCATGCAGGGCCACAACTTTTTAACCTGGTTTGGCCTTGCCACATATATTTTGCGCGATTATTTAAATAGGGATCGCGGCAGTCTGGAAAAGAACGAAGGTGTAATACCTTATAACTTACCATTAAATCAATGTGAGCACAAATTGATCATGCCCGAGCACCCCAATTAATAAAAATTCCGAGTCATCACTCTTGAAGGCTGTTATGAGGGAAGCTTTGCTTTTGCCCCGATAAAACTACATCTTCCACTTCACCAATCAGCATTCAACTCCCACTCAAACAGTATAGTCTAACACCTTCGAGGTCCTTCTTAATTCGGTTTTTTAGATCATAGAATTCAGCCCATTGGATCTCGGCCTAGTGGACTCTGTCATTGACTCAAAAAATCAGGTTCAATTTGTGTAAAGATGCTTAAGAATGGCATCGATGTACCTGCGTGTTCCGACATGAGTGCTACTGTCAACACCTGTTCTGGGGCAAGACAGAAATTTCTGATGAGTATTTATAACCTTTGGGAGGCAATTAATTTAATTGGTTATCCAGGCCATAAAACTGTAGAGGTTGAGTGGTGTTATTTACCTCAGATTTCCCTAGAGACATTGTGCCTCAGACACATCCCCTCTATGTGGAGTGGTTCATAACTTTCAACACCATTTGTTTTACAGAACAGTCAAAAAAATGGCATTCATTATCTCTGTGGATAATATTTGTCAAAGTATTCATCCCTTCCCTAAGTTTTTCCCCGGCTGCTCTAGCAACAGGGAAATCTAGCAAACCTTGGACCTGTGTTCAACCTTTTAACCATGGACTGATTGACACACATATGCGACGCTGCACTCGCACTTCCAACAAATCGATTTAATTGCTTGACTTCGTCTTCCTTCATTCAGAAACTTGGCACCAGTGAATATCAACCCATCCTATCACTCATTCTAGTTTCATTCCAGATTTTTTAAGCCATCACGCACCTACCTGCGTTGCACATACTGATTTAATTGTGTACCTTCGTTTTTGCTGCCATGATCAACAAGTTTCGACATGTATATGCTTCCACCAAAAAAATATGTGGCACTTCCGAACCAACTTGAAAGTTGTGGGACTTGAGAAAAAAGCTGCGGCACCTCAAAAGAAAAGTTGCGGCAACATGAATGGTGCCGCAACTTTTTCGTCAGTACCAAAAGGGCGTGAAAGCTGCGGCATATGTATCAAATCACTTAAGATACTTACGACAGACCAAAAATAGTTGCGGCATATTAAATGTGCATTTTTGGACCCTCATAAAATAGAACTTACCAGATCAACAAATTTTACACTGGAGGTGAATAGAATTAACTGACTTCCATTAGTTTCGAGAAACAAATGGAACTTGCTAAGAAGTGCCCCCAGAGATCTGTTGGCTGGAGATTGCAACAGGTGGCACAAATGTTTGGGCCTGTTACCTTCTCTGCAAATACCGCGATTTAAGGCGCAAATTTGAGGGTGGAAATTGAAGCCTGCTACGCTGATGTTTTCTTCCCTTTATTTCTTATAATGAAGTCAAGGATATTACCGGTAACTTGCAGTGATAATCGGCTCTGAAATTCGGGGTCCTGATAGTAATACTGTACTATTACAATCAAGGGGTGGCGCATGAATCCTTTTTCCAATTCGACAACTCGAAAACCGCCAAAATGTTGCGTGATGGCCGAAGAAAATTCGACAAATTTGACAGAAATTTGGTGGAAACCGAGCGTTTTGCATGGGGACACCGATTTTCTGCGTGACAAAATGCCTGGGGCATTCGACAAACGGCTGGGTGGTAATTGACGAAGCACCAATATTCCACATCGAAAGGTACCCGCATGACAGGTGACTGACGAATTGATTGTAATAGTGCAGTACTGAAAGAAGAAGTTGAGTCCACCCCATCTTTGTCACTTCGTTACTTCGCTTAAATTCATCAGTTTGATGGCATTCTATGAAAGTTCGTGAGTTCAAGGAATTTCAACGAAGGTTCGTCACTTCCCCTGGATCAATAACGTACAGCATGCCTGTCGGCACATCACAGAATCAGCGGCGTGTTGAGCTCGGCTGGTTAGGTTTGGGTTAGCTGGTTACAGTTAGAGGTTAGTGGTTAGAAGTTAGCGGTTAGCGTTAGGGGTTTGGGTTCTGGTTTGGGTTAGTGTTGGGGTAACAATGATGGTCGGTATTCCAGGTTCTTGAACATGCCGAGTTAAAACGACGACTTACACAGAAAATTATCGGAAGTAATGAACTTTCCCTAAATGCTATCAAAGTGACGAGGTTTCGTGAAAATAAGCGAAATAAGCGAAGTAACGAAGTGACGAAGATGGCTACTACCCATTAGTTCTTGATTCTCTTCAATCTCATTTTGGCCAGACTCCTGAGGTTTACCCCTTGACCGTGAGCATGCTTGAGGTCCTAGCCTTTGTCATGGCTGCTGGCAGTAAAACTCCTGGGACTGGACTCGTACTGCCATGCGAAGCACTGGCCCACAAGCCAAGTTTTTTGGCTCATCCCACTATTTTTTCTTGCACTTGACCGGGTCAAAATGCAGCATCAAAGCAGCATGGTGCAACGACGAAACGGCAGTTATTGTGCGAGTAAGAACGAAGTCAACCTGAGGGCCTTGTCTGAGTCAAGGTGCTGGTTTAAGCATTCCCTCTAGTCATTTTGCTGATTTCAATATTTTTTCTTACACTCAGCCAAGTTAAAAATGCAGGGATGAACACAGTATGATGTAACGATGCACATGGGCTATTCTTGTGCCAGTAGCAAAGTGGTTCAACTTGTTCGAATCAAGATACTGCTCTAGCAGCGTTGGTGTGATTTTTGCTCCTCCCGCCAAATTTCCTTCCCCACTCAGCCGAGTTCAAAATGCAGCAATGAAGCAGTATGATACAAAGATGCACACAGGAGCTTCTTGTGCCAGAAAGCCCACCGATTCAACCAGATGTCCCTGTTCGAATCAAAGGTGCTGCTGCTTTAGGCGCTTCTCACGCACGTTTTTTTCGCTCACCACTATTTCCTTCCCTACTTAGCCGAGTTCAAAATGCAGCGATGAAAGCAGAATGGTGCAATGATGCACACGGGTGTTTCTTGCGTCAAAAGAAACTGGATTCAACCCGAGGTCCTTATTCGAATCAAGGTACTGCTTTGGGCACTGCTCTGTGGTTTTTTTTGCTTATTCCACTATTTTTCCTCACACTCAGCCGGGCTTAAAATGCGGCAATGAAAGCAGCATGGTGTAATCATGCACTAAAGCGTCCCGTGTGCATAATATTTTAGTTGGTGACTAGACAGAGTCGAGGATTTTATGTGTAATTTTGTGGAATGATTTGGAGAGGACAGGGTTGAGCTATGTAGTACATCCGTATCGGTCCGCTATCAGCTCTCACTACTGCTTAGCCAATTCCCCAAGGGCACACGAATCTCTGGCACCAATGTAGCTCTCAACCCCGGCGTAGTCTGAATTTAACAAAATCATAAGTATTGCGCACGGGGGTCCCATAAGCTCACTCACCTCCACTGTGGTACCCAGGGCACGAACCAGGCCCCTGCATCTCTCACGTGGCGGCTGCACCCGATCCAACCTCTTCGCCAGAGATCCAGCTTCCGTGCAATCGGCAAAAGTACCCGTGGCGGACACTTCAGGGCTCCCCACTGTTGGTATTCCCAGGCATCGTGCGCGTCCTTCATACTACCACTAGCAGAATCAGGCTCAGGGCGATGGAGGACACGGAGGCCGGGAAACATCTGGCGGATGTTGGCTTTGGTGGTTTTGCAGCCGGCACATCCACACTTCAGAAATGTCAAAGACTAATCCCAGATACGAACCGGTTGAAGATGTGTCGCTTGTTTTCTGTCCCGGACTTCAATGTGTCCCGCATGTTCTGAGCCACAGTGACAACTTGCCATACTGGAGGCATTATGCAGACGACCCCGGTTCGCCCTCGGCCTGGGCTGTAGCCTGGTGTGATTTTTTGTTTGTACTTCAATCAATATAACAAATCCCCTTCACGAAAATTGCCCAACTCATTCCCAATGTGTATCATCAGGAAAAGTGCCTACTCAGTACTCATGGCCTAGTGGCAGAGTGGTCTGCATCTGTGTTTAATCACTTAATACATATGCAACCGTCGCCGGTTCAGATCCAGCCTGGGCCATGCGTGGTTGTGAAACAAGTTTTTTATTTCATTCTCTTGTATTCTAGGCACCCGCTCCCTTTTTTATTACTCGTATTTTATTCGCATTCAATTCGGGCCAGCGTTACAGTTTTTTTTACCATCATAAAAATAGATATCCTGCGCATACTGCACCAAATACTCCCTTCCGGCTTGTACGAGAATCCACGACTTGCTCTTGCACAGGAAAAAAAACGCGAAAATATTGAGGATGATTTCGAGCCTCGTTTATATGGTGATGGCTGCCAAGAATTTCTTTTCGAACACAAATATGACGTGTACCTCAAGTACACAGGATTGACAAAGGAACCCAGGACTAAAATTAACTCCGTTCAATGTCGGCAAGCCGGTCCATGCAATTTGGTAAATTCTTCCCTCTCAGGTACTTATTTCTCATAGCTATGTTACAGATATACTTGAAGACTTCCGCAACAACAGTCAATTGAATTGAATTCCGATCGAAAGATTAAAGTCTCAATCTTAATACAAACACTGATCTTGTCTACACACGCTTTCATGGCTCCGGATCCAAGAGACATCCAATGTCGTAACAAATCAGGCACAGGAGATTCCTGGCGGGGGCGTGCGATCTGTTGAGTCGCCCTGGGTCCAGATGCAGGATATCGTCCGGCGATCCGAGAAGAGGTTCTATCCGCCAACCAGGCTGAGCAAGAAAAAACCCCACTCGAAAAATAAAAAAAGAATTCTTGACTTCCCCCAGCCGTCAGTGATGGATGAAAAGACCTCGCTCTTTTCCCCTCATCATTTTTTCTTAGCTGTATCCCCGAGTATCCTCATTTTGTGCATTGCCGAAAAAATGTGGCGAGCACTTCAGAATGCTCGCCACATTTTTTCGGCAATTGTATACAGATGAGTAAATTCTCTGGCATCCGTGCGTACCCGTATCGGATTATCCTGGCGACATTACGAACTAGTCTCTCCTCACTTTTAACAAATGAAGCTCGCTTCTTTGTTGTACCTCGCTTGTTAAAATTACGAGCTCCTATAAGCAGATAGTTAACGCGATGATGCGAGTGGCTCTTTCGTTTTGATTTCACACCTAAGATTTCCTCGTTGGATTACCTTGGTGGCATTACGAGCTCCAATAAGCACATATATAAGCGCGATAATTTCGTTTTAACTTCATACAAGCTCCAGTATGGCAAGTTGTCACTACGGCTCAGAACACGCGAGACACTTTGAAGTCCAGGACAGCAAAAGCGCGACACAACCTCAACCAGTTCGTATCTGTGATTGGTATTGTGTGATCAACACTCACCAATCACGTTTCTATCAATCGCAGTGTGCAGATGCTGGGTGCAAAACCACCAAAGCCAACATCCGCCAGATGTTTCCCGGCCTCCATGTCCTCCCTCGCCCTGAGCCTGAATCTTCCAGTGGTAGTCTGAAGGACGCGCACGATGCCTGGGCGGTGGAATACCAACAGTGGGGAGCTCTGAAGTGTCCTTGTGGCCGCGGGTATTTTTACCGATTGCATGGAAGCTGGATCTCTGGCGAAGAGGTTGGATCCGGTGCAGCCGCCACGTGCGAGATGCAGCGGCCTGGGTCGTGCCCTGGGTACCACAGTGGACGGTGAGTGAGCTTATGGGACCCCCATGCGCAACACTTACGATTTTGTTAAATTCAGACTACACCGGGGTTGAGAGCTATATTGGTGCCAGAGATTCGTGTGCCCTTGGGGAATTGGCTAAGCAGTAGTGAGAGCTGATAGCAGACAGATACGGATGTACTACATGGCTCAACCCTGTCTCCAAATCATTCCACAAAATTACACATAAAATCCTCGACTCTGTCTAGTCACCAACTAGGATATTATACACACGGGGCGCTTCTTGTGCCGGTGGAAAAAAAAAAAACCTCCATTCAGCCCTGCATCTTCCAGATTACTTTCCCCTTTTTAACAGAATTCTACACTGCAATTGAAATTAGGTCCGGAATGTGGGATGAAAGCAACATCGTGCAACGACACGGAGTATGTCATGCGGCCGAACCCCGAGTTCGAACCCAGGCCGCTGTTGTCCAGATATGTATATTTGCCAACCACTAAATTGAGTTTGCCTGCCACTCTGCTTGTTCGGAATTTATCTCGGCCGATGCGAACAACCAGTGATTCCATTTTACATACATCCAACCTGACACCAATTTCCGCCCACTGCTCTTGAGCATGGAATTCCCGAAGAAGGAGGGTGATTCTCAGAGTTGAATGAAGGACTTTCACCAGAAATTTGATTTTTTTCGTAAGCTAGAGCTTCGAACGACCGTAGTAGTATCATCAAGGATTTGGGGCAGAGCGGTTCCTGCATCTGCACTTACTAGCTTAGTTTTATACAGGTAGTCAACTCCATTCTCAGCCATCCCCATAAATTTTGTCGCTTTTCTTTCCCCTTCTCAATCAATTTCTTTGTAGATTTTCAACCGTGCATCAGATGCTATCAAGTCATCTCGACTGCGAAAAGGAACATCAAACTCCTGCCACCAATTCTTCGATCCGTATGCACAGGGTCTCATTAATTTTGAATTTTCCTGAGGAAAGAACATGCATTTTTCAGGAGTCCTGGGTATGGCCAAAATAATACCGTGAAGGCTCCGTTGCAGAGTAGTTCTGCATCTTCATTAAATGTTGGGGAATGGTCGGAATGTGCAGACATGACTGGTTCGACTCCAGCCCGAGCTATAGGGGTACTGAGGTATGTTTTTCTTTCTCATCTCTCACACATTGTAGAGTATCATTTTCGTTGTGGATTTCAATTTCCAACCATCGTCTTGAATTCCCGGATTATCAATATTTGGGTGATGATGGAAGACCCCCGGAAAAAGAGACGGGAATCACAGACTGGAATGAGAGCTACCTTTTTTTTATTTTTTATTTTTTTATTTTCTTCCTGTTGAGTCCAGGTTTAGGGAAGGACCGAAGTAATTGTGAAGGCTAGGTTACAGAGTGGTTTCCGCATCTGCATTTACTAGCTGAGTTTATGGAGACATCGCTGGTTCAAAAAATTATTTATACAGACGCACATGTTTGATCCACATATGGTGCGGCACAAGAAACACCCGTGTGCAGAATTACACCATATTGCTTTTATTGCTGCATTTTGAACTTGGCTGAGTGGGGAAGGAAATTTGGTGGGAGGAGCAAAAATCACACCAACGCTGATAGAGCAGTACCTTGATTCAAAACAAGCTGTCTGCATCTCCCACGATTTTTCCTCGCGGATTTCAATTTTCCAATCTCGTCCTGGATACCCAGACTATTCATGAATTGCCTTCCCTTGTGTTGTGACAATGTTTCCCGAAGGGAGATCAAGGTCTCTCAGACTGGAAATAGGGAGCTACCTTGATTATTTTATTTTATTTTGATTCCTGTTGAGCTCTGAGCTTATGGAATGACCGAAACGATAGCATGAAGGCTTGGTTGCAGAGCGGTTTCTGCATCCGCATTTACTTGCTTTGTTCAGATGATTTATGCAGATATCCCTGGCTCGACTCCAGCCCGAGCCATAGGGTATGTTTTTTTCCCCTCATCTCTCACACATCATATAGTCACTGTCGCCTTCGATGTCCGGATTATTAATAACCGAGAAGGTCCCCGAAGAAAGAGACGGGAGTCTCAGACTGGAATGAGGGAGTTACCTTGATTTTTTTTTTGGTTCCTACTAGTTGAGTTCCGAGGTTAGGGAATAATTAAAATGATAGCCTGAAGGCTTGGTGGCGGAGCGGTTTCTGTATCTGAATTTGCTTGGTTTGTCCAGAAGACTTATGCAGAACATCGCTGGTTCAACTCCAGCCCAAGCCATGCCGAATCTCTCAACCTTCATCTTAAACTTCAACCTCCACTGAACATGTTCTTTTTGACTCCGACAAGCCCCATGAGCTACCTCCTCAGAGTCATTCAATGTTTACTTGATGTTCTGAGCTCGGGTCTCGGCCGAAACAATATCGTTGCGGAGCGGTTCCTGCATCTGAATTTACTGCCCGAATGCTCATAAATTTATTTATGCAGATGACACTGGTTCGACTCCAGCCCAAGCCATTCAATTTTCAGCTTTTTTTTTCACTCCGTTTTCTTCTTGTCTAACTCTCAATCGGCTCAACATGCTCAATATTGAGCACATTGATCAGATTTTCGTGGCTAGGCACTGCTCAACATCAGTCCCTAGCTCAAGAAATAAATCCCAGCTCTAGAATCTTTCTGTGTGAACCGGTATATTTTATTTACTCATGCATATCCCACATGTCAGATCTATATATAAAGCCTACAAATCAAGGCCCAGTAGTAGAGTGGTTCTGCATCTGCTTCTTTTCGGGTGTTCTACGTATTCCATATGCAGATGACGTTGGTTCGAATCCGGCCTACACTGGTTGAGCATTTCAATTTTTTCACTGAGTTTTGGGGTGAAAAACTTATTTTATTTTTCACAGTTTTTTCACTGAAATGTGACTGAAATATTTATAACTTTTTCAGTATTTTTGTGAAAAAGGCAAAAACTTCTTCAGTAAAGTCACAAAAGTACTGAAAATTTTATAAAAGTTTCAGCTACATTCCAAGTGAAAAAGGTGTGAAAAATAAAGGAAGTTTTTCCCTAAAAAACTCAGTGAAAAATATGAAATTCTCAACCAGTGCTAGGCCCTAAATCAATGATGCAGAAGTTTTTTTTATGTTCTCTTGGAGCCCTATTCCATTATCCGTTCAGTACTTTTACTTCACCTATGTATTATCTGCTGCTTTCCAAACCAAACTGCCGGGCATCACATCCCGAAAATACACCTCATCAAGACAAGAAATGGGGATCACGGCGCAGTAGTAGAGCGGCTCTGCATCTGCATCTTGTTAACATCTTGTAAGGTACACGTATGCAGACGTCGCCAGTTCAACTCTGGCCTGGGCCGTGGCCCGTGGCCTGGTGTGATTTTTTAAAATTGTTTTCAATCAGTACAGTAAATCCTTCACGAAAAATGCCTGCAGTGCGCAGCTCCTCGATGTGTATCCGCAAAAAAGCATCTGTTTGTGACCCAGTGGCAGAGTGGTCTGCATCTGCATCTAGTGTTAGTGGACGAATTTTATCCTATGCCGATGTCGTTGGTTCAACTCCAGCCTGGGTCATCAGCATCATTTGAAGAGTTTTTTAATCCTTTTCTCCGTGGGTTCTTTCGCTCAAAAATTCTTCTCGGATTCTCCAAAGCTCACCTTGTGAGCACGGCTCGGGGGCAGAATGATTCTGCATCTGTGCTTATTTCCTGTCATAATCTTCCTCGACTTTTCACCGATTTCGTTCGTCAACTGCACCCATCAATTCCTGCTCTGAATGCACATCTTCTTATACAGGTCTCAGATCCCACAAAGCAATTTTAGCCATGGCTTAGTGCCAGAACGGCTCTGCATCTGTTTCTAATTATGATTTCTTCCTCCTGTAGTCCGCAGACGACATTGGTTCGACTCCAGCCTAGGCCATTAGACTATTCCTAGTTTGTTTTATTTCGTCTTTTTTTTTTCTTTTTTCTTTTACATGACGGGCACTCTTTCATCTCACATTACTCTCTACGTCTTGTCTTACAATCCTTAGATTCAAACGCATACCAAGACATAGGACGGCAAAAAACCCGATCGTATTCAATCCATTATCTATGCATACGTGCACTGGGAGCGGAAGCGTATAGGCGACGCGCAGGCTGCGTCGCAGACGTAGCCGCGTCACAAAACGAAGCGTAGCGGCTAGCAAGCGAAGGGTGGTTGGCGAGGTATAACGGGTAGGGTAACAAGGTGGGGTAACAAGGGTAATAAAAAGCCCACATCGCGTATAGTAAGGTGCGATGTGTGCGGGTGACGTGCAAAGAAATAAATGCGTATGGGACATGAAATAAGAATGGGGTGGAGAACAAAAGATATAACAATAACGGCGATAAAAACAAGTCCGTGGGTGCGCTCCGACAGTGCGGTGTCGTATGTAGATCGACGACGATAGCACATAGATGCATGTGTACATAGATAAGGATGATATAGATGCTGGATGATAGATACGAGCCGTCCTGCCCGATGGGATGATGGGATGATGATGATGAGTATGGTGGTGGTACATTGCGGTATTGCTTTCTCCCTTCTATGCCCCTCGCGCCGCTGCTAGTCGGCGGCGGAAGAGGCGACGGCCCCTCGCTACGCGAGAGGCCTCACAGCGACACAGAGCGGCCATTTCCCGCGAGCGGGGGCGATGGCGGGCGCGAGTGTTGTTGGTGCTGCAGGGAGGAGGCGCGGCGCGGCGCGGGGGAGGGGCGGCGGAATGTTTGTGTGCAAATCATCTTTGTCAGGAAAGCACTCAAAGAGGGAAGGAGGGAGACAACGCACATGGCGACTCATGATCATCTTAGCCATGGACACGGGCGTTTGGGACTCGTATATCGCAGCGGGGGGGCACTCGACGGGTGCGACTGCGCGGACGTGGGCGGCCTCGAGGCGGATGAGGCCGACACCGCGGCCGCCGCGGTAGACGTGGCGGCCGCGCATTGCGGGCGGCGGCGGGGGAGAGAGCGTGATGGGGAGCCGGTGAGGGGGAGGGTCTCCCACGAGAGGGCCAGGGAGAGCCAGGAACGGCGGGGTTTGGACGCCGTGGGGCGGTGATGTGGCACTCTGAAGTTCTCGATCTGGACAGGCGTCTGCAGGCGCTTCTTGGAGGAGAGGAGGGGCGAGAGGACTGCGCGGATTGCTGCGAGGACGGCGAGGGCGAGACGGAGGGAGGGCACCCGCAGCGGAAAGGCGGCGAGGCGGAGAGAAAACAAGCAGCAGTGCGTCCGAAAGGTCACTCGCCGCAAAAAGGCCAGCCCCCGCCCTCACTGTTCCATCCCCGAGTTGGCTGTGCGCCTCGCGTTAAAGTGCACGCAGTTGGAGGCGGCAGCGCGTCCGACGCGCCGCCAGGTCTTGGGCTGCGGGTGCATGCCGCTGAGGAGGTTCCATTTGTTGCGCTCATTCATATCGGTAGTCTCACGTAAAACAAAGTTTTATGAAATCCTTGGCTGAACGAAACGGAAATATTCGCCAAATCCGGCATCCGTAGATACCCGACGGGCCCGTTGCGGATCTTTGTTGAGGTCAGCATTACGAGCTCGTCCTATGAGCAAATATATAAGTGCGATACTTCCGTTTTGACTTCCTACAAGCTCCAGTATGGCAAGTTGTCACTGCGGCTCAGAACATGCGGGACACATTGAAGTCCAAGACAATGAACGCGCGACACAACCCCAACCGGTTCGTATCTGGGATTACAACTATCTAGTATTTCGTGATCAACACTCACCAACGACATATCTGAAGTGTCCGCGCACGTGCAAAGCCACCAAAGCCAACATCCGCCAGATGTTTCCCAGCCTCCGTGTCCTGCCTCGCCCTGAGCCTGATTCGGCTAGTGGTAGCATGAAAGACGCGCACGATGCCTGGGCAGTTGAATACCAACAATGGGGAGCCCTGAAGTGTCCTTGTGACCGCGGATATTTTTGCCGATTGCATGGGAGCTGGATCTCTGGCGAAGAGGTTGGATCGGGTGCAGCCGCCACGTGCGAGATGCAGCGGCCAGGTTCGTGCCCTGGGTACCACAGTGGAGGTGAGTGAGCTTATGGGACCCCCGTGCGCAATACTTATTATTTTTGTTAAATTCAGACTACGCCGGGGTTGAAAGCTACATTGGTGCCAGAGATTCGTGTGCCCTTGGGGAATTGGCTAAACAGCAGTGAGAGCGTATAGCGGACCGATACGGATGTACTACATAGCTCAACCCTGTCTTCTCCAAGTCATTCCATAAAATTACACATAAAATCCTCGACTCTGTCCAGTCACCAACTACCTTCTGATGCCGATGAAAGAGAAACCCCTCCATTTAGCCCTATATCTTCCAGATTACCTTCCTCTTTTTAACAAAATTTCATATTGTAATTGAAATCAGGTCCAGAATGTGGAATGAAAGCAACATGGTGCAATGACATGGAGTATGTCATGTGGCCGAAGCCCGAGTTCAAACGCAGGCCGCTGTTGTCCAGATATATATATCTGCCAACCATTAAATTGATTTTGCCTGCTATTCTGCTTGTTCGGAATTTATTGTAGCTGATGCGAACAAGTGGTGAGTCTGTTCTACATACATCCAAAATGAATCACAGTATCCTTTTCTCTCAGTCTCAAACTAATTTCCAACCATGGCTCTTGGGCAGGGAATTCCCGAAGGAGGGTAATTCTCAGAGTTGAATGAAGGACTTTCAGCAGAAAATTGCATTTTTCGTAGGCTAGAGCTTCGAATGACCATAGTAGTGGCATCAAGGCTTTTGGACAGAGCGCTTCCTGCATCTGCACTTACTAGCTTAGTTTTATGCTGGTGGTCGACTCAATCCTCAGCTATCCCCATAAAATCTTGTCACTTTCCTTTCCCCTTCTCAATCAATTTCTTTGTAGATTTTCAACCGTGCGTCAGATACCCTCAAGTCATCTCGACTGCGAAAAGGAACAGTAAACTCCTGCCACCAATCTTCGATCCGTATGCGCAGTCTCATTTAATTTGATTTTCCTGAGCAAAGAACATGCATTTTTCATGAGTCATGGGTATGGTCGAAATAATACCATGAAGGCTCTGTTGCAGAGTGGTTCTGCATCTGCATTAACTGTTGGGGAATGGTCGGATCTATGCAGACATGGCTGGTTTGACTCTAGCCTGAGCCATAGGGTTGTATGGATTTTTTTCTTCTCATCTCTCACACATCGTAGAGTATCATTTTCCTTGTGGATTTCAATTTCCAACCATCGCCTTGGGTTCCCGGACTATCAATATTTGTGTGGTGATGGAAGACCCCCGGATAAAGAGACAGGAGTCTCAGACTAGAATGTGAGCTACCTTTTCTTTTAATTTTAATTTGTTCCTATTGAGTCCAGGTTTAGGGAAGGACCGAAGTAATGGTGTGAAGGCTTGGCAGAGCGGTTTCTGCATCTGCATTTACTAGCTGAGTTTATGGAGACATTGCTCCCTCAGCTCCAGCCCAAGCCATGTCTAAAATAGTTTCCTTTTATTGAATCTCTCGACATTTCTTTTTGAACTTCAACCTCCACTGAGTATGCTCTTTTAGTCACCGACAAGCCCCATGAGCTGCCTCCTCAGAGTCATTCAATGTTACTTGGTTTTCTGAGCTCAGGCCTCGGCCACAGCAATATTGTTGCATATTGTTGCGGAGTGGTTCCTGCATCTGAATTTACTGCCCGAATGCTCATAAATTTATTTATGCAGATGACACTGGTTCGACTCCAGCCCAAGCCATTCAATTTTCAGCTTTTCTTTTTCACTCCGTTTTATTATTCCCTAACTCTCAATCCGCTCAACATGCTCAATATTGAGCACATTGATCATATTTTCGTGGCTAGGCACTGATATTGAGTGCTCAACATCAGTCCCTAGCTGAAGAAATAAATCCCAGCTCAAGAATCTTTCTGTGTGAACCGGTATATTTTATTTACTCATGCATATCCCACATGTCAGATCTATATATAAAGTCTACAAATCAAGGCCCAGTAGCAGAGTGGTTCTGCATTTGCTTCTTTTCGGGTGTTCTACGTATTCCATATGCAGATGACGTTGGTTCGAATCCGGCCTGGGCCCTAAATCAATGATGCAGAAAAAAAAATTATGCTCTCTTGGAGTCCTATTCCATTATCCGTTCAGTACTTTTACTTCACCTATGTATTATCTGCTGCTTTCCAAACCAAACTGCTGGGCTTCACATCCCGAAAATAGACCTCATCAAGACAAGAAATGGGCATCACAGCGCAGTGGCAGAGCGGTTCTGCATCTGCATCTCGTTGACTTTGACATCTCTAATGTGCATGTATTTAATTTAGACGTCGCCGGTTCAACTCCGGCCTGGGCCGTGGCCCGTGGCCTGGTGTGATTTATTAAAATTGTTTTCAATCAGTACAATAAATCCTTCACGAAAAATGCCTGCAGTGCGCAGCTCCTCGATGTGTATCCTCAAAAAAGCATCTGTTCATGACCCAGTGGCAGAGTGGTCCGCATCTGCATCTAGTGTTAATGGATGGATTTTATCCTATGCCGATGTCGTTGGTTCAACTCCAGCCTGGGTCATCAGCATCAGCTGAACATTTTTTTAAATCCTTTTTTCCCTGGGTTCTTTCGCTCAAACATTCTTCTCGGATTCTCCAAAGCTCACCTTGTGAGCACGGCTCGGCGGCAGAATGATTCTACATCTTCGCCTATTTCCCGCCATAATCTTCCTCGACTTTTCACTGATTTCATTCGTCAACTGCACCCATCAAAATTCCTGCTCTGAATCCACATCTCTTATACAGGTCTCAGCAATTTTGGTCATGGCCTGTCTCGGTAACCCAGACATAGAGAACGGATCGCGGCCCGTCGGGCCTACGGCCCGATCGGAGTTTGAATAAATATGTGAAAATGTTGGGCCGCGATCAGTTCTCAACGTCTGGGGTATTTGGTATACAAACACCCCCCATCGAGTCACACATCTCATCCCTCCATTCCTCCCCCCACATTGTACTGTTTGCACTTCTCCTAGCAATGCATAGATATATTCTGTGGGGCCTGACAACTTTTCCCATTTTTTTTGACCTCTTTTTGAGGTGCAGAGGAACCGTTGTATAATGT
The DNA here is from genome assembly GCA_029282285.1 of Mycena rebaudengoi. Taxonomy (NCBI): domain Eukaryota; kingdom Fungi; phylum Basidiomycota; class Agaricomycetes; order Agaricales; family Mycenaceae; genus Mycena; species Mycena rebaudengoi. The sequence goes on along the minus strand of JARJCX010000002.1, from coordinate 1,869,184 downwards.
CATGTTTTTGCACTTTATACACCTACCTGCGTTCTAAATACGCTAAAATAAAATTATTTAGCTACCCATATATATCTGGTAACTATAGTACAGTAATTCTGCAGACAATTGAGGGGTCCAAGGAGGCCTTAGGTTGAGTAGAACATTAAATCGGCGCAAGCGTGACACTCAGAGTGTGACTCGATGGAGGGTGTTTCTATACCAACTACCCCAGACGTTGAGGAATGATCTGGCGTCTTCTTTTCTTCGATTTATTCGAACTTCGCCGGATCATTCCGAAACGTCTGGGTAACCGAGACAGGGTCATGGCCTAGTGGCAGAACGGCTCTGCATCTGCTTTAATTAGGATGTAAAGGATTTGTAATATGCAGACGACGTTGGTTCGACTCCAGCCTGGGCCATTGGCAAATACCACTGTTTTTTTTTTTTTTACTCTTTTTTTGGGGGAGCAGATTCAGGGTGACGCATGACGTGTATTGAGGGGCCCTCACATTACTCTATACAACTTATCTTAGACTTGCAATAGATTCAAACGCACACAAAGACATAGGACGGCAAAAACCCGATCGTATTCAATCCATTATCTATGCATACGTGCACTGGGAGCGGAAGCGTATAGGCGACGCGCAGGCTGCGTCGCAGACGTAGCCGCGTCACAAAACGAAGCGTAGCGGCTAGCAAGCGAAGGGTGGTTGGTCGAGGTATAAAGGGGTGGGGTAACAAGCAAGGGTGGGATAACAAGGGTAATAAAAAGCGCGCATCGCGTATAGTAAGGTGCGATGTGTGCGGGTGACGTGCAAAGAAATAAATGCGTATGGGACATGAATAAGAAGAATGGGTGATGAACAAAAGATATAACAATAACGGCGATAAAAACAAGTCCGTGGGTGCGCTCCGATGCGGTGTCGTATGTAGATCGACGACGATAGCACATAGATGCATGTGCACATAGATAAGGGATGATATGATGCTGGATGATAGATGAACGAGCCGTCCTGCCCGATGCGATGATGGGATGATGATAATGAGTATGGTGGTGGTACATTGCGGTTTTGCTTCCTCCCTTCTATGCCTCTCATGCCGCTGCTAGTCGGCGGCGGAAGAGGCGACGGCCCCTCGCTACGCGAGAGGCCTCACAGCGACACAGAGCGGCCATTGCCCGCGAGCGGGGGCGATGGCGGGCGCGAGTGTTGTTGGTGCTGCAGGGAGGAGGCGCGGCGCGGCGCGGGGGAGGGGCGGCGGAATGTCTTTATAAACGTATCAGGATAAGAGTAAGAAAGACAAAGAGGGAAACAACGCACATGGCGGCTCATGATCATCTTAGCCATGGACACGGGCGTCTGGGACTCGTATATCGCAGCGGGGGGGCACTCGACGGGTGCGACGGCGCGGACACGGGCGGCCTCGGGGCGGGTGAGGCCGACGCCGCGACCGCCGCGGTAGACGTGGCGGCCGCGCATTGCGGGCGGCGGCGGGGGCGAGAGCGTAATGGGGAGCGTTGCGGCGAGGGGAAGGGTCTCCCACGAAAGGGCCAGGGGGAGCCAGGAGCGGCGGGGTTTTGACGCCGGGGTGGGTGGTGACGTGGCACTCTGCTTCTCGAGCTGGACGGGCGTCTGCAGGCCCTTCCTGGCAGAGAGGAGAGGCGAGAGGACTGCGCGGATTGCGGCAAGGAGAGCGAGGGTTGCGACGACTGTGAGGACGAGGTGGAGGGAGGGCACACGCAGCAGGGAGTTCTGCGGTGATGCGGGGAGGAGGTCGAGGTACTTTGCGTAGGCTGCGGCCGGGGTGTGCGGCAGCGCGGCGAAGCGCGGGTGGGCGTGTGCGGGGAGGATGAACATCTCGACCTGCAGCTGGGGTGAGTTGACTGGGGACAACGACAACAGGCCAACAAGAACAGCACACCGCAAATTATATACCACACGGCCGTTGCTCCCCGGCCCTGATCCGGATTCATTTTACATCAATTGTCCGCTTATCCTGTCGTGCAACCACGAGTTAAATTCAAAACGCAACAAAAGCCTCCTTGCGTCCACCGTCCGTCGTCGCTGCCTGCGTGGCGTCCCTCCCTGCCTGCCACCTCGTTCATTATTCGGCATAATACAATCCACAAACCAATTGCGCAGCGCCACATGGCGCACGTCACCCCGACACCCCATCACGAATCGAGTATCCATGATGGCAGGTACCCGCATTTGACCGGCCTCTTCTTCGATTATTCCGCGATATTGCGTCAGCCACTGCCGATCTGTCCGAGGATTACACGCCTAAGGTCGTGTGCTCGCTCTCGATGAGCTCGTTGCCTCTCGTCACATTTGCATTATTACTTGAAGCTTCCTGCGTCGCCGGAGACGGAAGCGCGTGCTGTACGGGGAGCTGTGTGCGGACGGCGCACTATGCCCGCACCCGCAGTCGTGCCAAGGCTCGGCCGAGGGCCGCAGCACCGTGTACATAGGATTTACAGCTTGTTTACAGCATTCCACCTTGCATCCACCACCCCCGGACCCGAGCATTTCCGCTATCCGGTCCCGTGCACCGCGTATCGCATCCTCTTATCCGAAGTTTTATCGCCGAAAATCGTCCCAACTGTCTCGTACGACGTCGACGTTCTACAACACCACCCGCCTTATCTTTTGGCGTTCCTCACCTAGTACCTTTCCATCCGTACCTCGTCCTCCATAATGGACTTGATTAAAATTAATTAACACCCTCCCAGCCACTGCTAAGTAAAGTAATGGCGACAGCTCCGGATCCGCATCACGCCATGCCGCGGCATGGCGTCACGCCTAAAATAAAATATACAAACGCTTCTCCGCTTCTGTCGATATCTACTCTCTATGAATATAATATTAACGTCCCCTTCGTGCCTCCCAAAACTTCTGATGTAGGTATAAAAGAGCATTAGCGTCGTATAAAAGAGCATGAACATCACCCGCAAGGTGTCAAGCAAAAAAAACCGCATACCTCGGTAAGGCCCAGGCCGGACCCGAACCAACGTCGTCTGCATACTATTTTGTCATTTTAATTAGCAATATTGTATGCAGAAGCACTACCGCTGTGCCACCGGGCCGTCAGTAGGATATCGACCAATACGACATGATAGCAGTAGCTAAACCAAAGAAAATGCCCGTACAAATAAAAGGATCTCCTTGAAGAATAGGGCCCAGGCCGGACTCGAACCGGCGTTGTCTGGTCATGACTCATTTCTATATATTGTATGTAGACGCACTACCACTGTGCCACCGGGCCGTACTATAGCAAAATATCGACCCTGACAACACGTGAGTAATATTAACATCCGAAAATAAAAACGCGCATTGAACCATTTACGCGCGCACAGAATCGCAGAACGCACTCCGCCTCCGTTCTTAATGATACGACCCTAGCCTGCAATAATATATTGTGTAAAAGAGCATGCGCATCACCCGCAAAGTGTCAAGCAAAAAAGAATTCTTCATCAAATTTATAAGGCCCAGGCTGGACTCGAACCAGCGTCGTCTGCAGAGAGTTTTGGCAGCTATCTATATTAGATGCAGATGCACTACCGCTGTGCCACCAGGCCGTAGTAAGATTATCGACATGACACGAGAGAAGGTAATTGAACCAAAAGAAAATGCACGTACAAGAAAAATTTTGCATAACACCAACAAGGCCCAGGCCGGACTCGAACCGACGTCGTCTGCATACTGTTTCCCCATTCAATTTCACTTTATGCAGATGCACTACCACTGTGCCACTGGGCCTTACTAAAAAATAACACGATAGGAGTGATTAAACCAAAACAAAATGTATGTACAAGAAAAAGACAACTCCAAAAGAGTAGGGCCCAGGCTGGACTCGAACCAGCATCATCTGCATACTATTATCGCTTCGTCCAATTTTATGCAGATGCACTACCACTGTGCCACCAGGCCGTAGTAAGATACTGATATTGACATGACACGTGAGTAATGACGCCCGAAAATAAAAACGCACAAGCTGCGAGCTTGAACCTACCATTTGCGCGCGCAAAATCGCAAATTAGATGCGGCCTTAAACATCTTGCGTACCCGCCTATGCCCGCTTCGCACCACTTGCATAAAATAAAATACAACATTCCCCTCTGCACAAATGTAACTTCACGCCTCCCAAAACATCTGATTCCAGACCACATCAGCTTCGAAGCGACCGTATAAATAATAATAACAGGTATAAAAGAGTGTACACATCACCAGCAAGGCGCCAAGCAAAAAAGAACTGGACTTCTTTTTGAAGGCCCAAGCCGGACTCGAACCAGCATCGTCTGCATACGTTTTCTTTCAGTCGCGGATACACAGCAGATGCACTACCACTGTGCCACCGGGCCATAATGAAACTGCCACGTGAGTAATTGAATCAGAATAAAACGCACAGGCTGCGGCTTGAACCACTATTTTGCGTGCACGAAAATCGCAGATTAGATGCAGACGCACTTCGCATCTAACTAGACGCAGACGTACTCCGCCTCTGAGCCACGTTCTTAACCATTATTAAAGGAAAGGCCCTCAAAAAAAATGGTCGCCCTTAGGCCGGAGTCCAACCGGCTTCGTCTGGAATCTGCAGCACATGCACTACTAAATTGCACCTCCTGCCCAGCCGATCCCGTGCGCCTCGTATCGCATCATCTTATCCGAAGTTTTATTGCCGAAAGTCCCAACTGTCTCGTATGACGTCGACGTTCTACTATACCACCCGGCTTATCTTTGGCGTCAGGCGTATATGGTGATTTGATGTATCACAGACTTCTAACTAGCGATGTGTTCACGATACAAAAACACCGCTAATTAGCGATGTGCTCTGATATATCAGCTACCCACATCACCCATTTTGATCACGCCCACTTGCGCCGCATAGCGGCGTCGTTGTCCGCAGTTTTGATGGCGCACTCAGGGCGCGATGGCGCTTTCCCGCCTGCCCAAATGCGGATGATGGGAACACGTGCATGATCCCATCATGTCTCGTCCTCGCACCACCGCGATTTAGTTCTCACCGCGCTACTTGCTGCCTGCCTCCCGGTATCTTTGTCTAGGTCTCTCCAAATACATCCAAACTTGATGAATTGCGCTTTCCTGCCCGTTCCCACGCGCTCCCTGTCCCCCTGCGGCGCTGGTAAACCTCGCTCCTGTTCACGCAAATTCGCGCCCGCCGCGTCGGCCCCGCTCCAGACCGTTCCTATTGGCCACAGAAATAACTCCGCTATGCATTCTAGCTAGCTTAAAGGTCTAATAGCCAGCACCGTGGATCCCCGCCCTGTTATTCGTATTGTGAAATTCCCGCGCTTTTTTGGTTATTGCGCTTCATGCTTGGTCTTATGCCTGTAGATTATATCTCTACCCTCGAAGATCTCATATAATCCTAGACACCTTGTTCTCTTCTCCTGGTCCTTGCTCACTCATCACCGTCGAAATCTCTATTTAGGCGCAGAAAACTGGCCCGTGCTTTTTTCCTTGCGCTTCCAGCAATTTACGCATCGAGGAACACATTAACTGACATGTGATGGACCCAATTCGACTCTGTTCTGGCCTGTTTCTGGGCCCATGTCTGCTCCCGCGCCACAATAACAGATTTGCAGAAAAAACTCGGTTCTACTGCTTCCTGATGCTTCGGTGTACCGTTGCAGCTTCCTCTGAACACTGGTGGTAATTATGGCCTACCCCAGAGTATTTATCTACTTGCCCATGCCCCGGCTCGCTCCATGCACCTCATTTCTCAATTTTCAGAAACCGAGCTTCTGCGGCTTTTCCGCCGCTTCCGCAGGCCGATATTGCGCGTAGATTCTCGTTTGAAACTTTAAGCACCCCTGCTTTTAATTCTCTCACCTGCGGCGGAGTCTACTGCATATTAAATTGGAAAAAAAAAACTTATTTGCCCGTCCCGCACATTTGCCTAAAACTCCGTTCATCCATCGAGCCCTGCATTTCCAGCCACTGATTGCTTTTTTTCTACCTTGTCCAACATCCAAATGAGTGAATTACCTGCATCTTACAGCTCACATATTCATCGAATGGATACGTTGCACATTTTCCCGATACGGTGATAATGCAGCATGAGGAATACATTGCTTGTTGAACTCTTCTGGTGCTACGAGAGTATGAATAAATGAATACAGTAGATGGTCGAACACTTTCTGACAGGTTCTTGAGCCGTCAACAATAAAAGAAAGAATTCCGACCGGAGTAGAGGAATTGCGTCGGGGCACCACTCAGCTCCTAAACCGAGATTGTGCTTGTAAGCACGCACCTTTTGTACACTTGTTTCAATACAACCTTCCGTTGCTAAAACTTGGGTATTGTGGCATTTGGTTAAATCCCCTGACACTTTTCATAATGCTAGAACTAGAATACCAAGACTTATTGGCCCCCATCGCCACTGTTTTCAGTTTTCCTGATTTTTCAGTACACTTGTTTTGCCCCAAGCTTGATCCAGGTCAACTTGGATCCATAATTAAACAGTTTCTGTCGACTCAGGATTTGTTTAAAGTGCCTGAATCTCCCATACAACGATGTATTTAGACTCGCGAACCAGTCCGTTGGCGGACGAAGACCGAGCGAGGCTCGGGCGAAGGGACGGATATGGACGGAGGGCAAACACGGCCAACATCAGAGCAAATACAAACAAGACGGTCATCCTGCCAACGGACTGGGCCGACTTGTCGCATCTTTTGGTGATCGTCGTTGCCCCCGCCATTTCAGAGGCTTGACTTCACCAAAAAACATCGAAAATATGCCAAAAAGTGTCCCCAACTCCCTTAGTGAAAGATGAACCGTTTTGAATTCTCTATCCGATGAGCAAAATTTGTTTTTTGGGTGAAATAGATATATTTAGAAGCACTCCTCAGGCTGGATCAAATCACTGATTCCGCCCACAATATATGGTCTGCGGCTCCATCTACACCTTTCTCTGCCTAGTTAAAGCTTCTAAAACACACTTAGAGTGCCTCTCAGCATTCCTTGTCTCTGGGATATTTTTCCTGGCCTTGGTTTTGTCCATTTTCACCCAAAAAACAACTTTGGCTCAACTGATAGAGAATTAAAAACCATTCATCTTTCAGTAAGACACTTTGGGACACTTTTGGGGGTGTTTTCGATGTTTTTCGACCAAGTCGGACGTCTGAAATGGCAGGGGAAAAACTCATCACTGAAACACGCGACAAGGGAGCCCAGCCGGTACTGGGAGTAACGAGCAAGAGGACTCAGATCGGGTGATCGGGGACACAGATCAAACAACGTGGCGAAGTGATGGCAACTTCACGTGCATGTGCCATTGTAGCAAATCCGCTGCAAAACATGCATTTCCAGTGGGGAGAGCCATATTGGACACCATCTGGACACCATCTGGACAGTAGATAATATATCCCTATGCATAATATGGCAGGAAAATAAAAAAATGGTCTCAAGCCAAACTACGTCATTTTGGTCACGCGCTTTGGTGTTAAGACAAGTAGGTGGGTTTTCGAGTGTGAAGGAATAGGAAAGAGGATATATGGTCCCTATATATGTAATAAAAGGTTTTAGAACTAAGACCGCAAGTACTGAGTCGACGTAGTGGCTCATAGTGGCACTAAGAGAAATTGATGGTGTTTCCCGATTTGGGGGGGGGAGGGTCGTCACGTGTGTTGATCTGTGTCCCCGATCGCCCGATCTGAGTCCTCTTGGTAACGAGCATCAGCGAGGATCTTTGATCCGTGATCACCCGACCAGTTCCGGATGGGGACGAGCCTACGATGTATTCTGTTTTCCTGACCTAGCGCGGGTGATCGGGTCACGGCGTGACACTCTCTTCGCGACTCCACGACAATACGTCTCTCACCCCATCCAGATGTTTCTTCTGCACAGAAAATGAGTGGACTATTTTTCAGAATGCTTTTCCTCTTTTTGTCCTCGAAATTATCCGCTCCTCGTCGCAATTTCTGCTTATTTTCAAAGCTGGTCCAAGCAGGTCTGTGTCTCATTGGAGGGAGGCTACGGCACCGTTTTAAGGTTCTTTATGAAGCCCGTCAGGCCCCAATTTCGTACTGATTTTTCTTCTCTCTTCTACTGTGACCCCATACCCAGCAGGCACCATTTGTCCCGATGGAAGTGCAGTGCCGACGGCGCTCCCGCACTGCCTGCGCCAATGTATCCTCTGGACTTCCGCCTCTTTCTGGGCCCCGCATCCTATCTGTTCTTGTATGCCGCCCTATTCTGGAGCACACCACCGCTGCTAGTTCTTCACCGATACCATTTTTCTTCCTCTGCGCTCCGGCTGGCCAATATCAGCATTCCACTTGCGCTCCTCCACCAAGCCAATATTCACCTGCCCCTTCTCGTTGAGCCGTGGACTGTCGCTGTCAGTGTGGGCACCTCCGTCTCGCAATGCCCGACTGCCAGCACTGCGATTTCTCCGACGAGTCGCAGCCGTGGTAGCGCTGTTCCCGTGCACGGGCCGACATCCACCCAGACCAATCCTCCGCATCCGGACTCACATTTGAGGATGAAATCGGACCGGCCCCTGCCGCGCGCGCAATTCAGGCATCAAAAGCGCCACCTCTGACGTCTCAGTAACAACCCCCGCCCTTGCTAGAATACACATGCTTCATTAGGTCCAGAATTTATAACTGCCTCACGCGCAGCTCCTCGGTCATCTCCGGCGCAAGCGACAGGCTCAGGCTTATCCGTGTACCAGTCCCGTGCTCGTCCCTGAATTGAAACCTGTGTCAGGGCACACCTGAGCCCGCGCCCTCCTAATCCAACACTTCGGGGCTTGTTACGATACGCCATGCAGTCCGTCTACCCCTGTACAAACGCCGGGCGCAAGCAACGGCGACTTTTTGGAACTTTCATGCTAAACTCGATTTTTGAGCCATTCCGCGGGAGTTCGTCATTTAATTATGACATGGGATGTGTGAGCCCTCCAGCTCTGATTTATTTCATAAAATTTCAAGCACATTTCATGCACATCGTTCGCGGCGGCGCTGAGAGTACCTTGATCGTTGTGTTCCAAATCCGGACAGTCGTGATCATTGTGCAGCACAGTGGCGGCACATGAAATCAGTGGCCTGATGGCTTCTGTCCAGATTGAGAGTGTCCTCTAGCTTGATATATCAGGCACATCGCTAATTAGCGGTGTTTTTGTAATGTGATCACATTGCTAATTAGCGGTCCTGATGCATCGTACTGCCATACTGTGGTGTTGGCGTTCCTTACCCAGTACCTTTCCAGCCGTACCTTTCCAGCCCTCCATAATTGACTTAATTCATTAATTAACACCCTCATCATCCACTGCTTCTAAGTATAAGTAATCAAAGACGACAGCGACAGCTCCGGATCTGCACCGCCACGCCATGCCGCTGCATAAAAATAAAATACAAATTTAAACGCTTTGTGCTCCCGCATCGATATCTACTCTCGACGAATATAATATTAACCCCCCTCATGCCTCCCAAAACATCTGATCTCTGACCGGTAGGTATACAAGAGCATGTACATCACCGGCAAAGCGTCAAGCAAAAACGTACTTCATCAACTCAAGGCCCAGGCCAGAGTCGAACTAGACTCGAACCAGTCGCTACTGTAAAATGAGCAAAGATAATCGTTTGATCAAAGATGTAGCGACTGGAATCATTTAACCGTAACCAAGTATGGTCGGAGATTGCCGAGAATAATAAAATAACTCTGCCAAAATTTCGACGAGCCCAGGACAAAGTTCTCCGTTTTGCACAATTGAACCGGCACTTGTGTCGAGCTCAAAATTCTAAGAAACGTGATGTTTTCAAATTTCTGAGGAGTGTGCCGCTCATCCCATAAATCAGCATTCTTTGCCCACTCGGCGTTTACCGGGAGACACGTGAAAAGTGGCTGTGCCACTCCCCTCATCTGCCTGTGGCGCACATTCTGCGGTCCAGAGGTGAGGAGAGTACATAGTGGTAAGATAATTCACTCGCTCTATGGTATAATAGTCCCAGGGGTGTCTTGTAGGTGAAGTGGGGGCCCACCAGGACACCTAGGAGGCACGCTGAATGTCCCTTCAGGATTAACGACAAGAAGTGGGGGCTCTTGGGGCCTTCTGGCGCCGTTTGGATGCGAGTGGAGGGATGTAATATACATCAGAGTCATTTATAAGGTGTTTAACTATCATAAGAGAGTCCAGAAGGGGTGTGTGAGTATACAGCCCCTAACTGACAAAAGTCCTTATTACGCGTTGGGCTCTAACGTAATTAAAAATCGAAAAACATCACATACCTTAGAATTCTGAACTCTAAAGAACTGCCGGCTTAGATTTGTGGAACGGACAACTTTGTCCTGAGGTCGTCGAAAATTTGGCTAAGACAATTTTATTATTCTCGGCAATCCCCGACCGTACTAGGCAACGGTTAAATTATTCCAGTCGCTATTTTAATCACGGATTGATCGACTGTCATCGTTCTTAGAAAAAATCGCTACTGGCTCGAGTCTAGAGTCGAACCAGCGTCGCCTGCATAGAGTCTTTATGGGAGTTTCATTACATGCAGATGCACAACCACTGTGCCACCGGGCCGTAGTGAATTAGACATGTGAGTAATTCAGCTTCCGAAAATAAACGCGCGCAAAATACGCAAAATAAACGCAAAATGCGCAGGGACTCTGAGCCGTGCTCCTAATGCCCGACATAAAAGAAAGGAAAGGAAAGACCCCCAAAAATTGTGTGAAGAAGGCAAAGGCCCAGGCCGGATTCAAACCGGCGTCGTCTGCAGTAAATTTCCATTGCAACATGCGTACGACAATGAAAGCAGTTGCACTACCACTGTGCTACCAGGCCATATTAAGACAGGACATCGCTCAGATATGGGATCGAACCGAATTCGAAGATAAAGATGGGTTGACAGTGAACTTGAATTCTAAAACTAAATGCACGGGCCACGCGTCACGGCGAACAATAAGAGTACGGGCCACGGGATGGATTAATCGTTCAACTTGCAATACAACAGCGCAGATCATGAGTGTTTTTTCGACCAGCGCCAATTGTGAGTTGTTGAACCCTAGATTATTATAATGAACTTGGAAAAAGATCAATGGTCCCATTTTATTATCATTGCTGAGCTACCGTTCTGCCACACACTGCGTTCATTCCTGAGCGTGGACTATAAGTTGATTGTAAGAGGAAGGGGGGAGGGGCAAAACTTTGAAAAAGTGTGAGGAAGTTGGTAAGGCCCAGGCCGGAGTTGACCTGACGTCATCTGCATACTTGACGGTACATGCGGATGATACGCAAATGCAATACCGCTGTGCCGCCGGGCCGTAGTATGATGTCGATATGACCCGTCCACGTGATTAATGCATCCGAAAATAAACACGCACAGGCTGCGGCTTGAACCATTTGCGCACGCAAAATCGCAGATTAGATGCAGACTTAAGCGACTTGCGTAGCCGCATATGCGTAGGCGCCCGCCCCGCACCACTGCATAAAATAAAAATACAACATCCCCCCCCCATCTACTCTCCGCACAAATGTAACCTCGCGCCTCCCAAAACATCTGATTTCAGACCGCATCAGCATCCCTCTGACCGTATAAATAATAATAACGACAGGCACAAGTCCATAATTGCGATAAGCCAAAAATTTAGTCACTTCACCCTCAAGGCCCAGGCCAGAGTCGAACCAGCATCGTCTGCATACTTGGAACAATACATGTGGATTATATGCAAATGCACTACCGCTGTGCTACCGGGCCGTAGGAAGATACATATATATCGACATAACACGTCCGAAACAGAACCATTTGCGCGCGCAAAACGCAGATTAGCTGCAGAACGCACTCCGCCTCCGCGTTCTTAATGATGTGACCCAGCCTACAATTAAAAGAAGTGAGAGACCTGAGAATAAAAAGACCCGGGAAAAAGAATTGGCCATGCTTACCAAGGAGTTGAACCGGCGCCATCTGTATATTGTATATTTTGGGCGGCTGTGCTACGGACCCGTAATGTCAGATCTCATAAGTATTTAATAAATATTCAACTTCGTCCGGGAAGAAATGCATGCCCGAAAATTGGCACTACAGACCGGACTCGACGTCTGCAGAACGCATCGCAGAAATCCAATTAAAACCAGATGTACTACCGCCGCGTGGCAAGACAGGCAGCTTCCAAAAGTAAAACACGCTTTACGCGCTCAAAAAATCGCCAAAAAAATTCAACCCAGCCTTTCTCTTACACACTACACACAATCCATCCTCCAATAATATACATGTGGCCCATGCACACCGCAGCACCGTGTACATAAAATTTTATTTACTTACAACCTTCCTCCTGCCTGCGCCTCGTATCGCATCGTCTTATCCAAAGTTACTTATATCGCCGAGTCGGCCCACCACCCACTTGTTCCTCTCCCGGCGTATCTTTTCACTCGCTTTCCGCACCCGCCTGTAGTACCTCGTACCTTTCCTCTCTCAGCGTACCTTTCCCCGCATCCGTACCTCCCTCCATAATTGACTTGATTAATTAATTAACACCCTCATCCACTGCTAAGTAAAGTAATCAAGACGACAGCGACAGCTCCAGATTCGCACCGTCACGCCATGCCGCTGCATAAAATAAAAATAAGAACACTCCCGTATCGATATCTGCTCTCTATCAGAGCCAATGCAATATAATATTGGCCCCCCTTTTGCGATCCCTGACCGGTAGGTATAAAGGAGCATCAGCGTCGTATAATAATAATAATAATTTAAATACGTCACATCACAGGCAAGGCGTCAAGCAAAAAACGTACTTCGTCAACTTGGGGTGTAGGGCCGTGGCGTTGCCCGGCAGGACTCGTACTTTTGTCGTACTTATTTTTTTTTTTTTTCCCGGTTACTTCGGTGATTTCCGATTTAAGGCTTGCCTAATCCATGTGGAAGAGGACCAAGTTCTTGAATGACAGTAAGCATCACGATGATGTACAATCCTGCTGCTGATGCTTTTACAGTACCTTGCTCCATTTAGAGGTGTGGAGTTGTATGCCAGCAGTGATTCTAGACGAGATTAGGCTCCAATACGAGCAGAGGTGTTGCTCAAAGAAACCGCAGTCTACAGCCTTATCAGAATTCACAGACTTGAACCCTCCCGATGATGTTGCGCCACCCGTTTTCTTCCACAAGATAGACGATCACCCTTAAATGCAGGGATACGCACCTGGCCAATGGCTTATGCAACCCAGGTTAAAAGGAAAAGCTCTTGATCTCGTTGTCAGGAATGCGGCTTGTTACCATAACGGTCAATACAATGATCAGGTGGCCAGAGTGGCTCACATGCCTTTATTCAAGGGCGGAATCCAACACAAGAGGCCATTCACAATGGAAATAATCTTCCAGGATACGGCGACCATACAAACCTTTCAGATTCAGTACCTGAAGCCTCTTACAACAACTGAATTCCTGTTGATCGTGTCTGCTGGATTCTTGCATAGGATGCAAGATCCACGGTGAATTTAAATACTGAATCATCCGGATTATTTGTATTGATGCCAATAGCAATGTTCTGCGCAGGAACTGTCCAGGACCAAGTAGATTTGGGGCAGCAGAACGAATTTTGGTGGCAATTTCATTGTTGGCTTTATAAGCCCAGAAAATGTCTTTTCTCAATTTTGGCTTCATAGAACACCTTGAAATGTCTTCTGCAACAGATCCTTGCATTCAAAATAACACCATAGTTGGTGGTTGGGCCTGTAAAAAGGCATGGTGCGCACTTTACCATCAAATTGTGATGGTAAAGTGCGCACCGGACATCACAGCCACAGATGACTAAAATTCAAGTGGAGGATATGGCTCTAGTTGAATGGTACATGCCCAGAGACTTTCGTCAAGGTAAGTATAACTACACTGACCTCATGCTCATAAATTCAACCACGAGTTAGTTCATACCACACATCCACGTTATACCAGGCAAATGGCTATTCAGGACCTTTGCAGGTGGATGCTACACGTTGCACAGATGGACAAGGACGAAAACAAGAGGAAGAGATGCCAAAGATGGTGGAAGAAGGTATCGGACACAGTTACATTGTGCTATGAGTGAGTGTGAATGGGAAAGTGAAGACGCTGACTGACAAAATGTAGGATATGTGTGGTAATACTTGTGGTGATAACAGTGTACCTAATCAGGTAAGAAATCGTTACATTCGATTGTTAAGGCACCTGAAGTGAAAATGGTATCGACAGTGTCAAGACGGTTTCAAGAGAACTAGTTAGAGAGGCTAAAAGACTCAAAGAGCGCTGACATTTGGCCAGCCAGTGCTAATACATAAACACCGCTTTGGGATCATACAGTTGAAGTGTTCAATACAGGAATTAACTATATTATAGAATGAACCAGTGGCTCCAACATTAAGGTTACAATCTACAGAGAAAAACAGGAGATGGGCGTAGATAGCAAAAAGTGCCGATGACGCAAATCAGAAAAAAGAGAAGATAAGCCGAGAGATGCCGACAGGGTTCATAACAGACATCAATAACTTCGGGACCGATGCCTCGCACGAAAAGGGAATGAAAAAGTTTGTTGTTCCTGGCTGACTCAGGGTTTGATCCACAATCAATAAGAATAAACATTACAGCCACTAGAAACATTTCAAAAAAATGAAGGGTTTCTGGGCACAGCCACTAGATTTATTAGCACAGCCCCAAAGAAGTCCCTCAACGTTTCGAGCGTTTGAAATGAAAAGTCCGGAAATCGGGCTCCCCTCGGATTTTAAAGAAACGATCACTTATTACATAAGTACTCGTAACTCAAGGCCCAGGCCGGACTCGAACCAGCATCGTCTGCACACTGTTCTATCATTTCAATGTATTGTATGCAGATGCACTACCGCTGTGCCACCAGGCCATAAAGTATTGACTGTGACACAATAGGAGTAACTAAACCAAAAGAAAATGGACGTACAAGAAAAAAAAAACTCCACAAGAATAGGGTCCAGGCCGGACTCAAACCGACATTGTCCGCCTACTGTTTTGTCACTTCAATATTGCAAGCAGATGCACTACCACTGTGCCACCAGGCCGTGGTAAGATATCGACATGACACAATAGGAGTGATTAAACCAAAAGAAAATGCACTCTCAATATCTATTCTACCCACATCTACTGTTCTACATATACATATTGGTGCCAGTGGATGACTTTCCATGGCGGTTTAAATAGTCTGGGGACTATCCGAGCTTTTACGGCTGCGATGCCGAGACAGCTGTCAGGACCCCGGAAAAGCCATCACCTCAAAATGGATGGATTTTAACGCGAATCTGTAGAAATCTGTAGAGGGGGTAGGGACCCCCTGTACAGATTTTAATAACCACTTCATTTCTCAATTAAACGGTTTAGGCCAATGCTCCGGTAATACATCCTCCTCCTCCTCCCAAAGATCCCTCTTGTCAAATTTGCCAGCGCTGGCAAACTCGGCTATTGTCACACCTTGTCACACTGGCCTCCGTCGTTTGCTCTTCATGCTCGTTCCATGCTGCACCAAGATACAGCCCTGGTTCCCTCTAGCGACCATTTATGCACAAGTGTCTGTTGCTCACCAGAATCCCTGTGTAACCCTCTCAAGTAGCCACAGCATCACTGCGGCACTCGTCCTGGCCCGCCCTGCCTGCAGCCCGCCCTCCTCCGCCCTCCCGCCACCGCTCCCCACGTTCTTGCCCGCCGCCTGTGCCGCCTGATTGCCCGTGCTGACGCTCCCGCCGCCCTTGCGCTCCTTCGGGATCACAACGACCCGCCCTCCCGCCTGGTCTTACGTGCCTTTCTCCGGGCCGCCGACGCCCCGCCCTGCTACTGCTCGCCCACACTGCTAAGCCCGCCCCACGCCTCCACTCTCACGCTCAACACCGGCCTCGATGCCCTATTAACACAAGTCTCTGGCGGCATGCAGCACAAACACGACTTTGCGTGGTTCATCCCGCGTTGCTTATGCTCTCCCCGGGGCTCGTGTCGCACCCCGTGCTGCGCCTCGTGACCGCGCTCCTCGTCGCTGCCCGCAGGCTGCTGGTGCGCCGTCGTGCAGACACAGTCACGCGCCTGTGGCAGACACTGCTCGCACAATGTGAGTGGATCGTCGCCGCCCTCATCCTTGAGCGCCCGGTTAATAACGGGCCAAGCCCAAAGCTATAATTGTTGGATATGTGGCTTCAACTTTTAAAAATGGTTCCTGTGTGTTTCCCGTAGCAAATGTGCAAATAAATACTTTGATGCAATCACTGGCACTCTCAAAGAAGCTCGGATAGTCCCCAGACTATTTAAACCGCCATGGAAAGTCATCCAGTAGTGTTCTCCCTGTGCCTGTAAATGTGCACTGACATTGATATAATTGATTATTTCCTTCTTACTGGAGACTTTTCGTCAAGCAGAAACCTGCAGAAACTAGTTTTGCTCTTGTACGAGTCAACCGGCATGTCTCCGGCAAACTCTCGCTTGCCGTTCCTGCCGCCATCAAATTGCCGCATTCAGATGCCACGTTGTGGCGGAAAGTGCGATAGTCAAAGCAGATGCACTATCGCTGTACCATCGGGCCGTAAGGTATCGACTATGACACGATAGAAATACATAATTGAACCAAAAAGAAAATGCGCGTACAAAAAAACCGGGCCTACCCGAATATGGCCCAGACCGGACTTAAACCAGCATCGTCTGCATACTCAACCAAGCTTTACAGATGATATACAGATGCACTCCCACTGTGCCACCGAGCCATACTACTACTAGGAAATGTGAGTAATGTGTCCAAAGATAAAATGCACAGAACCATTTGCGCACACATAAGTAGATGCTGATGCCCTACATATATAATATATTTTTAAAGAAGTGAGAGACCTAGGAATAAAAGACCCGTAAAAAGAATGTTTGGCCATGGTATAATATCAATGAGTTGGACGGGCATCATCTGCATAAGTTCTATATAAGTACCCTTGTTTATTTTGGGCAGACTGTGCTATAGAACCGTAAGTGTCAAATCTCATGAGTATTTATTAAATATTCAACTTCGGAAGAAACCCATGCCCAAAAATTGGCACCCAGGCCGGACTCGACATCAAAGTTGAAAGAAATCCAATTAAAAGCAGATGCACTACCCGGGCCGTGGCAAGACAGGTAGCTTCCGTAAAAATACCCTTACATACGCGCTCAAAAAAATCGCAAAAAATCAACCGAGCCTACCACGACCATCCTCCAATAATATACACCTGGCCCACGCACACGGTAGCACCGCGTACGTAAGATTTTGCTTACAGCTCTTTGTGGTACAACAGGCGCTAGGGCGCTGTTTATTAATCCGGTTTGTAAACATTGTTTTAAACACCGGTTTATATATCGTCGGGTCCAAAGTACCGGTTTTTAAATATAGCCGAGCCCGGACCGGTCGCGGATCACCATGCCAAAAAAAAACTTTCGTGTCCTGCTTTGTGGCGCACTTTGCTACCAGGTCCCCGCCGTTCATTCTTTCCTTCATTTCTACTTTCCTGTTGCTGCCCGTTATTATCCGAGAGATAATCACCACCGACGAGAACTCCGAGAAACCCCCTACCATCGAGATCACGGCCGCATGCGAAGCTGGCCTTGCTGCCGTTAATCTCGTGGATTCCGGCGCTACAACCACTCCCACTCTCTCACAGGTTGCGGATACGACAATCGACTTCCAGCGCGATGGCGTGGATATCACGATGCCCTTTTTCCGTGATGTGCTCTCGGATAAGCCGGTCGCGGGCGCAAAACGAGATCGGAAGTATTTCAGACTGGTCAGGGCGGGCAGCAGCCGGTGCAGAGGATAGTAGAAGAGCAGCTGGGGACCTTACGTGGACAGGAGAGGTGGAATCACTCGTTTTTTAGCCGATTTGGGACTCGGTGTTTATAAACCGGTTTATAAACGCCCTGTTTATAAACCAAAATTTATAAACCGTTAATATATGCCCGACGAATTATAAACAGCGCCCTAACAGGCGCAGACCGTTTTTTTCCATTTTGGGCATTTTTTAATCGTTTTTTGATCGAACACTCCCTCTGCTCTCAATTCTGGTCCGTTTACCTTAAAAGTAGGATTATTCGAACGGCATTGAAAATGCGCAGACAATGACCTCCTAAAATTTCCTGTCTTGCATTGGAAGCTGCTTCTTGAGCCATGAAATCGGATTTTTGGTGACTTTTCTGAGAATTTCCCACTAGAATAGCTGTTCTGCCCTTTTCAATGCCGTTCGAATGATCCTACTTTTAGGGTAAACAGACCAGAATTGAGAGCAGAGGGAGTGTTCGATCAAAAAATGATCAAAAAATGCCCAAAATGGAAAAAAACGGTCCGCGCCTGTTGTACCGCAAAGAGCTGTAATTAACACCCTCATCCACTGCTTCTAAGTAATGTAATCAAGACGGCGGCGACGGGCGACAGCTCCGGATCCGCAGGTACCACGCCATGCCGCTGCATAAAATAAAAATACAAACGCTCCTTGGTACCTCTCCCAGCGTACCTTTCCACACCCGTCCGTAGCTGTACCTCGTGCTTTTCCAGCCGTACCTCTCCCTCCATAATGGACTTAATTGATCAATTAATTAACACATCCGAACCGCAGCGCTTCTTCAGGCGCCAACACTATATCGTAGAAAGAAATATGAATACGAAGGCTCCACGCCCCATCTACATATGTACTCGAATATCCCACCACCGTCCCTGCTACGAATAATAAAAGAGAAAGGCCCCCTCCAAAAAAAAAACCCAAAGCTCAAATTCCAAGGCCCAGGCCGGAATCGAACCGACGTCGCCTGCATAAAATGTAATTGACTTGACCTGCATTACATGCAGATGCACCACCACTGTGCCACCGGGCCGTGACATGACATGATATTACAAAAGAAAATGCACGTACAAAAAAAACACTCCACCCGAATACCGGCGTCGTCTGCATACTGAGTCGGTCAACGGATAATTATATGCAAATGCACAACCACTGTGCCAATAAGATATCGATATTAACATAACATGTGAGTAATTCAGCTTCCGAAAATAAACGCGCGCAAAATACGCAAAATGCGCAAGATTAGATGGACTCTGAACCGTGCTCCTAATGCCCGACATGAATGAAGGAAATGTAGACCCCGCAAAAAATATTCAAAAACCAACTAAGGCCCAGCCGGACTTGAACCAACGTTGTCCGCCTACTATTTTGCCACTTCAATATTGCAAGCAGATGCACTACCGCTGTGTCACCGGGTCGTTTAAGAGACATGACACGATAGGAGTAATTGAACCAAAAAGAAAATGCACGTACAAAAAAAAGACAACTCCAGAAGAATAGGACCCAAGCCGGACTCGAACCAGCATCATCTGCATAAACTGTTCGCAACTTTGATTATATACAGGTGCACTAACGCTGTGCCACCAGGCCATAGTAAGATACTGATCAGCATGACATGTCCGAAAATAAAACACACGGAACCATTTGCGCGCGCAAAATTCACAGATTAGATGCAGACGCACTCCGCCTCCGAGCCGCCGCGTTCTGACCAGCCTACAATGATGTATTTTTAAACAAGTGAGAGACCCGGAAAAAAAAAATTGGTACAATACCAATGAGTTGGACGGGCGTGTCATCTGCATAAATTCTATATACCCTTGTTTATTTTGGGCAGACTGTGCTACAGGGCCGTAAATGTCAGATCTCATGAGTATTTATTCAACATTCAACTTTGGAAGTAAACACATGCCCAAAAATTGGATTCGAAGTCTGCAGAACCATCGCAGAAATCACAATTAAAAACAGATGCGTGCTACCGGGCCGTGGCAAGACAGGTAGCTTCCAAAAGTAAAAACACGCTTACATACGCACTCAAAAAATCACAAAATCAACCGAGCCTTTTTCTTATGTACTACTATGACCCATCCTCTAATAATATACATACATGGGGCCCACGCACACGGCAGCACCGTGATATTACTTACAGCCTTCCTCACTGCCCGGCGGTCTGCGCCACGTATCGCATCGTTTTATCCGAAGTTATATCCGACGCCGAGTCAGCCCACCCACTTGTTCGGACCTCTCCCGGCATGCCTTTTCCGCTCGCTTTCCGCACCCGCCTGTTGTACCTCGTACCTTTCCTCTCTCAGCGTACCTTTCCCCACATCCGTACCTCCCTCCAAAGTTGATTTAATTAATTAATTAACACCCTCATCCACTGCTAAGTAAAGTAATCAAGACGACGGCGACAGCGCACCGTCACGCCATGCCGCTGCACAAAAATAAAAATACAAACGTTCCGCGCTCCCGCATCGATAACTCTCCCAGCGTACCTTTCCGCGCCCGTCCGTAGCCATACCTCGTGCCTTTCCAGCCATACCTCTCCCTCCACAATGGACTTAATTAATTAACACCAGACAACGGCCCCAGATCCGCACCGCAGCGCTTCTTTAGGCGCCAACACCATTTCGTAGCCGCATAAAATAAAAATACACTTTTTCCCTCCGCCTTCCATATATTCCGAGTCTCTCCGTACGGAACATATAACATAATATACCCCCTCATCATTACACCATATTGCTTCTATAACTACATTCTGTGCATGTGTAGGTACGAGACCAAAATCCAAGGAGGACAAAATGCCCATTTCAAAATACACACGAAATTGATTCACGGAGGTGCGAGTTCGGTTGAGGAGCTCCACTTGAATGAGCAGAAGCCTGTACCTGTGGTCGTTCCTCGAAAATAGGGAAGCATGGTCAAGTGGAGTTTAGAAAAAAAAAGAAGTATGAATAAAAGCTGCAATCGCTATTGGAAGGCTCGAGCCGGAATCGAACCAGCATCCTCTGCATACACACACTCTTGCAAACTAAATGTAGACGCGGACCTACTCCGCCTCCGAGCCATTAACACAAAATGGAGGCCCATCTCTATGGGTCTCGCATGCACTATGCAAAGGGAAGACATACGACAGCCTTCTGTTGACTGGTGGATTCCGAGGAATTTTGCCTGGGAGGAGGGACCCTCCTCCTGTACACTTGCGCCTTTGGCTTGTGGTCAGCTCCCACGAGGTTATAACCAGAGGTCCCGCTGAATGGCCGGCCAGTCACAGTTTGGCCAGCGTCTTGTGTGATTGATCCCCTGGAATGGTGTTGTGCTCAGTTGACATCTTGCAGATTTCTAGAAGGATAAACACCCTAATAGTACTACTTGTTTGTCTTCTGTAAACTCGTTGTTCATGTTGTGGACCACGCAAGTATAATATATCCCCCCCCCCTAGAAAAAGAATAGAATGGTTAAACCAGTAAATAAATAATCATGGATTCTCCACGCTCTCGCACGGACGAACCCAGATCAGCGGAAACGTCGACGTCATTCTGAGTCGACAGTTTCGACAAGGAAGAAAATTAGTAGGAAGATAAAAAAATGGAATGCCGGTACTGATTCAAGGGATGCAAATAATATCCCGTGTGCATTATTACACCACACTGCTTCGAGTGCTACCTCCTTAACCCGGCTGAGTGTGCAAGGAAAAGTCATGGGAGGAGGAGGAAAAAGACAATTTCAAAGCTATCTCTGAAGAGCAGTACCTTGGTTTGGAGGTGAGCCTTGCGATGTGTACCATGCACCATACGGCTTTCATATCTACATTTCGCGGATGAGTGAGTGTAAAAATTAGCAGGAGGATGAAAAAAAAAGGCTAGGTGATAAGAGCAGCGCATAGCAGGACCTTGATTCGAACAAAGACCTCCGGGTAAACCAATGGGCAGCGATGTGTCCAATAACACCCGTGTGCATCATGACGCCATACTGCTTTTATACCTACATTCTTACCCTGGCTGAGTGTGGAGGAAAATCAGTAAGTGGGTAGGAAAAAAGGTTCAAGAGATACACAAAGCAGCACCTTGATTCAAATAAGGACCTCAGGGTAAATTACAAGCTACCCATTTCAAAACTCGCCAATCATGCCCCATGTGCACCATACACCATACTGCTTCTATTCCTACCTTTTTGACCCGGCTGAGTGTGGAATGAAAATTAGTGGGAGGATAGATAAAAGAAGTTGAAAAAACAAATAGAGGAGCACAAGGACTTCGGGGTAAGTAACTCATCTTCCAAACTATTTAGTAAGGCCACAGCATACTGCCTTTATTCTCATCTTTTGAACGAGGCTGAGTGGAAGAAAAAATAATGGGCGGATAGAGAAAAGGGCAGGTGAGAAAGGTAACATAACAGTACCTTGACTCGAACAAGGACCTCGAGGTAAACTATCTGAGAGGCTACCGGGACAGTAATAATACCCCGTGTGCACCATACACCATACTGCTTTCATTCCCTCCTTCTTAACCCGGCAGAATAGGGACAAGAAAATTATAGGAGAAGCAAAAAAAAGTCGAACCAGGCGAGAAGAGCAGCACCTTGATTCGAGCAAGAACCTCGGGATAAATATTATACGGCTTAAGCCAGCTTAGCTTAGATTCCGGGTTAAGATTTCTATTGAAACACTCCCAGCTCCAAGACGGAGGGGATTCATGTATAGGAAATCAGTGTGATACCTTTCTCGATTCCATCTCTGTTATTTTGTCAGGTCTTCAGTTGTTTCGTATCATTTTCTCAGTCCTCGTGCGACTTGGATGAGCATGAGCGCCTCGCGAACTATACAGATAGCCACTTGTTTCACAGAGAGAAGAGCTGTTATGCTTTCTGTAAATTTTTAGAATGCGGGGAGTAGGTGGAACTCACAGGCCCCATTCCAGAAGCCTGGCGTTCTGCAAGAAGAGCAGCTGCTTCCTTCTTCCACTCGGTCTCGAGGATGGCTGCAAGTCGATTTTCCACGGAGCTCATTCGCATTGTATCCAAAATGAAGCTTGAATCGCGCTTTAGCAGAGATATTGATTTGAACCCATAATACAGACCTTTCTATTGGATGGGCAATGGCATCAGCGACGGCTCGAAGAAAGCCATCTTTGTCCCCCTTGAATACATTGTAAACGTAGGGAGGATCCAGGTACTTCAATGTCCCATGCTGTGCATTCCATTGTGTTCGGTCTTTCGGATTATTGACATCCCACTATGTAAACTGCTGGCTGAATGGAACAAACCCGAGAGACGTAATACGTACTCGGGAGACTGGATTTAAAAAAGGTACCCCTAGACATAATGCGTCATATGGGGTCGGAGAGCTGGCAAGATATGTTATGAGGTAGAATGGATCTCTCAGAGCAATGCGTACGTGGAGGGACCGCCGATTCCGACAAGTAACACAGAGCTAGCTAGGGTCTCGTAGAATCACAAAGTTTGGGAGCTCAGATTAACGGAATACCGGGAGGCTGTGTTCACCGGCGGCAACGCGGCAGCCCGAAGCGGACATTCAATTGTGTTTGTAGGGGGATGTCAATACCAAACACAGCCCTCCTTTTACCGTCGCGTCCTCCCTCCCTCCTTCATTCCGTCCCTCGTCCTTCCTTCTTCCGCAATGGCCCCTCCTCCCGCCCACGCCAGCGCCAGCTCTGCCCCCGCCCTCCCAAGTCGCTCGTGTACCGTCCATGGCGAGCTCTGGCAAGCCCCGCGCGACCCCTGGCGAGCCCCGCCGCTGTGTTCGGAACCACTAGAGAAGGCGGACAATGCAAGAGCACCCGAATCGACCTGGCGTGCTCACGGCGTATGTGCCGCAAGCATTGTAACGCCGCCGGTCCTTGCAAACTGGCACGACATGTCCTCAGAACTCCTCAGTGCCAAACAGCCTGAGCATCGCTGTCCCTCCCCCGCCACTCCCTCGCCAACAGCCCGCCGACCCCTGGCACCTCTCGTTCGACGACATCCTTGCAGACATCACATGTCCTCCGCGACTCTTTAGCGAGAGGCTCCGCAGCTGTTGTGGCGCGTCAATGGAGGCTTCAGACGCGTCGTGGGCGGACATTATCACAAGACGCACTTGTTTGTACATTGTTTATTTTAGCGGGCATAGCCCCATCACATCACAAAAGATTGAAGCTCCGCTGCATCAAAGTGGCTGTGAACCCTCCCGATCATCACCGCCGGTGTACCGGTGCACCGTTAATCTGAACTCCCAAATGCACTCCGTAGAATTGCATTTGAGACATGAAACCGATGTTCGTAACGTTTTGGGGGAAGTATTCGGGCAATTTTGACTCCCGAACCCCAGCCAAAAAGTCAACACCGGAAGCAGCAGAGGCTAGGTCGAAATACTCTGGATCCCAGCTGCGATCCTTCGGGTTAAAATAACCTGCATTCTTTGCTAGAATGTAGATCTGCGGCCTCCTCTCTGAATGAGGAATAAATCGTTGCATTTTGCACTGAGGTTCAACACTATATCCGAGGTAGTTATTTCCGGACTCTGTTGATAGCACATGAATTAATGTATTGTTTTGTGCCAATTTCAACCGACTTTTATACTGGTTTCCGATTAATCGAAGATTTACACTTGCTAGCAGAAAAACTCACCTCTTCTGGGCTGAGTGTCCACTTTGGTCCTAATGGGTTCTTGGGCTGCAAGACAGGTGAGAAAGAAAAATGTGATAATTTGAATCTTACTGAATCCCAAAAATGGAATGAAATAACTTCTATGCGGGAATACCGTACGGTTTGTGTCCCATAAGTATGCATTCGTGATCTTGAAAGCAAGACTGGGTGTCCGAGGCGTCGAGGAGAATTGAGAGAACAAGTTCTCGGAACATGTAGTACAACTGCATAGTTCTCTCCATGTTGAGAGAGTAAAGATAGCTGTACCCAAGGTTCTTTAGCGCCAGGATCTGGACTGCTAGTCAGAGACAAAGAGCCCAACAGATAGAAAGATCGAACCGTGGAATTGGCCCAGATAGCTTCGCCGCCGTTTTCACTACCCAATACGCCACGGAAGGGTGATGCACCAAGAATTACCACTCAACAATGAAATAAGACATTTGGTCTTGAATGGGAGACGGCGTAGCCTACCATGCTGTTGGTTCGGCCCACAATTTAATTCCTCGATGCAACTAAAAAGGGCCTTGATTGTGCGCTCGTTTTCTGCAATCCACGAATTTCCGGAGTCCAGAGGGTCGCCGAATAAGGCTGTGCTGACAAGAACCCTCTGCGAAGGTTTGGCAGGAGCCTGCCCAGTGAATTTATCCGGCCAGTTCCCATTGTAGAAAAACAGTTGGACCAAGTGCATCAGGATGGCCAGGAAAAATAGGCAACCTATGAGCAATTCAGGTATCCGATACCACACAGGCTTTTGAAGCCAGGTGCTGAGAAAGAAATTGTGAGATAATCAATGTGTTGGCTCACAGAGAACAGCAAACCGTGCGTCTGGAGACATTCTTTCCTTGCTGGCTCCTGGGCCCGACGCTACAATAGAGCAGCAAGATGAAGGAACTACAAGCTAGGAAGGATGGTAACTAATTTGTTGACCAGTAAAGCACGTCCGACCTTCATCCGCACTCCTCGCGGTGATAACAGTTTCAGGGCGTGATGAACGGCTACATGCCTGCCTGCCTGCTTACAGTTTCTCCCACACTTATCATGCCGCTTGTCCCACACTCATAATTGGACTGTTGGACAGCAAGATAAATGGAAATCTTCTCAGCGCAAAGTTAGTATTCCGGTGATGAATCCGCATTTATGAGCAACAGCATTTCGTGCCCCTGGGTGGTAAGCCGCTGTACATGTGTTCGCATAAGCGGGAATCTCTGCTCTCAATTGAATACTTGACAATGTTGCGCACGTCCCCAGGAGAGAGGACACTGCCCGCGCCTTACAGTCCTGGGTTAGGCCAGGTGATTCGTGGAAGGGCTTGGCACCGCTCCGATTTACTGATTGTCATCTGCGAAGAGCATTGTATTTTAGTCCAGATTCGAAATGTACGAAGTCCGAAGTTGGATTGGAGTCGATGGAATGAATGGTCGAGAGCCATAGTCGACAGCGTAGATCATGACGATATAGAAACACCTTGAAGGCCACTGGAAGGAAAGGCACCACAGGCTCGTTCGAAGCTACCACTGAGCTGTCACATAGCCGGCTTGAGCCGGAGCCAAGCCATTGAGCACAGTCAGGTGGTTCAGTTATAATTTTGGCTCGGCTCAATCCCGCTCAATCGGCCAATATCACGCCAGGGCCGAGCCAGCATACATGCTGTCGAATCCAAAACCATCTAATTATTTTGACCAATGACACAAAGAAGTCCAGCTCTCCACCGTTGCTGAAAGGAAAGAAAAATTAGACGTAGTGCCGATTCTCTTACTTCGCCGAGTCCTAGTCTCGGAGATCCATAGGATAGTATGAGAATAGTTAAATTGCGAGTCTCACTATACCGTGCAGAACAGAAACGGGTTCAAGTTGAACTTACTCAGTTGAAACGGCTACTATCGTGCCCTATGGGTCTGAATCCTCCCTGTCTAGCTGAATTTCATTTTTCATGTTTTTTCTAGAGCTTTAATTGCTTCGGTTTTTTTTGGGATGGATACCGGTACATATTCTCGTTGTATACAAAAAATAATGAAGTGATTGGGGGGCACGGGCGGGTGTAGGAGACAGCGCAAAGCGAAGAAGTGGGATCAAACCATCATTCTAACAAATTTTGGGATCAAATTTCTTCGATGAAGGTTCGTCCACTTCCTCGACTCCAATCCCTTCGTAAATTTACAGAGAGCAGAAGAGGATGTGTCGGTACCCTTTCCGAAAAACACCGAAGAGATTTCTTAATTTTTTAAAAAGATAAAATTCAAATTCAGGACCACAGGGAGGATTCAGACCCATCGGGCACGATAATAACAAAATATCCCCCGGCATCTTCCAAGTTCAACTTTCTTCAACTTTCCCACGACCGCCAGCATAATATTAATAGCCAACCGTCGACGGCGTCTCGGCAGTGCTACGGCGTTCTGTCGGGGTCCTCAAGGTCCTACCACTGCATTTTTTTGTGCCTGATATTGAATGGGAAGGAGTTGGCATTTCCAGTGTGTCACCCAAAGGTAACATATCTTCACTTCAGCTACTCTAGCCTCCACAGGCTCCCAGGGATAAGATAAAGGTCAAAGGTCACCGCCCAAGCTGCTTGCTCTAGATCAAGTTGATGGTGGTCGACGGAAATCAGGTAACCAGGCGGACCTCAGTACATCGCCGGCATATATATATGTGGACAAAGCCGTCCACAGATTTTCACACTTCTTCTTCCCCATATTTACAACCCACAGATGATCAGGAAGGGAGAAAATCTTTGTCTCCTCTCTGCCCTCTCACCGAGCTATCCCGGACCCCGCTACTTCATTGCTAACAACCGCACTTACGGAGCTGACATTCAAGTGGAAGAAACCGCCGCAGAAATGGCAAAGGAGATAGTGGCCATTTTAGGGGATGGCTACAACGTATTGGAGACCAAGCAGATTGTGATAGAGGCGCTGTCATTGTCCTTGAAGGGTCAGGCCGGCTTCGCTCGCTGGCTAGAGGACTATTTGGGACGTCCGTATGGACCGGACGACGGATACTTTCAAAATGCGGTGCTCATTGGTTCCCATTGGGACTGGTGGCACAATTGCGCCCGGGAAGTGCAACTACTGCGTGTTTGCGATTACAACCGAGAACAGAAAAGGTGGATGAAAATTGTGCATCGATCAGTGGACGGTGTATACACATGGACCCCTTGGGAACCCGAGATTTAGTCTTTATGGACCAAACCTTGGAGACCCGGTTTTCTGCTGGGAGAGGCCCTATCAATATTTTGAAGAGTGGATGAGACGCTCGTCTCCGGAGCTCGCTGCATGGGACCAACACCGTTTTGCAAAAAGTTTCTTCAGGGTCGTCGTCTCTAACCGAACCGCACCCCGTAAGTATTTTCACCAATCGCAGGACCGGTTATTGAAAATTGCACGTAGTTGAAAATGATTCAGCTGGTGTCCTTCCCTGTGTTTCCTATGGTGGGATTGAAAAAACGCAGAGCGATGGCTTCCAACAAATTTTTTTGAACGCACAAACTCAGTCCACGAGCACAGCTGCCGCCATTGCATCTGGCACACGGGGGAGGGATTTGTGGACCGCACTCGGCGTGGATTTTGGGGTCTGGATGGCTGTGCGACCGGATCTGTAAGTCGTGCATTGAAAGTGAACCACTGCTCTCACCATGGGTTAGCTGGCCGTCCAACTCGCTTGAAGTTCAGATCACCGCTGTTCAACTTGATTCGGAGTTCACCACACCTTTCCATTCCCTCCCGGCGGAAATTCTCATCCAGATATTACCCTGCCTCTCTCTGGCGGATCTTATATCAACAATCCTTGTTTCTCGGAGTGTCGCGCGACTCATCATCCCAATGCTCGACGAGACGTTGTGGAATCATGTGCATTATGGGGATCTACGATGGATTCTCCCAGTGCCTGCAGTTCAGGGCGAAGTGGAGCGAGCACACAAAGCAGCAGCGACCTGGGCACTTATCGCGGATGCGCATGTGTCCCCCTTCGACTCGAGGGACTTCCCATTCTTGCAGTTTGTCATGCGCTGTAGCAAAGATAATTCCATGAGGAATCGGCGCCGGCTGTGGGATATCTACAAGCAATATAAAGGACTATGGGACGTTATGGAGCAAAGATCCGGGTACGGTATTAATTAATAATGAATATTCTTGAATCTCCAAAGAAGTATATTACCGTTGAACTTGACCTCTGAATGATCTGTAGTCAAAGGGCCAGCCTAGGGCCGAGGGCCGAGGCAATATTCACTTACTACTTAGTCTACAGGCTCTCGTGACTGAACCAAGAGGCATCATGAATGCTCAACGCTGCGCTGCAATTTTGGCCAAAGTCAAAGCGTCTCCGCGCCCAGAACTATATTCTTCTTTCTGGGTAGTGCCGGCTAATTTCGACAACAGTTCGTCGAGGCCAAAATGCGCAAGGGCTGGAGGGCCGTGGAGGCCAAGTTGCTGGCCCTCTCAGCAGTTTGGGCAGGCGCCGAGGCTTCGACCCTTGGCATGGATTTGGGCATCGTCGACATGTTCTTGTCGCATCTCCGCAGCGACAAGGCTCCACGACTCACAAATATTTCTCGTGGGTGGAGGCTGGACGCCGACTTCGCATAGAACCTTTGAAGGTGAATGAGCCCAAAGCAGCCTCGAGGGAATCTCCAGGATGAATGCTTCCGACATGCCACGTCTTGCTAACCGTTTGCCCTGGGTCTGGCTGCTCCGATCATTTGACTTGACAAGCTGCGGTAAGTAGGGGGTATAGCGGTCCAAGCCCCGCTGAAAGTGAAACGTGAGTCAGGATCATCGACAGTGGTATTGGTTAAGACGCCGTTCGCCAAAACTGCAAACAGGACGGCGATAAGAGAATGTGGTAGCTACATAGCGGGCAAGGTAGGGGGAGAGTAACAAAGACCATCACATTGAATATATCTCACCTGATGAAGCGGGAAGAACAAAGATCGCCATCTGGGAGGATTTGACCAGGATTACTTAGGTCCCATGTCCCAAATTTCGTAAAGTTTCAGAGAGTGTCTTTGACTGTCATTGTACAGATGTAGTTCAACACACTCAATTCTCGCTGAATGTGGGCCGTTAACGAGGGACGCCCGGGTTGGCTATTGCACAGAAAGAGGCTGTTGTATTCGAACTTGAGTGATCTGTGAGTGATGGATTCCTCGGTAACGAACAGAATCAGAGAACGATATATCATCGGTCCCAACAGCACGGTCGACATTGGTTGAAGGTTGTTTCGTGTTTTGGGAAGGAGGGTCTTCGGCCGCGGGTAAACTGCTGCCAAACAAACTCCTTCAAAAAAAACTGGCGAGCATCCCCTCAATGACCTGTTCCTTCTCACAACGGTCTGATTCAGTCGCAAAATTTGAATACACATCATGGGGAGATCGCAGATAACGAAAAGAACTCGAAGGATGCTGAGCAACGATCGCTCTGAAAGATCCTAGAACATGTATATGAAATCGTCGCTGTCAGCTTCCATTTCTGTGTCATTTCTGACAGAAAGATGTGCAAGAACTGCAATAAATACCCTCTTTTCTTAACGAACAGTTTATAGAAGTGTAATCAATATTCAGTAGCTCGGAGTTCGGTCAATCCCAGGATGTGCTGACCCTCCAACAAGTCCGTCAGTTGAATTGGTATAACGATTTCGACTAATCATTGTCCTCGGACGAAGATATGGATGAGCGACTATCTGCGCTTGTGCTTCTAGCATCGCTAATCATCCCTTCATCTGCCGAAGAGCGGCTAGTTCAGTATCGCAACGTTAAAAAATGGGAACGGACGCACCTCCTTTGAAGATGGATCTGTCCACAGATACAGGGAGGGGATTGACTTGGTGCGTAGAAGATGGAGGCGAGGCGTCTTGCGTGGCATAATAATCCTCGATGCGAAGGAATCGGGAGTCAAGAGCAGAAGCCGCGGCTTGACGGCGCACTTTGCGGCAGCGGAGCCACACAAATACGATGACGAGTGCCACAAAGACTGCACCGATTACCCCCCCAGCGATAGCACCTACGTTAGTTCTGGACTTTGAACCAGAACTGGTCGAGTGAGGTGTGCCCGGTGTGCTCCCATCAGACCCCCTGCCGCGAACCATTAGTACAGTTGACAGAATAGGGCATAATGACTTCATACGTGTCCGTATCCGTGCCACTTGACGTGGGATGGTGAGTTGGGGGCGACGGAGAACTGTATAACGGCATGAATTTAGCTCTGACTAGAGTTCGGTAGTACGCACGTAGGTATCCTGTAGACGGCATCCAATGGTCAGGTAATTGTGACGAATGAGAATAATAAAGCGCACGGTTGGCCTTCCCCGCTTCCAGGCTGGTTTTCATTGCCTGTGGACTGTCCTTTCCCCCTGTTGAATTGTTTAGGCCGATCTGAAAAGCGAATGAAATAAAGCCATACGTTGGGGAACTCATCGCATTTGATCCAGTGCCTGACCTACCACGCAAAAAGAAAGTCAGGAGCTTGGGTTTACGTCTTTGGGGGGAAGCTCTTACGGAGTCAGAGTCACCGATTCTGACCTGTTCATTGTGAAGAAGCAGTCTAATCAATCGATCAAAATACTCACGGAAACTCCGAGTTGCTGGGACTGTTTTCTGTAAGCTCCAAGTAATCTTCACAATTTAAGGGACTCACGTTGTAGTCTGAGTAGTGTCTGGTCTACATACTAAAGCTCAATTCTGGGCATGTGCACAAACAAAGTTCACATACCCGGGGTTTGTCACAGCACCAGTAGTCGGCATACCCTCCTCTACAATTGCGTAGTCAAACAATGCGTATTGGACTGCATTGCCTGTGGTCTTCAGCCCCCAATACACCGTATGCATTTGGTCCGAAAGTCCGGTTGCAGCGAAGAACAGCGCATTGTACGCAAACTGCTGTGTGCCCGTGTAGTGGTGCTGGTGAATGTCGTTGGGTTTGGGAATCTCGTGAATATTAATGTCTACTGCGAAATCGATCTCCGGTTGTCCTGTGTAGTCGATTCCGAAAATATAGACAGCAGATCCTGCGACCAATGTGAGGACGGGGCTTCGAGCCGTGAGTTGGAAAATTGTGGGATGAACCTTTGAAGGTGAAGAAGCCCCAAGCAGCCTGTGGGGGGTCTCCAGGATGAATGGTTCCGACATGCCACGTCCCGCCATGTATTTGCGATGGGTTTGGTTGCGGTGGGCAGGGGGCTTGGGCAGTACTAGTACAAGGCGACTTTGTGGATAGAGCCGCCCAAGTCCCGAAAAAAGTAAAACTAGGGTCATCGACAGTGATATTGGTTAAGGCGCCCTTCGCCAAAACTGCAAACAGGACAGCGATAAAAGAATGTGGTAGCCACATAAGCGGGCGACGTGGTGGTGGAAGACCGTAGAGAGCAACAGACGCCACCACATCGAATCCTCCTCATCCTTGATGTGGCAAGGAGAACAAAGATCGCCATCTGTGAGAAATTGACTAGGAAGGCGGATATCAGGATGATATGCTTTTATAGGGATTCTTCTCAAGAAGTAGTGTTTAAGTTCCTTGGTGGATCGCCGCGAGTGCCTGCGCTTAGCGCACAAGGTCCCCCAAAGCTCAAGTGTCTGTAGTATGCTGAGGAGTTGAGCTGCGAGAGGAATGACGGGATTCAATGTCTTTGCCGATGAGAGAATCAGAGAGTTATATCAGAATCGGTTGCGACCAATTTGAGAGACATCAGTTCTGCATCAGTTGGCTGTATAGCAGATGTGAGCTTTTTTGGTGTTTGAAAGATAGCGAGATGTCAGACGAATCGAGATGACGGCAAGATGTTCCTGGTACCGGTAACAGACATAGGTCTCAAACACGAAATGCTAAAACCGCCTCAGCAAATCAATAACATAATAAACTTTGAATAAATTTAAACTAAGGTATTTAAATACATAATACATTTGTGAAGGGGCTGGCTATCGCCGTCTGGGACCATGCTCTAGGACACATCATGGCAGTGAGTAGGGCCGAGTCTCAAGGAGGTCGATTTGGCCGCGACAACCGGTTTGACCCGGTTTGACATTTGTATTTTTGACTGTGGGCCGCGGCAGGCACCGGCAAATTCCGGCATATCGATCAAGTTGGCCGAGCCGGTCCGATGGCCCGTAAAAGCGCTTTTTCTCTCTCAATTGCCCTCAGATCTAAAAAATGTTATATATGACACCCCCCATTTTCGCATATTCCCTATCTGCCTATGCAATTTTCTCAATAGAAAAAGTTTGGTTGACTCGACTTCCCTTTTTAGGACGCCAGATGCAGAAAGCCTAGTATCTCACGAAGAAGTCGCCCAGCTCAAAATCCGAGTCGGCCGACCTGGGTATAAATAGGTCTTCGCTATCTGCACGTATTTGTACCATATTTATTGAATCATCCGTTGCTGAGATCCAGACCAAGCAGCAAATAAAATGCCCACCCCCAATAACCACGCTTTATAAAAAGGTTTTTTTTGGATGCAATATTCAGAAGACTACGTAACGGAAAAGAGCTTGATAGCCGTTTTCGTGGCAAAGGGCCGAACCCTCCGCTACCACGCCGCTTTTCTCATAACCCCTTTGACCTCCCACACTATGCACTGCGGGGGTCCACACATTTTTGTGACCCAAAAATGAGGTTCAAAGATTTCTATCTGTTTCGCTAAATTTAGGGTCCGTGACAAAGATAAGATGAAAATGCAAGATTGGCTTCTCCCTTTTGCCAGCGTCTCTTTCAGTGCTCAAAAACGGGTCAAAGGGTTATTGAAACGATGTTTGTTTCTTGGTGGCACAAATAAAACATTATTGGAGCATGAAAGACTGGATGGACAATGGGGCCCATTGTTCAATCAATCTTTGGTATTATGAATAGAATCAATTCTCGACCGGAAGATTTTCTGCAAAGCCACTTTATTAGTCAGAAAATCTTCTATCGAGAGGGAAAAATGAAGAAAACACTCAACATCTTTGGCTTTTTTTTCCTGGGCCCCAAAAAATTAACGAAAATGGTAGACGTCTTTGAAAGCCATTTTTGGGTCTGAAATGCATGAACCCCTGCAGTGATGACGCCACATTCCCAGCACGTGTTGGTTGACGCGTTGCGCAACCGTAGTTTTATTACCTCTACATGTTCGTCGCATGTGTGAACTTCTTTGCGTGTTTCTTGGAAGGCGACGACTATATGTCAGTAGCTCAGGCCATCAAGGCTGAATTTCCTTGTTTGAATCAAGGTACTGCTTTGGGCACTCCTCTGTAGTTTTTTTGGCTTATCCCACTATTTTTCCTCCTTCCTCGACGTTACTCCCGCGCTCGGTCACATCCCCGCAGAAACCGTGGAGGTACCGCTGGACCTCATGCGAATTGTAATTCCCCGTTTTCTCGTCTATCGTTCATCGAGGCCGTGGAGTCCGCGATGGAGAAGCCGAAAACCCCACACTGCCGAGTGTTGATGAAGGCACCGCTGATGAAGGAGATATGGGCGACATTCATCACTCTTTTCAAAAAGCGCCAGGCTTTCCTCCAGCTAGAGTATGATGCTAAAGACGGCCAGGTCTGTGACAATGTCAAGGTGCGGATTCGCAGATAACTAAATGAATTCTCTAAGTAATCCCTTTGTAGTGTCAAAAGACCGATTTGAAGAACGAATATAAACAGTGCGCAGCATGCAAAGCTGTATATTATTTCTCCTTTGAGTGCCAGAGACTGGAGTGGAACGCTTCGCACAAAAGCAGGCGCCCAGATCTCTAAGCAGAATATTCCGGTCAATCCTTTCTCAAAGTAGATCAGCATTCTACTGATTCCCGCAATTTTTCCGCAGGTCATCGCGACAAAGGGCGACCTAAAACCGATCTGGAATTTACTCACGCACTTGCGAGCTGCGACGCGGCCAAAAATCTCGCATTCTTCCACGATCTGGCGGATCGTGATTTTCTCGATACCCCCTGTTCGGACCTGTTCCTGGTCATAGACTACAGCAAGATGCTAGAGGTGTGCAGCGTAAAGACTATCAAGCCTGGATTCTTCAACCACCTGGCGATGACGCTCTCAGCGGCTGACCTTGCCCTCGGGGAGGCCCGCTTCCAGGCTTACATCACTCAGCTGAGGGCGGACCCCGACGCAACCATCGTCCAAAGTATCATTCCAAGTGGTGTGACCGTTGAGACTCTGATCACCTCCTTGTTGCGACGACATTTCTGGGAAGACAAGAATACGTACAGCATACAGTAGTCGCGATTAGAGTAAGAAAAGCTACATCTAATGCGTGCCAAACGGCGGGGTGTGAATCGCGACAACCGTTCTCTACTTGAGACATGACGGACATGGATTTTCTGTGACTGTAATGTGCTAGAAAGTCTCACACATATCTAGACTATAAGTCAAACTTGAGTCGCACCTTTCTTTCGCCGGTCTTATTTGACGGGGTTGTTTCTGCGCTGCTTCGCACCGAATCGCTCTCTGAATCCGTTCAGTGTCCCTCCTACTGTCCCTCACGATGTCTACACAGGCGTTTCTGGCTCCCCATTCAAAAGAATCTGTCAAGGAATCGCACGACTGCTTGTGTCGCGAGGCGCCTTAAATTGACCAACCAATTTTTGATGACTGTGATTCGTGATCAACACGTGTGAATATCTCGTGACCGTGACTGCCACTTCCCTGCCCACAACGCCGACCAGAAGGAAATGTTTTCAGATGACTCCCTGGATGCACATGAGATGAATGAACTGCAGAGGTTCTGAGATTCTCTGGATTTGCTTTCGCGCCGCGGCCTAATATGAATCAGAGCGATTGCCCTCAGCCTGCAAGATATTGGAACAACAGCGTCTCCCGAGGTCCACCCAAAGTCTTCTGTCTTGCCATATGGCGGTGCTGCGAGCAGTGCATACCAAGCGGGAAACGATCACACCTCCAAACGAAGAAGAGACGCGGCTGACTCTGAGTCGACTCGGACAAAGAAACTCAAAACAAGAGAACTGAGGAACGCGGAGATACGAGGTTCCACTCGCATTCAGTTAAATCTTTTTTGTGCTGATGTCCCGACAGAAAAGATTTTGAATGTAATGAAAGAGGCCACAAGCACCTCCGCAAGTCCCATGAAGTACAAAGGGGGCGCCCTACGACTGACCCGTACACCTGGGAGAAGCCGGGTGAATACGGTGACTCTTGGAGATCTCATTGATCCCCTTGAGCTTCGCGCAGCTTTTGTCTTCGCCTACTGCATAGGAAATGAGTGTGTGTTTCAGGTGTGGATATTTTGTCGAGTCCGTCGTCCGTCACTTTACCAGACATTTAGCATCTTCCACTCAAGACAAGCCCGAACTTTCGCCCCCATTGTCCGGTGTACATTGGTCGCGACCTTTCCCTTGACACTGAGGGAAAAGAATTCGCTCATTCGGGACCACGGTTGCCCGATGCTCGTAAGGAATTCGATAGGGTGGTGAGGTGTGCTCGAGAAGGGTATCAACAGAAGTGTACGGCGCGCGCCTTTTTCTCTATACTGAAGCTGACACGGAAACCAGATGGCGAAAACTTCCACGCCGTTTACCCTTACATGACTGGTGGATGCGCCCACTCCAAGCTTATGGTGCTGATATATCCTGGATTTCTGCGCCTGGTGATTACATCGGCAAATCTGTAAGTTATTCGTCACTCAGTCGTTTTTAAATTTCTCACCTATCTGCGCAACAGGATCGACATTGATGTC
Source organism: Mycena rebaudengoi (assembly GCA_029282285.1). Lineage (NCBI taxonomy): Eukaryota > Fungi > Basidiomycota > Agaricomycetes > Agaricales > Mycenaceae > Mycena > Mycena rebaudengoi. The sequence goes on along the minus strand of JARJCX010000002.1, from coordinate 1,833,107 downwards.
GAACTCGGCGACAACTCGTGGTTCATCCAGGTCCGTTACCTCTGTCTGAATCCCTATATTCTTTTGACTTTTTCATTGCAGGATTTCCCGTCCCTTCCTGAACCCAATCCGGCATATAAACAGACAGAGTTTGAAAAGCATCTCGTTGGACACCTGGCGGATCTGCAATGTCCGAAAGATTTTCTCGACCGTTACTTTGCAGTTGGCCTTCATGACTTCTCAAGTGCCAAGGTCTATCTTGTAACGAGTAAACGAGGAAGTTTCAGCGGCCGCCAAGCCGAGCTATACGGACAATTGAGGCTTTCTCGGATCATCAGCCGCAAAATCCTCAGAAAATTCAAGACCGACGCTGAAATCCCCAAAATGACCTTCGAAGTGTACGTTGTGCTTCTTTTACTGACGAAGTTACCTACAGTTTTTAGGTGTGTCGGGTCGATCGGGCATCTGGAGACCGCCGGTATGCTTAAGACCCTGTTGGACTCGTGCGCTGGAAATCGCCAAGAATCTATAGAGGGAAAGCCGGCCATCAAACTCGTGTTCCCTACTCTGGCCGACGTCAAAAAAACCAGATTTGGTGTTGCAGTTCGTTTTTCTCCACTCACCGCAATTTTTATTTGACGCTGGCCGACGTGTAGGGAGCAAGTATAATCAGCAGCCATATAACATGGTACGGTCTCCCTGCGGACTCGTTTCTGAGAGACAACGAGATTTGGCATCACTACATTTCAAACGACCGAGGATGCGGGTTCCACCTCAAGTCCATCTTAGCACTCCATGACGGAGAGCCGGAGAAGACGCCTTTGTTTTACTGTACTGGGTCCCATAACTTTTCGGCCAACGCATGGGGAGCTGTGATGACTGAGAAGCGAGCGAAAGAGCAGTCGGACGGACACCTATTCCGGCTTAAGAACGTCCAAAACCTGGAATGCAGCGTCGTCGTGAAGGGCGATGACATCTCAAAGATGTTGGAGACGGACAACTGGGAGGACATCGTCCCGTATCAGCGCCCCTCTGCAGCTAACGTGAGTCTTGGTATCGGACGATTAGGTTAGGTTGCTTATGAGAATTTGGCAGCAATACAAGCTCGGTGAGATACCCTTCAAATTTTCGAAGAAGTATCTGGAGCCAGGTTTCGACGGAGGCTATGAGTCAGAGAATGCGGACGCTTCGACCGATAAGATGATTCAGTCAGTGATTTATATCCTGGCATCCCTTCCAAGGAGCTTGCTTAACTCGCGCCTATAGGCCGTATCAGTTTCTTAGTCCACGTACGACCGCTGATTTGTAGGATGAACGATGGGCACCGAACTATACAGGCTACCTAGTCATAGAGAAAACGTAGATGCTCATTACTCGGCCAGAGTCTGCGCCTGTAGGAGAAGGAAGAGATATAAAACGTGCAACAGGGTATCATTGTTATCCGTACCAGGTTTGACAAAAAGAAATCGCATGTTTTTTTACTCAAGAAAGGAGGTCCTATCTAGGGAGAATTTATATAATACACGCCTGGGGAAGGAGCTCGCGCGCCCTCAGGGGAATCAGCTCGCGCGCTCCGAGGTCCCTGGAAGTTTTCAGTAACGATTATCGCTCCCATCGGCAGTTTTCTCGTAGCCGCTGAGACAATCTTCCGCAAGACGTCGAAGCAGTGTGGCCGTTCCTCCGCGCAGACCCTCTTTAACATGCCATCGAGCTCTAGTTCCAGTTCAGCTTCCGAGAGGTGGTCGACGAGGAAGGCGACCTCGATGTCTTGGACTTCTGGGTACCTGACACAAACGCAATGTACTATCAAGTACGCGAGATTAACGGTTTGCGTACATGGCCGTAAACTTGGAAAACGCTTCCTGGATGATGTTGGCTGATGAGATGCGAGATTGGATAGACGCAAGCGAGAGTGCTTTGAGTTCGTCGAGGTCGAGCTACAATATTAGTACGCGTGAGTGAATGAGGGGAATATAGACGAGGAAATTGGTGGTACTTGCCTTGTCTGCGAGGCGATACATAGATTTCGAGGAGCATAGAGGCGCGGCGTCCGATATATACCCATGATCGGTAGTGCCCGTGTCGGAGGCGAAGCGCACCTTCTTCGTGTACAAGTAATACAAGAGCGCGTTCCAGCTGCGGGGGCAGTTGCGTCGTCCGGTAGTTAGAATATTGTATAGAAGACTTACGTTTTGAACGCCGTGTCGCGGATAATCACCGCGCGGCCCATGCGGCGGGACTCGGGGACAACGGGGCTTTGGGGTCGGGAAGGCGGGAGGGGGATAGTGAGCTCGGACGACTCTGTCACAGGGACGTCGTCATCTTCGTTTTCGGTCTCGGGGTCCAAATCGCTGTCTGACATATAGTCATACTCCTCAAAGAAGCTCTCCTCCATAACATGTCGATCCAGATCAACGACATTCGACTCGGTATAGCCGTCCCCCGAGATCACTGCAATGCGACATATCAGGTGCATTCGTCCTATGAGAAAAATAAATAGTAGGCTCACGCAAATCGAGGAAATCCGAGTATCCAGCGAGCAGGGAGGACTTGGCGAACGTCGGGCAGGGCCGCGCCACGTAGCCAGCACCCTTTCGGCTAAAGGCATAGAACTTGATGTCCACCGCCTCCTGCCCAAGAATTGTCCCAGCCAAGACCGTTTCCAAGCGCGGTCCCAGTGAGCGCGGCAACGAAAGCCCGAGACGGGAGGGAATTCCGACAGATATGGTGACGATGGGAGACGCGGAACCCGGGGTGTAGATATACGAACCCAGTACTGTAGGTGACGACGATGAGCCTCTATGACGAGAGTCGTCCGGGAGAGTAATTTCGCTATGCACGCTATCGTTCGGTTTTGTGTCGGCGTGCAAGTGCTCTACTTGGACAGAAAATGTGAGGGTCCCGTACGATGCTTCTCGAATCAGGTCGGGATCAAAAGTTAGCGTGAAACGCCGGCCTTGCAGGAGGATCCCGTCGGCCATGACCGTCGGCGAACTCGAGCGGTCAGAGATCGAATAGGCGAAGCGCCATCCGAGGCCACAGAGTGGACTGGTATATGAAGAGGAGGGAGGGAGGGAGGGAGTAGGTAAGGGAAGTAGGGAGGGAGTAGGAAAGGAAGGTAGGGAGGGAGTAGGGAAGGGAGGTAGGGGAGCCTGGGGTAGGGGAGGAAAAACACTGCGGGATTTCTGGGGTCGCTTTGGGAGGGAGTCCAAGTCCGGAACGAGGCTCAAGAAGTCCGGAACGATGATCTTGAGCCTCGATGTGATCTTCGTTGGCGTCCACACTCGTCGTCGGCGATTTTCAGGAGCGGCATCGTGAAGGTGAGACTGAGTGGGGCGATAGAAAGGCGTGGGGGGGGGGGGGGGATCGTTTCCACAGCTGTTTATATCGGAACCACACGAGGTGCCAGTGAGGTGGGAGATTTTAGCTCAATATAACGCCTGGGCGCTTGAGGGACATCCCTGAGAATTCACGTGTTCCGAGTCGAGGCAACACTTACTAGTCATGGGAGCGAAATAGCTGTTGAACGATGAATGTGGGGTCCAGGCGAGGTAACAGCAAGGGTTGAAACCACTGCTCGCGCGGGCTTTTCCGCTTCAAGAGGTTCGAATTCAAGTTATCGGGTAACGCCGTAACGGCACTTTTCAAACCCCGTAGTGCCTAGTCTCGTTAACCAGACTCTCCTTCTTTTTCGATGAGAAGACAAGTAGTGCCCACCGGCCAACTTCAAGCCGCTTGTGGTCTCCTCCAAGCGATCTACCGGCAGTCGTTCCTCCTCGTGTTCCTCTGCCCCCTCCTTGGACGTGGCGCTGGGCGTATCTCAGGACTCGCGGGTAGATGACTCTTCTCTCAAACTCTAGCCCCTCGTCCTCAGCAATAATCGTCCTTCCTCGTTCAGCTACCTCTGCCTACCGATCTTCGTAGTCCGCGTTTTCGGCCGTATAGTCGAAGCGGTCGTATACCGCACGCTGGGCCAGGGCTTGTTTGCGACCAGCGGACCGGGCAGGAGGTGGCTTATGAACGGTGTCCTAAACGATTGGGACTACATGCAAGGCGGCCCGGGTGTTCTCCCCCCTTCTTCTGGTGGAGGTTGGGCATAGAACAGGATGGATCTAAGCGACTCCCGTAGCACAACAGGTGGTAGGCTGGGACTTGATAACCGTAGCGAGTACGAAGTGCCTCGGAGTTTGAAAATTTAGGCGGGACCATCACTGATATGTCACTTCCTCGTTTACACGACCAAAAAGCCCAGAAAAGAAAGGCCTCAAAGTCCTTTATAACTTGCCAATATCTCATGAAGAAAATCACAACGTCTCAAAATGAGGCTCCCTCCACTTCTACAAAAAAAAAAGGCCTCCAGAAACGATGTCAACGATGTCAACGGAGGTCCATCATATTTTTCAAACTCCGAGGCACTTCGTACTCGCTACGCTTATCAAACTCCAGCCTCTATAGCATAACACTTGTGAACGACTGTCTTCCAAGTGCGTGGTCCGCTAGAGAGGCTGGTATCGAGCCTAAACAGGTGGATGAAGTATACATTAGACGGGCGCGGCGGCTATGAGATCACACGACTGGGTAGCGGCGATAATTAATTAAATGAAGTGTGTTTGCTTTACCGTTATGAAATGGCTTACATGGATAGTTGCACAGAAATTTAAAGTAATGAAGTTGTAATATTTGGTCGATACATCGGCAGATTTTGTAAAACCCACTCACCCCGAACATTCTGGCCCCCTGATATCGCGAACGTCAGAGGTTAATACATGGCACACCACTACGCATTGTCGTACTGAGCTGTATATGAATTACTGGAATACTACGCAAGAGTGATATAGTCGAACGTTGCTTCTGGGCTCCCGAAACGCCCACATCGTCCTTGTACTCGCACCCAAGTCGGATCGTGTTTCGAGAGGCGCTGTGCCGACCGAGTGCGACCACGAAATCACCGCAAGCTCCTTGAAGAGCGTTCAAGAACTAGTTGGCGACTCATCCATGGCCCATCCTTCGCCCTGCTAAACTCAAGGTCTATCTTGATTCTTGAAGCTTGATTACACGTGAAGGAACAGCGTACAAGAACAAAAGGAAAGGGCGATTGATTTTTTACGAGGTATGTAGGTATGGCATTTTCTTCCCTGTAACAGAAAGAGCAATGCATCTATGGGTTTTGTACATTAGTATATGTGGGAATAAAAAACCTGCAAACTCGACACTAAATCCAGAAAGAAAGAAAAGCACGCCTATTTCGCCTAAGCGTCGTGCTTGCTTAGGATGCAGACCGCGTTCGCCGACAGCTTCCCCGCGACCTTGACCTGTGCCGCAGCACCTCACGCTCCAGACTGATGCGGGGGTCCAAGGAGATGGCCGCGCCGACGTCGGATCTCCGGGGGCTTGGAAGGGGTAGAGATGGTGCAGCCCTCCGGTCCTGTATCCGAAGGGAAGACGCCGTCGGCGTAGGCGTTGGCGGGGATGGCGCCGTGCTCGTTGAGGATGGGCCGAAGTGCACCCAAAACACAACGAGTCTGCTCAGGGACTTCATCCTACGGCGGGAGCGCCGTCGTCGTCTGAGGTACTCAAGCTCGAGAGTTTGAAGGCGGAGAAGCGGGCCTTGAGCTCTTCGAGCACGCCTCCATGCCCTTGTTGGCGCTGGGGTTGGTGTCGCTCACCGACCGCTTGCGGGGCTTGAAGGCAACGGCGCCCTTCTTCCCACAGAATAGCTCGAGCATGAGCTTGCGGTGAGCAGCGCTTGGGCCCACCCCTTCTGCTGCCGGTTCCTGGCGCACAGGTTTCCCGCCACGCGGGTCGACGGAGTTGCTGATCTTGCGCGTCTCCTCCGCCGCCGACTTCCTGGAGGGAGACCACGGGTGCTTTGGTCTGGGATGTAGCGTCCACCCTCGGTGCCTTCTTAAGCTTATTCCTGGTGGCCATCGTCACGTTGACGTAGGTCCTTTGACCGGTCTGCATGCCAAAAGCGTCGCGCAGGGTACTTCGGGATGAGGAACCGGCAAACTTAAGCGTTTGCGCCGCCCATCTTGACAGGGCCATTGGTCGTGGCTGACGTGGAGAGGTCGGGGCCGGGGCGCGCGCGCAACAGGAGGAGGCGGAAGGCGGGGCGAGTGGGGAGGGCTGGTCTTGTAAGATTAGGACAGGTTGTGCAAAGCAGAAGGAGTGAGCGACTTACAGGGTCGGGATCAGTTGTTGAACAAATATCCTGAGGTAACCGTAAGCCTCGATGGCAACTTCCCCTCTCTTCTCCACGGAATTCAGGTGCAGCCCCTCAGGCTTGCTCGATTCTCGAGGAAGTCTTTAAGCTTCAAGCACTGTCCACCTGACTTGATATTTCTTGAAGAATCTTGAAAAATGGAGCAGCTTCAAGTTTAAGCCGTTATCCTTCTGATTCTGTTCCAGGACTGTCTTGACTGTCTTGACTGTCATATGCAATTTTTGAGGCGTACGCGCGCAAAAGATGATGAGGTTGAAGCCTGCTTGGCCGTGTTATGCACGCGTTTGTTTTACCAGCACTGCCACTATGATCCAACTTGAACTTGACCGTGAGTGACCGCAAATTCACCAGTCCCTTCGAGTTCCTCGTAGCTCTGCCAGTTTAATATCTCAGCTTCTGGGCGCTTGTATTTTCTTTCCCGGGTGGTTTCAGCTACTGCCACCAATGTTTGTGGCCCGTTCTGAACCTGCTGAAGGATGTGCTGCTCGTAAGATGGTGGCGCAAGCACTCCCCACGATAATCTCAATCCCCGAAATTAGATAATAATTCGCCGTCCTAAACTTCGGCCCCACGCGCATCCTGGGTTCTGCTACCACCGCTAAATCTGCCACCGCCTAGAACTGGGGACCGGCACCATCAATGATCAGAACGGCAGGCTTGTCCTTGTTTGGTTGGCTGTAGCACTCGGTTCCTGTTTTGTAAACACTAAGGCTCTTTATCCCGCCTCTTTAGCCCATTGAATAACTGAGAGACTCATAGTGAAATAGATGTTAGAATGGCGCCTTCAGAGCGGATTTTTGATTTTTGTCCAATACAAGAAATGGGAGGCAACTAATCACATGGTTGAGAGATCCCTGCGGAATAAGACTGAAAATCAAAAATCCGCTCTGAAGACGCTCAGTACAGGCTAAATCTCGAGCGTTTTCTCCGCAGAAGTAGGATGTTTCATGCAGAATTGAAAGAGGAGATAGCTTTTTGGCGGGATTTGATTAAATCATCCACCACCAGTCGGCATGCCATCAGATTGAAGTTTCCTGCTGCTATACTCATTTTTCCATCTCTATAAACTGTTTGAGACTCATTTTTTATAGATTGTGTAGCAGGCGCGGTCAAACGGAACAAAAACGCTGCAGACCAGGGAAAGAGTGACCTTTGTCACGCATTTGTGACATGCACATATTTCAGGCCGTTCAACGAAAGCACAGCCTGAGTTGGTCACTTTACGCAAACTGAACGCTTATATAGCCTTCTCTATTCCTCCAGGAACTTTTTCACTCCTCAAAAACCGGTGAAAACCTTTGGTTGTTGTCCAAAAAGGCTTTTTGAGGGAATATTTGAGCTCCAGACCTACGGGAGGCCCGAGGAACGGCGCATAAAAAACCCAAACGAAGTATTCATTATATTTGAGCGATTCTGCCCGCTTTTATTACTGTTATTTACCCCATAGGCCCCACAAAGCTCTTGATTTCAACACTCATATCCCCCAAATCACAACAGAACAAGATGATTGGATGATTTCTTTTGTTCTCAGCGGGCCCATACATGCTAGGAACATTTTATTTCAATTAAGCGAGGAGAATCCGTGAAAGAGCATTGAGATATGCAAGGAAACATGAGAACAACAGTTGTGATTGAGAACAAACAAAAGCAAATATGCCGTTCCGGGAAAGGGCGGTGCTGGTCCCCACCTAGTAGAACGCTCCCAAGAACTTACTCTCGCTCTCTGAACCGACCTGAACTGGGCGCCCAATTTCTAGTACCTGTTACCAAGTCGGCGGATCATTACTCTCAAATTCCGCTATTTTCCGCCACAAATTTGCGCTGCCCACCCCAGACCACTGCACCGTCCGCTTGATTCGGCCTGCTAGTATATTCTCGTCCTTCACGAGGCCTGCTACATAGCGAGCTTCGACCACGGGCCCTGCGAGAAGCGGGGGGCGGTGCTTCTGTCGTTCTCGACTGATCATGGCGCAGGGAGCGGTATGACGTGTCCGAGCCCTCGCTGTGCCGCCCTAAATTCCTGCTGGTTCTCAATTCAATTCATCGCTACCTGTCCACAAGCCACGCCCACCATTCCGACGCTAGCGGTATGATGCTTTCCTTTCCCTGCATGCATTGACGTCTGATTTCTTCCTTGATTACTTATCTTATCAGGTACGAACACCGTGCCTTGTGTCTTTAGTCGCGGATTACGCGCGCCAGCGATCAGATAATGGCCTGGCCCCACGCCTGGTGGCAAGAAGGTACCGCGGCCTCGTTCTCCGAAATATATGTATACAGCAGTCGGTCGGACCGGGCAATTGAATACGACGCTTGGCATGGAAAGCGCTCAGACTCGGAGCCTCACTATCAACACCTGCGATGGAAGTTTCCATATGGCATCGTCTGCATTGATTTGCTAATGCTCCCTGGTGGATCTGTATCGGAACGGATTGAATAGTACTGCACCAGTACCCTACACATCGCCTACGTCGACTTCTGGACTCCTAGCTACCAGCTTTCACGAGGCGCGCTCTGGTCTTCAAGGCGCCTATCAGGTGTGGCCACTTCGGACCGACGGACTATGCATCTGAATTCTACGTCACCTGAATTCTACGTCACTGTGTATGCTTCGCGCGCAGAAATGGGCCCATTTTCGCCGAACGCACGACGGAATTAAGGAAGCTAATCGTGTTGGAATGCGAATACTATGCACAGGTCGAACGTAAACCACTGGGCTGCGTATTGCATGCGTATCTGAATCTGGCCCTGGACGATATACGACAGCTGAGGCCCAGACCTGGAAAGTTCATAAATAGGATGCCAAATTCCAGTTCAAAAAGTCGACCAGGCCTTCTGTACCTAAAACATCGCCTGCTGTGCCACTCATTCATTATCAGTCTGCCCAATGATGCAACGAACTCGCGTTCGCCGGCGCTTGATCGACCGGTCATTTTTTAATATTAATCTGCGCGTGTTTTTGCGCTCTGCGAGGCTGAGAAGCTCCTTTGGTCTGGACCTGCCTGCCTGGGCCCTACGTTTGCGAGCGATACACCAGCAATTAATTTCAGATGACTGGTGGGCATATTCGATCTCGAATAAGCATAGCTCGGTCTTCGGCCCAAAAATTAATTCTTGTAATAGTCAGTTCCGCCGTGAAGCGCGAGCAATGGTACTATCGTGATTAATCAATCCCCGACGATGGGCGATGATTTCGCACATGCTTGTCATTTTTTGTGCGATGCGAATGGGCACAGAAAAACGAGGAACGCGCAACATTGAAGATTAAGGAGGTGAATCTGCGCAACGTCAGCGCGCAGCGGCCTCGACGTCTGCAGGACGCGGTTCCCACCGCCGACGGTTAAAATGCACAATATAAACGCTCGAACAAGAAGGTAAACCGTGCTTTGACTTTCGGAGATGCCCTGCCGCTCCGCAAACGATCTCCAGCGCATGCTTCAAGGTTTGCGCACTCGAAATCAATTAATAGAAATTACGCGTCGGTGCACCCTTTTTTTCTTCTCTCTGTTGTGTCTCAAGCGGGGATCCTCGCGGAAAATATGATAGATTCCTACCCTGCTGCGAAAAACAACAATTGTTGTTCGGGAGCTAGAAGGCGCGCCAGATAGGATTTTAGCTATAGCCACTGAAGGGACCCAGATCTGGGCCGATTCGGATCTGGGGGATTTTCGCAAATCTGCGGCGCATAGCTAAGTTAGCTGGGCAGAGTCAATCACGAGGCTAAAAGGTTGCTGCCTTATTTAGCGCGAGAACTAAGCAGAAAGCAGCGCAGCGATTCAGAGAGGGTGCTCATAAAATTTCGCACAGCGTACTCGCTGTGTTCCGCTTGCTGAATAATAATTTTCAAATCTGGAGCAGGGTAAAAATGCCAATGTATTAATTTGTTTGAGGGGAGGATCCCTCGTACGTATTTGCGTTCAATGTGATACCGAACAGCGATGATTTGCATCAGTTAAAATGATAGAAAGATGGAAGCGTTTCCGAAACTCGACGGATGTTTGAATAGACCGAAAAGCTGGCGTAAAAAAACTGGCCGCCATCCACCATTCAAAAAATGAAAAAAAAGCCTGAGTACCGGTACCCAAGAAATTTTACGCGTGAAGCAGCCGCAGTTGAATAGGTAGGATAAATGATGGCTCAGATAGTTCCTGCTAGTCCCCTTTCGGAATGGGACGGCATCCAGATTGGGCCGATTTGTATATAAGCGGCACAAGAAACCCGGCCGAAAGAGAATGGATCCGCCTCGACCAATAAGTGGCGTGTGTATAGTGCAGGGTTTGAGGTAGCATTACACCGCTTATGAATGCCGGGAGTGGCAACCTTGTGAAAACAGAACACGGACATGTGACGACCTAATGGGGAAGTACTTATCCCTGATGGCTTCTATTTTATTGAGATTTATTTAAGCCCAATTCTGGGTTGTCCCTTAGCCGCTCGCTTCTTGTCTCCTACCACCACAATCCCCACACCGGTACTATACTCCACACAATGTCTATCGTGGCGATGTCCCTTCCCTCCCTCCTCCTCCTCCTCGCCCTCCCCGCGCTCCTCCTCTTCCTCGTTGCCCGCGCGATACACCTCCTCCTCTTCCACCCCTTATCCCAAATCCCAGGTCCCTGGCAAGTATTTCCCCGCTTTTTCTGAGTCTTTTCATGACGTTTCTCCAGGTATGCCGCCATCTCTTCACTGTGGATCACCTCCCACGTCCTGCGTCTCCAACAATGCAAGACGATCCACCAACTCTTCGACACCTACGGGCCTGTCGTACGTATTGCCCCAAACAAAGTCGTGTTTTGCGACCTCGGCGCCATGAAGAGCGTCTACTCGACCTGGAAGTTCGCAAAATCCGACTACTACAAGTCCCTCTTAACGTGTGTTCTTCTTTTCCTCCACCCCGCACGGCTTTTCTCAAGTCAATTCTGTTCAGGAATGACAACGATCACGCGTAAGTCCTTCGCTATGCGCGTATCTGCGCTCTTCTTTCCTTTCGACGCGCATATACTCTGCCTCCCGTCCGTCGCGCATCATAATTTCTCACTTCTGCACTCTTAGAATGACCACCCTTCCCCACGCGCAACACTCAATCCGCCGGAAGGCCTACGCTTCCCACTATACCCCATCCAACCTGGCCAAGCTTCAGCCCGAAATCGGTGAAGTTACCGGGCAGATGATTAATGTGCGTTTCCGGCCCTGTTTCTGTCTCCTCCTCGTTCTTCCCTGTCCTGCAAACCTCCAACACCCGCGTCGCGCCCCTTAATCTTAATCACCGTCGTCGCTTCGATGACGTATGGTGCCGTACGGGGTTTGTTTGACGTTTCGGCTGCGAGTTTCTGTGTTACCCCATTTACGCGCGTCCACCCTCAATTTTGCTGATGCTCGAAATCGCAGGCCCTCCACAGCCTCCCGCCCTCCACACCATTGGATACCCTGTCTTTGTTCCGACACGTACGTTTACGCGTTTTTTTGGCGCATTACACTGCATAACGTCCTTTCTGCCGGCAGCTCGCGCTCGACATCATCGTCTCCTCCTCGTATGGCTTCCGGCTCGGTGCAGTCAGGAAGTGGGCACTGGAGGCCGAGGAGGGCTTGACCGTAGCCGTCGGCGATTTCCCTAAACGCGGTGTCCTGGTACGTCGTTTAGAATTTTGTTCTTGCAGCTCTTTTCCTTATCTGTTCTTCTTGCAGCGCAGCGCCGTTCCCACCTGGGCCTGGAATCTCGTGTGCAAGATCCCCAACGCGCGCCTCCGGCTTCTCTGCGACTCTGATAAGATCATGGCGGAATTCGTCTCCACCCGCGTTTACGAAATGCGCGCCCAGCTGAACAGCGGAAAGGATGCCTCACCGGTGCTTGTCAGCCCGGTGCAGACCCCCTCGCACTTCCTGTCCGCTTTCCCGTCATTCAGCCGCCCCTCATTGAGCCGCTCCTCGTCAAGCTCGTCAATCTCGTCGCGTTCGCCCTCGGTCGATTTCGAGGACTCTTCCTTCAGCATTGACGACACCGAGAAGTCGTACTTACTTCCTCGTCTTCTCTCGTACATCTACCCGAACGGCGAAAAGATGCCTGAGAAGGATGTCATCAGCGAGTGCATGTCAGTTCCTTCCTCTACTCTTCCGACATTCATAATACTGACCAATTGTTTACTTCCAGGGGCCACCTGTCCGTTCCACCTTCCGATCTGTGGGATTTGTGCTGACACGCGTTTACTTCAAGGGTCGCCGGTACCGACACGACATCAATCTCTATGTCCTACTTCCTCTGGGAGCTGACGCGCCGCCGCGACATCATGCGCAAGCTCCAAGCCGAGATCGACGCCGCCATGCCCGACCCAGCAGCGATTCCCGAGATCAAGGTCCTCAATGGCATGGAGTACCTCAACGCGTTCATCAAAGAGGGTCAGTCTGCGCCTCCGCCCCATCCTTCGTCCGCGTCTTGACGTTCTCACAGGTCTCCGTCTGTACGGCGCAGCGCCATCGCTCCTCGAGCGCGTCGTCCCTGTATCCATCTCCAAAAACGGCGCTGGTCCCGAGGGCTTCGACCTGATGGGGTATGCGCTCCCTCCCGGCACGATCGTGTCTACGCAGGCGTGGTCCATGCACCGCGACGCGTCTGTCTTCCCCTCGCCCGAGACATTCCTCCCCGAGCGCTGGCTGCCGTCCTACGCAGCAGCGGCGTCGTCGAAGGAGGAGGACGTCGAGCGCGAGGAGGCGCGGCTCGCACGCATGAACAGCCACATGATGCCCTTCGGGACCGGCTCGCGCATCTGCGGCGGACAGAACCTGGCGCACCTGTCCATGCGCATGGGGCTCGTCTCGATCCTGCGCAACTTCAACGTCGAGGCGGCGGAAGGCACCGACGAGAAGAGCATGGACATGCGCGACAGCTTCGTACGTGTTTTCCCTTCTTATCGATGTCGCACCGTGCTTATTCATTCATCGTTAGATCATGTTCCCTGCGTCCATGGAATGCCGACTCGTCTTCCACTCGCGCCTTCCCGCTGCCTAAACGCCCCGTCCGTCGCCAACATCACCTTCTCAACGACAAAATTCATTTATTTCCTCCTCCGCTTTCGCCGCTCTGTGTACTACTATTCGTTATTCGTTATTCTTCTTCGCACATTCTTACTCTTCCTTCCCCGCGGCCCCTCCATTCCAGACTTCTGTAACACCGGTCCTATGTATCCTCGCTCTGTTCTTGCTATCCTCCTGTTTCTCTACGCGCATTTTGTATCATACCAGTCAGCCCGGATCTCTCTCTGGACACTTTCCTCTGTCATCCGTCCCACACACCTACCTCCTTCGCCTCTGCGCCTTGAGTTACTCTAGGTAATGCATATAATTTAGTGAGCCGTATACAAATAATCATAATTTGGTCTCGACGTTTCTTTCTTTGCGTTGCTGATTCGAGCCAATCTCCAAAATTTCTTTCTTTACGTAGCTGATCTGAGCGAGTCTCCGAAATAGGTTCCTGACATGTGTTAAGTTCTTTTCCCAATCGGGACAAACCGTCCAAAGTGGTCCACGTTTTTCGCTCCACCTTGTTTCTCTCTTCCCGCCACCCGAGCACCGGCGGCTCGCCACCCGCCCCTTCGGTTAACCTCCCTTTGAATTCCGCCGCCGCCCGCCGCGCTGTTTATGCCGTTTTCTCCGGCACGCCCACATGCTATGCCCCTGCTCCTTCTCCTTCTCGCCACGCTCCTCGCCATTACACGCCCAGCGCTCGCCATCACTCCCTATGTTACCTACGCCAACGACTTCGTCGACCCGGACTATATTGCGGCGGCACATTATTCGAGCAACCTCCGCGGGGCGCAGGAAACAATTGTGCAATGGGCTGACGAGCTCTCCGCGTACGGGCCTTGGAGTGCGTTCATCATTTATGGCTGTGTTTTCGCTCTTTAATTTTTGGATTCTATTAGGCGTGACGGACAAGCCTGTAGTCGCGCCAAGCGGGGACAAGCACGACTACATGAGTTGGGCGCCTTAGTACGATATCTCGTCTTTTTGACCGCAATTTTCCGATAACACCCCCGCCAGCCAATGGCCGGACTGTTCTAAAATGGGAAACAAAACGGAAATGTCTCCATCCGACGGTAATATTGGGTGAATCGCCGGGTTTCGTGTAAGCTAATTAAATACTCCGATGCAGTGTCGAAGAAGTGCGCGTATGTCTTCCGCGACGGCCGCGTCAACCCAGACCGCAGCACCATCCAAGACTCCATCTCGTTCTTCAATCTCTCCGATGCAATTTTGTACAGTGCGATCGCGTCCACGTTCAAGTTCGAGGACGCGTCGCTCCCGGCACTGTACGCCAAGAAAGCTGGTCAGTGTCTTTGTTGTCGACTCTCTCCCTCGAGTCTATGGATTTGATACGCAGAATGGCAGTCAACTTCCTTAGCGCGTGGTTTCTCGACGAGGATACGGCCATGAATCCCAATCTCAATTACGCTCAAATGATCCGGGGTCCAACGGGTCAGATGGGTAAGAAGGGTGCATCATCCCAAGTAAAATTAATTTCGACTCGATTTTTTTTGCAGGTGCATATATGGGAATACTGTAAGTCCAGGAGCGGTCTGTTAAAGTGCCTTATATCCCTGACTCCAATTTAGGGATGTTAGAGGCTTCACTAAGATCGCGTCGGGCATCCTGATCATGCGAAAAACCGGCAACAGCGCTTGGACGACGGAAATCGACAGCCAGATGGTTGCATGGGTTGAAAAGTACATCACTTGGCTAGAAACCTCATCTTCGGGCAAGACAGCTGCACGCTCATCGAAGTAAGCATTTATGCACTTTTGAATTCGAGGATACTCCCACGGTTGAAGTTGATGTTGATTTTTTTTACGTAGCAACCACGGATCGTATTTCGTGAATCAGATGGCCGCGCTCAAGTTGATCGTGGACGACGTGCCTGCTGCTAAGACGCTCTGTCAAGGGTACTTTGATGGTATTTTCAAGAATCAGATAGTCTTCTGACGGCGACCAGGTGATTATTTGTTATCCAATCACAGTTGAGCCTTTTAAAACAATAAATTATCCAGAAATTGGAGGCGGCGCGATCTCGCCCATACCACTACAGAAACTTCAACATCGCCGCCATGATCGTCAGTCCCACTCGAAGTCCCTCTTCTCATGCACTTACTAATATTAAAATGCTCCAGACCAATGCTCGCCTTCTTAAATACGCTGACCCCACAACCGACGTGTGGAACAGCAGCGGGGCGACAATCCAGCGCGCCATGGATTTCTTGATGGGCACGGACGCACGGGACACGGACGAGGAGGACGTAACGGCGGAGATCTACCCCAACGTCGCGGCCGTCGCAGCGGAGTACGGGGATCCCGAGGGGAAGTACGTCAAGTTCCTTCGGGAGTCGGGGTTTCCGTATGCGGAGGACGCGTCATTTGTGTGGGACCAGCCCTTGGAAGGCGGAGAGGAGTACGCAGACGGGGATGGGGAGCGCGATGGGGCTGAAGGGGATGGGGAGCGGAAGTCGGGAGGGGCGGATAGTTCAAAGGCTGAGGTGATCGCGCACCCGATTGAGAGTGCTAATTCCAAGTCTCCATTGGGCGAGGGTCCCATGTCAAGCACGGTGAGGAAGGGTGGGGCCGCATCGTGATGTGGGGGTAAATGTTGGCGCGGCGAGTGCGGCTCTGGTTGTGCTGGGCTTGAGGGTGTGGTGGGGGTATTGAATTATAGTAGAGGAGTTGACGCTTGCGACACATAGATAATGTATTTTTGTATTTTGTAGACTCGTACATGTATTGTGTTAAGGACTTCTCCGCCTGTGATTGTCAGAGATTATCATACAATTGGGCCACACAATTAATAGATGCTAATATGGTCAGTAAGCGAGCAGCGAACTCAGCCCCAGCGTGAAACAGATGATGACCAAAGGTACGTTTTCTCGAGCAGCAGACCCCGTCGTCTTCTCCGTATGTGTTGGCTCTGGGGCCGCACGCGAGGTCGTCGCAATGACTGACGTATTGGTCGCAATGGCTTCAATTCGCCCGAGGATGACATCCGTCTCCGTCTCATTTGAGGACTTGAGCGCATCGAATGCCCTTGTGACATTCGAAGCCACGCTATCCAAGGCAGCTACCATTGTAATTTATTATCTTGCTGGACCTGTGTGGTTCACATGACAATATCAGTCTTCATCTTAGAATTGACTATGTGAAACGCACTTGAAAAACTTGTCCAGCTCATCAGCAATTACCAGAGAGGTGTGTCCCCATAGCTCTGCTGTGTAGATCGGGATCGTGACGGGCGGTTCATTACTGGTCAAATTGCAATACTCCAACCTGGCGCTATTCGTGTAGGCCTATTATGAAAATGAGGTTCGGAGATCGAAGTCATGCGTAGCAATGAGGATTTAAACACACCAGGATCGCATGTGCGCCTAGCCGTTGCGCATTGGAGATGAGGTCCGTCGTGTTACCGGCCTCCTTGGTACAGGGGAAAAGCGCGATCCACGGCGTAGATGAGGGACTTTGCGTAAAATGGGATTTATTGAATTGGACGGCCACGCCTTCAATGACAAAACGAGTCGACTATAAAACTTATGAATAAGGAGGTATTATGAATGAATAGTAGCAACCTACATTGTCAGAAAGGCTGCTGTTACCGCCGTCCGTGAGCTCGAATATTTCCGTCGCCAATGAATCAAGGTTCCGGTTGAGCACAATGTGACCAGAAGAGGTCGCCGGTGGCCTTCCACTGCTACCGAAATTCCTGGAGAGAGACGCCACTTGAAGGTAAGATGTCGTGGAAACAATGTTTCACAGGATTCCCACCCACAATATAGAGATGGGCTCAAAGACGCCCCGAGAACCGAAGAAAGCCCCGCCAGCAGGAAAGTGAGTTTGCAAAGCATTGAAGGTGAAAAGATCGGACGAGAAAGTCGGAGTGAAAGTCCAAGTTACCAGACGGGATGAGATCTTGATGCAACACAGCATTTTTGATTGATCGCCCGGGCCGTTGACTATGCACCGCCGCGGAACTCCCGAACGTTTATAGTGCCGCTATGGACCCATTCCGTGTTTGCGTGCTGCTTTTAGAGCGAGTTATCCAGCCCTAGCCTGGAATTGAAATGCAGAAACGCGATGTCCAGAAGACAGACGGAGACGTAGCCCGGCCTGTGCTTCCACGTCAACCGCAAACAACCGCTCGCACCCCAAGAAGGAAATTTCTCATCAAGTTTGCGTGTACCTTAGAAAGTTTCATGCAGACCATTTCCACATTTTACCTACCCATAAATGGGAACACCCGTAAATCAAGAAAGAATCTTACCACAATATATTCAAAAGGGAGGGCAAGATGGGTGAGTATCCAATTTAATGTGAATTTTGATCTAAGGGAAAGAAGATATATACAATACTTTATTCGGGTCAACCTGGTTCTGTGGTAGCCGCATGGTCGGTAATACATGGGAGTTAGATGCACTGGATTTCAAATTTCGCCTGGGGCACCGGGCCGTTCTGGTCCCTGGACGCCAAAACATCCAGACATGAACAATATCCTATAAAACTGGTTAGAACATCGCCCCAGTGTGGAAGTGTATGCGTACCATCTGAGATCCAAATATCAAAGCTGCTGATAGTGGAACTGGAAAACAAAGGTTGGGGGGGGGGAGCGGAACTGGATTAATCAAACCACTTACGTGACGCTAAAAGTAAATTGTAAACCGGAAATATCTTTCCCACCAGATTAGGGACATAAATTGTGCAGCTGAGTCTAAACGCGGGATTATAGCGGCCACAATCTTGATGCGTAGAATAGCTTACGCTAGTGCGATTACTGGCAGGGATCCAAAAACCGAGACGCGAATCAGTATGCTGAGCGAGATGGTATGATCGTTGCGCATATCTTCCCGTCGGAAAGCTCGCCAGTTGCGGTAAAACATGATCCCTGTTAATGCTGCAATGCTGCGTGTGAGAATTGTGCCTCCCATATGGGATACTTGCTTTACTTTGAAAGAAAAACACCAACAAAATTGCTAGCCCCACCAGGCTAGCACTGACCACGGCTCTGTAGCGCGCGCTCGTCAATGATTGAATAAGGAAATATGTGTTATCTCACGGGACCCCGCTAGCAAGATGACAATAAAATCCACCTGGCTCCAGTTCAACTTGGTCGTGAGTACGAAGCCCGAGCTAAGAATTTCTTTAGCAGGAGAACTGTTCCAGAGAGAATCACACTGCACTATGAGAGTCCAGAGAAACATGATAACATATATGATTGGCGGAAAGACAAGTAACTGCACGAGGATGTGAACAATGGATCAGACAATGTATAAGGAGACTTGCCCAAAACACATGTCGGGGGTGGACTTTCCCTTCTTTGAGGCGAGCAGACATATTGAGATATAGCTATGGTCGCGTCAAAAAAAAAAAAAGAGGAACAATTCAATACGTTACATGAACTACGAGAGCCAGGGTAGAAAATGCGGCGCTCAAATAGAGGTCAGTTGAGCGGTTTAAACCAGGCGATCCGGAACTCACAGAGGTCTTGACGCGTACATGACTGATGAGTCAACAAGACACACATAAAAGGAGGGCGATGTGTCCAAATATGTTTGGTGACCGAAAACAAAGAAGGGAACGATACAGAAGACCATCCAGGCCAACATGTATCCGTACCATGTTGCTATTCTGTTGACACGGGGTGATAGCAGCGCCGTGAGAAACACGACGGCGAGAAAAATGAAGCCGATGATCGTCAGAATGTTGAAAGCCGAGACCCAGAGGCGTAAAGAACGAGCAGAATCAGTAGGGTCGGGGGTCTCTGGTGAATCGGAATTAGAGATCACCAGAATATTCATTAGCGAGCTGGATTTACCTGTTGCATTCATGAGGTTTCGGTACTCCGCGGGTGGCTTTGTACCAGAAGCCATGAGAGAAGTGGAGAGGAACGCCCGGGGACTTGGGCATATCTGCCACCAAAATTTGCGCGCTTAACACTTTGTTTAATTAACTGCGGTAGTGTCAGCTCAGTTGCGATAAAGCGGTATCGTCGATGGACTTACACCCGCACAAGGCCTTGTCCAAACCCATGGGGAGGACACCAGGATTAGGGGATATAGATCTACACAGAGCTTATTAAAGTTGGTCTTGGCATGCGAAGTTCGAACGTCAGCATTGAACTGAATACCTTTTGAGGTAGCCGCTGTCTCGCAAAACCTGTTTTGACAGATGCGGCTTCGAACGCCTTTGGTATCTTGGTGAAGACAGTATCAAAATGAATTACACTCCCACCCCACAGCCTGCCACTTCCCAAGCTGTGCCCATCGGAACGAAATACGTTGTTTCAATTGAATCATAGGCAGCCGGCCACAGGTCTACAGCCTTTTTTGATGGAGTTGGATGAACACGTCATTAAAGGCGGCTGGAATGTTACTCCTGAAGTCTGACTCGAACCAGGATTAGTTATCAAGTTGCAACGTTAATAAATGTAAAATATACTCACTGAGTAGTAGAGGAGTATGACTCTTTCTCTGGGACCATTAGCAAAATTGAGCGTACTAGGGGGATTCGTGGCCGATAAGTTGAAAATTTGGAGGATTACCAAAGTGCATCTCTGGGAGTTCCATTCTCCCCGCTCAGTTTAGTAAGCGTCGGTGCGGCATTCTATCCGACCAAGACCCGGAACGACTCGGTGCGGAGGTTTACAGAAGTTTGATGTTCAGGAGGCACCACCATGATGTCATATTCAAAATACCTACCCCCATTAAGCATAAGGGCTGTCCTACAAGCATTTCTTGTGCCTGGGTAAAAATCTGTACCAAGACCTATATATCAAATGCAATGATATTATTCGCAGAAACTGCGAAATAATCAAGGAATAATGTTCATGGACCAAGGCAGCCATAGCGGCACCTGAGCCGGGCCTTTGGGGTCAAATATTGCATATAATAGGTACGTATCATGGAAGTTGGAACATCACAGTGTACTCAACTCCTGCGCCAAACGGAATTAGTGAAAGAAATTCCCTCGGCCTCGGATGCACTCACCAATTAAACTCAAATCTAAGTTCTAGTAGTATCCGCTCGAGAAATATGTTCGTGGGCGAGCATATGATATGATATACAACCAGGTCATATCATGAAAAACCATATATAATTGTATATCAGGTGGAGTTTCCGGTGTGCATTTTTCTGCTTATAACCCACGGAGAAAATTGTCGGTACCAATTCCCTGACGCCGTGAGCATCAGCACGCTGCACCGTACGGTACGTTACTCAAATTCTCATAATAATATAAGGCAATATAACTCTGGGGGCCATTATCTTCCATTAAGAATGGAAGAGCCGGGCCGGTGTTGCGCATGTCTCTGAGCCAAAATTGAGCGGACAGAAGTACATCGACGGAAAAAAAGGATCAATTGCCGGATCATTTCGGCAGTATGCAACTGCGCCTCTTCCTACTACTGCCCGAACCACAGATGGGCTACCCATCCGTCCAACTATCCGGAATCGAACTATCTCAACAGCTTCAAGCCACCGATCTCCTGCCCTCCGAAATCCCGTTGAGTCACTGACAGCGGAGGTTCAACGTTCAAGGCACGGTTTGTCTACTCGCATTACGGATTGATGGTCAGTTGAGAGATGGAGGGAGCTGCGGCAGCCTATCGCGTGTCAGTGATGATACAGTGGAGCATAGTTGTCGAGTCTCTGTGGATCATGTGGCCACGAACGGCTTACTGAGGTTCACCTCACCTCACTTCTTTTTTATCTTCTGACTAACCCCTGAACCATCCGCGTAGGTACCACGTAAATTATCACCATATCCCTGCGTTCTGAGGTATTTGGGAAACATGTACCGGCACTCGTGCACTTTGCGGTCGTGCGCGCAAAATCAAATTTTATCCGCATCCATTTCACAAGCTCTGGGGGGGGCGAACTTCATTGCGCATCGACATTGGCGCTTAAACATCATTTCCTCACGACTATGTTTTCACATGGGTACATTTTCTTTCGATGTCGAAAAGCTCACAAGGACAAAAAGTCACAATTCTTTTTTGATGAAAAGGCTGATGAGGCCGCTGGCAGTACTTACCATTTGCGCCAAAGGTACTCAGACTCTGCCTCCGGATCAGCTCCACCTTTCAATTACACACGTACTTGTCTGCGAGCGCTGACCGTCAATTCGCTTATTCCTGCGGCCGTTTCGATCCATACCATCCTAAACAACAAAATATTCTCGCGAGTGGCCTTGAACCCGACGACGCGATGTCAGATCACGAGCATCAAACTTCGTCCGACCCAATTTAGGCTCGCTATGCACTTAGCGGTGACGCATCAGTGACATTTTCCGCATATGTATCCCACGGTTCATTCTTCCAATCAGGTGATATAATGACGGCTGACCTTGGTATAAGAGGCAGCTAGTTTCTTCAGTTTTTATTTATCCCACCACTACAACCAGAACCATGATGTTCAAAGCCCTCTCTGCACTCGTCCTCGCTGCCAGCCTCCTCGGAGCGACTGTTGCGTCGCCAACTTCTGAACTCGAGGCTGGGTTGGAATCCAGACAGCTGCCTGCGTGTTCCCCGAACAACGGTGTGTGCTCCGCATCCCTCCCGGCGTGCTGTAGCGGACTGTTCTGTAATATCCTCAATGGGGTGCGTATTGGTATAATCAATGAAGCTACTAATTTGACGCACTTCTACTAGCGCTGTGGACCGTGCATGGTTACCGGAGGCGCCTGCACGGTTGGCGTCCCCTGCTGCGCAGGGCACACCTGCAGCGCCTTGTCCGGCGTAAGAGATTATATGCATCTTCTACGCGGGCCTTTCCACTGATGCTCGTTTTACAGCGATGCAGCTAAGCGCTCGAGGTTTATCGTCCGTTTGCCGCCAGGTTCAGGCTGTGCGTGCCGATAAACGGTTATAATTTTTTCAACTGACGGTGATTAGCAGGGACGGCAGAAAGGAGAAGAAACACAATACCTGTATTTCGGAATTCGGATTACCTGGCCTTCATTTCACCTACCACTCCGTTTATTATTCACGCACCCATCATGCTCTCGTTCTCGCACTGTCAAATTTTGTGTAGGAACATGCGCCTTTTGTTACGTTTAAAGGACTGCAATCATCTTCTGTGACTCAGGAATACACTGTGTTGTTGCCTACCACACTTAAGGCAACTGTTCATTTCAAATGCAAACTGCCTGCGCAGTTGCAAGTCATCGGCATACTTCTTCATCGCATGCACGAACTTATAAAATTCATCCTTGACACATGTACTTGAACGGAAAATAAAAATCAGAGGAGAGTGTAGCGGACTAGGTTTCCCGGGTAGTTCTCCCCCCAATACCTATATGCCTAATTTACTCACGATAGCTTCGCTGAGGCAGAGAAGTTGATGTGTAGATATTGTACCCCATCATGTCATGAAGTATGAGCGTGAATTGGTTGCGCCAATAAGTTCCTCGTCTCAATATGTTGGCCTGCTCCCTGTGTACTTTGGAACACATTGGTTGTAAAGACTAACTGGGGTCTGATCCCTGTCAGATATTCCAACTCGACTCCACCCAATTTAACCAAGGACGGCAAACACACATGTCCCGCCCGTAAGTTCTCTAGTTGATTCGTACAGATAGATAAATTCATATCGTGGTGACACCAGAGTTATGACCTACCCCCAACTCGAGTGGAGAACTTCTTGCATGGAATTATCATATAGAGTGGACATGATATCTTTCGCCGATCGACCTTTCTTTCCCGTATCTTTCGATGCTTTAGGACCTTGTTCAAATCTAACCGAGCAGGACCCGTGTCTTGAATGAGTCAAACAGGGACCTCAACTTTCATACATGCATTATAAGGAGTTTCAAATTATGGACGCCGTTATTTGACTGCGCACGTTGAATGTCCATTCCGTTATTCAGATCGGGTTCAGTCCGATTCATGAAAATCAAATATACTGGGTTTTTTTTAAAAAAAAGCCTGAACCAATCGAAATATTAATGAAATATAGGCGATATCAAGAGAGGCACCGTGACGTGCTTCCACATCAACAAAACAAAACGAAACAAACAACCGTTCGCACCTCAAGAAGGAAATTTACCATTAAGTTGAAGTTCCATTTGCGTGCTGCCATGGGGTGTCAATTTCCAACATTTTTCCGGTAGTATTACAATCAAACCGACATTCTGAAGGCCAAGAAAAAATATTTACAGCGGTTTCCGAAAACCTTGACACTCGTGAAAAAGTTTTGTTAACAGTCAACTTTTGATGGGTTGCTAAGGATTGCTGTTTGGGTTAGTCGACCGCGACCAGCCAACACAAATTTTCCCTCAAATATTCATCTGTATGTTGCCTGTGTTGTTTTTATGCACAAATAATGGCCCGAGCACGTTATGGAGGGCTGCAACCGTTTTCAGCCCACGCACAACTTTTGTAAGCGGAAGATCTTCTGGTCCTTGCCGAATGGGTTACTGATCCGAAGCCAAATACGGCAATCCTTTGCCTTGCATCAAACACTAGACAACGAACAAAAAATACACGCAGTGTCAAGGTTTTCGGAAACAGTTGTAAGCCATAAATCACGAACCAATATTGCCACCGTAAATGAAAAAAGTAACTCGTGACGGATGACTGTTGAATGTAACAGTACAATAGGAAAATCTTAATCATGAGCATCGATTCTGTTCTAAGCAAGATGATACAATATTTCTTCGAGTCGGACTAGTTACACCTTTCCTTGTGCTACCTTCTGGGTCGGTAATAAATGAGAGTTGGATGCGGTAGATTGGAAACTTCCACCCGTGGCCTGGTCCGGACGCCAAAACATCCAGACATGAACAATATCCTGCGGGAATGGTTAGGACCTCGCTCCAGGGTTGAAATGTGCTTGCCATTTGAGATCCAAATATCAAAGCTGCTGATACTGGAACTGAAATAAATGTTGAAAAAGAACAGACTTCATGAGTTAATCAACCACTGACGTAAGGCTAAAAGCAAATTGTAGATGGGAAATATCTTGTCCACCAGATTGGGGACATAAGTCGCGCAGCTGAGTCTAAGAGCAGAAGTAAGGTGCAGCTACAACATGAAGGCGCGGGATAGCTTACGCCAGTGCGATTATTGGTAGGCTTCCAAAAACCGAGACGCGAATGAGTATGCTGAGCGAGACGGTATGATCATTGCGCATATCGTCCCGTCGGAAAATGCGCCAGTTGCGGTAAAGCATGATCACTATTAATGCTGCAATGTTGCGCGTGAAAATTATGCCTCCTATGCGGTGTACTTGCTTTTACCTTGAAAGAGAAACACCAACAATATTGCCAGCCCCACTAGGCTTGCACCGACCACAGCTCTGTAGCACACACTCGTCAATGATTGAATAAGGGAAAATGTGTTGTCTCACGGGATCCCGCTAACAAGATGACAATAAAATCCCCCTGGATCCAGTTCCACTTGGTCGGGAGTACGGAGGCCGAGCTAACAATTTCTTTAGCAGGAGAAGTGTTCCGAAGAGAAGTACACACTATGAGAATCCAAATAAACATTATAACATATATGATTGGCGGAACGACGAGTAACTGCACAATAATGTAACCAAGAATTTGGATAACATAGACGGAGACTTGTGTACCCAAAACTCATGTCGAGGGCCGGATTGCCCTTGCTTGAGACGAGCAGACATATTGAGATATAGCTATGAACGTGTCAAAGAAACCATCCAGGAGAAAATTAAATCCGTTACCTGAACTACGAGAGCTAAGGTAGAAAATGCAGCGCTCAAACAGAGGTCAGTCGAGCTACTCAAAATGCGTGATCTGGAACTCACAAAGGTCTTGACGCGTACATGAGTGCTGAGTCAACAACACATGCAGAAAAAGAGGGTGGTGGGTCCAGATCTGTTTGGTGGCCGAAGACAAGGAAGGGAACGATACAGAAGGCCATCCACGCCAACATGTATCCGTACCATGTTGCTATTCTGTTGACACGAGGTGATAGCAGCGCGGTGAGAAACACGACGGCGAGCAAGGTGAAGCCGACGATCGCCAGAATGTTGAAAGCCAAAACCCAGAGACGTAGAGAATGAGCAGGGCCGGTAGGGTCCTCTGGGGTGTCTGATGGATCGAATTAGTGGGCGTGTAAATGTTTACTGCTAGAAACCTGGAATCACCCCGCGAAGAGGGGGCCGCATTCATGAGGCTTTGGTGCCCCGCAAGTGGCTCTGTCCTAGAATTCATGAGAGAAATGAAGAGACTTGTGCATAACGTCACGATCGGCAAAGTGTATATCCAGTGCCAAAATAAAATTGGGGCGCTCAACATTTTGTTTAATTAACTGCGGGAGTGTCAGTTGTAATAAAGCGGTATTACAGCCGATAGACCTGAAGGCCATGAGAAGAATGCCAGGATTAGGGGGTACGAATCTAATCGCCATCGATAACGGCATGCCGGTTCAACTGTATCTTTTGAAGTTGCTGCTGTATCATAGAAACCGACAGCAGTGGTTGACAGACGGGAAAAAGGTTGGTCTTTCGACGGCCAAAACCTCGTGGAATATTGGTGACGACCCTCGATTTGTACGACGGAAGAGGGAGGATCTGGACTTGAGACCGTTGTGGTGCCCACGCACAAATTCTTGCCTGAGAAGATCGTCAACAAGAATCATGACCATAGCGTAGCTATTGCTGGACGACGGCGTTACTATTAAAACCTGATCCTCGGGAGCGTATACAATGGTTTGTTACACTGACATAGTTGCAAATGGGTGCAGAAACAGGTCGGGCAACGTGAGATGAAGATGTGGCTGCCGCTGAGGATGGAAGATGGGACAGATGGGAGAATACAACATGCCGAGATCATCAACATTGGGTGTTAAATGAATCATACCCCACTCCAGCATCTATAAACATTGATGGAGTTGAATTCCATGACTGCGTCATTGAAGGGGGCTGGAATATGGCTCGCGAAGTCTGACTCGAATGGAACCAGGATTCGTTCAAGTTACAGCTCACTGACATGGTGCAAGAGTATGAATCTAAGTTGGCCGATCATGTTCTGCGATGTAGTCATTGACAAGTAGAACTGAAGGATAAAAATGAATGGAGGAATTAGTATACCAAAGTGCACTTCGATTTCTAATGATTGCGTTTAGTCGCCTCCGATCAAGTGTCACGCCACAGCATTCAATGCGATTCAGGTCTGCTGGTGCTGAGTTTTACAGAATTTTGATTCCAGGATGCGGGGTGGGCGACATTGAAGTTCGTGGAAGAGGCATTTAGAGTTGCCCAGTGGTAACTTGATGGAGATGTGGGGCAGGCACAATGATGTCATCATGATGCGTTATCATTGATGCCGACCAATATTAAATTATAAATATGTATAAATATGACCTTTTCAGTGGTTACCCGCCTGCACGCATCAGTGCAGCGCGGAAATAGGGCACGGACTGGCTAGTGCCGAAATTGCGACTTCCTTGATTGGTTTGCATACGCGGACCGCAATTGTCACCGTGCGTCGGAAACAGGCTGACTCGGAGTCTAATTTTTTGAACGGGATGGGATTGCAATTCCAGTTGTTGGCTGGGATGGCTGGACTTTAGGATGACTGGTGCGCATGAAAAAATGCCAACTTAAACAAAGGGCCGCCAAAAAGATGATTCTAAGGCACAAGTGGAGGTCCGAGGATCCGTCGTTGACCAGGACCAACCATACGATCTGCTGTTCAGGGTGTGCGCGTCGGATAATTATTTGCCAGAAAGGGCCGGATCGTGATGGCGGAACCTTCTGATTCTCCGTTTTCAGGATTACCGCGCGGGTCACGGCCGTATTCCTCAGCTCCACGGGGTCGTATTCCTCAGCATCAGGTTTATCATGTTGAAGAGAGCATGTCGCGCACATGACGCAACGGCGGGTGCGGTGATCGCAATTCCTGAAAATTCTTCATAAAGGAGCGGCCGAGGTGTAAACATCCGTCAAGTCACCGCCCAACAGCGATGTTCTTCAAGGCATTCTGCGTTTTCTCTGCCCTCGCACTCGCTATTGCC
This sequence comes from Mycena rebaudengoi, assembly GCA_029282285.1. Lineage (NCBI taxonomy): Eukaryota > Fungi > Basidiomycota > Agaricomycetes > Agaricales > Mycenaceae > Mycena > Mycena rebaudengoi. The sequence goes on along the minus strand of JARJCX010000002.1, from coordinate 1,805,901 downwards.
GCACCGGTTCCAGAAGCTGGGGTATGTCGACTTTGAACTTTTATACCTGCGCTTCTGGTGCTCACGGAGCGAAATTAGGATGTGTTCACCGTCACCAGAATCTACCACACCTTCACCGACCGTCCAGTAGGCCGCTTCAATAGCAATGTCCTGTTCGCCAGCTCACAGTTATTTTTCAAGCCCTATATCATTGACGCGACAACGACCATGACTTTCACGTAGGCGCCGTCTTCGTCCTGTCCGGTGTCCGGGCTGTTAACTGACGTCCCTTTCCCAACTTGAAGTGCAAGCCCTACAACGACTATTCAGTTCCCTACAGGGCCAGGTGAACCTGGACCATGATTGCAATGAGGGTGCGTTAGGTTTTTCTTCCTCTTCGAATTCATGTCGGGTACTCACCCGCTGCATGAAGGTGTACACACGCGCCAATAGGCAATTATAACAGTATTTATTGCAAGAGAAAAATGGCGGTCGCTTTTCGGAGGACGATGTATTACCGCATGTTACGCGATGTATGGTTTCACATGTAAATTTCGGAACCACGATCTACGATCATCGGGCGGTGCCTGTGGTGCTGTGCTGGCTGAATTGCCTCATCAAATGGAAAGATGGAGCAATTAATAGAAAAAGTATCGCACCATATTTTGACAAATGTTGTCGGTTGAACTGAGAGGGATTTCTTACAGTACGTGTCGTTTCGGTGACGCTCCCCAGCGGCCCCACCTCGAGAAGAATATGCAGGTAATCGAAGGGCTATGGCTGGGATAAGTATCAGGATAATATATTACCCTGTTAATCCCGCACGAGCCTCCGGATGATTTTATTCTTGGCACGGAGAAACGCAACTCCGTGCACGATAAGCAATGCTCAGGTTAACGTGGAACCTCAGGTTGTTAGTGGTTGGACTCACAAGTGGTTAGACTGCATAGAGAGTCGATGCGTACTAGGATAACCGCCGCCGCGAAGAACAAGGTCTACCGTTGAGAATTTTGGACAGTTGAAGATATAGGCTGACACAGCGCCGCGTTTTCCTTGCTCTGAACTGGTTGCGGTCCGTTCTCGCCAGAGACCTCAAATTTCGTAGAATCTAATCGTCACCGCCAGCTCCTATTCCGAAATTTCTGCGAACGTTGCACAGGGTGGGACTTTGGGCACTTGAAGATGTAGACTGACAGAGTTCTTGCTCTCGACTGGTCGCGCTCGGTTGTCGCCGGAGACTTTCCTCACGATTTGACTTACCGAAATCGCCGCTGCCAGCTCCGATTCCCAAAATATTTCTGCGAACGTTATCATCGTCGGCTCAAGGGACAGGCCAATCGCCGCACTTACCAGGAAGGAATACCACTCGGATGTGGCCTGGGGTGGTCCGATGCGTCCTATTGAAGCATATAATGCTGTGGTGCAATGTATGCTCCTCGTCTCACCGGTCGCGAAATTGTCCTTGTCGCCCGGATTTTTTGGGGGCAAGAAATTCATGAAGGAAGACTGCCGCGTACATTCTCCACGGACGGTTCTGGGCAAAAAACCGCACTCGATCATCACGTTCATAGCGCTACCTAGAACAAAGTAGAAGGCAGAAAAATTTACTCCTCACGTCTCTTGATATCAATATTCTGCGATCCTTGCCAGTGTGGATGTAGCACGCTAGCACATGAATAAATGTGAAGGATAGGTTTCTGAAGAAGGGCTGGCGTCAAGTCGTTGCAAATACAATATATACAGCTACTCACGGGGTATTAAATTTTTGAATTGCATAGTATTGGGGACAAAATGACCAAAGTGTCCACCCATGGATAAGCTCGACCTGGACAAAGCGCCGATAGTCCTGGAGGAAAATCACCAACTTGTTTATTTAATTTAATCGCCGTTGGCTTAGTCACGCTCACGTAGCCCGACTCCACGTGTTCAAAGACAGTCGATGAACGCCAACGGTACCGTTGGCTGGCATAGCTTGGAAGCTTGAAGTACGACGGGACTGCCGATGGTTTGGGAAGATAGTGTGTGGTCGGAAATAGGTGGAGCTGACGGTCTACGTTCTTCCAGATGAGTTGGTCGGGCTTCGGCAGCTAATACTGTGCTGATATTGGAGGAAAATTGGCTTTCCCGCGGAGTCGGTTATCAGGGAAGCACCAGGTGGTGTCACAGAGAGTATCGCTGACCGTCCAAAAATCGCATGAAGGATTTAAAAGAAATTAATTGGGCAGGAATCTAGATGTCGTCCGCGACCTCTACTTTTGTAAATGTTGAGCAACCCCCGCCGGAGACCGTATGTATCTGGAAAGGTAACGTCGTTTATAGCACCCCGTCTGCTATATGACCTACACGGAAGCACCAGCGTCAATAACGGGCGAAGCAAATAAGGCAGCAGCATTTACCTTCGGTGCTAAACTCGCAATCTTGCCCCACCCCTTCATCCGCAGGTCGGCGCTGACGACCCCATTTATCCGCGTGCCCAACATCTCGCGTTTGTTGTTCAGGAGCACGGCGGCGTTGTCGTCGAAGCGTATCATCCGACCATCTGGTCTGCGGACTGCTTTGCGTGTGCGGACAATGACGGCGCGGCGGACGTCCCCTCTGCGGACCTTGACTGCAGTGACGGAGGCGGATGTCGCGGAGGATACGGGGCGAGCGCGTTGGACGACCACGACGATCTCGTCGCCCACGGAGCCCCAGCCGTTGTTCACTTTTTGCTTCAGGACGTTGACGCACTCGGCCAGCAGCGCGCCAGAGTTGTCTATTACCTGGTAAAATGTTAGCTGGGGTAGGGAAGCTATGAAGAGACTTGCATTGAGCTTTCCTTTCAGCCCAATCATTGCGGAAAAGGAAGAGTCACAGCCGCGTGACAGGACGTGACATCAGTATGCTGGGAGCGCAAAACTGCTAACTCGGTAGCTATGGGCTCTAATTTTTTGACTGGGTCAGCCTCTTTGTCTTGACCCTCCTGATGATAACCACATGAAGAGACGAGTACAATTAACACAGCGTACATTAAGCAAATAGAAACCACACTCGAGTAGAAAAATAAAAGAAGCGCGCAAGAAAGCAAAAAAAAAACAGAATAATCACAGATCCCCCACCCTCGTCAACGCCACTCGGCGCTTTTTCTTCGGCGGCTCGTCGTCTTTTTGCTTCTCCTTGTCCTCCTCCCCGTCCGCCTCAACCTCCACACTCGAAACGCTGTTCCCCGAAGCAGGGAACGTGAACGGTGGGTGCGGCTGCGCAGCGTCGCCGTCGGCGCTCGCGGCGGGCGTCAGCGGCGGCTCGCCCATCGGCCGTTTCCGCGGAACAGACGACCCGGCCTGAGAGGACGAGGTTGGGGCGCCCGACGCCGACCCCGCCGCGTGTCCACTTCCGCTCGGGCCCGCCGCGTGACCACCCCCGCTCCCCCCCGCCGTCGAATAGCTAATCGGCACCGAGTGCTGGTGCGCAATTGACTGCAGCTGCAGCGCGTGCTGCTGCGTGTGGTGCGTGGGCAGTATCTCGTCGAACGTGATGAGCGTGCAGTACCCGTCGCGCGAGGACAGCATCAGGCATTGCCCGTCTGGTGACCTACAGAATTAATAAGGTGAGCAATGTAACCAATGTGAGTAAGCGGGCAAGTGGCAATGGAATCAAAGCAAGCAGCATGGGAATAAAAAGAATCGACATGAAAAAGAAAGAGAGGGAAACAACATACCACGTCAAATCGGTAAACTCGTCATAATGCAGCTTCGTGAGAACACACACCGGCCCCGCCTGCTGCGTGTCGTAGATCGCCACCGTGTCCATCGTCACCACCGCGTACAGCATCCGGTACGGCAGCGCAAATATTGCGCCGCCCGTCGCGCCCTGTCCAAACGGACTTTGATTCATGCCGAACGGACTCTGCGTGCTGACAAACGGAGTCTGCGGCGTGCCCGCGAGCCCCGAATTCGCAGGCGTCGACGGCTTGGACGCCGCGGGCGTCGGCGGACGCAGATCCGCCGCCGACAGCGCGGGCGAAGCGAGCACGTTGAACGCGCCCATCCCCCCCATCTCAGGAGGCCGAGGACGCAGCAGCGTGCAGCGGCGCGGGGGCAGCGATGGTCGAATGCGAGCGCGAGCGCTGCGGCGTGGCGCCCTCCCCCGCACCACCGCCGCCGTCCCGCGGGCCCAGCAGATCCACCTCCATCGAGCCCTCGACGTCGCGCGCGCCGCCCTCCCGCTCTCCGCAGCGTCCCCTCCGCCTCCCGCACATTCGTCGGCGCCTCCCTTCCACCCCCAGGCGTCTCCCCGCCCCCCACCGCCCCCCTCAGCTCAAACAGCACCGGGTTAAACCTCACCGCCACACTCGCCTTCTTGTGCCCCGGTAGCTGCGCAATCGGCGGCCGCGCAAAGTTGGCACGCGAGTAAATGTACACGGAGGACGCCGAGGGCGTGTTCTCCGCGAGCTTTTGATGGATGTCCGCCGTGGAGGGCCGGTGGACTTCGGACGACGCAGACGCCGACCGCTGCAGAATGTCGGTGGAAGTATTGCCCGTTCCTGGAGTGGCACCAGTCGAAATAACCGGCCTGCTCGCCCGCCCGCGCACGGGCGTGCTCTCCTCTGTGCCCAACCCCGTCCCACTCAGACCTAGCGCCCCACCCCCAGTTCCAGCCGCCGCTGGTACACACACCGCCGGGTCCTCAAACGTCCCCGCAGGCGTCAGCAACAGCCCCCCATCTGGACTGAACGTCAGCCGTCTAAAGAAATTCGAAAAGCTCTCGTCGCCATAGAGTCGCACGCTCGTCCAACCCGTCGCCTCGTTATTGTTATTGCTGTTATTACTCGCGTTGTTGTTGTTGCCGCTCCCGCTCGTCCATCCGCTGCCGTTACCCGCGTTCGCACCACTACCACTCGCCCATGCGCTGTTCGCGCCCCGCTCCCGCTCCGTGCTCGGCGACGGCGCCCAGTTGTGCGCATGCGTGCTCGGCGACGACGTGCGGATCGCAGGAAGCGCGGGCATCGGCGACGGCGAGCGCCCGAACCGCCCAAACGACGTCGAGTGCGCGGGCGACGACGGCGCGTTCGACCCGCTAAATGAGGAGCGCCGCGACGACGCGCCACCGGGCTTCTCAATCGGCGTGGGCGGCGGGGGGAACATGGAGGACGTGGAGGGCGTACTGGCGGGCGTGAGCGGTCCGGCGCCATAGTCCCGGGACCCTGACGCCTCACGCTCGACCGGGTACTCGCTCACGACGCTCACGCTCGACTCCCCGTCGCTGGCAATCGACGCGCTCCGCCCGCCGCCGTACATGCTCCGACTCGGGGTGCGGCTGTGTCTTCTCTTTCGTCCTCCGTGTTGCCTGAAAAAATTGTTATATTATGTTGCGAGTGAATAAGGGAAAACGCACTGGTTGCTATTATACGGCACGCGCGTATTGCGCCCCACGGCATGCGCCTCGAAGCCGCCCTGCTTGGTGGAGATGCGATATATGTGCATGGAGCGGTCGGAACTCTGCGTGGCGATGTACTCGTTCAGCGGGTCCCACGCAACGCCCTGCACATAGTGCGAGTGCTCCGCGATTTCGTGCACGCATTTCCCTGTGCCTCGAGTTAATAGATGGGTAATGGGCACACAGACGAGAACACTCACCATCCGCAGCCGCAAACACGCGCGCGGCGTTGTCCGTGCTCCCGGCGAGGATGTACTCGCCCGACGGACTCCACGCGAGGTCGTAGACCTGCATTGTCGTGCATCTGGCATCTAGTCAGTATATAGTATGCAATACTAGGAGGAAGAGCAACCGAAGCGTCGTCCGTGGCTTCCAATACTCCTTCTCGTGCTGCATATCCTCCGCGCTGAGGTCGCTCCCATACGTGCTCGTCTGCGGCGTCGAGGATGGGGCCCAGATGATGATCATCCCATCTGAGTGTCGTATTATTGTATGCAATAATAGTATAAAGACCTGGCACGTACCATCGCCCGCAGACGCGATTAATTCGCCTAATAAACGCGTCGTCAACAACAAGAACGCGAGAGAGACGATGTATATACCATTCGGAGAGAAGCGCACGACGTTGACGGCGGCCGAGTGTCTGCTCAGCGTCGCGAGGTATTCGACCCGTGGGTGGCGCGTAGCATTGTCTTCGCCCAAGACGCCCACGGGCCTGATATGCGGATGCACCATCCATACCTATAATTCACAAAGGTCAACGCGCAGTCGAGGTATAGTACCACCAGCATACCTATTAGAATAAAGAGTCGGTCAATCATTGAACGGGAACTGAGCCTCAACACTTACCCGGACGTGGTTATCCTCGCCACCAGTTGCAAGCCTGTACGACTGGCCCGCAAAGCTCCTGGTATCGCCTGGGGCGGGACGCGCCTTTTTGAATGCTACAGGCTGAAAGTCGCACGTCGAGATGGGCTTGCTGTCGTGCCACCGGATTTCCAGCGTGCGATATCGCATACTAAGGGTATTCCAGATTTATTCAGCCAATAAAGCGAGTGGAAGGAAGCAAGGAGGAAAGAGGAATTGAATGGACTACAAGCATAAGCAGCAGCCGTAATCACTTTCTCTCTTCACACCATCACTTAGGGTACAACAACTTTTGTTTCTCGACACATCACCAGTCTTGTATTCATTTCACCTGTGGGATCAGACCCCAGTAGGCCAAGTCTTGTGAACGAACTGGGGTGGCAAAACTGGGGGACTCCGAGACTCGGCGAAACTAGGACTGCTACAGAGGAACTCCATTGACATACTCGGAAGGAAGCGCGCGGTGTCTCTGGGAGTGTGCTGGAAATATCCCAAACCTAAATGAACAAACAGAGGCGTTCATGGAAGCCCGCGCTCGCGAAGCCCGCGTCCGCGATTCGCCGCACCAGTCCAGATCTTTCTTGGTCCATCTTTCCCAGCCAATCGCTTGACAAGTCCCCGCGTTCCATGTGGTGTATGCCGTGGCGCAATCTTGTCAGGGTGTATGTGCGGAGATAACTGCGCTGCGGCCCTCGTAGCTCGAAATAATCTCAGACGCCTTAGTAATTCTAACCAGTTGTCAGTATTACTTTTTTTTTCTTTTGCCTCTGATAAAATTGGCTCGGCACCGTCTCCCCGCAACTCCCATCAATGTTCAATTATGAGTCGAATCCACTTTCATCGTGAGCCTCTTCGATACAATGCGACTCGCCGTCGGTTAAAGTACTTTCCTCCTAGCAAGTTACGCAAGCCGGGTGTACTCGGAGACGAGCTCAGACCTTCCCAGGACGCTAAATAAAATCATGGGGCGCCTCAATTCAAGTTCTGACGACATATAATCCCATCTCCCCGCCCCGACTTCCTTCGGCTGGACACGTATTACCCCGCGACACATTTTTATTCTAACAAGGGTCGCCGGGGCGCTTCGCGCCCCGGCTCCCCTTCTTAACAACACCTTGTTTTCTACTGTATGATACGTGCTCTTAGGTGTGATCTGCATCGCCTCAATGTGTGCAGTTATTTGAAGAGGGCATTATTTCACAATAATAAAGTAACTGTAAAATGTTGTAAACTGTCGTGCTGTACGGTCGCGATACGAGTAGGTGCATTGAATATGACAGAGAGGGAAGGTGATTGGAAAGCGGAAAGCTAGACATGATTATGCCGGGGCTGCATAGCAGCGCCCGTGAATGAGGGGAAAAAATATACACAGATCCAGTGGCAGTGGTCTCTATTTACCCGTCATCTTCTGCAGTACTGCCAGCGCGGGGCGTCTATGCGTGGGGAGTACCTTATAAGACCCTGACCCAAATGAGAATATGTGTCGCCTACCTTGTCGAAGTACTTTGGAGCGTTGTAGTCGGCCGACCCCAGCTCACCGACCCACCGTGCGCCGAGCGCGTCCAAACAAAGTCGCCTGGTGCAGCTTTATCAGCGAAAGTGTCGACACCGAGAGCGAATAAACCCACCCGCGTCCAAGGCACAGTGCATCTAGTGGCCCTGGTTCATGCCTGCCTTGACCACGACGCACAGCGCGCTGCTGTCTATCTAGGAGCTACGCATCGATGCCCACACCGTTGTCGAAAAAGTGGTCGAGGGGATTGCCATTCCATGCCCAAGACCGTCGGGTCGTACCAGAACATGCTCCATGACTCCGCCCCGTCGTACTGCTCACACTGGCACAGCGCACACTGCGGCTGGCTAAACACGCCACGTAGAATCGAGAACTGGTTTGGTTCGTGGTCATAGTTGAAGAGCGAGGTCGGGCCGGCAACGTACATGTGGAAGTCCCTGATGCAAACCAGTGGCAGTCAGAAGCGAGGAGATGGTGTCAAAGCACCAGTATTTCGCCGTCTCGGCCCAGGTGCCGTTTTCGGAGATTGACTGGGCACAGTTCGTGGTATGCCCGAATCAGTGTGGCCTGAGATACGCGAAAAATAAAACGCAGCGCGTATGGCTGCAGCTTGATTAATGGCAAACCCTTGAATTGAGTCCTCTCGCCGTCGCTTGAAGCACACTCAAGGCTTGAACTTGAGACTTGATGGTTCGTAGCTCGAGTTGAGATGGCTGCGGCGTTGGATTTGAAGAGGCGGGCAACTGAAAATACTGCCGGGGCTTGAAGGAAAGAAGATAGCAGTTGGCGGCCACAGCTTGCTCTCTCTAACAATCCAATACTTGAGTGGCGTTCAACGTTTGAACTTCGAGCACTGGCAACAGAGAGTGGCAAATAGTATAAAACACTTGACATTACTTATGGGCGCGGGGGCGTGGCGTTGGCTGGTGCGAGTTCATCGCCGCGCGCAGTTCTTTTAAAGGAATCGCTGCCACGTATGGCCACGTCCCACCAAAGGATGAATCATGAAGAGTCAAGAGAGGCCCGTCCATTGTGAGTCAGAAGAAGTCGGCGATGGCCGAGCGGAGTTTTAAAAGGCTTCGGACATGATAATCTTATAAAGAGTAGAATGTTCTTATCACCATCTCTTACCAAGGACGGAGCCGGCAAGTTGCCCGGGTTCACCTAAAAAAACCCACTGGAATGCGTTTCGGTGCTATCTTATTCTACTGCTGCCGGGACATATATACTAGTATGTCTACAAGTTACTCTCTAACCCGCCCCAAAATCGGGCCCATTTTTTTTAGCGTGCCCGCAAAAGTGAGTTTCATGCTGCCTTGCTTTAGAAGAACTGTTGACGAGGCCCCCAAGTGCTAACAGACTCATCGCCCGGGCAGAACCTGGGCAACCCCCAATCGATGGTAACCAATTACATGTCACTGTCAACTTCAGCTACCCCAGCGTCGGCGGCTTTCCCAGGAGCTCTTCCCCAACTCTAAAGCGACTCAAGCACGATTTTCGCCACGAACGAGAGGAAACACAAGAACAAAGAGTTATGGCTTTTACAAATGCTTTGGTATGTATATATGTATGGTATTTTATAGTAAGGTATATGTGTATATATGGTATTTTCTACTATAAAGAGTCCGAAGAGAAAGAAAAAGTATCTATGGATTTTTTCTATGTAGATGTAGGGGGGGAAGAAGCAGAGAAAGAAGTGATTTGTAAGAAGCCGAAATTCACGCCCCATTTTCTTTTTTATTTCTTAGCAATGTGCCGAACGCCCGCAGCGATAGTTCCCGTCCCCCTAAGAAGCCAGACGCGCCGGTCCCCGTGGCAGCTCCGCCCAGACCCGCGGACCTGCCGAGCTTGGCTTTCGCGCGCAGCGCGTCGATCTCGAGCTGCACGCGAGGGTCTTGTGAAGCGATCGTTTCGGCATCGAAGGCGGGGACGACAACACGTCCAATGCGACGTTTCCCGAATGGAGTGTCCACGGTCTTGTTATGAGAATTCGCGCCGGAGAGGAGGGCGCTGTCCATGACGTTGGCGTTGACGTTGGCGTTGGCGACCCTGTTACCGTCACCGATAGACCGAAGGGCGGGGCGCTGGAATTGGCCATTCTGAACAGTGGGGGCGCCTCCAACGGAAGGTTCCAAGGAGGGTTGCCCGCCCAACCGACGAGCGAACACCCTAGCGAGTTCTGGGACCTCCTCCTGCGGCTGAACGTTCTCCTTCTGCACACGAGGGCGGCGCTGCAGAAGAGCCGAGGGAGGGGAGCTGGCGGCGGTGTCGACGTTGTTATCCGAGCTGGCCGAGTGGGACGGCTTGAGCGTAGAGAGACGTGTCTTGAGCTCCCCGAGCACGCCCCCCATGCCCTTGTTGGCGCCGGGGTTGGTGTCACTCGTCCGGCGCTTGCGGCGCTTCAGGGTGACGGTGCTGGTGTCGACGTTGTTATCCGAGCTGGCCGAGTGGGACGGCTTGAGCGTGGAAATACGCGTCTTGAGCTCCCCGAGCACGCCCCCCATGCCCTTGTTGGCGCCAGGGTTGGTGTCGCTCGTCCGACGCTTGCGGTGCTTCAGGTTGACGGTGCCGTTCTTTCCGGCCAGCAAATCCGCCATCAGGGCGCGATGAGCAGCGCTTGGGCCCGCCGGTTCCTGGCGCACAGGTTCCCCAGTCACGCCGTCAGTCTGCGTGCCGATGGAGGAGCTGTCCGTGCGCGTCTTCTCCGTGGCCGACTCCTGGATGGCGGGTGCTTCGGTTTGAGACGCAGCATCGATCTTCTGTGCCTTCTCGAGTTCGCTCCCAGTCGTCGTCGCCCGGTCGGCGTAGGTCCTTTTGATGGTCTGCACCCCGGAAGAGACCGTCTCCTTCGTCGGGTCCGCGAGCTCTTGGCCGCTCGGTGTATCTGGAAGGACCCGAGTCACCTCATTGAAGTCACACTGCGAGCAGGTGGTGGACGAAATGATTGAGCGACGGCTCGAGTGCACCGCCGGGAAGACAAAGCGGCAGACTGGACCGTTTGCAGCGCCCGTCTTGACAGGGCCATCGGTAGTTATAGTGGCTGTCCTATGGAGGTCGAGGCTAGGGGGGGCGCGCAACAGAAAAGGCCGGAATTGAGGGCCACTGGGGGCGGGCCGGTCTTGTACCACCATGGTCTGCACTTCCGCCTTCAGGATATTGAGCTTGGGCTGAGCGTGGCCGGAGACTGCGGCGCCCGCGAGAGGCCCCAGGCGAGCAGACGGAAGGCGCGCAGCCGGGCGGACAGTCACACGTGGCCGAGGGACCGCGGGTTTAGGCGCATATGTCTTCGAGACCACAAACGAAGGCTTGAAAACCTCGGAATTCGGGCGAGGTATCATGCGGGCGGGCTTGAGCTTGGCTGCCTGCTCCGGCACCAAAAGCTGTTTGGTCTTGTCCTTTCCAGGCTTGAGCAGAGCCAGGAGGCTGCTGCTGGACTTGATGAGGTTTTTTTTAAAGCCGGGCTTGGCCGCAGGCGGCGACTTCTTGACGACGGGGAGCGGGGAGCAGAGCTTATCCACCAAGAGGAGAGGGCGGATAGCGGGAGGAGGGGAGGTTGCCTTCTTGACTGCGACCTTAGAGTTCTTGACTTTACGAGCAATGGGAATCTTGAACTAAGGAAGTAGATTAGGACAGGTTGTGCAAAGCAGAAAGAGAGAGCCACATACCGACGGCATCTTTGGGATATGTTCTCGGGTTGGTTTAGGCGGTCTTGTCGTGGTAGAGAGCAAGAGACGTGAGGAAAGTGAACGGTGTCAGCCACCATTTTATGCAGCCCGGCGCGGATAGGAGAGCTAGTGTCTTAGATTTTCGAACGACGCGTCCGGTCCGGAGCTTATATTGGCCCGTTCAGGGTGTAGTAGAAGCTGGAGAGGCTGGAGAACTGGATAGTGTGTCGACATAGAACTTGAAAATCTTCGATCTGAAACAGGGTGGCTTCCGTTTCGGAGTACTAGTACCGTTAACCTGAGTTCGATGTCGGCATAGTGTCGACAGTCGGCGCCGAGTTGCGGATTGAGATTGCACTTGCGCAAAAGGAAGACGCGATTGCGCGAGACAACGGTGACACCAACAAAGTTATCTGAAGCGATCACCGCATACAGGTGGAATTGCTCCAGCGTATCTTAGGACTTGCATTATTAAGGTCCACGATGTGCAATTATAGCAGCCTGTCTTAATTCTCGGATGTGGAGGTGCTGGTGCGATGGTGGTGTTACAAGGGCATCGTCAATTTTGATCGCATCTGAGAAAAACGTTTTTTCGAGTCCACTGACTCTGTTTACTGCCTGCTTAAAAGCTACGATACCACTAAGTACTACACACAGAGATACATACGGCTTCCTTTGTTTATTATTCGTTTAATTCATCCGTCCATCGATACAGATATATAGACCATCGCACCTCGACACCCTCCTTATACAACGGCGAGTCCACAACAGCGAAGGGCGACCAATAATTAACCCACCCTGGGATGCTGATCGCCGTAAAGTCGATGCGGTGACGCTCCGCCAGGCTAGAGGTCAACATGGATCCCCTTGTCTTTCCTGATCTTGGTCATCGCTGAAAAAAAGAGATGGAAGTCAATATCTCTGTGGGGGCGCGAAAAAAGGAGGGAGAGGGAAAGAGCCGGGGAAACCAGATGCGGAGAAATAGATGACGAGTCGTAGAAGGAAAACAAAAGACGCACCAGCAATAATCGCGCTGCCCACCCCACTCCCGTCCTCCGCATGGTGCGTTATTACGTTCCTGCGCGCAAGAAAAAATTGAGATCCAGAGGGAGGGCGTAAAAAGAAATAGCGCACCGCCCCTTCTCCCCAAAGACATCCACCAGCCCCTCGTGTACTCTATCGGCAAAGCCAGGGTATTTCTGCAACGGGCCATAAGCGCCCAGTGAAAAGCAAGCAGAGCAAAAAATGTCAAACTTACATGGTACAGCGACCCATCCGCCCCCACCGAACACCCATCACCATCTCCATCCAAATACCCCATCCGCCCCACGATCGCCGCAATCCCACACGCACTCAGCCGCGCCGCCCTGCGCCCAATCAGTTTCGCCAGTGCGCGGAAGAACTGGCGCTCCGCCAGCGTCGTCTCCACCGCGAAAAAGTGCGTGAATATCCCGATGATCATCAGCAGCTCATCGGTCGGATCGCTCTCCATCAACGAGAGGAACGCCGTGTCGAGCGAGTAGGGGTTCTCGAGCTTGTACGTGTTCTGGCCCAGGAAGAGCACGCCGTCGTCGATGAGCTCGCAGATGACGAGACGCAGGATCTCGCCGAGGTAGCGGCCGGAGATGAGTTTCTGTTTTGGCGATAATTAACAAGGGCAACGGAGTTAGTAAGAAAACGGACCTCGAACGCCTGCTCGCCGGGCTTGTTGGACGTGTCATCCACGACGGCGTCGTACTTCGTGCGCGGGAGGTGCTCGTGCTCGAACGAGTCGAACGCGCCCCACTCGCAATTTATCCCCATCTCTTCCGTGTCGTCGATGCCCAGGTTCTTGATCTTGGGGATGTCCTTAACCTTCTCCATGTACGCGGCATTGCACCCTGTGCTGAAAATAACAGCGATCTTGGTGCGCGGGTTGACGTAGTGCGAGGCGATGAGCGTGCCGGTGGTGTCGTTGATGAGCGCCGTGAGCTCGATGGGCAGCTCGTATTTCTCAAGCGACTGGCGGAACATGGCGGCGACGTCGCGGCCCTCGGTGTTGGCTGCGCCGAAGCCCTTGGTCCACCGGATGAGCTCGCCATGGTCGATGCGTTCTTGTCTGGTAAATTTTAAATTATTACACTTACACGAACCATTTCATACTCACGAGCACGGGTATGAGAACTAATTGTGCATCAGAACAAGCTGGATCAACGGAGAAAAGCTCACCGTAAATCCGAGCGGCAGCTTCTCCCCGGGCTCCAGGTGCAGCCCGTTGTTCTCGTCCGCAAGACTCTGCTCCACGAACGTCTTCAGGCATTCTGCGCAAAAGTCAAACAGTTTCTGGCCGTCGTCCTGCTTCTGCTCCTCGTTCAGCCGGTACTTTGTCTGCGTGATCTCGAATTTGCCGTCGCCCTGCAGCGTGACGAGGCACACGCGCAAGTTCGTCCCGCCAAGATCCACCGCGAGATAGTCGCCAGTTTCTTGTCCCGTTGGCCAGCCGAACACATAAGTGGGGATCATAGGCTAGTGTGTTCTTCAGATACAAATTCCACGCGTCCACGAAACCCGCACTTACCACCGTCTGCTTCGGCTGGGCCAGCCCGAGCTCGAGCGTTTCCTTGAACGCTTCGACGATAATCCGCATCCGCTGCGGCGTCAGAGTAAATCTAGTGTATTTAACCATCCATCGCACAAACTGAATATTACCGCACACTTACATACTCTCTAGCTTTAGTAGGTGGTCGGCCATCGTCCTAAAACCTAAATGAGACGTGTATCTCGCATGAGGGAGATCTTCTTCGTCGTGTGTCCGGGTGTGCATCGCCATGGTCTGGCCTGAGGGCAGGACGACGCTGCCACTCCCGCGGCGAGATACAGGCATGCTGGGAGGAGGACCGGGGTAAAGCTCCTAGGATCCTGGTGCTGGTGGCGCTGTAGGTTTACGTCGCCACCGACGTTGTAGAAGGTACCGCCGTGTATCCGGGTGTGTTAGCAGAGGCAAGGTAGCGATTAGATTAGATTAGATAGGACCACATCACGCATCAGACACTGCCGCATCAGCCATTACCGCTTTTGCTCTTGCGCGTACTATTCTCTGCAAAACCAAACACTCTCTTCCCGCCGCAAAACCCTCTCAAACCCTCTGATTTTTTCTGCCCACCCACCCTCTCCTTCTTTTTTGTAGCTTCGCTAGGGTTGCTTCGGGTCTCATTTGCTCTTTTCCCTTGACCTGGGCTTCCTTCTGCGACCGGGTTTGGCTGTGTCCGTTAGCCAATTCCTCCCGCCTCGGAATTTCCTGCATCCGCATTTCGCGATGCCCTCTTTTTTCCGAGCCGGACGGCCACGGCCAGACCCCCCCACACTCACACACACACTTGCCTCACGATCCTATATCAGCCGCGCGTGAATATCCGAATACAGAATTTATATTCCACTTCCAGATATTCACGCTCCTTCCTCTTACATTGGTCCGACAGATCTATCTGGAGCTACCTTGCCCATTAAACATGGGTAGAGGTTTGGATTCGAAAGCAGTGGGCCAAGAGAAAAGACCACTTTTGGCGGAAAGCGGCAATTGGCAGTGGTCAATCACCGCAATAATCTTTTGTCGTCTGTTATCTACCCGCGGGCTCCCGCAGGAGGTCCCAAAATCTTCTCATACTGAGCGTTATTCATTATTCTTCATTGATCAATCGGTCGACAGCTTAAACAAAGCTCAAAAATAATTATCATATGTCCAAGAAAATCACTTCCTACACCAAGTATCACCTTGCTTGTCAAGGTCCCCCAGGTCGGAAATTATCTAAGCTTAGTGTTCGTGAGGCACGTTACGTTGGCAGGGGCGATCACGTGCTGATGGCTTTGCGTGCCCCAGGGGCGCCTTAGCACGCGAGCGGCGATCGGGACCTCGGACACTGCTCTGGGGTGTTTCGAATGTGATCAATATTTGTTTTAATTGGCCAAACGTGCTCTTATGGGTCCTCTCTTGAGTCCACTGACTCTGTTTACCGCCTGCTTAAAAGCTACGATACCACTAAGTACTACACACAGAGATACATACGGCTTCCTTTGTTTATTATTCGTTTAATTCATCCGTCCAATCGCACCTCGACACCCTCCTTATACAACGGCGAGTCCACAACAGCGAGGGGCGACCAATAATTAACCCACCCTGGGATGCTGATCGCCGTAAAGTCGATGCGGTGACGCTCCGCCAGGCTAGAGGTCAACATGGATCCCCTTGTCTTTCCTGATCTTGGTCATCGCTGAAAAAAAGAGATGGAAGTCAATATCTCTGTTGGGGCGCGAAAAAAGGAGGGAGAGGGAAAGAGCCGCGGAAACCAGATGCGGAGAAATAGATGAAGAGTCGTAGAAGGAAAACAAAAGACGCACCAGCAATAATCGCGCTGCCCACCCCACTCCCGTCCTCCGCATGGTGCGTTATTACGTTCCTGCGCGTAAGAAAAAATTGAGATCCAGAGGGAGAGCGTAAAAAGAAATAGCGCACCGCCCCTTCTCCCCAAAGACATCTACCAGCCCTTCGTGTACTCTATCGGCAAAGCCAGGGTATTTCTGCAACGGGCCATAAGCGCCCAGTGAAGGGAAAGCAGAGAAAAAAATGCCGAACTTACATTATACAGCGAGCCATCCGCCCCCACCGAACACCCATCACCATCCCCGTCCAAATACCCCATCCGCCCCACGATCGCCGCAATCCCACACGCACTCAGCCGCGCCGCCCTGCGGCCAATCAGCTTCGCCAGCGCGCGGAAGAACTGGCGCTCCGCCAGCGTCGTCTCCACCGCGAAAAAGTGTGTGAATATCCCGATGATCATCAGCAGCTCATCGGTAGGATCGCTCTCCATCAGCGAGAGGAACGCCGTGTCGAGAGAGTAGGGGTTCTCGAGCTTGTACGTGTTCTGGCCCAGGAAGAGCACGCCGTCGTCGATGAGCTCGCAGATGACGAGACGCAGGATCTCGCCGAGGTAGCGGCCGGAGATGAGTTTCTGTTTTGGCGATAATTAACAAGGGCAACGGAGTTGGTAAGAAAACGGACCTCGAACGCCTGCTCGCCGGGCTTGTTGGACGTGTCATCCACGACGGCGTCGTACTTCGTGCGCGGGAGGTGCTCGTGCTCGAACGAGTCGAACGCGCCCCACTCGCAATTTATCCCCATCTCTTCCGTGTCGTCGATGCCCAGGTTCTTGATCTTGGGGATGTCCTTGACCTTCTCCATGTACGCGGCATTGCACCCTGTGCCGAAAATAACAGCGACTTTGGTGCGCGGGTTGACGTAGTGCGAGGCGATGAGCGTGCCGGTGGTATCGTTGATGAGCGCCGTGAGCTCGATGGGCAGCTCGTATTTCTCAAGCGACTGGCGGAACATGGCGGCAACGTCGCGGCCCTCGGTGTTGGCTGCGCCGAAGCCCTTGGTCCACCGGATGAGCTCGCCATGGTCGATGCGTTCTTGTCTGGTGAAATTTAGATTATTACACTTACACGAACCATCTCGTACTCACGAGCATGGGTATGAGAACTAATTGTGCATCAGAACAAGCTGGATCAACGGAGAAAAGCTCACCGTAAATCCGAGCGGCAGCTTCTCCCCGGGCTCCAGGTGCAACCCGTTGTTCTCGTCCGCAAGACTCTGCTCCACGAACGTCTTTAGGCATTCTGCGCAAAAGTCAAACAGCTTCTGGCCGTCGTCCTGCTTCTGCTCCTCGTTCAGCCGGTACTTTGTCTGCGTGATCTCGAATTTGCCGTCGCCCTGCAGCGTGACGAGGCACACGCGCAGGTTCGTCCCGCCAAGATCGACCGCGAGATAGTCGCCAGTTTCTTGTCCCGTTGGCCAGCCGAACACGTAAGTGGGGATCATAGGCTAGTGTGTTCTTCAGATACAAATTCCACGCGTCCACGAAACCCACACTTACCACCGTCTGCTTCGGCTGGGCCAGCCCGAGCTCGAGCGTTTCCTTGAACGCTTCGACGATCATCCGCATCCGCTGCGGTGTCAGAGTAAATCTAGTGTATTTAGCCATCCATCGCACAAAACTGAAATTACCGCACACTTACATACTCTCTAGCTTTCGCAGGTGGTCGGCCATCGTCCTAAAACCTAATGAGACGTGTATCTCGCCAGGATATACTGCTCCCTACTTCTTGGTCGCATGAGGGAGATCTTCTTCGTCGTGTGTCCGGGTGTGCATCGCCATGGTCTGGCCTGAGGGCAGGACGACGCTGCCACTCCCGCGGCGAGATACAGGCATGGTGGGAGGAGGAGACTGGTAAAGCAGTTACGTCATGTCACGCAGTTATGATTCTGCTAAATCTTTGTCACTCTGTGCTGGCGGGGTTTCAGCAACAGCGGCAACTCAAAACGCTTAGAGGAGAGAATTAAGGCAGGGAGAATGAAGGAAATTACTACCGACATGGAGTATGTAGAAGAAGTATGAGGCGTAAGGTAAGCGAAACAGTATGTGCGTGTGACACGTTCGTTGTACGTTCGCTTGCCAGCTATTCTTGTCCGGAATTACCAGAAGAGCCGCGTTTTGGGGCCCACATTTCATACGAGTTCGGACAGCCGTCTTGAATTAATGTGGCACCGCGGCTTCTGCAGGAGCGCAGGGGCGCAGATGAAATGAAGCAAAGAAGTGGCGATTGAGCCCCAAAGTTGCCACCGCGGGAGCAGAATGAACATTTAGGCTTGTTAGGGTAGTAACAGCCTCCGCGTTGTCAATGTGGAACGCAGAATTTATGGCTCAGGCAGATAGTGTGGATAACGGCGAAGGTCCATTTGAGCCGGTATGTCATGCAGGGTTTGTGTGCGCGGGGAAAGGAAAGGGGCAGAGGATGAACTGACAGTAAATGTTCTGCTAATTCCAGGCTGCAGCGCGGAAAGTGCCATGTGTGTCCTACAGCTCGATTTCGGTGCCAAGTTTTTTTTGTGGTAAGGCGAACTTCCATAGGGACAGAGTTCAAAAGGAGACTGGTATTATGGCTTGAAGATTGCGGTCAAGTTAGGCACCGAGAGCGAGAGCCCGACCGTCTTCAGACGGGAAATTAATATTGTTGAGGAAATCTTCGAGGTAACGTTGAATCTATTAGATTGAATTGTATGTTCCCGGCACAAGCTAGTTCCTCTTGCAGTAGATCTCGTTCCTCGTAGGTTGAAGCCGGTACGGTGCGAAGCCATCCAACTCGGACGCGACGACGATATCGTGGCATGGCTGACCCTTCTTCCCATTGACACCGAGAGATGGGCGCCCAGGAATGCAACGCCCTCTCGATCCTACTGGTCTTGCGTACAGAATGTAATGTCATCGAAGCCAAAGCTTGTTCCGCGAAAATGTTCTAGCAAGACTTTGGTTGCAAGTATTGCCCGCGGCAGACCTCTGAATATCAGTTGAAATCGGCGGAGGGAGCGGAAAGAGGCCTCGGCTAGAGGCCGCAGCCAAGCAGCGCCAAACATTCCCCTGCGCACTGCAAGATCCTGCAGCCATGGACAAGTCGCCAGAGAGCTTCACGTTCACTGTGGGCAAGCTCGGTGAGCCTCTATGTGTGCATTTCCACGACTCTCTGACAAAATTACGCGTTCGCAGATGCGGGAATGGCGGTACGAATAATTTCTACGTGGCCACGCCTGTGCGGGAATATACTCATGAGTTGCTGGCGCAGATTCTGCTGGGAGAGCGCGCACACCTAATAGAATTTCCGTCTATTCTGCTGCCGCCCGGCGCCACCGACGGGGTCTATAGTCAACATCGCGGTGCACCAGAACCACAAGGAGGAAAAGCGACGCGATGCCTGAGTTTTGGGCGCTGCAGGACGAGATTATGGCCGCGTTTGGGGTAAGGACGCCAGAGCCACCGAAACTGCAGGTTTGTGCGTTCATTTGAGCCTTGAATTATCCCAAGTAATATTTCTAGCTGCGCAATGTAACACAAACGTCGATAACGCTGGAATGGCCCGCCATCGAGCTCGCGACGGCCGAAACTGCGCTCGCTGGACATCTACCGCAACGGACAACGTCTCGCGCCGATCCCGTCGCCGCTCACCAACACCTCTAGCAAGCTCTCGGGCCTTGAGCTCAACACCGAGTACACCTTCCAGCTCATCCTGCGCACCACCGCAGGCACCTTCCCGTCCAACCTCATCCGCGTGCGCACCCACACCATGTCCGACACCTCGGGCATCTCCGTGTGCTTCGGCACCGTGCAGGACCCCGTCATGCTCGAGAACGCAAAGATGGCGCTGCGCGAGATGCGCGCAAAGTGGAGCGACAAGATCCAGATCGACACGACCCACTTTGTGTGCACGACGCCCGCCGCGACGCCCAGCGGTGCCCAGGCGTCCGGTAGCTCCCCCATTGCACCTGGCGTCGAATACCAGCGCGCGCTGCAGCTCAGCATCCCCGTAGTGCAGCCGCACTGGATCTTTGCCTGCCATACAGAGAAGAAGTGCGGCCGATAATTATTATTTGGGACTTCTATCTAACACCCCCACAGACTAATCGCCATCGCGCCATACAATCTCGGCGCCGTGCCCCCCACCCCCAGCAGCTCGTCATCAACGCGTCCGCAGTCCATGTCGCAGGCGCCGAGTTACGCCACTCCACGGCTCGCCCACAAGCCCGGCTGCCGGCGTGCGCGCGTCGATGCCGCCCCTCGCGCGCAACAGCCGCCTCTGCCTCGCCCCCCGCGCCGCAAGCCAGCGCCTTCGTCAACTCCGCCACGCCCCCGCTCGGCGGCACGCCCGAGGAGGACGACGACGTGCCCCTCTCGCACCACTCCCACGCCGCCAGCTCGAGCGCACACGACCCCGACGCGGAGGCCGTGCAGCTCGGAGCGGAGCGACTCCACCGGCAGCGCGGGCGGGAGCAACGGCAACAGTACGAGCACAGTGATGCAGAAGCGCATGAGCCGCACAGGGACGATGAATCGCGAGTTCAAGTTCCCCACAGCCCGTGTCGTCGCCCACGGTCGCGAACACGCCAGACGTGCCGTCGATACAGTCCATACACGATGCGGTGGCGAAGGCGCGGGGGGACGACGCGCGGGGGGACCTGCAGGGTGCGAATAACCTCCCCGCGTCGATCCACCGCGTCGTGACGCCGAGCAACATCGAGGTGCCGCCGCCGCCGCCCGTCGAGAAGGAGGTAGCGCGCGGGAAGAGCCCGCGCAGCGAGGACGGCGAGGACGAGCTGGGGGATACGGTCGAGATTGAGTTGTGAGAGGGTGCGGTGACGGGTACAGGGTTGTTACTGGCATGATAATCGTGATGCTTTGGGACCTTTTGTCGTCCAGGATAATTTTTAAAATTACTTACATTTCTCGCGGGCATAAAGCATTTATGGGAATGCCGGCTATTCCCGGCCAAATGGAACTTGGAATAACAATAACATACAAATAAAGAAGCACTCCTACGACAACGTCGGAGTAGTCCAGTCCACCCATTGAGACGCAACAAATCCGTTCTGGTTCGCACCGTCGGTCTTCATGATACTGGTGTTCGTACTCTGGCCGAGCAAGAACTTGTTAATGAACGCAGCGACGTCCCCATTCTGGCTCGCCGGCAGCGCACAGTGGTTGTGGTTCCCAACCTGCGACACCCCCATCGAATCGGCGGACCCCAGCGCCTGCCAGATCTTGTTCGCCGTCGTCTGGCATCCCCACACCGACCGCGGGCCCAGGTAGCTGATGCCGGTGTTCTCGATAACAAGCATCCCGCGGGGCGCGACCATCGCGGACAGCATGTGGTGGTCGAACGGGAGGATGTTGACCTGCGTCATGAACTGGTTAAACGTCGGGGAAAGCCAGTTGGTCCCGCCCCCGACGTTCAGCGCGGTCTCGGTGTCGATACCCGCGTCTTCCGTCGACTGGGCGATGCGCCAGCAGCCCGACCCCCCAGACCCGGATTCCTGGGGGATGGTGAGGACGACGCGAGTGTCGAAGGCGCCGGCGACGAGCGCGCCTTTTCCATAGCGCGAGCAGCCGGTTACGCCGATGCGCGCGGGGTTGATCCTGGCCGCGGGGGTGATCTGGAGGGCGTCGATGATGCGCGAGACGCCCCACGCCCATGCAGGTCATGGCGCCGGCTGTGGAGGACGTGCCGTAGAGGGTGTAGAATTTACCCTGGCCGTGTGTGGTGGAGTCCGTTCCAAGGTCGACGTTGTTGTATGCGATCGTGGCCACGCCGGCAGGGATCGGGATGGATGCAAAGCCGCCATACACGATCATTGCTGGGAAGGGGCCGGTGCCACTCGGCGCGGTGATAGTGACAGTGAAGGAGATGGACTTGCCCGCGTCGGCGGTGGTGATGGTGAGCGTGGTCCCGCTGAGCGAAGCGGTCACGGACGAGGGCTTGGGCGGCATCACACCCTAGTTCGTATCGCTGGAAGAGCTGGCTAATCTCAGCGCTGCGACAGGCCCAGTCGGCTTTGCTGCCGACTTTAGCGCCGTTGAAGAACGTAAACGGGTCTGGCAGCTTGGTGTTGTTCTTCAGGGTGATGCTAGCAGGGAGAGTGGCGCAGGAAGGCGGCTGGAGTCCCAACGGTCGTAGTCGATGAGGGCGCAGTCGGGGTAGTCACCGGGGTGGTCGTAGTTGCGGGAGGTGTCGTGGTCGCAGTACCCTTGAGACACTACAAGCAAATCAATTCCACCATTTCGTGAGACGCCTGCGGAAACAATCGCGGACCTGGGAGTAAAATGGGTTTAAAACAGTGCAAACCGTCCCCGAAACACAGTCAGTAGCTGGTGGCAAAATGGTGAGTGATTTTTCGCGCCCGATAATGATAGCTAGACGTACCTCCAGCCCAGTCCATCCCGCCGCCTAAAGATTACTATTGGCGATGCGACTCGGGGTTCAGTTCGACGTACATTGCTCCCACTCTGGAACCTGGGCCCACACGAGGTTCGTCGAGAGGTATATCCGCAGTGAGGATTCTGAATAACATATTTGCGTCTCACAAGTTGAACTCTGAAGGGATCGACAGTGCTATATAGATCCCGCGCCTCATAATCGGCGATTTGTCGCGGCGGAAGGAAAGTAAGACCCAATTCTCATTCGAAGTTGCCATACTTGGCTTTAGACTTAAGGTTCTTAAAGACTCCGAGGCGGGTGTCATTGGACGGCACATTATGGTAAGAATGTCTCCCGTATTGGCTTTGCTTCAGGAATCAATTATTAAATGGAAGAATTGGGAATGTAAGTTGATGATTTTTTTTTTTCAAGGTCCCTGAGTAACACAGTATTCAACCTTTGGCCAGTTGCGGTTGCGTTGCGGAATTCCTACGACAAAAAGGAGGCGAACGGACGCAGGAAGAAAATCATTCGCGGTCAGGTGACGGGTGGCCATTAGGCTGCAATTGCATCCAGTCCCTTGCAGTCCCTCAGCCGGTTGAATGACTGTTTGCATATGCCTTTTGATATTACTCGGAAGGACAACGGGGTGGTCGCGGTGATTTTACGCCAAGTACGCGAATATCCTCGCTCCACCGGCGCCCGACAACGGTATTGACATTAGCTGGCGGTCCGACTCGGAAAATCGTGGCGCTTTTGAGGGATTGTGTGCGGCCCGGGGGTGGCGTTCCACTGAAATTTAGCGTCTACGACTACACTGGGAAATTTTTGGTACCGTGCCTGAAACCAATCGAATTGGCTGACAATATCAATATAAATGCCACAAGCCAACAGCAGCACTCTCTTCCCCGGTCCCGAACCTCGGTCACAAGGTTGCATCTACGTAGAATGAAGCACTTGGCGTGGTTCCTGGTCAACTTCGCGCACACCAACAACATCCGATCAACTACGGGGAAATCTGCGGGTCCCGGAAATTCGTCCGTCCACTCAACGCCGTGCATCCGACGAAACGAAGAAAAAATGCAGATTGGTTTTTTACAAGCATTCTAGATCTGGTATGTAATATGTAGGTATTTTTTATATAAGTACAGGAAGGAAGAGAAATAAAAAATGTGTCTATGGGATTTTTGTATGTAATATATGTAGGGCGAACGACCAGACCAGACGGAAGACATACGAGAGACCGACCCAATACTCAAACAGACTCCTTTTTGTTTCTACCACTCAAAACCGCAAACGCCCGCAAGGACATCTCGCGCCCCCCCTTGAACAACCCAGGGGAGCCGTTCCCCACCTTGGCGCCACCGACCTTACTCTGCGCCCGCAGCGCCTCAATCTCCGACTGGACGCGGGGGTCCTTTGACGCAACGGTACCCGTATCGAGCGCGGGAACGACGAGCCGTCCGATACGCCGCTTGCCGAACGGGCTGTCGATAGTGTCGACGGTGGTGTCCCCAGCATCGTCCGAGCTCGCGGAGGTGCTGTCGCCGTTGATGTTCGTGTCGTTCCCGATCGGCCGCAGCACAGGGCGACGGAAAGGGCCCGCCTGCGGGGTCGCATAGGTGTTGGAACCTAGAGGAGGCGACGACGACGCGTGTCCGCCCGACCGACGACGGAAGAATCTTAGGAGCTCCGGCTCCTCCTCTTGCTGCGGGGGCACGTTCTCCTTCTGGGCGCGAGGGCGGCGCTGCTGGAGAACGGGACGGGCGGTGCTGGGGGTGCCGTGGCCGTCGCCGTTTGAGAGCCCGAAGGAGGGTGTCGTGGCTGCCGACCATCTAGACTTCAACTCGCCAATGACGCCGCCCATGCCCAGGCCGGTGTCGGGGCTCTTGCGGCCGGCGCCCACGTTCTCCTGATTGGTAGTATTTTTGAGCACCACGCGCTTCTCCCCGCTGAGTAGTCCGGCCATCGCAGTGCGCTGCGCAGCACTGGGTCCGACGGTCTCCGCGCTGACCGAAGGGCCCTTCTGGGCGACTTGAGCCTGGGGCCTGTTTGTCTTGCGCGCAGTACCTGGTCTGACGGTGGGGGCGACTTCGGGCTCAGTTTCGACCGAGATGTCGACCTTCTCCGGGATCGCGGGCCCGTCGCCGGTAGTCGTTGCTACGTCGGCATACACAGGTTGGGCGGGGACGATTTGATCCTCGGTTTGCACAGAGCTATCCACCTTGGGGGTCATCTCCAGGATCGCCGGTTCCTCACCGGCGGTAGTCGTCCCCGCGTCGACATACGCAGATTTGGCGACAGTTTGCACGGAGCTGTCCACCGTACGCGCCGTCTCCAGCTTGATGGGCTCGTCGCCGGTGGTGGTAGCAGCCTCGGCGTGCAAAGGCCTGTCGGTCTGTATGCCTTGGTCAACTTTCTCCGGGATCTTGACAAGTTCGTTGGCGCTCGGGGTCGGAAGTAGCCCGTCTACGCTTGAAGCCGCCTTGGGTGCTCCGCAGAGACAGCACCTCGTCGGGGAGGGCGGCAGGGTGAGCGGCTGACGGGCAGAAGCGACAGAGACATGGGAGCGGCGGAGGGGAGCTTTTGCGACGCCCATCTTGGCAGGGGTGCTTCCGACCGAGCCGCGGGGAACGACATGCGTCGAAGAGGGGGTTCTGAGGCCAGGGGGCGCCAGCCGAAGAGGGCGGAGGCGAAGAGGGCTCTTAGAGGGGTCCTGCTTAACATCCGTCTTGAGGGTCGGCAGCGTCAGATTTGAGATCGCGGGCGGGAGGGGGAGAAGGCGGGGCGCGGACCCGGCGTGTGCGGCTGGCTTGACAGTCGGCAGGCCCTGAGGAGGCGTGCAACGCTTGGAGACTACGAACGGCGGCCGCAGTACCTCAGAGTTTGGCCTCGGTATCATGCGCTTGGAGGGGATATTCACGGGTGCCGGAGTCGGCTTCTGCTTCAGCTTGAAAATACGGAAAATAGGGGTGGTTTTGGCCTCCTTCTTGACGGCGGGCTTGGGGGCGGGCCGCTGCTTGACTACAGGCAAACCGGGACAGACTTTCTCGACAAGAACTAGAGGGCGAAGGGGTTGTGGGGCGCTGGGGGTCTTGGCGGAGTGCTTGAAAAGCTCCTTGGCCTGGGTACGCTTTCGGGTAATGCTCAATTTCAGCTAAAGGCGCAGATTAGAACAAGTGGTGCTAAGCAGATAGAAGAAAGTGACTCACAGAGGCCATCTTAGAGGACATAAAGGCAATTTGATAGTTACCTAGGCGTGCTTGTGGGGGGGAAGAACAAGAGACGTGAGAGTGAAATCGTGTCAGCCACAATTTTATCCGCCTCAACGAGGATAGGAGAGCTACTGTCTCAGATTCTCGAACGGGGCTCCGGATCCGTAGATCATTTAGTCAAGGCTGGAGAAGCCGGATGGTGTGTGCATTTTGGCATGGAAAGTTCTTTGGTCTCAAAGAAAGTGGTTTTTTTTTGCAATGGACCAGCCCGATAGTACAATGTCGACAGTCAAGCAGTACGGATTGATGTTGAGCAGAACGAAGGGGTGCTTGAAACTCGCGAGCCGAAGCCACTCAGTTAAGGAGGGCCCGCCTCAGCTGTAACACCAGCATAGGCTGAGGTGATCATGAGCCGCCGCTGGGCCAAAAACCTGTGTTCTGGAGGGATTGCAGACGCGCACTGGTGTCCTTTCGGTGGCATGGCGTACGATGAAGGGTTGCAGAACGACAAGCGCGTCGTCGACAAGTATGGTAAGGCCAAGACTGTCCGGAATTGGCCGCCATCAACAAGTTCGGAGTCGGGCCGACGCCTGAACAAAAATTTTAGGTGTACACCATCGAGCTTCCTGCATTCAAAAACCTGCTTGTAAGTCGGAGCCCACAAACCAAGAAGTGTTGTAAAAATATATAATTGTGTAGATACAAAAAGTTCTACGATGTTGAAAAAAAATGTCCGCGTGAAAGAACAAGTCCAATATAGCCCAATTAAACTCGCAATAAGCACTACTTAAAATAACTCGGGTACCCTATACGAGGTCCTCGGCTTTACTTCCGGTCGTGGGGGTCATAAGCACTGTGGTCTCTCAACGTGATCGATGCGGGATCACTGCGTGGGTGTTAGCAAGCAGTCATTGAACATGGCATGCAAAAGCAACTCACACCACGGTGGTGTATTTCCCCCTCATTTGTTTCCCGCTAGACCGACGCTCCCGAAGGTACAGAGTAGCAAGGCCAATAACTGCGACGGCCAGGACCCCATTAATTGCGAGGAGGGCAATGAGGATCGGTTGTGAGTTGCCGCTGCTGCTACCCGTGGAATTGGAGTTGTCTCCCGCGAGGAAAGTACCTGCCACACGCGAGGCCGGTGTGATGGAGTCGGGGCAGACGCTAGACCCAGACGAGAAACTACCGTCCTAAGGAAGGGTCAAACGATGAATGGGTGGCTACGATAAAACTTACATTGTCAAAGTATTTGCAAGTACCTGCGTTGGAATATTTGCAGGTCACGAACCCAACAGGACCGACACTGGAACTCAGGAGGGAGCCACCGTTATCGTCCTTCGCGACACACTGAGCCGTCTTAGTGCTGGTTGGTAGATGATAAGGATGGGGAATTTTAACAGAGCTAATTGAACACACTTCTGGGGAGGAGGCGCGGATCCAGTGGAGGCATTGATGCGGTCTGGGCAGACACTGGACCCGGACGAGAAACTTCCGTCCTAAGGAAGGGTCAAACGATGAATGGGTGGCTACGATAAAACTTACATTATCAAAGTATTTGCAAGTACCTGCGTTGGAATATTTGCAGGTCACGAACCCAACAGGACCAACACTGGAACTCAGGAGGGAGCCACCGTTATCGTCCTTCGCGACACATTGAGACGATACCGTGCTGGTTGACGCTTAATTAAGAATGGGGTATTTCAATGAGATAATTGAACGCACCCTGGGGCAGTTGCTGTAGCTTTTGCGCGCGCCTGAAAAGCGGCAAAGTTGTTGGGGCCGTTCTCAACTGCATTGATGGCGAACACCATTCCAGAAGAGCAGTGATCTTTCTGTCCGCAATATCCCCAGATCGGTTGAGTCTTCAATATATCATTAAAAACAGTCCTTTGGGATCCTTGCGGATGTGGTGGAAAAAACTTACGTCGTTGATAGTTATCTGGAACTTAGGGAAGGTGTTGGCGTTAGTCGCCACGGGTTGGCTATTGAGAGACAATCCTTTTAGTTCCAGCGCGCGCGCGCAGGGCTGAGTACGTACAATCCAGACTTGAAACCCAAACGTGTCTCGAGAGGGACGCAGGGCTTCTCGAAGCTGCTTTGCGTAACTATAAGCAAAAACGTTAGTCTAGCAATGTAAGAATGAATATAAAATCTTACCTGTGTGATTATTGGGGTGGAATTCGAAGGTAACGGTGTCTCCAACGGCCGCGCTAATACTCGAAGGGGTGTAGGTGAGGCCGTCCAACCCGACTCTAACCAAATGGTCGACAGGCGCGCTTCCAATGGAGTCTGGACAGATACTCGATCCGGAAGAGAAGGTTCCTTGCTAAAATAAAATAAAAATAATCAGGGATCCGCGTTCACAGAAGAGATAAATGAAGTACGAAAGCAAAGTAGGCGCAGAGCCCTGCAATTGTGTAAAAGCAGTCTACAAACTGGCCATTCGGTTCAAGGCGGGATTTGATAAGCGCCCCACCCTTATCGTCTGCGGCGGCACATCGAGCGATCCTAAAGAATCCGGTGAATTAGCGCATCCCCAAAGAAGCTCGACTGGACATACTGGCCAGGTTGCGCCAGAGTAGTTGCCGCTGCCATGGTCATTAACAAAAACGTGTCTGAAAACCGCATCGTGGTGAAGAAAAGGGAAGAAGAAAAAGGTGAAAGTGAATGAGCAGATGAGAATAATTTAGTGGCATTTATACGATTGTCATTATAGCTGGGAACTTTTAGGCCAGCGTACCCGTATATTGGTGACCGAGGTGGCCTTTCGAGCGCGCTTGTAATGAAAATCGGGCGGCATCCTGTGCAAAGCGTCGGTTGTTTCAAGTTGGGCATGTTCATTTCCCGATTTTTTCTTTGTAAATGCCAGGGAGTCAGGGACGGGCGCAGCTTTCCTATGCGACGTGGGGTTCCGATGGTCATATACCGTCAGGTGCATCTCAAACAGATCTCGAGCATTTTACCGACAAAATCAGACAAATCCTCTTTCAATCCTCTGCCTATAAGGGAAATTAGGCAACACGCGCATGCCTAGAACGCCTCGGCGGAGCAGGACAGAGTATTTCCAGAGATTCGGATGTAAGCTGTGCCCACAGCATCTTCATAAGTTTTGGGTCTCGGAGGAGTCCTGTCAGGAACAGCTTGAATTTTGAACACGACTCGGAACACCGAGACTGTGGCAGTCATTGACACTGGTCGCCGAGTTTAGGGCTTGTATTCTTCAGAACGTGGACTGGTGGTGTCTTCCGGGGGCGCGGCGTACCGTGAGGTCCAGAACGGGCACCTGTGTCTTGACTGCAACAAGACTGCAACCTACTACAAAAGCATCACCGGGCCGGAAACGCCGCAAATTGACTCCCATCAAAAAAATAAGTTCAAGAAATCTCTGAGACAATCGCAATTTATTTTTTCTACAAAAACAACAGCGGATACACAGTGCAGAGTCCGAGCTCGATACCAGGAGAATACAGAATGACGTCGAGAGTGATGATTTGTAATACTGTTACAATAGAAAAGTCCATGCGGCTCATTTAGCTTTCGTCGGCCCCTCAATCATATTCCTGGCGATACCGCGCAGTGGCGGCGGGCGTATTGGCGGCGACGGGTCGGCGTATTCGCAGTAGGAGTTAAGAGTACGGTGGAAGAAAGAGTGGAGGAAATTATTGGATAGGCGGAGGAGTCGAATTTTATTAGGAACAACTGGAGAGAGCATGGAAAGGAGTGGCCGGCGGGGTACGTCGATTCGGCGTTGAGGTACGGACAGGACGGAGACCGGTGGAGAACGGGAACAAGCCGAGATTCAGTGTTCAATTGGACAGAAAACTCCCGCGTCGCCTGTACAAAGAGTCGGAATGTGTGCGAAGCTAAAAACAAGACGACGAACCAAAAAAGTAGCCCCCCAGAGAAGCCTTGACCTCTTTCCTGAGCTTTTTGAACGGGTCGCTATAACTATTGAGGACTCTTAAGGCACATGGCGGAGCATGTTGACCTTCCGCCGCCTTGTATACTGCTTTTCGTAAGGCGTCCAAGCGCCCCAGCACATCGGCAGGACCCAGCCAGGTCATCGAATATGCATTGATGTTGTCGTCCCATGTCTTCTGCCACCAGGGGATACAAACTGTGCTGTGAACATTGCAGGAGGCGCGGGTAGGTATCGGAAAGGATGGGGGGAGACCGTTCGCGAGGTGATTCCATAGCAGGGAGAGTGACCAGGCTCCGGTTAACAGCCGTTGGACGTGTATGGACGCGAACCCCTGATTCGAGAATGAAATCATGCCGACGCTTGACTCAGGCTGCTGCTGTCTCTCTATGATCATCTCGTAAAGTGCCACGAGAAACATGCGGTGGTTGGCGACCACAGCGGCATCGAGCGCTATCCTTACGTCGGGGCCATCGTCATAGCCGAAGCGCCCTATCCAGGCGCGCGGAATTGAATCCCACAGAAAGGGTGCGCGTGGATGATCCTCCGCTCTTTCAGCAAGCAAAAGGGCCGGACGTAGAATAGCGTCGACATCCTCGTCCGACTCTTGATATTCTTTCTTTACGACCGTCTTGAGGTACTGCTCAATCAAGGTCATAGCCAATGAAAGCCAAGAGTCCATCATGTACTTGTGGGCAAAGTTGCCGAATGCAATGACGTCGATCAGTTCGCCTGGAGGAAACTTGTCTATCTGTATGGCCATGACGCTATTAGATTACCGAAGCGCAATGAGCAAGGGATTGGAACAAAGACGAAGGACGCACGGTGAGAGCGAATACTTTAAAAACGCGTGAAACTGGCGGACAGTGTCGCCAATGAGTACAATGGGGTTGGCGTCCGAGGAGCCTTGTGGGCGTAAATCTCCCTGTGGCAACTGGAATAGCGTCGCGAGTACCTCTGAGCTGCGGCTCAGGGTGAAGCGGTGCACCTAGCGCGTTCAGTTGTCGACTTAGAGCTAATTTCACGACTGAGCCACAAACTCGGAAGAGGACGTTCTCCACCCGGATGACGCAGTCACCATCCTCGTCGTAATACTTTGTATCGCGAACGGGGAGTTCGCTCTCAGCCGGAGAGGCATGTCTTCTTTTTCGTTTACCAGGTTCGCCGCGGTCGCGTCGGGGTCCTGGAGAACAGGATTGTCAGAAACAACGAGAAAGAGATGCAAGACGGTACTCGCTCCCTGCAGTGTCCGGTGGTACTTTGGGTTGATCTTCCGAGTCGACGGGACGCGATTGAAGGAGACTGCCACTGCATACTAGCGTTTGAACTCCGGACTCCGCCTGAACATGAGCGCAATATACCATGACGCGCAGTGCTATCGTTCAGGCGACTGGGCGCGCGTCAACAGGAACGACATGGTGGTGGGAGGCAGAGAGGAAATGGAATTGGCCGCCATCAAAAAAGTATGCGTGTTGAAGTAGCAGAGCTTTTTTGAAGCACAAGACAGCTCATCGGATTCAAAAGCCAGTTAACCCAAAGTCGAACAAAGACTTAAAAGTTCAAAGAAACGAGCTCAAGAAACGGCGATCTATTTTTGGTATTGTACAAAACATGGACAAGAGTACAGTATTCGAGCTCGATAGCAAAGCGATGACTAGTGATACATTAGAAGAGTCCATGCGGCTCATTTACTTTTTGTGGGGCCCTCAATCATATTCCCGGCGATACCGCACAGTGGCTGCGGGCGTATTGGCGGTGGCGGGGGTCGTCGGCGTATTCGCAGCGGCGGGTGTGGTCGTACGAGGAGTGTTAGCAGGTGTGTTGGCTTGGGTGGTGGTCACAGGTGTATTAGCCTGGGTGGTCGTCGTACGGGGCGTGTTGGCCTGCGTGGTAGTCACAGGCGTGTTGGCCTGTGTGGTCGTCGTACGAGGCGTGTTAGCCTGGGTGGTGGTCACAGGTGTGTTAGCCTGGGTGGTCGTCGTACGGGGCGTGTTGGCCTGCGTGGTAGTCACAGGTGTGTTGGCCTGTGTGGTAGTGACAGGCGTGTTTGCCTGCGTGGTCGTCGTACGAGGAGTGTTAACCGTAGATGTTGTCGTCGGCGTGTTCACAGGCGACGTTGTGGCAGGCCTGTTGACTGTGGAAGTCGTCGTAGGCGCGTTCACAATTGTGGAAGTCGTGGTAGGCCTGTTGAGCATTGAAGTCGTCGTCGGCGTGTTCACAGGCGACGTCGTGGGGGTGTTCACAACTGTGGAAGTCGTGGTAGGCCTGTTGACCAGTGGATGTCGTCGTGGGCGTGTTAACAACCGAGGACGTGGTGGGCGTGTTGACCACAGAAGTTGTGGGCTTGGTAACAACGGAAGATGTGGTAGGCGTGTTAACAACCGATGAAGTTGTGGGCGTGTTCACAACTGAGGAAGTCGTGGGCCTCGTTACAACGGAGGACGTGGTGGGCGTGTTAGCAGCTGAGGAAGTTGTGGGCCTCGTGACAACGGAGGACGTGGTGGGCGTGTTAACGACTTGAGATGTTGTCGGCCGGGTCACAATGGAGGATGTTGTGGGCGTGTTAACAACCGAGTATGTCGTGGGCGGGCGAATCGAAGACACTACGGCGGAAGTGGTAGAGGTAGTGACTCGCTGGCTTGTGCTCGTCACGGGCGAAACAGCCGGGGAGGACTGCGTCGTGGGCTTAATCGTGCTCGAGGACGTGATAACCCGGGAGGTGGATTGCGTGGTGGGAGGTACCGACGATACTACGGTGGAACTAGTCCGCGGTACAGAGACCGAGGCGCTGGTGGTCGTGCGGACGCTGCTTGCCTGGGAGACGGTTGAGCTGGCGCGGTATGATGAGGCCACTAGGAAAAAAAAAGGGAAGATGAGTCACTAGGAAAAGGAATAAAGGAAACCGGCGCACCCGGAATCGACGAGGAGCCCAGGATTGATGATCGGGGGGCCGAAGGTGAAGCCGGGAGTACCGAGGATGAACGAGCCCCGGACGACGTTGTTACGCTGCTCGCGCGGGATGGTGAAGGCCACTAGAAAAAAAGGGAAGATGAGTCACTAGGAAAAAGAATAGAGGAAACTGGCGCACCCGGAATCGACGAGGAGCGCAGGATTGATGATGAGCTTGCGCGGGGTGCCGAAGGTGAAGCCGGGAGTACCGAGGATGAACGAGCCCCGGACGACGTTGTTACGCTGCTGCGAACGCTGCTCGCGCGGGATGGTGAGGCCACTATGAAAAACAAGGGAAGATAAATCATTGGGAAAATAAATAAAAGAAACTGGCGTACCTGGAATCGACGAGGAGCGCAGAACTGATGACGAGCTTGCGCGGGGAGCCGAAGATG
The DNA here is from genome assembly GCA_029282285.1 of Mycena rebaudengoi. Classification (NCBI taxonomy): domain Eukaryota; kingdom Fungi; phylum Basidiomycota; class Agaricomycetes; order Agaricales; family Mycenaceae; genus Mycena; species Mycena rebaudengoi. Next base: position 1,773,202 of record JARJCX010000002.1, on the reverse strand, counting down.
AAGCTGGGGGTGCCAAGGACGAACGAGCTGCGGACGACGTTGTTACGCTGCTGCGAACACTGCTCGCTTGAGAAACGGTTGAGCTGGCGCGGTATGATGAGGCCACTGCAAAGAAAAAGGGAAGATAAATCACTGGGAAAAGGAATCAAAGAGATGGCGTACCCGGAATCGACGAGGAGCGCAGGATTGATGACAAGCTTGCGCGGGGAACCGAAGACGAAGATGAACGAGCCATGGACGACATTGCTACGCTGCTGCGGACGCTGCTCGCCTGGGAGACGGTCGAACTGGCGCGAGATGAGGACGCCACTGCAAAAAAAAGGAAGATAAGGCAATGGGAAAAGGAATCAAAGAGATGGCGTACCCGGAATCGACGAGGAGTGCAGGAATGATGACGAACTTACGCGGGGAACCGAAGATGAAGCCGGGGCTCCCGAAGAGGAACGAGCCCCGGACGACGTTGTTGCGCTGCTGCGAACGCTGCTCGCCTGAGACACGGTCGAACTAGCGCGGGATGAGGAAGCCACTACAAAAAAGGGAAGATAAGTCACGGGGAAAAGGAATAAAGGAAACTCGCGTACCGGGAGTCGACGAGGAGCGCAGGACTGATGACGAGCTTACGCGGGGAGCCGAAGATGAAGCGGGCGCGGAGCTAGACATCCGCGAGGCCGACACGGAACTTGCACGAGGCGCAGAGCTGCTAGAAGTTATCGAGGAGCGCGGGACCGACGCTGACGCTGATGCACTAGACATAATCCGGGACGCCGAACTCGAAGGGCGGAGCGACGAAGAGGAGACGGCCGCACTGCTACGAACCGATGAGGCGGAACTAGCGCGCGAGGAAGATGAACGGGGAGCCGAGCTGGTGATCTGGGAAGCGGAGCCGGAGCTTGAGCGGGGTGCCGAACTGCTCGGGCGCGCCGTCGAACTAGAGGCCGCAGAGCTTGCGCGGGATGCCGAGGAGGCACGCGAAGACGCTAAAGAATGTAAATCATAAGTAGGACTCCAAGCAAGGAGCGCAACACTACTCACCGGCAGAACTGCTTGCACGGGAGGCCATCGATGAGGAACGGGCCATCGAGGCTGACGACGCAGAGGAGCGGAGACTGCTGAAATCACGAGATGCTGAGCTGGTAATGCGCGAGGCCGAGCTGCTCGTGCGGGACGCAGACGACGATGACGGCCGGGGAACGCTCATCGACGAGGCGGAGCTGCTGGGACGCACACTAGACACGTTGCTTGGGCGCGAGCTAGACGAAACGCGGACCGAGGAAGCAGAGCTATGGGTGCTGCTGCTTGGACGAATGGAGGATGCCGAGCTGCTGGGGCGCACACTCGAAGAAGCACGGATAGAGCTGCTGCTCGCACGGATGGAGGACGCGGAGCTGCTGGGGCGCACACTCGAAGAAACGCGGACAGAACTGCTGCTCGCACGGATGGAGGACGCCGAACCACTCGGGCGCGCACTAGAAGAAACACGCATGGACGAGGAAACCCGAGATGAGGCTAAAAAAACAGATAAAGTTAAATTCCTTGAAATACAGAAAGAAAGAAAAACGTACCAGCAGAACTGCTGGGACGCACACTAGACACGCTGCTGAGGCGTACACTCGACGAAACAGAGCTCCGTACGCTGCTGCTAGTACGAGTGGAGTACACCGAGCTGCTGGGGCGCACACTGGACACGCTGCTGGGGCGCATGCTAGATGACGCGCGGACGGAGGAAACAGAGCTCCGACCGCTGCTGCTCGCATGGATGGATGATGCAGAGCTGCTGGGGCGCACACTCGAAGAAACGCGAACAGAGCTGCTGCTCGCACGGATGGAGGACGCGGAGCTGCTGGGGCGCACACTCGAAGAAACGCGGACAGAGCTGCTGCTCGCACGGATAGAGGATGCAGAGCTGCTGGGACGCACGCTAGACGAAGGGCGGATCGAGGAGACAGAGCTCAGAACGCTGCTGCTTGCACGAGTGGAGCTGCTGGGGCGCACACTCGAAGAAACGTGGACACTGCTGCTTGCACGGATGGAGGACGCCGAACTACTCGGGCGCGCACTAGAAGAAACGCGCACAGACGAGGAAACCCGGGATGAAGCTAAAAAACAGATGAAGTTAAATTCCTTGAATTACAGAAAGAAAGAAAAACGTACCAGCAGAGCTGCTGGGACGCACACTAGTCACGCTGCTGGGGCGTACACTCGACGAAACAGAGCTTCGTACGCTGCTGCTAGCACGAGTGGAGGACACCGAGCTGCTGGGGCGCACGCTAGACGACGCACGGACGGAGGAAACAGAGCTCCGACCACTGCTGCTCGCACGGATGGAAGACGCGGAGCTGCTGGGGCGCACACTCGAAGAAACACGGACAGAGCTGCTGCTCGCACGGATGGAGGATGCGGAGCTGCTGGGGCGCACACTCGAAGAAACACGGAAAGAGCTGCTGCTCGCACGGGTGGAGGATGCGGAGCTACTGGGGCGCACACTAGATACGCTGCTGGGGCGCACACTAGACGAAGGGCGAACGCTGCTGCTCACACGCGTAGAGGACGCGGAGCTGCTGGGTCGCACACTCGAAGAAACACGGACAGAACTGCTGCTCGCACGGATGGAGGACGCGGAGCTGCTGGGGCGCACACTCGAAGAAACACGGACAGAGCTGCTGCTCGCACGGGTGGAGGATGCGGAGCTACTGGGGCGCACACTAGACGAAGGGCGAACACTGCTGCTCACACGCGTGGAGGACGCGGAGCTGCTGGGCCGCACACTCGAAGAAACGCGGACACTGCTGCTCGCACGAGTGGAAGACGCCGAACTACTCGGGCGCGCACTGGAAGAAACGCGCACGGACGAGGAAACCCGCGATGATGCTGAAAAACAGATGAAATCAGTGTTAAATTCCTTGAAATACAGGAAAAAAGAAAAACGCACCGGCCGAACTGCTGGGGCGCACACTAGACACACTGCTTGGGCGCACACTAGACGAAGGGCGGAGCGAGGACGCAGAGCTCCGCACGCTGCTGCTTGCACGAATAGAGGACGCCGAGCTACTGGGGCGCACGCTAGACGACGCGCGGACGGAGGAAACAGAGCTCCGACTGCTGCTGCTCACACGGGTGGAGGACGTCGAGCCGCTGGGGCGCACACTCGAAGAAACGCGGACAGAGCTGCTGCTTGCACGGATAGAGGATGCAGAGCTGCTGGGACGCACGCTAGACGAAGGGCGGATCGAGGAGACGGAGCTCCGAACACTGCTGCTTGCACGAGTGGAGCTGCTGGGGCGCACACTCGAAGAAACGTGGACACTGCTGCTTGCACGGATGGAGGACGCCGAACTACTCGGGCGCGCACTAGAAGAAACGCGCACAGACGAGGAAACCCGCGATGATGCTGAAAAACAGATGAAATCAGTGTTAAATTCCTTGAAATACAGGAAAAAAGAAAAACACACCGGCCGAACTGCTGGGGCGCACACTAGACACACTGCTTGGACGCACACTAGACGAAGGGTGGAGCGAGGACACAGAGCTCCGCACGCTGCTGCTTGCACGAATAGAGGACGCCGAGCTGCTGGGGCGCGCGCTAGACGACGCGCGGACGGAGGAAGCGGAGCTCCGACTGCTGCTGCTCGCACGGGTGGAGGACGCCGAGCTGCTGGGGCGCGCGCTGGACGAAGGGCGAACGCTGCTGCTCACACGCGTGGAGAATGCGGAGCTGCTGGGGCGCACACTCGAAGAAACGCGGACACTGCTGCTCGCACGAGTGGAAGACGCCGAACCACTCGGGCGCGCACTAGAAGAAACGCGCACAGACGAGGAAACCCGCGATGATGCTGAAAAACAGATGAAATCAGTGCTAAATTCCTTGAAATACAGGAAAAAAGAAAAACACACCGGCCGAGCTGCTAGGGCGCACACTAGACACACTGCTTGGGCGCACACTAGACGAAGGGCGGAGCGAGGAAGCAGAGCTCCGTACGCTGCTGCTAGCACGAGTGGAGGACACCGAGCTGCTGGGGCGCATGCTAGACGACGCGCGGACGGAGGAAACAGAGCTCCGACTGCTGCTGCTCGCACGGGTGGAGGACGCGGAGCTGCTGGGGCGCACACTAGACGAAGGGCGAACGCTGCTGCTCACACGCGTAGAGGACGCGGAGCTGCTGGGTCGCACACTCGAAGAAACACGGACAGAGCTGCTGCTCGCACGGATAGAGGACGCGGAGCTGCTGGGGCGCACACTCGAAGAAACACGGACAGAACTGCTGCTCGCACGGATGGAGGACGCGGAGCTGCTGGGGCGCACACTAGACGAAGGGCGAACGCTGCTGCTCACACGCGTAGAGGACGCGGAGCTGCTGGGTCGCACACTCGAAGAAACACGGACAGAGCTGCTGCTCGCACGGGTGGAGGATGTGGAGCTACTGGGGCGCACACTAGACGAAGGGCGAACGCTGCTGTTCACACGCGTGGAGGACGCGGAGCTGCTGGGTCGCACACTCGAAGAAACGCGGACACTGCTGCTCGCACGAGTGGAAGACGCCGAACTACTCGGGCGCGCACTGGAAGAAAAGCGCACGGACGAGGAAACCCGCGATGATGCTGAAAAACAGATGAAATCAGTGCTAAATTCCTTGAAATACAGGGGGGAAAAAAAACGCACCGGCCGAGCTGCTGGGGCGCACACTAGACACACTGCTTGAGCGCACACTAGACGAAGGGCGGAGCGAGGAAGCAGAGCTCCGCACACTGCTGCTCGCACGAATAGAGGACGCCGAGCTGCTGGGGCGCACGCTAGACGACGCGCGGACGGAGGAAACAGAGCTCCGACTGCTGCTGCTCACACGGATGGAGGATGCAGAGCTGCTGGGACGCGCACTAGACGAAGAGCGAAGCGAGGAGACAGAGCTCCGAACGCTGCTGCTTGCACGGGTGGAGCTGCTGGGGCGCACACTCGACGCGCTGCTGGAAGGGCGGACTGAGGAAACAGAGCTCCAAACGCTGCTGCTCGCACGGGTGGAGCTGCTGGGGCGCACACTCGACGCGCTGCTGGGGCGCACGCTAGAGGAAGGGCGGACTGAGGAAACAGAGCTACGAACGCTGCTGCTTGCACGGGTGGAGCTGCTGGGGCGCACACTCGACGCGCTGCTGGAAGGGCGGACTGAGGAAACAGAGCTCCGAACGCTGCTGCTAGCCCGTGTGGAGCTGCTGGGGCGCACACTTGAAGAAACGCGGATGCTGCTGCTCGCACGGGTGGAAGATGCGGAGCTGCTTGGTTGCACGCTCGAAGAAACGTGGGAAGACGCTGAACTACTCGGGCGCACACTAGAAGAAACGCGCACGGACGAGGAAACCCGGGATGAAACTAAAAAAACAGATAAAGTCAGTGTTAACTCCTTGAAATATAGGAAGGGGAAAAAAACGCACCAGCCGAGCTGCTCGGACGCACACTAGACGCACTGCTGCTACGAACAGTAGACGAAGAGCGGGGCACCGAAACGGAGGATGCAACACTGCTGCTTGCGCGAGAGGTTACAACTGACGAGGAGCTTGCGCGCGTCGACGACGCGGCGCTGGAAGAAGACGAAAAAGTGGCTGTAAAAGTACAAAGACATGTTAGATCTCCGATGGAGAAAAAAAAGGAAATGCATACTAGGCGAGCAGTCGATACCAATGTCGCCATACAAGTTGCCACAGCACTCAGACGGTGTGCCGTTATCACTAGAAATAAAGGTTTGAGTTGTGATGACGAAGGATCAGATGGAATTGTCTACCATTTGCCGCCTGTGGCAGCAGCACAGCCGAAGCCGATCTGCGAACCACAGCTGCTGGGGCTGAGCCCGAGGTTCTTGAGGGTGGCCTTGGAAGAGGCGCTGGAGCTGGAGCGGAGAGAAGAACAACAAAATTTGGCTTTGGCTTCACAGTGGAAGGGTGTTGATGAGGTCCTGGGGCGGATAGCCCCTATGACGATCGTAAGTACATGTGAAAGAAAATAATAGATCAGTAGAATATATACCTGGTACTCGTCGTCTTGGAGGCAATGGTGGGAGACCACGAGCGAGACGCTCGGCGTTGGTGTTGAGCGAAGCTGCTTCGACTGAGAGGGCAGCGAGAGACAAAAGCGTAAAGATGGGAGCAAGCATGGTTGATAGTCGTAGTGTCGTCGAAGTCGTAGAAGTGTTGGTGGATAGTCGTAGTAGTCGTCGAAGTGTTTGTTGGTTGGTGGATCCGGAGATGGTTTTCTGCTGAAGCCAACCCAGCTTTTATACGCCTCCATCCGCGGAAGTTTCACATTCCAAATTTCTTAGACACTACTTCCGCGGGCCGAGGTTCGGCCTAGGCTGTGGACTGTCGGAAGAGAATGTACATCCGCGGTCATTCCCGAAGCGGACCACTACGCCCAAGTCCACAAAGAGATGTTGAATGGTACGAGCATGTCAAAGCGATAAATATTTTCGAAGATTCCAGAGACATTCACTTCAGATTTGGGCGCAAAGATTTGAGAAGCTTTGTCTAATTACGGAGCACCCTTTGATGCAGAGTAGTAATAACCAAGACTTGCGAGACAGCCAATGTGCGGGAGTTCGTGAAATATGCGGAGGTTTGAGGTTGGTAATGGTTGACGAAACTGAGTGGGTCTAGACCCGGCCCGACCGGTCCAGATCGCAAAAGTTCAAAATGCTGAACCAAACAACGCCCCTGTGCGGACGGTATTCGACAAGTATTCGAGGCTCTTACTGTGAGACAGGCCGGTCCAGAGGCTTGGTTGGATGACGAGTAACGTGACTGCGGGAACTTTTATGATTTTCCTGGGTGTGGACTTGTTTCAGTCCCAATCCGAACTTCAGGCCATTCATGTTCGTGTGACGTCTTTTGAAGCACTCTTGGAAGGTAAATTGAATGTGCCTGGGATCTTGGGCCCTAGTTCAGACAAATACTCGGACAGTAGTATTATTGAATAATTCGCGGTGGACGATCATCGTGTATCAGTTGCCTAAATTGCCTTCAAATCTTGAGTCAGAAGAGTCCTTGTATAACACGTCAAATGAAACCATTTGTTCGTAGGGTACACTCTGGCGCGGGCTAAACATGCTGTGGATGAGCTCTCCGAGAGTCCCCACGCATTATATGTACAATCTGGCGCAAGCTAAAATAAGTATGAAGGCGCAAGGCGCAAAGGAAAGCTCACTAAGTTCGTGAAACGCGATATGTTCATGTCCGAGGCGTTATAGACAACGCGCAGAAGATTGAGAAGAGGCATCGCCAACAGAACTGCAGCACAGTCGCTCACTGCCTTCCTGACACAACGTCTGGGAGGATAACGAGGGCGTTGGAGAAGGTGACGGACGACGACTTGTCGTGGCTATATTAAATATGAGTGACCAGTATCCACGATTTCTTAGGCACACATACTATACCCATGCGTGCGTGTCGCCATCCAACGCGGAGGAAGGGGCGGCAGGCCATTAGCCATACGCTGCCCATTTGTTTCCCGAGCCGCCGCGATTACACCCGCGTTCCCAGCGACAAGAAACAACAGCGCGGCGAAAACGTAGTACATGGCAGGACACAAGAGAATAATGCCCCTCCGCCCACCGCGAATTTATTAGCCCTTAGGTTAGCACGGAAGAAGCGGAGATTACGCCCCCGACTAAGTTGCTTTAGTTTCAGGATTGTTCCATTGGCCGGCGGATATGCTTTTGGTGTGATAACGGCGAGCTAAGTGGGTGGGAAGCAGTGAACTGCGAGGCCGAGAGTGCAGATTTCTAATCGAGCTGTCGGAAGCGTACAAGACAGAAACCACAGACGTGGAAAGATAGTTCAAGCTGCAGGTCGTTGTTAGATACTTGCAAGGCAGTTCGTTCACGAAAAAAAAACACTTTGGACGAATAGACTACAAGAAGCGGTCGGGCAAGGCTAAGTGGCAAATTGCTGGTTCCTGTGCGCTGGCTAGAGTTCTCTTAAAATCCTCCTCAAAGCAGGGAAGGCTAGCTGACGCGCCAGAATTCCGCCACGCGGTTCCGAGATAAGTATTGAGCCCATTCTAGCCCATTCAAGATACTCGTGTCGCCAGATAATACCATGTGCAGTTAACGGTCAGAAGGGGGCTCACGTAGAAATTCATCGCCACCGGGAGCCAGGAACACTAAAACCATAATCGATTAGAAGGTGCTGGAAGAGGCTGGAAGCAAGTTGTAGCACAAGGTTTCTGTTTGTTCTAGCTTGGCTACAGCGTCCTTCCTTTGTCCTCAACTTTCACCTTCACCCCTTTGCGCGGCGGAGAATGGTGGGTCGCACTGGTCGTGGTACTCATCGTAGTGGCTGACGAACTCCTAGGCGTCCCTCCACTTTTGCTCCGAGTGTAACAACCTGCTGTACCCAAAGGCAGATCAGCAGCGTCGCGAAATGGTGTATGCCTGCCGCATCTGCACGTACGAGGAGGGCGGGGAAAACATGTGCGTCTATCGCAACGATCTGCTGACGGTCACAAAGTGTGTCTGCATCCCTGCTCCAACCCTCGTGTTTTTCTGAGCTTGTGCGCAGAGAACAGGTCGGTGTAACGACCGACTTAGGCACAGACCCGACCTTGGTAGGTCCTTAATTGATTGTGGCGCCGTTTCATTCATAATAAGTATTCCAGGCACATTCCAATATTCCCTGTCCAAACTGCGGCCATGAGGAGTGCGTCCGTTCAATGATATCCCATTGCCTTTGCTGACTCATTCATTTTCAGTGCGGTGTTGTACCAGGACCAGTCGAAGCGGAAGGAGACACGGATGATTCTGTTCTATGTGTGTGTGAAATGTAATCACAGCTTCACGGACCCGTCATTGGCCTCAGATACGCGAGTGGACATGGGAGGCGAGAGTGGATAGTGTGTCTCCATAATTTTTTTTTTGTATTCCTAGAGTCGAATTTATTTGTGATGTGTTGGACCTGGGCGAATACGTCGAGCAATAGCGACTCCTCGAGTTTGCTCGCATGTGGCTTAGAGAGAGCTTTCGGAGGCTCAGCATGAATTATCACAACACAGCCACCTCCTCACTCAAACCACCATGCTCGTCTCATTTTCTGTTGCAAATCACGGCGCCGAACCAGTGAAAATGGACCGTAGCATGCGGGACGGCTTAACGGCGACAGGAATCCTATCTAGATCTTGCGCTGACTCATACAAAAAAGCTGCCCAGGTTCTGCAGTCGTCTCTCACTGACGCGTCCGAATATCGTCAGTGGTGTCTTCGAAGTTGTTCAGGCACTCATGATTCCACAGGGAATCGACTGATGCAGGCGGTACTCAACGCGACTTGAGAACCAAGATTCCTCACCTCATCCCGGCGCAGAACGGGTTTGTCGACACCGTCATCTTGGGATACACGAAGCACCACGCGCTCGTACTCCGCCCCGACGATGTATGGATGATGATCCTCATTTCAACTATTTCGTGAACGCCAATTCCGAGCTACTCCCTGCCGCGTTCGTCCAGCACCAAGGGAAGCGCGAGCTCGTCGTCGTCGACTACACCCTCGATTTCGGATCCATGTCTCGCCAGATGGCCGGTGTAATCGAGAAGAATGTCGTCGACCCCGCGTTGCGCAAATGGGTGCTCCCCGATTTTTCCACGACCACGGTCAACGACACGACCGTCAGCGCCGTCCTCATGATGGCGACGCTCAAGAAATACTTCACCTACTCTTTCATAGGCGGATGCGGCCTTCCTCGCGTGACCCTGCAAGAAGCCCGACTGGGTGGATATATTGGGCCGGTTGGAGAAATTGAAGGAGTACGGTATCTACACCACCGCCTGGTACCACCTGTAATCTCCCGATTTGTCGCCGCCTTCGACGCGCCTGAAACTCCGGAGAACATCGACTTCTGGCAGAAGGTCGCGCACTACGAGGCTGGGGGCAGTGAACAGGGCCCGAGCTATTACTCTGGCTGGATCACCGCTTTCTATGTTTTCAGCGAAAAGAGGATCTGGATCGGAAATCGGTTGGATACGGTAAGCGATTATCATGCCCCGTAAAAGCTAGTTAACATGTGCGCGGCAGACAGCTTCCTCAGCAACCGCCCCAGAAACCTTGAGTGCAAAACAGTTCTGGGTCACTTACGCGAAGCCTTCTCAGCAACAATTTCCAAAGAGCCCCGCTGAAAAACTCGTCCTGGACGACACGTCGTACCATTTTGTTCGCGAATACGACATGCCACCGGGGTGCGCAGAGGTGGACGTGAAAGTTACGGACCGCCTTGGCCGCCAATCCGACTGCATCATGACAGCCGGGATCATTGGCACCAAAGTCTTCTCTAGCGGGGACAAGACGCTTTCTGCGAGTGGAAAGTACGACTCAGTGCTGCCTGCTTCTGGATGGTGGATGTTTGAGAAGAAACCTGACATGTCAGGCATGACGACTATTGAAGACACTCGTCTCGCCATTCGTATGCGTGTATCAGTAGTCCACATAAGATAGTCCTGTACTTGTGACCGATTGAAGAATAGTAGAGCAACAAAACCTGAAGAGATTTAGGGATTGTTGAACGTTGTCGAGGAGAGAGTTGGAGAGAGCTGGTATTTGGTTCTGGTGTCGTAGGTCAACAATATAATGATGCACCACCTGACACAATCACCAGTACCGCCTCAGCAACTACCTCAGGCTTGCGCTCCTTCAGACCGCGTCCATTTACAGATCTGGGCGGCCCATTCTACCAGTTGTTTAAGTTACTCTCCAATCCGATGATGTCAGAGGTACCTCAGTTTCGCGAAGATCTTGGGCCCTTTCTTACAATTCCAGACCTTGATACACCTCGTCTACATTCATGGTTTCCAAGGTAGATTAATCTAATCTACCTTGAAGCACGGGTTTTTGACCTATGGGGGATAGGTAACGACACAAGCTTCCAGGTTCGTTAAACCACGATGGGAACTCCACCCGCTCAACCATTCTGTCAGTAGACATTCCCGACGGATCTGCAGCAATATCTGGCTGCAAATATCCCCGCCCATTTGAATATCAAGATACAGTCCAGCTTATATCCCACATACAAGAGCAGGAAGCCGATAGGACTGGCAACCCAAAATTTTCTGTCATGGTGAGTCCACGTCTCTCCGCAAGTCTTCGGCCAATTGAGATGGCCAGTGAAGGCTAGCTACGCAACCTCCAGGGAGCCGTAATACTCTTGGGGCCACTCTATGGGTGGTTTACTGGCAGCCGAGGCTTTGACTGACCGCTCAAATCAAGTAGGGAGCCAACGGGCTGCGACGAATAATAGGCATGGTGGCGTTCGACGTGCCGTTCCTTGGTATGCACCCCCACGTCGTGGTCAGCGGCATCGCGTCGCTTTTCCAGACGATGACGCCGATAAGGCAACCGAGGGTGAAATGAATCAGCACTCGGACGTGCAGATCGTCGACGCGAAGGTTACGGATGACTGGGATGCTTTCAAGCAAAATCTGGATGGTACATCGATCTTTCATACGCCGTCGAGTAATACTGACTGCATATAGGGCATCACTCCCTCCACTCTCTCGGTCACGATCCTCTGTCGCAACACCCTACGCCGCCTTCGACGTCCCTGGCGCCCCCTCGCTCCCCGCAGCCGAACCCCTTTGGCCTCCCCGCCTCCCCACTCGTGGACTAAGACCCTTGCCTTTCTCTCCTCCCACTCCAATGACCCCCTAGTGCGCTGGGCCCGCAAACACGCCGACGACCCATTCAGCGCCTGGCAAGCGCTTCATCGTGGAATACTTCCAGTTCGGCTCGTGCATGTTCGACCCCAGCGGCCTCAAAGAGCGCTACGCACGCCTCGTCGCGTGGCCCGGCGGCCTTTGGGTAAACTACTGGACGCAGACGCTCCCGCGGACCGGCGGTAGAGGGGGGGCATACGCAGAAGATAGACGCGAAGGAGCAGGAGGCGGATAACGACGTGGCGCTGCTGCAGACGGGTATCACGAGCATGTCGACCGTGGATTCGTTCACTACCGCTGACACGTCGCCTTATATTTCAGTCATCCCCGCCACACCCTTCGCCGTCACCCCCACCGCTAGACGCGAAGGCGGCCAAGGCGGCGGAGAAGGCGCGCCGCAACATCGAGAAGGCGCGCGAGAAGGAGCAGAAGAAGCTCCGCAAGCAGCGCGAGAAGGAGGAGAAGGCGGAGAAGGCACGCGCGAAGGGCAAACCTGGGCACCACTTTATCGTGCTCCCCACGGGGATGGGGCAAGTCCTGGGCGGAGGCGACAAATGGGAGAAGGTCGTGATCGGTGGGGTGGAAGACGAGGTGGCCGCACATTGCGGGCTGTTTATACGTGGCCAAAACTTGGACTACGAGGGGCTTGTCGAGCGCGTCGCGACGCGGGTTTTCGGGTGGTGCGAAACGGTGAACGTCGGGCGCTAGACTTGTCCGCCTTCACCGCGCCTCCATTACTGCGATTCCCGTCGTTCATGGATCTCAACCTGTGCGAAGAGCTCGCGCATCCAATGCATCCGTGCTTTGTGCCATCGCCTCCACGTGATACTAATCGCCCCAATTTTAGATATACCCCTCTGCTGCTAATGTATTGTATCCATCTACTCCTTCGATGCATGCTTATATGTTCATTTTTGCCAACGACACTCCACGACAATGATTCACAACGAGTCACCTTGACCTCGCTTGAATATCGCCATAAACTTGTTCAGAGGAATCTATAAATATCCGCCGACGGTCGCCGACGGTGCCGCAGTAAAAATACTTTTGACGTTGGGCCGCTGGTGGCGATCACTATTACGTTCTTGTACTTACTTATTCATAGCCCGCCGCAGTTAGAAACGGTGCTACTTAAAGGCCGCTCATTGCAAAATGAGTGCAACACACACCCTCATAGAAGACCATGGCTTCCAACTCCATTGACTACGCCGCCGCCTCTGGATTTCACTCGCTTGCAGCGGCAGTCATCTTTGCAATTCTATACTTCCCCTTCTTCCTGTGGTTCATCCGCCAGTCGTTGAAAAATACCACATACGTCTATATCGTCTTGACACTTTTTTGTGCTAGTAAGTTTAAAGACTCGCTTCTGTCGGGCCAGCGCACTTATTATTTCGACAGTGCGAATTGTTGCATTTATTCTACGGGCCATCCTCCTAGACACTGCGCAGGGCTCAAACCTAGGCCTTTTCATTGCGGACCAAATCCTTTTCGGCGTCGGCTTCTTTGCGCTCCTATATTCCGCTTACACGCTTGTTCTTGACCGGTTAGTCTACAGCTCCCACGCGTGATTATTCCCGATTTCATACTCATTGAATCATTAGAGACATTATTGCCGGAGGCAAGCCCGTGGGGCCGTTCTCATTCAAGCTCATGCAGAACCCTCACCTGTTCCGACTGGCCCTGATGGTTGGCGTGGTCGTGGGCATTGTGGGCACCATCGACCTCACCAGCTCCGACGCAGACAGCAGGTCCAGCGGACAGACCCTCCGCAAAGCCTCCATCATCATCTTCCTCGTCCTCACCGTCCTCCAAGCCGTGCAAGCTGCCGTGTTTTTCCCGGAACAGAGCTATTGTACGTCGTCCAAATTGCACGCACGGAATTCCGATTGATCATGTCTCATTTTTCAGCCAAGGACAATCGCCGTCAGTTCGGAGACCGCCACGGGAGATATCTCCTCCTCATCATCTCTCTTCTACTCCTCGTGCGCGAAGTATTTACGACTGCGAACATCAACGACACGACGAAGCAGAATGACGAGCGGTTGTGGTACCCACTTGTTGTGTTGCCCGAATATCTTGCGGTTGTTTGCTACGCGATCTCGGGGCTCGTTCCGACGCGGGCGGCTCTTAAAGAGGCGCAGCGTTAAAGGGTTCATGGCTGCAATGTGGTAGTTGCATACTGGTGCTTAATTTAATTAGAGAATATGAGAGTATATGAACGGTTGTTTTGTCGTCTTAACTTAGCCACCTTCCAAAAATAATTGGGTCGACTATCTGCGAGTTCCCTATTTGTTTACTATCTGCGTTGTGTTTCAAATCAGGCGAACAATTTAGCCCCAGTCGAAACCAGCGATGCTCCGGTCTGCTGGGATCGGTTGGGAACGGCTGGCATCTAACAACGCGTCATAAATGAGCAAAAGGAGTACTAAAATCTTCATTTATGTAAGCGAGATTCTCCTAAACAAAATGAAAACGAAAGCCAGAAATTTGCAGCAACTCTCAGCATATTTCAGTATCTTTTTGACCATTTTTGTAGCGGAATGGGATGCCAGCAGATGCCAGCACTTTTTTGTCCCGTGACTCGTTCCCGACCGATCCCAGCAGACCGGAGCATCACCGATTTTTGCTGGGATTTATCCTTTATACTTCTGCAGTATTTGGATAGAGGGCCCGGGATGTCTTTGAGGTACAGGTTTTAATCAAGTAAGTATCCGCGGCCAAAGCGATAAAAATTGATGCCGCCTTATCCGGCACGCAGCGGTCACACGGGCCTGCCGAACACGGGGATCAAACAAAAAAGACCATTTTGGAAATTCTGTCCCTCTCTGTGCGCCAACGACGGTTCGCTCGGCGCAGTTTCCGCCGCTCCTCCTCTAACGGCTCACTGCAAGGCCTTCTTCAATGACCCTACTAAAACTTCTGAATCCCCTCTCCCCCGCCCGCCGCTTTGAAGGATGGAGCATTTAGACTCGGATATGGTACCTCTTAATGCTTCCCCACCGCTACTCGAAATCCTCAAGCAGCGTGGTTGAGAAGCCCAGTCTGCGGCTGGAACTCCGATGTAACTCGGGATTACCTGGGTCACCAATTACAGGGCCCCGAGCACAGCGCAAACTCAGGTCAGGGCCCGGGTACGGAACTGACCTGCATACATTGTAAAAAAGCTCAAACTTGTTGCCAGTGGGGCGGCACGCGTTGACTCTGGATGGATCCCTCACCCGACGGCGTTCAGGCCGGTTCAAGGCCGCTGGAGCAAACCGGGGCCGCTTACTACTCGGACTGAGATTTACCTTGGAGCCCTCATACCTCCGGTCGTCGTGTCACAGGCATCCAAACATTTACCGTTGACGTGGAGTACATATATCAGGCTCTCGACCACAAATGCCTCTCTAGACATGAAATTATGACTTCCATCAACTACGCTTTTGAATTTGGTTTCGATTCCGTGGCAGCCGTCGTTCTAGCGGCCCTCTACCTCCTCCTTCTGATCTGGTTTATCAGACAATTAATTAAAAGGACGTCATATGTCTACATTGCTCTCGTCCTCTTTTGCACTAGTGAGTTCCGTGTCTTTGTTTTCGAGAACTAAAAAATAATACATTGCGCAGTGCGGATCGCTGCCTACATCATGCGGGCCATGCTGGCGGGCTCGATAGCGCAGGGGTCGAACCTCGGCCTCTTCATAACGGACCAGATACTATTTGGCATCGGCTTCTTCGCACTTCTCTACTCTGCATTTAACCTCGTTCTCGACCGGTTCGTCGTTATTTCCCTCTTAGTCCACTGCTATGTTCATCCTTTCACTCAGGGACCTCATAGCAGGCGGTAAACCCGTGCAGCTATTCTCGGTCAACGTCCTACGCAACCGACATCTGTTTCGATTGGCCTTGATGGCTGCTGTTGCATTGGGCATCATAGGAACCATACGCTCGACCAGCTCCGACGCGAAAATGGTCTCTAACGGCCAAACCTTGCACAAAATCAGCACTATCATATTCCTCGCTCTCACCATCCTCCAAGGACTACAGACAGCCATATTTTTCACTGATGACCGATACCGTCAGTTTCATCGCCCATTATTCAAAATCCGTCCTAATTCCTCGTATTTGTAGCCAAATACCTTGAACGCCGATTAGGAGACCGCTACGGAAGTTATCTCCTTTTCCTCATCTCTACTTTCCTTCTTGTGCGGGAGATATTCTTGGCTGCGACGATGAATAGCCCTGACACGCAGAATGCGGAATACCTATGGTACCCGCTCGTGGCACTGCCCGAACTTCTCGCAGTCATTTGCTACGGCTTTCCGGGGCTGGTGCCAACGAGGTCCGCGATTAAAACGCGAGAAAGCTTTTTTCCACGGGGCCTGATCAGTAATCGCACCGCCATTCAAGCTTAAATGTAATTAATATTTGCGTCGGGCTATAAAATGAGCTGGACTCTAAGCCGTCGCATTGTTTCAAATAGAATCCAATGTGAATGTATGTTAGAATCGATTTGGCTGCATTTTTCAACGACAAGATATGAACGGTTTAAAGAAATAGGCATCGCGTGATAGTAGGTATGAAAACGGCAGAAGAAACAGAACATTTAGACGGGTGTTTTCGTTTCAAACATCCACCATCCAGCAACAGGACGTACGGTGTCGTCGGTTCCGGTAGAGGAAAGGTTGGTATCCTCGCTAGAAGTCACTCTCGTACCGACCAACCCAGCCGTCATCACACACGTCTTGTCACCGCCGGGGCCACCGACGACTTTGACGTCGACTTCGGCGCAGCCTGGGGGCATGTCACTGCCGTTCACTCGATGGAATGGTGTATCGTCGAGGACAAGCCTTTCAACTGGAGCAGGCGGACCCCATCGTGAGCTAAAGGGTTGTTGCACAGGAGCTGCGGGTTTCTCGTACAGCGCCCAGAACCTCTGGGCGCCCAAGGACTCTGGCGCTTCCATGGATGCAACCTCCTGAAATGTGCATGTTGAGCAGCAGGATGGAGGAGCACATCGACCCAACTCACCGTGTTCAATGGGGTCCCAATCCATTTTCCCTTCTTGTCAAATACGTAGAAGGCAGTGATCCACCCGGAGTAAAAGCTCGGGCCCCCACTGCCCCCTGACTGGTGCTTGGCGACCCTTTGCCAAAAATCGACATTCTCTGGGTTTTGAGGGAAATCGAAGGCGGATACGAATCTGGAGATGACAGGGCGCAGTAGATGGTACCAAGCGATGGTCTCGATTCCATATTCCTTGAGCTTCTCCAAACGCTGCAAGATATTCACCCAGTCCGATCGTTCTCCTTCAAGGGTGACGCGCGGAATGCCACAGCCAAACATCATGGTATAAGTGAAGTATTCCTTGAGCGTGGCCATCATCAGGATCGCGCTGACGGTCGTATCATTGACAGTGGTCGTGGAGAAATTGGGGAGCACCCATTCGCGCAACGCGGGGTCCACCACATTTTCTCAATTAGATCGGTCATTTGGCGGGCCATGGCGCCGAAATCGGGAGGACCGAGTGTAGCGACGATGAGCTCTTCCTTATCGTCGTGGGCCACAAAACTGGCTCGGAGAAGGTCCGCATTGGCATTGACAAAGAAATTGAATTGAAGGAGGATCATCATCCACACATCGTCGGGACGCAGTACCAGAGCGTGATGCTGAGTGTACGCCATAATCACCGTGTCAACAAATCCGTTCTGCCCAGGAATGAGCATCGAGGTCGAGGTTTCCTTCCTAACAAGTTGTCAGCAAATTTAGTGTGCCCGGTTCACTGCTGTACATACGAGTCCCCATTAAACGATGACTGCATTATTTTTGCAGCTTTACTGAACTGGTCTGCGCATGCTGAGGACAGGATCTCCTGCTCGGTGAGGCCATCACGGAACTGTGGCGACCAGAGAGCTACTGGTTTCGCAGAGTGGTTTGCGACCGAGAATGATACAGGCATGAGGAAATCTCAGCGTTTCAGCTCGCTTCAAAGTGTGCAGAGGTGGTATAGCACTTGTGAACGTGCTATAGAGGCCTACGCGCCTACGTTTGGTTAAAGTCAAAGCTGTGCATACCAACTCCATCAAGATATAGCCCCTGTCTTTCCCGTACGCCTAAATTTCAACACCGACTCGGAAGGAACGGAGAAACTTCCTTCGCAGGATTCAAAATGAAATTATAAGTAGGCCGCACGATTTCCCTGAATTGTCTGTCCACGGTTGGCTTTGAATCCGAAATATATAAATACCATGACGGCCAACAAGCTTCCGGCTAATTCTCTCACCGCAACCACCACTATCCAATACGACGACGACCCAATAATTCCTTACCCGTACTTCTATAAGTCTCCTTGTCATCATGACCCGCACTGCACGCTCCACGTCCTTCCGCTCCGTCATGAAGGACCGTTCTGAGAGCAAGAATGGGCTCGACAACTCAATTCGTAAGAATGGTGGCGGAGCGCATAACTGGGGCAGTCTTGAGAACGAGGCGAGTTGTATTTCCCTCGCTAAGCCTCGTTCGTCGGTAACAGACATGGTGTCGATAGCGCGACTTGGAGCTGTCCGGTTATGAAGACGGCCAACAGGAACTCGACGAGGATTCCTCGACGAGACTGGAGGATGACGACGACAGTCGCAGTGGACATTCCGAACGTACTCTACTCTATTAAGTTTAGTGGATGGCACCCTGACTTGACGTCCTTTAGCCTCCAAGGTCAGCTCCCCAGTCTTGGAGCGCTCTGATGAAGATATTGCGCTTGCCAAGAAGATGAGAACCAATGCCTTCAAGCACGAAGGTTTGCCGTCCCCCAGCTCTAGAGAGAATATTACCAATTCCATTCAGGTGTCGACCTCGTCGCCATTGCCCGCACCTCCGCCGCCATCTCTGCCTCTCCTCCTCGCGCTACTGTAGCCTCCGATATTCGAGTGCGTCTTCCTTCATTCGCTCGTCCAAGAGGTTTCTGATTACTCTCATAGGCCGCTTCCATTGCCAGCTCTGTTTAAGTTGTTCAGCGTGCTCAAGTCCTCTGTAACTATGCCCCACAACACTTGTACAAAAAAATACAATTGTAATATTATCTTGTCCTTCTTAGTATGGTCGTGTGATATCGTTAGTTCGCCGTACACGTCGTGGCGTTTGCATCAGCTGTCGAAGCCTATAAGAGCCTATAGGATGTCTTGCTTCTTCTTGAGTTATTTTCGCTTGAGTCGGGGTAATCAATTACAGGGAAGACCACCTGATCCAGGGTAGGTCGTATGACCAGTGATAAACTAACCGTAACCTGCGGTTCCGCCTCTGGGAATATATAAATTTAGAGAAACCACTTTCCAGGTCGGGATCTCGTTTCATTTTGCTCAAAACTCGATATCTGTGCAAGCGATTGAGTTAGCAATGAAAGCAACTTGAACTCTGGCAGAAGAAACGTACATAGTTAATCAAAGTAAGCTGAGGAAGACGGCGGAGAAAAATGGCGGA
This sequence comes from Mycena rebaudengoi, assembly GCA_029282285.1. NCBI lineage: Eukaryota > Fungi > Basidiomycota > Agaricomycetes > Agaricales > Mycenaceae > Mycena > Mycena rebaudengoi. The sequence goes on along the minus strand of JARJCX010000002.1, from coordinate 1,754,072 downwards.
GAATATCAGGGACTCCTCGCCGCTTTATGCCGCAAAAGATAAGTAGCGACAGAATGAATGGCATGCCCTTCGGGCCCGGTCTCGACTCTCAAGCTCACTATCCCTATCATTCCTCTGAAAAATCTTGCTAAATTTCGGTATGTCTTGGCGTGCCAGAGTCGTATCGGGCAGACTTTAGTCTGCAGCCCGAAGACAGTCCAAGATTTCGGCAATAAAAAATAACAATTAGTCCCGTGCACACAGACTTACTGGACCACCATACAAACTTACGTGTGCCCGGGATTCAATTTGGCGGCAACATTTCCCAGAAGATCTTCTGGTGAGACAGTTGCCTCGCGGCCACCTGAGTGGAGGCCATATTTATCACGAAAGCTTCCATGCAAGTCGGACGAATGGGTGCTTCTAACTGGTATTCATCGCGAGGCGTATATGTGAATGTCATTTTCCGCGACATGGAACATGCATGTTTGATGTGCAGAACGATCAGAACAGTACTTCGGAGAACTGGTGCCTGTTCTGGCCTCTTTCAGTACCTGGACCAACCTATTCAGCCGATACAATTATAGGCAATCTTCGAACTCAAGCTCTGTAACTCCAAAAATTGTAAATGGGTCGTCTGCGGTGAGGTGGAAAGAATTTGAGCATTTGGCTTGGCTTCTCCAGCGTTGAGTCGGAACGAGTCGATTGCTACCAGAAACGAGATGTAACCTTAGAAGTCTGCTGCAGAGCAAGTGTAGAGCGCATAAAGATGACTTGAGGCAGCGGTGTTGTTCAAGACTAGAGCGAGAAAACGTTTAAGCCTCTGGGAAGTAGCCAATGTTGTGGGAGAAAACAAAAAGTTGTTGTTGCCGGTTCGGCAACTTTTTAAATCCCGGCAGAATCTCCGCTTGAAGTTGGAGCACCAGGGATGTATGGCCACCGACAATGTTCAGTTCATCTTCTGTGCACGTTCTACAACTCTATCGGTTCAGCAACAGGCCATACTGCGACTACCCGGATGGCCCTGGGGGATGTGGGGGCATCTCCGACTCGGCATTCCAGGCTTAGGCCAATTCTGGCTGGCGGGCTCTGCAGCGATGGTCTGTGGCCAAATCCACCACTGCGCCTTCAAAACTGTCTTTCTCAGCGTGTTACCATCCGTCGATCGTTCTATGGCTGAGGCCAGTTGAACCTTTGCGTTCGCCTCCTGCAAAACGGACATATACCTCAATCCGCTGGAGCAAGAAGGCCAAACTCTAACTTTGATCGCCGGATCTTATGAAAAGAGGCTACAAGACGCCATTTGATTTGCCACGAGTTCAGCGCATGCTCTCATATAAGCAGCTACGAAGGTTTTTCAACGGCAAAAAATCCATTATGCCAATGAGCGTTTCCTCCCAATTCTCTAGCCGTTCTTCGTCGCCATTGTCGCCGTTGAGCACACAGTCTGTTGCTGCCACTCCTGGACCAGGCTGGTCACCGCGGCCAGGCATGTCCATCCCAGGTTCCACCGTTGGGAGCCCTACATGGTCACCCGCGCCAGGTAGCCTACTCCTGGGCGAGACGCCGCCGGACTCTCCAAGATTATCTATCGACCCCCAGGATGGAGCGACCTCTCAATATCCAGAGACTGCGGAATCCGTATCCGTCAATCCTCGTTATTATTTCGATGACCAACTCTCTGTTTTTCAAGTAGGCAGCCCCGGATATTCCCAATATTAACGCGGCCTAATTCCATGCTGCAGGTTGGGGGAACAAAATTCAAAGTGCACCGTCATTTTTTGACCCGAGACTCGGTGTATTTCCAGGAGCTGTTCGCTGGTCCGCTTGGGGACTTTGGTGCTCGTGACAATGAGGCCATCCCGCTAGAAGGTGTGACTAGCGCAGAATTCGAATGTCTACTCGATTTCTTTTATAACGGGTGCGTTCCTTCGGTGTACACTCTTCACGTGACTAAAGGCTCGTATATTCTAGAATGTATCGTCGACCAAACGTATCTCTTGACGAGTGGATCACCCTTCTAGCGGTCGCTACGCGCCTTGGTTTCGAACTGGTTCGTGCCCATGCGATTCTGGCCATAGACGAAAACCCGACGCCTCTGGATCCTATCGAAAAACTCGTGCTCGCGACTGAGCACAAGATTCCTCAATGGTTAGCCCCCGCATATGTCGCGTTGTGTCAGCGCTCCAACCCACTCGAATTTTTCGAGGCCGAAAGGATCGGCTTGGCAAAGACTGTAAAAATTGCTCGTGCCAGAGAAGCCTTCAGGGATGCGGATGCTCGATCGCGGCCAGCCAGTCCAGTCTACTGGTGCCGCGCACCGGCGCTGACTCCCAGTCCCTCACAAAATCAAATGATTGACTACGCCGCAACTCGTGCCGCGCGTGTTGTAGACGAGGTTTTCTTTTCTTGAGGAATCTCCGACCCTACTTGTAATTATCGTGGATAGATCTCTTGTGCTGGAACTTTGCTCGAACTATTTGATTTTCTATTCTTGGCTTCGTCTGAAGTCCACTCAACACGTGTAAACGGCCCTCTTGTTTCCTCCCACATTGCTCTTCAGTCCGCCATACTGCAAACATGAGCTCCCCGTCTTCTCCAAGCCTCCCCCTGATGGATCTCGAAGTCCCGCAGCCATCGTCCCATCAGTCAACTGAGCCTCGGAGAAATTCGAAGTATTATATCGACGATCCTATGTCAATATTTTTGGTAAGAACATCTCAAAGCCACTTGATTTTCTGGCCTCACGACCTGCGGATACAGGTTGAAAACCAGTTCTTCAAGGTCCATCGATACTTCCTCGTTCAAGAGTCAGACGTATTCAAGTGGATGTTCGCTTGCCCGGCTGGCTCGAGTGATCCAGACGGATTTTCTGACGCGCGGGCAATCCCCCTACCCGGAGTGACTTGCGCTGAGATGGAAGCCCTCCAGAATTTCTTCCTCCACGAGTGCGTCTTCGCGTTTCTGCTCGCTTGGCGGTATGTAGTGAACATCTGAGAGTATAGGATATTCCAACGCCACCAAGCTTCAATGCGAGACTGGATAAATCTGCTTTCGATAGCCTCCCGTTATGACTTCCAGCGAATCCGGGACTGCGCTATCTCCGCCATTGATCATCGTCGATGGCCACGATGGAATGAGGGGATAGATCCAATCGAGCGAATCGTACTCGCAGAAAAACATGACATCCCCGAATGGCTACCTATCGCTTACGCAGATCTTTGCCAGCGACCTAATCCTCTTGAAGAATGGGAAGGAGAGAAGTTAGGCTATAGAAAATTGACGCTACTTGCACGCGCCAGGGAGGCAGTTAGGAATCCTGAACATACTCCCGAGGGCCCTTCAATGGCTACTCCAGTACAGACTGCGTTTCCAATCTTTACGCCAGAGCCTGATTTGGATGTTCCGCCGGACGACTTCTACAGACCGTACTCACACTCTAGGGTGAATGCCATCGTCAAAGAAGTATTTTCCTAGTTGCGTGGCTTGTCAGGTTGTCAGGTACGGGTGTGTATCCAATCTTCCTAAAAAAGCTAAGTATTATCGTAGGAGACATTGAATTTCGAACCCGTTGATATTTGCAGTCCAAAACTTTTTTTGTGTTTTAGTTCGCAAGTTGTTTCGTTCAGCACAGTTTGAACAAATATCATGTGATTTGTTAAGGGGTCAGGTTGATTTATATTCGAGATTCAAAGCAGCAGTGGACATGCCATTCGGGGAAACCGTACGGTGTTTTTTTTTTAGTTTTTATTTGTATTTTCTTTTGAACCTCGAACTGGTCGGTACCGGTCAGTGTTAAATTCAGGGAAGGATAGGGGCTGAGCATAGCTTTTATTTTGACTCAAAACGAAACCGAAACCCTCTCCTAACTTGCCTTTCCTCGTCATGCCTGTATCATTCTCGGTCGCAAACCACCCTGCAAACCCAGTAGATCTCTATTCGCCAGAGCTGCGTGATGGCCTCACCGAGGAGGAGATCTTGTTTGAACGTGGTCCCGTTCAGGCATGCTCCAAAAATAATGCAACCATCGTTCAATGGGGACTCGTATGTGCAGTAGTGAGCCGACGATGGAAACTGCTGACCACCTGTTAGGAAGGAAACCTCGATCGCGATGCTCATTCCTGGGCAGAACGGATTTGTTGACACGGTGATCATGGCTTACACCAAACACCACGCTCTCGTACTTCGTCCCGACGATGTGTGGATGATGATCCTCCTTCAATTTAATTTCTTCGTCAACGCCAATTCCGAGCCTCTCCGTGCCGCTTTCGTCCAGCGCCAGGGGAAGCGGAAGCTCCTTGTCAAACTGTCGGTTGGTCCTCCCGATTTCGGCGCCATGGCCCGCCAAAAGACCAATCTCATCGAGGAAAATGTGGTGGACCCCGCGTTGCGCGAATGGGTGCTCCCCATTTTTTCCACAACCACTGCGAACGACACGACCGTCAGTGCGATCCTGACGATGGCCACGCTCAAGCAATACTTCTCATTCAACTGTAGGACCGGGTGCGGTCTTCCGCGCGTCACCCTCGAAGGAGAACGATCGGACTGGGTGAATATCTTGCACCGTTTGGAGAAGCTCAAGGAGTATAGAATTGAGACCATCGCTTGGTTCCATCTCCTGCACCCTGTGGTCTCCAGATTCGTAGCCGCTTTCGATTTCCCTGAAAGCCCAGACAATGTCGATTTTTGGCAAAGGGTCGCAAAACACGAGCCGGGAGGTAATGGAAGCCCAAGCTTCTACTCTGGTTGGATCACTGCCTTCTGTGTGTTAAACGAGAAGGGGGAATGGATCGGGAATCCGCTCAAAATGGTGAGATTTGATTAACGTGCTCTTACTTTCCACTTCTCAACATACATATTTCAGGAGGTAGCATCGGAGGAAGCGCCGGAATCCTTGGGTTCTGGGCGCTGTACGGGAAATACAACGATTCAAAGCTTGTCCTCGATGGTACACCATTCCATCGAGTAGACAGCAAAGGCATTCCGCCCGGCTGTGCCGAGGTCGATGTCAAGGTCTATGACAAAATGTGTGTTCTGACGGCTGGGGTGGTCGGTACGAGAGTGACTTCTAGCGAGGATACCAGCCTTTCTTTCACTGGAAAAGATGACACCGCACGTCCTGTTGCTGGATGGTGGATGTGTGAAAAGAACACAGCCGCCTAATGTTTCGTTTACTCCCTCGTTTTCGTACAGTGTTATTATCAATGATATTGCGATGCCCATGTTCAAACAATATCGAAGAGCTTTGAGACAGTCATTGAATTATATTTTGGACAGTCAATCCAACCATTTTCTCGACACTGTTTGAGATCATTTCTAAAGATAGACCAACAACAAGTGCGAATTCGGACGATATCATCACAAGACAAAACAATCAGCTTCTCTCCAAAAAACTACCATACTCTTTTGAAGTCTTCCCCGCCTACTTTCTTACCCTCACTTCCCCTACTCTTATACTGCGCTGGTCGACTGGCGGCGGCCTTGCTTCTGCCTTCTGATGTCTCGAGGCTTGACCTACCTACAATTTGTGGGTGTCCATTCCACCGATGTGAATCTGACTGACTAGCGCATTCAGTGTACTCCAGAATATTCGTTCATTGGTCTCTGTCGTCGCTTTCCCGTCGTCTTCAGTCGGACCAGTTGTTCATTTCAGCTTCAATGCCACTTGCGCCCCGGACGACCTTGGAGAGGACAACTAACCCTCCCTCGATAGACCCGGCATCCTCTGTCAGAAGGTCTCGTGGTCATTTTCTCTTTCTTCAACTGTCGTGCTCTTCAACTTCACGACTGCCAACGTTTCAGACTCCCTCCGCTTGAGCCTCGGATGACGGCTGAGGATGAATAAATCTTGGGTCCGGGGGCTCACTCTTTTTAAATTGGTTGTCGTGTTCTGCACACTCCTGACTTTCGGCTCTTCAAACCACCCCGATGATGGCTGGAGGATGGATAAATCTTGGGTCCGGGTACCGACGACCACTCATAGTTGTTTCTGGGCAACTTGCCTCTCCCCGATACCTCCGGCATTTGCTCGCGGAACTTCCCTTTGTCCTTTGTTTCCTAGCCTCCCGTTCAGGGAAATCCTGCAACGCCTGCGGAGTCTCTGCGCCTCCATGGCGGCCAGTCCTCTCACGAGTCCGAGCAAAGAATAAAGAATCTAATATTAAAGATGAAGCATTCTTACCACTGTTCAGTGACTGGGAATGGAACCCGACTAAATCACCTATTAAAGCAATAATTTCCACCTACTATCCCAGATGGCAATCGAGAAGGATAAGGGTTAAGCGCTAAGCGCTTATGTATGAAGTAGTTCAATTTTCAAGCTGTTCCCGGCAATTGCCGTTGATGCCATCACACATAGAAAATTGCCGATCGTCTCATCACTTCTTTCTCTTCAACTCCCAAGACGAAGCGGGGTGTCTCAGGCGCTTCGCATGGCCTTTCAAGATCGAATTCCCAATGAGCTATGGCTCGAAATATTGGAAGAATATTCCCGAGTACGACAAATCCACTTTCCAACAATTCTCTTTGACTTGCCGCAACTTCTGCCGCATATCTCGCCCATTCGTCTTTGCCGAACTCAGCTTCACCGTATATCGTCTCGGTGGAAATGGAGCGGTGCTTCTTCCATGCCGCAGTAAAGTCGGCCTTCTCTTGGAGCGTATCAATTTCTTGTCTTCCACAAATATAGCACCTTTTGTTCGGTTTTGTGACATCGGTGCGGTGCGGTTGTGGCAGAGCGGGACGAAGTGGTCCTTTTCCACCGATTCGTCATACATCTTATTAGATGCTCTGTTCGAGCGCCTCGTGTGTTTCACCGGCCTCCAGCGACTCAACGCCCATCAGATTCATTTCACGCAGGCAAGGCTAGATGTCTTATGCCGCTTGCCGCTGTCCGAGCTTGCCATCATTTGGTGTACCGTTGCTCCCGGAGAACGTATCGTGCCATCTCCGCAGGCCTTACGTGTATCGCGCTTCCGGCTCGTCCACGACAATAGGTTGGAAGGTGATAATGACCACTGCCACTTCTCCATCCAGATCACCTCCACACACTCAGCACCAGATTCAATCTTCGCTTTATGGGCCAAACAGTATACTCCATCCCGACTTTCCCAAAAGTGCATACATTGACAGCCGTCATGAATCTTCCCTACACCGTCCCAAAACTTGAATATCCTATCCAAATTTCCCGCTGTCCGCATCCTCAAATCGGACGGAAAAGGCCTCTTAACCACTGCTCAGACACGCTCGGAAGTATCCGTTTTCCCCGTTCTCGAAGAGTATTCCGGCCCCTACCAGCCTCTCCCATTATTCCTGCTTGTCAGCCTCACACACCTCACCACACAATGCTGTGCTCCCCAGGAGCCTGATAAGGCACATTCAGAACATCCCGGGCTCTCATTGTAACATCACTTCATTCCACGCACAATTCAATTTCAAATTCGACACCAAAGCCTTCCACTCAATAATCGAGCTCTTTCCTCAGCTCATAGAACTCCTCATCCACATCGTTTTTGAAAATTCTGACAATATGTTTAAACGCGAAATATCTGACCCCGCTGAGCTGGAAGACGGCGAGGTTGTGTACGGCCGCTATGGTGATACTGTCAGGGCTGGTTTCAAGGTACAGTTGTCCTTGCAGCGTTGTGTCCGATTCATTTACCCTGGTATAGCCATCGACATTCTTCCTAAAGCTTGCCGACGCCCCCATTCTTCCGCCCAGCCTTGAGCAGCTCGTAATATCTTGGACACAGTACGGTCGAGAGCCATACAACAAATTCAACGCCTACAAACTTCCTCACTTCGCACAACTGCGCGAGGCGCTCGTGGCGAGGTGCCCAGGCATGAAGTGGCTCTGGCTCGATGGTTACTACTTTGCGCTCCTGTGGCGCCTCATGCCTGATGGCACAGTGGACGAATTCACCGCAAAGGATCAGAGTACGTGCTCTGTGTTCGACCGAGAACTCGCATTGATACCGAGATTGCAACACAGTGAGCTGTGCGGGCATAAGCCAGAAATGCAACATGTTCAGGAACTGGGAGCCAAAGTGGTAGTCGGGCTAATTATCTGAAGCCAACTTAGAAGACGCTCGCGTTTCGCCCCATTATATGACGATAATCTTGACCAGAACAAGCTGAATAACGTAGGCTGACGCAGGATCCTTCTCCGTATATCGTTTTCTTGGCGCATATACATCATTCTGTATTGTTCGTATTTAAACGGCGGCTACTTTCTAGACATGATATTACTCATCTGCAAGATTTAGATTTTCGCCATCAATTCGAGTCAGCTGCGCTCAGGAAAAGGCAGAGGAGGGATGGAGTAAGCGGAAGTGTACTACCCAATTTGTAGAGGGGCCCGAGCATATTAGAGACCACTGGAAGATCAAAAAGGGCATTTTGATCGTCTTGTCCCCGCCAAAAAGTGTGATGCCTTTCAGCAACCCTCATACACCTTGAATCCGGGCCCAAATATTAAGCCACTTCGGATTTAACATAGTGATATGTCCTAAATACTACTTGAGAAAGCCGACGGCACATATGTATCCAATGAGTTCAGGAATGAATCATCAAAAATGTCTTGCAGATCAATAGTAAACTAGATTTCCTGTTCAACGCAGACGACAGGGCACACATCTCCCAAATAAGATAGCTATAGTCATTAAGTGCAAAGATTGTACATTAATCGCAACTGTATGACGCAAGCACTTTAAGGCGCCGCGGGTTGGAGTTTGAGTCTGACACGACGACCAGATCCGCAGCGTCAGCGCCATGCTCAGCAACGCCTGGCCACTGGCAGGTTGCTGCAAAATCCCAGCCCACGTATTCGAGGCGACTCCGGGGTTTGCTGCAGTTCTGAGTTCCGGATTTGATATCTGTGTATTTGGACTTGGTAAGACGAAGACTTGTCAGCTACATCATTTCTGCTAGATAAAGTTTTCTTCGGAGCAAACCGGCTTGTTTGTTCGCACCGGCATGTATCGGCATGTTCGGCACCGCGCGGCTTCATCAGAACAAGAACCTGCTGGTATAAGTACCGTCGCTGGGCCAACGTCCGTATATCCAGAGTCGTTGTTGTTGCGGTGAGAAAAACAAGGACAAATGCGATCGCGTTTTGCTTTGGACCATCGCTCATGCTCCCCCCTGAGCTGGTTGAGCTCATTATCTACCACGGCTGGGGCTGTCTTTCAACCAGCAGTCACCGACATGCATACTCGATGGCGAACTGGATGCTCGTGAACCGTGACTGGCTGAATATCGTTCTCTCTGTCGTCTTCCGCGACCTCTGGATCACCTCCCACGCCCATATCGAATACATTGTCGACATCTGCCTCTCTAATACATCCTTCGTATGTGAACTCGCTGGGATCACGGACGTTCGTCGACACCTCCACGAAACCTGTCGATCCCTCACCATATCTGTGTATCACAACTACGAGGGGCAGTACGCCTCCCAATGCACAGAACTCATCCAGTACGCCACCACCGACTCCTCCCGTCTACAGCTCCTTCCCGGTTTTGGTCGCTACAAAACCCAGCATTACGCTATCTCCAGCCACATGATCGCCACTATCATCCGCGACCTCACATCCCGCATCACTGCCCTTCACTTTGTCCTCGTCGACTGCACCGCAACCTATGGCGCGTGGGAGACGTACGAGAGCACACCCTATCTTAGGACCCAGCACTTTCCGCTCTCGCTCACCGAGCTGCACGTCACCTACGCCTACACTTCTCCACCCCCCACGCTCCTGCTAGACGCACCCCGTGGCACGTTTTTCCCTCCACCATTTGGTTGGGATATGCCGAGGCGGTGCAGGTTTGATGGGGTGCGACGGCTCGTCGTGCGGAACGCGAACGCTGATTTCGTCGCGTTCTTGACGACGGCCTGTCCGCGGTTGGAGAAGGTCGAGTCGACGGCGGAATTCCGTGCGGAGGATGTACCGCAGGACGTCCCTGCGGATGTCAAGGCCCGGCTCGTGTTTGTGCGCCTCCCTCGTGCCACGACGAGAGACCTGACGGGAAATGATACGATGCCGATGCCCGAGCGCTGGCCGGAGACGTTTGAAGAATGGTGGAACCCTTCCTTGAAGACTCCTGCAACGAAGCCGTGCATCCCGGAAGTCCCTGTCCGAAAGGGGAGAAAGTCCATCTGGCGCCTTTTGAGGCACGTCTTCCGGGAACGCATGTGATAGTGTCTCTGCCTTGGCTTCATTCAGATCCCCTCACCTTGCCCTTTCTTTTTTCACACCCATCTTTTGATGCATTTACGACCATTATCTATCCCATTCATCTCTAGCTGGCCTCGCCACTCATGGTTATCCATCCACATATCTATTTACTAACCTACGTACTAACTGGATCCGCTCACCTTGCCCTTCACTTCCTCATACCCATCTTTTCGAGAGGCATGTTACGACCATTCATCACAATATCTACCCCTTCATCTCTAGTTGGACTCCCTACTTATGGCCATCCACATTTCTATTTACTAGCCTACATACTAACTGGAACACAATATTAACCGCTCAATATATTATTCTCGCATCTCGATCAGAAGAATGGACTTCGTCGTGCAAATTCACCAACTCAGCAATATTCCGGCCCAGAGAGAGAGACGTATAACTGCAATTTTCTTGTTGGATCTTGCCAATAAACTTTTCTTCTGCTGCATGTGCAAATGTTTTTGAGAAGTCGTGCAGTGGTATGCAAGGACAATCAAACGTCTCGTAAGCAAAATCTTTCTTCCAGCTTCGACGCGTACATACTCACGCGAGGTACCTCTTACAACTCGGATGGAGCCATGACCACTGGAACCACCACCGTGTTTTCTCTTCCCGACGAACTTTTCTTGTGCATAGTTGGCGCCGCTGGCGATAAAAGTGAAGAGACAGGAAACGGACCTCCGCTTCATTTAAGGAAGAGCACGGGTCACCCGCGGGTCCACTCGGAGTGGTACCGTACCCGTACCCCTCAACACCGTACCCCTCAAACCCGCGGTTTTCACTGCACCGCGGTATTCGGACCCGCGGGTCTGTAGGGTACGATTAAATTTCAATTTTTGGACAAGATACCGCACCAAAGACATGTATCTGGACTAGAGTTTAAGGGATTAACCAAAAACGATAAGTGGGGGCGAAGTCTAGACGTAAAGAGAACAAGAAATGAAAATAACACAAGATCTAGATACCAAATTGAAGCCGTCCCACGAGATGCCATTGGTCGTCCGCCTCGCTCGATTCCAACTCGTCAACCTTTCTCTTCGGACGGGCAGTGATTGCCTTCAGGAGAATGTTGGTGCTGACGATGTTGGACTTGCACCAGGAACCGAGACACATCAAACAGCGAACAGAATCGGCGGAGAGACGATTCTTGTAAATGAAAGCAGCCGACGACCCCCAGAGAATGCACGTTCAACGTCGACACAGGTATTTCTGTTGCAACTCCGAAGTGGTCGGACCGTGACGGACACGCGCGAGCGAAAAATTGAGAAATGTGTCCGTAGTAATTTCATCCTCGGCGGGTTCCTGAACAATGTTGTTAGATTAAGTAAATCAATGAACTGAGAAGAATTGCACGGGAGTTATAGCAGCAAGAGTCGAACCATACACTGTAGTGTATGTGTTGAAAGCAGAGTCGGTCATGGAGTTAACTTCATCAATATATTCTTCACCCGCCCATATTGCCTCCTCGAAGTACTGAAGCTTCATACCTGGGTGCAGAACTACAAACAATTGTCAGAAATGCCAGGACAAAAAACAAAAGAGAGCTACCCATGGCGATGCGATAGATATCGGACACATCAGAGTTGAACCAATACTTATCGAGACAATTTTTTGCGAACTGGGTAGCTGCACGAACAGCGGGATGAAGCGCTTTTTCTTCCTCCAAGCGCAAAAGACCGTCAATTTTATGTCAGATGTCGTCGGAGCGAAAGGAAAAAAGGAAGAGTGAATTTGTTACCATACTGGTTCCGATCAGCCCCGGTTCTCCTCCGATACCCCCCGCACCTGCGGGCCGGGTCACGGTATCGACGGACGAGAATCGACACCGAATTGTCGAGACCGAGCTCCTGCAACATCTCTGAGCTCTACATCCACCGATCGAGGACGTGCAAAATTTCGGTTACTTCGCGCCACGATGGTGGCGACAGCAATGAGGGTTTCATGGTGGGGGAGCCCAAGAGGCCCCGTGAAGCTCCCGCCAAGGGTCGTCCGGAAAATAAGCTTTTTCAGGGCGAAAATTTCGAAAATCCTCGTCCAAACATAAGCTTTTTTAGGCCCAAAATCCGGCTGCCTTGTCCAGGGATAAGCTTTTTTAGGCCATCTTCCGACCATTTCATCCAAATTCATGCGATATTTGACCCAATCTTGTACTGATAGTAATCTTCAATTTGATCCATCGCGAAATGCCGACCTCGGTATTTCCGGCATTTCATTCTCCCCACGAAGCAGAACCAGCAGAACCACTGCCAGTGCCAGCAGCGTCGCTTGGGCTTTGCGCTTCCATCATTAATGTACTCAATCCCTTCTTAGGAGATACAACACCACTCCTCCAATTCCGGTCCCCAATCGGATGATGAGGACGAAGATGACGCAGAAGATGCTGTCGCTCCTTTGCTTTCCTGCTATGCAAAGACGACTCGGCTTTATACCCACGCAAGAGTGGAACATATTCTCTTCAATATTGTGTTTGAGCGGGTCGAAAAAGGATCGATACATCGGACTCTGAAGCCCTACACTGCAAAATGCTGAACAGCCCTGACTGGATCGGGCGGCGACGTGTTGAAGGAGATAAAATTGACCCTCAAGATTAAAGCTAAAGCTATTTAATGTAACCGATAATTGTGAGCTCCCCAGCGCGGCTGCGCCGCGCTGGGAGCGATTTTTTTTTGAGGAACACGTGATGACCCTTGTCCGATATAAGCTTTTTTAGGCCCAAAGTACGCCCGAGGATAAGCTTTTTTAGGGCCGGATTTGGGATTCTGCCCGGACGACCCCTGGCGGGAGCTTCACGGGGCCTAGCCCAAGGACATCTCCAGCGCCCCCCTTGTACCCCTAGCATCCCACAGTAATCGCATACAGCGATTGGCCATCTTATGCACTAGGGAATGGATGGCCGAGATCATGACCTTCTTCCATCATATACCAGCTGCCTCTCTTGAGTGCCTACAGCTTGAGGTAACCAATGATTATAGATACGATGGCCCTTTGGAGATGTTTACTTCAGGAGCCCCGCTTCTCCGCTCCCTCAAATTGACCAATTTCTGGACTCACGATTCCTCGGGTCCAGGGCTGGCGTGGCCATCGTGGCTGGCGTCCATTGTCGAGTTTGACTTGACAGAGTGTCAGTTATCACCGTGCATGATAGCGGCTTGTTCTTCCTTGCGACATTTAGCCGCTGAAGCGGATACATTCTCCGGCCCAATCCAAACTCCCTCCCTCACTTCCCTCCTACTTTCTCTCGATGATGACGACGAATCCACTTCTGCCTTGGCGGATTCTCTTGCCAACCTGACTACTCCTGCCTTAATCAACCTTACCGTCGTTGGGTGTCTTCATGGCGACCATGTCCCCGTTCTGTTTCATTCAATGGGTCATACCCAATTGCACCTTCCTGCGCTGACTTCCCTCGTATTCGCGAGCAGCTTTCCAGAACGCTGCGCTTGCTCAGATGAGCCATTGTATACCCCGGACACAATATCGTCTTCTCCACTGAAGACATTCCCTGCCCTCGCATCTTTCGCAATAGTCGACATCTGCTGCGCAGCGAAGATCATTGGAGATATTCTGGGCATCGCTTCTATTCCGTGGCCCCTTCGCACCGTTACGATAGGCACTGAAGAACGCCTCCAGGACGTGGAGGATCTGTACGAGGCCTTGAAGGATGCTGTGAACGCTGCACGACAGCAGAACCGCGAGATTCCCAAGATGAAGCTATCCCCGTCTCTCTTCTGCCTCCCATACTGGCAAGAGAACGGTGTGGATGTGGAATTGTTCGATGGGATGGAAATGTCGCACAGCTGAAGCGTCGTCCATCTTGTCTGCCCCGTTTGTTTAAATGCGCGGGCTCGTTGGGCTACACGACTGCGGCCAGCTCGCTCCTTCCCCGCTACCCCATCGACGTGGCATCCTCTCCCCGCGCTTGCTCGCGGTCCTTTCTTTCTCCTCTCGCGCTACCTCTCATCGTACAAGAATCACGATGCGGACACGGCACTTCAAGGCGTGTTCTGACACGACGGCAAGATCTACCGCATGGCTCCTACCACCACCTCCTCCCGGAAGGACTATGGCCTGATATCAAGGTGCACTTGACTGGGGACGCTTGGTCCGCCGCACGGTACCTGGTTGCCTCCAACTCGGCAAGATTCCGACAGACTAGGGGATTTTTTTGGCTCTCTTATTTGGTAACGCGTGGATTCGAGGTGCGCTTCTTCGTTATTGTGCTCTTTCCGTTGCTCATCAATTTTTTGCTATGTAGTTCTGCTTTTGTCGTCGCGTTCATGCCCACCGTATCTGTTGCCAAATTCCGATTCTTGCTGCCCCATGCGCGCGCGCATAGCCAACCATTTTCTTACTCTTCCTAAACTCTCCTTCACTTGAATCACTTCGGACCTACTATTTTTGCCAAATCGATATCATTCTGCGTATATACCTGTAGACGCAAACTTATACGAAAGCTATCCATTCCTGCCACGCATCTAAGATGTACCTCGAATCTCTTCGATTCTCAGTGTTTTTCTTGTATTAAAGAGGTTCAAAGTCGCTTGTATACACGGACAATCAGAACGTCCTTTCCACTGTTTGTCCCACGACCAGCTTCATCGCATATTATTCACTCGAACTCTCGCCACTCGTTGACGCCATGGCCATCACCATTATATCCCTTCCCGACGAACTTCTCCTTTGCATAGCTGGCTCCGTTGGCGAAACCGCCGAAATAGATGCGGGAAGTCGAGCTCCGAGTCCGCTTCATTGGATCATATCCCATGTTTGTCGCCACTTCCGCAACGTCGTTCTCGACGCCCCAATGCTTTGGACCATAATCGACACTGAACTGTCGAGATCGGGTTCCTGCAGGATCTCTGAACTCTACATCGAACGATCGAGGACGTCTAAAATTTCCGTTACTTTGCGCACCGTTCCTGGAGATGATGGACAGTCTACCGATGTGGACCCCAAACTCCTTCGCCTGGTGTCGTCTCACAGTAATCGCATCAAGCGATTGGCCCTCGTGTCCAACTCGTGCTCGCAGGAGAAAATCCTGGCCCCATTTCATCATACATCGGCTGCCTCTCTTGAGTGCCTACAGCTTAGAGGGACACGCCGTTTCCAATTCGCAGGCCCTTCGGAGATGTTTATTTCAGGAGCCCCGCTTCTCCGCTCCCTAAAATTGTCTCATTGCTGGCCTGTTGACTCACTGATGCCGTCGTGGCTGGGATCCATTGTAGAGCTCCAAGTCACGGAGTCCTACCTAACGTCTGGCATGATGACAGCCTGTTCCTCATTGCGCCATTTAACCGTTGACACCAATTGCTGCTTTGGCTCGATTCCAACCCCCTCCCTCACCTCCCTCGTGCTTTCTTTCGAGAATGACGAGGTCGAAGAAGGTGATACGGCTTTGGCAGACCTGCTGGAGAACTTTACTTATACTCCTGCCTTAACCAACCTCACTGCGCAATCTGTTCATGGCAACCAGATTCCCGCTCTGTTTGATCCAATGGCTCTTCCCCAATTACACCTTCCTGCGCTAACTTCCCTCGTATTCGCGGGCAGATTTTCGGAATGCAGCAGTTGCCACGATGACCCTAGCCCACAGTATACCCCCGACACAATATCGTCTCTTCCACTGCAGACATTCCCTTCGCTGTCATCTTTCGCGCTAATCGACATCTGCCACGCAGCAAAGATCATTGGGGATATTCTGGGCATCCCGTCATCCCTTCGCACCGTCACGATAGGGACTGAACAACGTCTTTTGGACGTGGAGGACCTGTACGAGGCCTTGAAGGGTGCTGTGAGCGCCGCACGACAGGAGAACCGCGAGATTCCCACGATGAGGCTATCCCCGTCTCTCTTTTACCTCCCATATTGGCAAGAGAACGACATGGATGTGGAATTGTTCGAGGGGATGGAGACGTTGCGCAGCTGAAGCGTCGTCAGACTTGACGGCTATATACTATTTTAGCCTATGCACTTTTCTTATGCTGCCCAAGT
The DNA here is from genome assembly GCA_029282285.1 of Mycena rebaudengoi. Classification (NCBI taxonomy): domain Eukaryota; kingdom Fungi; phylum Basidiomycota; class Agaricomycetes; order Agaricales; family Mycenaceae; genus Mycena; species Mycena rebaudengoi. The sequence goes on along the minus strand of JARJCX010000002.1, from coordinate 1,737,879 downwards.
ACTCAAATTCGTTCCTAGACTGCGGTGTACCTCTTGTCTTGATCTCCGAGTACTGAGCACTTTTCTAAGTTTTTTCTTTTTCTTTTTGAGGCCGAAGTCGCTGGCATACACAGACAATCACTCTCGTAAGCAAGCTTTCTTCAAGTTCGTCGCGTACATATTCATTCGAATCCCCACCACTCGGATGAAGCCATGACCACGGGAACCACTACCATATTATCTCTTCCCGACGAACTTCTTCTGTGCATAGTTGGCGCCGCTGGCGATGAAAGTGAAGATACAGGAAACGGACCTCCGCTTCATTGGACCATATCCCATGTTTGCCGCCACTTTCGCAACGTCGTTCTCGACGCCCCAATGCTGTGGACGAGAATCGACACTGAATTGTCGAGACTGGGATCCTGCAGGATCTCTGAGCTCTACATCGAACGATCGAGGACGTGCAAAATTTCGGTTACTTTGCGCCACTATGGTAGCGACAGCAATGAGGGTGTCATGGTGGGGGAGCCCAAGGGCACCTCCAACCCTCCCCTTGTCCTCCTAGCATCCCACAGTAATCGCATACAGCGATTGGCCATCGTATGCACTAGGGAATGGATGGTCGAGATCATGACCTTCTTCCATCATATACCAGCTGCCTCTCTTGAATGCCTACAGCTTGAGGCGATCAATGATGACTATAGCTACGATGGCCCTTTGGAGATGTTTGCTTCTGGAGCCCCGCTTCTCCGTTCCCTCAAAATGTCCAATTTTGGGCCTCATGATTCCTCGTGGCCGTCATGGCTGGCGTCCATCGTCGAGTTTGACTCAACAGAGTGCCATTTATCACCGCGCATGATAGCGGCCTGTTCCTCCTTACGACATTTAGCTGTTGAATCAAGTACCTGCTCTGGGCCGATCCAAATTCCCTCCCTCAGTTCCCTCCTACTTTCTCTCGATAACCCCGATGAATCCACTCTTACCTTGGCGGAGACTTCTCTTGCCAATCTGACTACTCCTGCTTTAATCGACCTTACCGTCCTCGGATGTCTTCATGGCGACCAGATTCCCGCTCTGTTTGATTCAATGGGTCTTGCCCAACTACACCTTCCTGCACTGACTTCCCTCGTATTCACGGGCAGATTTTCAGAACGCTGCAATTGCCCAGATGATCCGGCCTATACCCCCGACACAATATCGTCTTTTCCACTGCAGATATTCCCTGTGCTGGCATCTTTCGCGATAATCGACATCTGCTACGCAGCAAAGATCATTGAAGATGTTCTGGGTGTCCATTCTATTCCGTGGCCCCTGCGCACCGTCACGATAGGCACTGAACAACGTCTTTTGGATGTGGAGGATCTGTACGATGCCTTGAAGGGTGCTGTGAGCGCCGCACGACAGCAGAACCGCGAGATTCCCAAGATGAGGCTATCCCCGTCTCTCTTCTGCCTCCCATACTGGCAAGAGAACGACGTGGATGTGGAGTTGTTCGATGGGGTGGTGGAGACGCCACTTACCCTGTAAATCTTATTCTTATTGCGGCCGAGTAACTTGTCGACGAAGGAGCGTAATCGATAAAGGAGCGTAGGCTGCGGAGATATGTGTGTAAAGTAGACTAGTGGAAATGAATCGCGACCTAACCGCAGATATCGGGATATATTAAGTCTGTCGGGTCCAATGGAATCCACCCGTTTGCCAGTCCAGCTTTGTAGGACCATTCGTCGGTGATCTCTGTCTTCCAAGTCCACTGAATCCATCCTTTGCCTTTCTCGTACGAGATGACCTGCGCCTCCCAAAACTTCCTCAAGAAGGTTTTATAGCTCTCGCTGAACGTCGAAGCCTTGCCAGTTAAGCCGACGCAGCTGCCGATGGGGGTCGCGTTATCGGGATGAGTACCGTCGTAGCGGCTTCCGACGCCGCGGCTGTTCAGGTATTTGGCGCAATCCGTCGCAGCGGGCGTCCACTCCCCAACGATCGTCCATAGGTCAAACGTAGCAAGCGAGGACTGTTTCCCGCAGACTTTGGAAATATGCTCAGCTTCGCTCATCCTATTTTCCTGGATAGCTCATTGTTAAGCTTGAGAGCAAGAAATGTGTGAGACACGTACAGCGACCGAGAATATGGTATATATGTGAGTATCCATTGCCACACCCTCGTGCCCGGGATAGGTAAGAACACCATTCCAATATGAGAGAGGCTGTGGTTGCAAGGGTAATCGTACTAAATACATGATGATACGAAGTACGAACCTGAAACGCGTCGTGTATCAATTCTAGTGTGTTACTTTGCTTCGAACTGCCGTATGGATATCTAAAGGTGCGATTAAAACACGCTGCTTCCTGGATCATTCTCGAATAGTGGTTACCGAATGTTGCCATAGCTGTCATAGAAATACTGGGACATCATTAATTGACGATTTGGTGGGAGAAAGAAGAACAATGAACCTGTTTAGTGACGGCCAAAATGTCTGATCCATAATAACCGGCGGGTCTGGGAGGCGAACGGCGAACGTCAATAGGTAGAACAGTACGGGGGAATAAGTAGACTGACTCGTTGATGGGTTGAATTACTGGCACATTGGTGGGGTTGTCTCGGACCATCGTCGCTATCCTTTTGATGATTTCGTTCGATCTATGGACGTTGGTACTGTTGGAATGCCACCCCGGGAAGGACTTCTTCTGTCCACTATTGTCATATCTGCAAGAAACGAGGTAGGAGTTAGAAATGTTGAAGCGTCTGTCGAGGAGAGACTATATCGAACCCATTCTGACTTCCAGGAACTCCTAAAGCTGGGGTGAGAATGGCAACTCAAGACAGGAGACAACATACCGTGGAGATCAATAATGAGCTTGAGCCCATGATTGGTGGCCCACGTTATAGCTTTCGTAAGATACGGCAACTGTCCCTGTATGAAGGGCTCGCCTGGCCCAACTTCAAATGCCCAGTATCCAATTGGGAGGCTATCTGGACGTCAATCTTGGATAAAGAAGAGCCCTAACGAGAACGCACCGGACATGGTTCAGCCCCGCCGCCTTGATCGCGACAAAGTCCGCCTCAGTAATCCAGGTGTCCCAGTGTTTGGTAAGAGAGGCCGTTGCGGCGGTTCGACTTTGTAAAGCGCCGAAGGTCCATTCGTCGATGATTTTTGTGTTCCCTGGATGTTTCTTAGCAGTTGCCGGAAGGGGTGGAGCTTAAGGTCGTTTTAATACCTGTGTTATCAAACAGGGAAGGCGTTATCCAGGGCTAAACAGCGTATAAGTAATACGGTATCCGTCGATATACAATGGCATGGACCTCGAGAACAAGCCAGCCACCAAGGTTGACCCCCCGGACTTTCTGTGTGGCGTACGGGAAGCCAGGGGTAAAGGCGAGCGCAGTGCACAAGAACGACAGGCTCAGGAAAGTGTTCAGGACGCGGTGAGGGCGAGCCATGCTAATTGTTGGTTTATTAATCTGGCGTCTCCATCTTTAAAGTTTTAAGCGTCAGGTACAACAAGTACCCGGATGATCGATGTGCATGTGCGGACCGCGTTCCGTTAACAACAGTCGGCACACATGACATGTGGATCTTGTGTGGATCCTTCGAACACCAATTTGAAAGATTTAAGGACAGAGGACAGCGTCTTCAGGCTCAAAAAAGTGGATAAGTTCGGTTGGACAAAACAATTAGGTAGTTTTCAAAATCCAATCAAAACTTTGCAAAGAGATCCAGAACTTACCAAGGGTCATAAGATTCATCATAAATACTTTACTTGGCACTGAGCGCTGATGTCCACTTCACAAATACGCATTTTACAAGGCGTCCTAGTGAACGAGATTTCGTTGGTGAGCAGGCCCAAGAAAGAGATAAGAAAACCCACTCTCAGCGCAACCCAGGTGACTTCAACCGTCGTGCCGACGTCAAATCTGCAGACCAACAATGCATTTATCATCCCAGCGCCGTATGTCATGCAGTAGGTACCGCGCAGAAGGATCATAGGCGAGCAGTCCACGCCAACCGTCTCGCCGCTATGCAGGCTGCCAAGCGTAAGCAGTCCCACTGAGGAGGACTGTGTGCTACCGACTCAGATGGAGAGCCGATGGATCCCCACTTTGGGAATGTGGACGGACACTAATCTGGATTCTGATAGTATATTGACCTAAAAGATGATGAGCTAAACCGTACGGGCAACCGCAATGTCGCACGACTCACGAACATCAACTACCTACGCTATTATTCTACGAGAGGCAGTCGCATGGCGTCATATCTAAACCCGCGTGCTGTCTACCATACTCGCGTCCCGCGTAAAACCCAAGCCACCCAGCAGATGCTCAGCGCGTAAGCTACAAGAACCGCCATCGACACCACATCGCTCGCATACATCGTGCGCATGCTGATATTCACCACACCAGTGCCCACGTTGGCCTGCACGGAAGTCAGTCAGCTCCGCGCAGATCCAGGTCAAAGAAAAGGCGGCGCACAAGGAGGAACAGCGGCAGCCCGTTCTTGTTCATCGCTTCGAGGAGGGGTGCTGCAGTGCTGGGCTGCGCAGTGGGTGGCAGTGACTGGGTGAAGTAGCTACTGGCGGGTGCAGCATCCGAAGCCAGTTTCGGCTTGCGCGCTGGCGGGGTAGGGAAGAACAGCATGTCGAGGAGCAAGTCGCCCAGGATGAAGCTTGTATTGAACGCAGCGACCCATAGGACGTACGGGAGATTCGTCTGTGGGAGTGAGTGTGTGTCAAAGAGAGAGAAAAAGAACGCCCACCATCTGTCGGGAAACGCCCTCGTCGACGCCTACGAGGCTCGCCAGGCCGAGGAGAGTCCACCAGACGAGCGAATACGATGCTAGCTCGATGGCTGTCTTATCATTCTGCCGCGGGGCCGCGAGTTCCGAGGGAGTGGAGCGTGATTGTTGCAGGCGACGGAAAAAGCCAGGAGAGGGTGGAAGGATGAAGGTCCCCGCTGAAAGGCCCAGGAGGTGTATTGCGAGGTAGCCTTCGCGCAACTATTAGCATGGGTAGTAGGGCGGCGCGATACAAGACCGACCTCCGAGCGAGGCGATGCCCTCTTTGTTGGCGCTGATGGGCCCTGTGCGTGGCGTGGTTCGGACGTACTGCGTGAGCCCAAAGCCAGAGAGCGCGACTTGTTGCACTGTATGCACAGCCGTCAGAAACAGGCAACAACGACAACGAGAAAGTACGAACGCAGCGCTACGCCGACGCCCAAAAACGACACAGGGACGCGAGCGATAATGGGGTGGAGGAACACCTGAAAGATCGGGAGCAAGGCCAGCGTTATGAAGAAATTCCAGTGTGTTCCGTACTCGGATTCGTGCTCCTACGCAAGGTTGATTAAAGAAAGATGTATATACACAACCACGTACAGGATACTCTGTCCCTTTCACCAGCAGAACCCTGACTACTCCTAGGGCAATGACGGGCAGCGATTTTCTCACCACAGCCACCACCTTCGGATACAGCGGGCTACTTAGATGCTTGGGGTCTTTCAGCAGAGGTATGGCCGAAACCAGGCCCTGGGAGAAGACAAACGACCCCACACCCATATCCATCTGAAATATGCATTAGAGAGACGTGGTATGATGATGTGCCAACAAACATACAAGAGAGACACCGTATGACTCGCATTTGACAAGCGAGCGGGGGAAAACGGGAAAGTCTACTGCGAGGATAGCAAGGACGGTCATGAGCATCATATGTGCCCGGTACGTGCTGATGGCTGGGAGCGGCGTAATACTATTCTGCTTTTGTGGTGGCGGAGTTGTCGACTTTCCTGAAGGCAGATATGTGCGCGAGTCAGAAGATGGAATTAATAGCAACACGAGAACAGTTGGTGCCAGTATGAGCAGAGACAGTAATCCAGCGTGATCAGCGAACAGTGTCATTGAGAGCAGCAGGGGGAGGACAAGGGCTATCCATGAGATTAAAAATGGCATTTTTCGTGTTCCATACACGCGTGTTTGAAGAGTAGAATACATGACGATAGACGCCTATGCTATTGCACATCAGAGAACCGTCCACGCGGGTCCTTCGAGCAAAGTGGCGAACCTGAGAAACCAAGGAGATGATATTGATATGCAATACTGTGGATCCCGTCATCCCAGCCACCGAATTTTCCTTGAAGGCCTTGTAGTCCGCATCCATTAATATTGACGGAAGTTTGAAAGAGGTGGGAAGCTGGAAAGCCGTTCAATCCAAACAGGAATAAACCCAGAATTGACTTTCCCTTTTTCTGAGCAATGGTCATGTAGTTTGTCCGAATAACAAGACCGACTTCGCCGAGACTCTCCCCGGTCAAAAGCTGGCTGATTTAGTGCTACTCACCTTCAAGCTTCAAGTTCCACCGAATCTAGCTGTCTTCAATTGCAAACTTCCAGCTTTCCGGAGGTGTTCCGTTCCATACATAGAGGCTAGACCTCCCATGTTCTTCTTCTTCCCTGCTTCTCCCCGAGACGTGAGCTTTTGGCAGGGATGGTCAGCAGTTCTCCGAGTCAGCGCCACCCTAGTGTCCAATTGCGTCATTCTCCTTCCCATCCATCTGAATCACCTCCCCTACCATGCCGACCCTTACAGTGCCTCATGCAACGCACTATATTCCTGCCCCAGCGACAGCCGAAAACTGTGAGCAGTTGCAGCAAACGTGCCGATCTAGACATTTATTCTTCGCAGTGGACTACGCGGATCTAGCTGTTATCGACCTCTCAAAAGCGGCCGATGCCCAAGGGAGCGCAGAGCTAGCTATTCAAGTCCGCGATGCCATGCGGACTCACGGATTTTTCTACGTTGTGAATCATGGCTACACCTCTTCCCAGGTAAACAAATTTGTAGGATTTTGTCTATCCCCACTTCTAATTTTAATGTAACAGACCGAACGAATTTTCGATATTGCGGACGTTCCATTCAGCTGCGTTGGACCCGACGAGAAACAAACTTATGCCGGTGAAATGAAGAAAACGGGGTCGTACCAGGGCTATAAGCCTCGCCAATATTGGGCCAGTATTACCGTTTTGCCACCGTGATGGTCCCGGGTGTTTACTCGGTCCATCTTATTAGCACATTGACAACGGGGTTCACGACCAGCTGGAACACTACAACAGTTCGCTTCTACGGTGTCATCCTTGCGATTCTAATACTAACGATGAACACAGTCAATCGCGATGTCACGATACGACAACACCCAGAGGTAGTGAGACCGTTCCTGGGTGAAATCGAGGCTTTCGCGCGACACAGTCATTTCAATGTACTCCACCCAGTTTTGCGGTACGTAGGGTCCCCTTCCTCCCCTTTCAAGTCTTTATCTTATTTTCATTCCAAGGCTACTCGCTCTGGGTCTTGAGCTGCCGGAGGACGAATTAGTCAAGCTTCATGGTTTTTCATCCGTGGGCGAAACATACGGTAATTTTTCCATTTGGATATGGGGGCTAGACTGAAGCCCAAGTTGTCGAAGTCAGATTCATGAAATAGTACGTCCCATTAATATTTTTCCTCAGAATGATTTTGTGCTTATATCAAAAAGCTATCCTCGAACACAAGAGGAAGAACTCAAGACTAAAAATGTCTGGCTCAAGGGACACACGGGTGATACACTTTCTTGCGTACTCCTCCAAGTTTTTAACACGCCTACTATCAACTCCAAGACTTCGGGACTATCACCGTGTTGTACAGCCAACCAGTCGCGGCATTGCAAATCCTCGGAAAAGACGGCAACTGGAAATGGATTAGGCACATCGAGAACGCCCTTGTGTGTCCCGCTCAATTATTTAATCTTTCTCTCTCTAATATTGTGCTAGGTAATCAACGCAGGCGACGCTTTAGAATTCCTATCGGGTGGATTCTATCCAGCAACGATCCATAGGCTAGTAGAATGAGTTATCGTAGAGCTCAGAATCTGATTTGTCTCTTTAAATTTCCAGAGTCATCCAGCCGCCCTCAGATCAGCGCAATTGCACCCGTCTCGGCGTCTTCTACTTCTGTATGACGGACGACAATGTCAAACTTGTCCCATTCTCGCAAAGCCCGGTTTTAAAACGAGAAGGGATCATTCAGCGTTTCGATGATGCAGACGCGCCCACGATGGAAATGTGGCGGAAAGCAAGAACGACCGCTTATGGTACAAGTCAGCTTAGCGCTGCGTCTGGCGGGAAGGTGGAGGAAGAAATCATCAACGGGGTTCTGGTTAAGCACTATAATTGAAGACCGTCGTTGTTTCTGTACACACTTTGTATTCTCTAGTATGCCAAAACACAAGTTTGCTCGTCCGTCCGAGAATGGATTTGTCCCGAGCTACCGAGTCATCGTATTCCTTGAAGTCTCGGCAAGTGTTTACAAGGTGTGTACATTTGAAATACAATGTCCCACTCTAGCTATCCTACTCCATATGCATTAAATCCGATATTGACTTGCCCCGATTCAAAAAGCGATCCCTCAGCCTTTTTAACTCAGCAGCACCTTGCTTCACCCCAGTATCCAAGCCCAGTAGGGTCTTCCTTCCAACCAAAACGCGACCACGGACTGGCAGCCCGGTCAACTCCATCTCTCCATTATTGTCTTGCCCAGGAAATGGTAGGCCAAACACATCGACGCCGACGGCTGCTGTGCCCAAAATACCCGCTACGGCGCCGTCGGAGCCAAAGATGACCTAGCCCGACGTTGTTAGTCGCGCTTAGGGGAAAGAAAGCGGTATCCATACCTTCGAGACGAAATTGCTAAACAGCTTTTGCCGTCCAGGGAGGACCTCTATCGGCACATCTTCGATCTTAGCTGTAACAGCAAAAGCTGCGCCCTCGCCGTCCTCGGAGGGTACTGGGCCACTCAGCGACTCGAGCCAGTCATCGGGGACTATACGGCCAAAGGCGCCTTCCGGAATGGGATCCGGGAGAGGTGGCGATGTGGGCGGCGTGTCCCCGTGTCGGAATGGTGGTATGTATACCGCCTCCTCAGGGACCTCTCCATCAAAGATGAGGACGTCTGGCCAGACATGGCCCACGTGGAGTCCGACGTTCATGCCCTTGGGCAGGACGACGCGGGCATAGACCGTCCCGGCGGCACTGAAGGAGGTCCCGTGGGGCTTAATCTTCATGTCGTGGATTGTTACATTGCGCAGGATGTGTGGACGCGGATTAGGCGCAGGAAAGTCAATGTCGACTTGGAGGTCCGGAATAAGGGGAGTAGATATAAGGATCGGATTAGGGAAGGCAGACAAATAACGGCTAAGGAAGGTCGAGAGGAGGGTGGAAGCCTCCGCGGGAATGGGAAGGACGGTGCCGGAGATATCGAGTGTGATGTTAGGGTGGGTGAGGGTGAACGGAGCAGTGGAGACAGAAGCCACTGGGACGGGCTCGAGACGCGACGGGAGAGACACTATAAATGGTATCGACGGGGTGGTCAGATTGAAGGTCGTTGGGGCAGGGTCAGAGAGTGTGGCGCAAGCAGTTAGAGTGAGTTTATTGACAATAGTCGACACGCTGAACGATTGGAGCGTGATTAGGTCGGACAGAGACGGGACGGGGCCGCCACGAGGAAGACCAGGTATAGGCGGGACTACAACGACCTTGAGACGCAGGAAAATGAAAAGCAGGGCGCGTCACGTACTTTGGATGCGAAGTCCAGTGCGAACATTAGCCAACTCGCTATGGAGAAGTGTCCGCCAGCTAGGTGCGATAAAGTCCCCGCCTCTGACAGCCACCCGCTCCACGTCCGCCTTGACCGCCGCTGTTCCTTCTCTCCAAGCCTCCTGGACAAAATGAAGGAGCGCCGAAGTGTTTGAGGTGGGCCGGATGAGCAACGGGGTCGAGATTTTCGTCAGCCATGTAAAATCCGATGGTGGATTGGCTGTCAGAGGAACCACTACAGGAGTAGACTCGATCTGAGCCAGAACGACGGAGGAGTCCGATTGAGAGGTCAAATAGATGGTGCTCATATTGACCGAGACGCGGTCGAGCCTTCGCACCCCCCATCTTCCGATAGCCTTCCATATGTCCTTGAATAAATCGTCATCCTTGGGTTCGCTGTTGACCTGGATGATGGCACCAGCATCAAAGCCGACTCGGGCCTCGACGTTAACCCAGATGCCGCCGCTCCAAGTGATATTTAATACATCCACACGATCTGGTCCTTGGAATACCAGCCCCTCATTTAACAGATCGTCCGCCGAGGCATGAGAAGCCCGTGCGGCATATGACCAGACGAGTAGTGCCAGAGCCACGCAAACAAGTATTGAAATGACCAAGGAGACCAGAAATATACGGGCAATCCTCGACAGTAGCGGTCTTCGCGCCACGGTAGGTGTTGGTGAATCATCTGAACCAACGGATGAATGCGAGGCTAGAAGTGGAGTCCGCTCCGTTGGATCCTGAGCTCTGCGTTTGCCCTTGTCAACGGGTTGAGGTTGTTCCTCAGAGTGCGGCATAGAGCTCATCCCTGGGCCTCAGAAGTGTACAGAGCCAGAGGAGAAATAGTAGAGATCCTCGTGGTTGGCACTTGGTTGACACTGGCACTGGCAGGCGAAATGACGTCGGGTCACATGTCTGTCACGTCGGTTCGTGCTTTGCCTAACATGAACAACCAAAATTGAAGAAAAGGCGAAGAAATAGCCAGTAAATTAAATTTTGTAAATATGTAAAATCTACATAGAAACAGATCCAGCGTGCAGAGGCTGCACTTGTTTGAATATTTCTAGACTTGCTGCAGGCTGGAAGGCGAGCTTGAAGAAATATAAGGTAACAGCCAAATTACAGCACTCGCCCACCTGATCGCAATCAAACAGAGTGCAGAGGCTGAAGCTGAATCACTTGTTTGAGTATCTCTAAACTTGCCGCAGGCTGGAAGGCGGGCTTGGAAAAAGATAAGAAAAGGAGCTACGGGCGATCATAACACTTACCACTAGGTGTCCAGCTTCATAAACGCGCCTGGAGAATCCACAGATTAATCATGTGGAACGGCGTGCGATCCGCAGGACGACTCACGCGAAGGAAAAATTGTCGACATTTTGGATTGCGGCCACCGGAATGCCATTGATTGTCATGTTAGTGAAAGGTGCGTGTGCAAGCCTTTCCTTTCCGTACCAGTCCATTGCTGAGACTGAGGCGTGTACACCTAACCAATTGCAGCTGATCAAGGAGATTGGTATGTTGGGTCAAATGCGAAAGTTGAATAAACATTCTTACTTGATGTCAGCATCTCCGGCCTAATAAATTAATTTAGGTTCTTGGAACAGAAACCGGAACATACCCAGAACAGAATTTTCAGCTTCGAGTTGGCAAGCGCTCCAAGTTCGGGAAGCCACGTTCGACCATCCTTCGAGTACGCCGTTAACGTTGTGAGTGATTTCAACAAAGAGGAAAATTTACATCTCCCGTGCGTCCGAACATTCCAGAAACACTGCTAGCACATCTCTGATACTTGCTTTCAGCGCCGATGCGAGCTATGATCTCGGGTAATGCAAGATAGTCGACATAATACTCTGGAGGGAATGGGGTGGGCGAATTCTTTTTTTGTCTGAGGTCGCTGCCGTCACGGTCGCCGAACGCCGGAAGGGTGAGTTCATCGAACTGCGAATATAAGTCGTACTGGAAGTTTAATGCGGAAAAAAGAAACCACGCACACACAAATTGTCCGCGTTCATACAGATTTCATCGGATTCAGATGAACTTCCGGCGGCGTAGCATGCCTCCGTCTGGTCTTTGCAGCCGTTGGGCCCAAAGTACGATTCGTTCATCGCGTGGAGTACTGTGTCGTTTTGAAGCTGGCCATATCCTGGTGCATTGGTCGCGAAGGTAATATACGCCAAATTTTGAATTAGAGGTTCAATCCACGGACTGCAGGAATAGTTCGTAAAATCAACGAGCGGATAAAAAAGTAATTACTTGTTGACCATCAGCGCACTGACAACGATGGGCACCCCAGAAATGGTTCCTGCCTCGATTGCAGCGTTTTGTTGATCGAAGTAAGTGACGTAGGCGGGTCCATAGTGGCCTCCGTAGCTCTCAGAAGTGAAGATAAATCTAGTGATGATATGAGATTCACGCCCAGATAAACACCCGGTCGAACTCACTCCCGGCTTTTATATTGTGAGAATTCCCCGCTTTCGAACAGGATCTGGAAGGCTTTCCAAAACTGAGGGGCGGCAGTCTGCATTCACGTAAGCATATGAACTCAGGTTTTTGGGGCAAGACGAACCGGAGTGCTATTGGCTGTGGCAGTCCCATATGAAAACCCAGTTCCAATAGGCTGGATCAAGAATAGTGAATTTAGATTCAATTCCGTCTCCTGCTCTGGCATGTACCTGATCTATGTAAATCACTGTGGACAGCAGTGAGCACAGGACCAGACTGCTATGAATTCGAGACAACTCACTATTGCTGACACTGTTCCAGCTGCACGTCGTCCATTCTCAGCTAAAGAACTAGAATAGTTGAAGCCGTTAAATCACCTGTATGGATTCAACGTGGTAGTCCTCTTGTCAGGATTCACCGTACACGGCCCATTTTCTCGTCAAAGAGTCAATTATTGCCAATAACGTATGTGTCCCAGAAACCCTCACCTTGAAACAAGGCCTTGAAAATGACACGCGCATGAGGAAACATTCAGGTAGAAACATCAGGCGCAGACGCACAATTTCCGAGGCGCAACCGGGACCACCGTTGATCCTTCGTGTTTAAAGTCAGCTACTACGAAAACTTATTGGAGTCAATCCCACCATAGAGTAAAGGGTGCTGTCTCAGGTGACGTCCGCGAAGCAAAAAACCAGAACCACTGTGGGATCGTTAGTTTCTAACCAGCGGACCTGAGATTACCCCCATACCATTGACATGTTTTGTCCAATATCGATATAGCCTGACATTTGGTGGACACCCGGAGTTGTTTCGCAAATGCCAGAGTTGTTGACATAGCGCAAGGTTAGGTCTGGCTGGAGTTTCGACGAGAACTTAGACTTGAGGCCTAAGGGGTTGGCATAGCTGGAAAGTGAGCATGCCAAGACGGCAGCAGCGGACAGGAGTCTCAGCATGGGTGGGGTCCTGTTGTTGGTTCCCACTCGTTACTTACCTCGCCATTTAAACATAATGTGTATGGCAGTCGCAAGTCAGGACCTTGGTCCGTGTGCGTGAATATGGGAACCGTTTGAAATTGATTCGAGGGCCGCGTAGTATCGGAGCATTTAGTTCTACCTGTTCTACTGCGGCGAGTTGGCGTACTGCGATCTTGAGCTCGACTGATTCTTGGAGGCCTTGGAGACACCAGGCGGGGGGCGGCGGGGCAAAAAGTGATGCAAGTCGGCAATCATTTGGAGTGCCTAGCGGAGGTATAGGAAGGGGATCAGATCAAGCGAGATCAAGCATCAACGATACATCAAAACATCAAACGCGCTTGCGCCAAGTACCCTCCCCTCCCAAACTGGTCTCCGGGGTCCTTTCTTCGCTTTGTCTTTTACCTATGGGTCTGGAACTGCCCTGTCTAGCTGGAACGACTTTTTCTGATTTTATTCTGTGCATCGTTGCCCCCGGTATCCTCCGGCATTAATTAATACATGTCTGATGCATGTACGTGCAAAAGAACTAAGAGATTAGGTGAGGGGAAAGTATGGTTAGCTCGTTGCCGGGTGCGTTGATGAGAGGGTAATACGGAATACTACCAAAATTCTCCGTGTCCGCTCATTCCGAAGCTCCGAAAAAAATCAAGCATATTCTTACACAATAAAAAAAGGTTTCTGTCTCTTCGGAATCTGTTTCCAGAACGATGTGCCTACGTCTTGGGCGAAAGAGCTACATCGTCACTGCATGTCACACCCTTGATATGAGTTTGAAATGTCACGCGTTTTGCACCTCCCTGCGCAGGGCATGGGCACATCGTTCAGTGAACATATTCTGAGGAGGCAGAAACTATTTTTCATTGTTTAAGAACATGCCTGAATTTTTTTGGGGCTTCGGGATCAGCGGACACAGAGAAAGTGCATAGTATTCTATATTACCCTCTGATCACCATGCCCGGCAACGAGCTATCAATACGTTCCTCTCCCCGAATCTCTTAGTTCTTTTACATGTACATGCATCAGACATGTATTAATGAATGCCGGTGGATGCCGGGGGCAAAAGTGCGCAAAATAAAATCAGAAAAAGTCGTTCCAGCTAGACAGGGCAGTTCCAGACCCATAGGGCACAATAGTACCTGGATGTGCAAATAACTCCTTCAATTTTTAGTAAAATCATTGCATTTCAGCACGAGCCCCCCCATTTATACCCTCTGCGTCGTTTGGTGTCCTCAGATTTTGATAAAATCCGAGAACACTGGGGAAATCTCAATGATGAGCTTCCTGTTTTGGCACTGTACGCGTATCAGGGTTGCCTTGCTTTTTTTTTATGACTGACAGCATGGCTTGCCGAGTGACTTCGCCCTCCCCCCCAGTATCCGGGTCCAGCGGTTACAGAGGTCAGTGTCAAGGACTTGCGTTCCGCCCACCTCTTGGTCCCCAAAGAACCAGTACCTACGATACCTATTACGAGCAATTTATAAGTAGTTTTGTTACTATTCTACTCTCTGAAATGCAACTTTCCCCATTTTACAGCTGTTTCCGAAAACCTTGACACTGTGAATTTTTTCCTGCTAAGGATTGCCGTATTTGGCTACGGATCAACTACCGGCCGGGTAGGTCTGGCGTTGAAAAAAGTTGTGTTGGAACTGAAAGCGGTCGCAGCCCTCCAAAACATCATTCATTTGTGCACAAAAACAACCCAGGCGATATAAAGATGAAGATTTGAGAGAAGATTTAATTTTTACATTAATTCGTCTCGGCTTGGCGCCGCTCGGCTGCGCTCGGCTAACCCCCTAGCACACCATCAGAAGTTTGTTGTGAGCAAAAGTTTTTCACGAATCACCAGTGTCAAGGTTTTCCGAAACAGCTGTAATCAGGTGAAATTTAAAGCACTGCCAGGACTACCTTGGTCCCAGAGACTCCGGGAGAGGCAGAATGGGTCAACAGTAGGCAGGGGAGAACAATATTGTGGATGTGCATGTAGTTGGCGATGTCTAAGGCCGTCCGAGTGCGGAGTTCACGTCGCGATACGTGTTGTTTATACCTGTCGACGTGTCTCGGCAAATCCCGTTTCTGCTTAGATGTTCGGGGAGTTACATTTATGGACTCAGGGAATTAATTGGAATATAATAGATATCTTAACTTGACCAGGCCCGGGGAAAAGTTTCGCAAAACCGAGGCAAAAAGTGGTTTGCCAGGAGGTAGTAGTCGAAGTCCAGAATTAAGGTTTTCGCTACCTCTTGGGGGAGTTGTAGTGGCAACGGGATACTTCTCGGAAACCGGCGCTCATGAATGGACCGCGCCGTGTAATACTACCTATCTAATCTATCTAATCTGTCAAAAGGCTGATGCTCCCCGGTGCCTCAAGGCCTCAAGAGTTGTTCAGTCTCCGTTTTGATGTTGGCGGACAGAAACTTCGGGATTTTCAGCTCAGAACCAGGTCCTCTTCTCTTCCCAGAGTAAAGAAACTTTACAATTTTGGAACAAAACACGCCACCAACTCCGGTCCGAGGGCTGACGGATTTCGGTGCTGGTCTACACAGAAAATCAACAATTTGAACAGACATCCAGGCTGATTCCAGCATATTTGGTGAACCCATAATCAGAATCGAGGTGCGTAGGTACTACATAGTACCAAGACAACTGGTTCAAGTTATACAGTCAATACAATACACTCGGGCGGGGCATAGGGATGTCCTGCAAGAAAGTATCGTCTCAATGGCGCCAAATGACAGGATCCGAGTTGAAAAACGCAATGTTTGCTACATGTTTTCATGTGAGTTGAGCGACAGATAAAGCAAATATTGATTGCTTGCCAGCACGATATGTATCCGGGATCATAGTCGTGTTGTCCCCATTGAGTTGTATCACAACCTGAACAGGTTAGGCAAAGGTTAATCTGGAAGGAAACGCACTTACTTTGTTTCGCGGTGTGAACTGATCCCAGTGGGGACCTGGGAAAGACAATTAAATATTGTCGATGCCGGTGGTCAAGAAATGTTACGTGGAACTCCGAGGCCATCGTTGGGGTCTAGGCTAGTGGCGAAAGAGACCCAATAGTCAGTCATCAGGCTGCTGATCTTGAGCGCTGAAGCTGAGCGGTCGTTCGGAGCAGTGTAAACGTAGGCGATCTCGGTTCCGTGAGTAACTGAAACCGATATTTAGTGAGGAGAATCTTGACAAAGAAACAAGAGGCACCTCCAAGCGCAGGTGGGACGGTCGGTTGAGGCTGCGTAAATAAATAACCAAAAGTTTTGACTCCGGCATTGGCGGCCGTTTCCATCCAGAGACGTCGTTGAGATTGAAAGGACACATCACCGTCTGTTCGAAAAACGAGTTGATTATTAACATAGGCTTGGATGTAATTTACGCTCACCAATCGCCGCGCTTCGTTTAAACTGGCTGCTAAGGCCGAAAGTTTCGTTTCCAGTGTTGAATGGAGAGCCTATTAAAAATCAGAGAATTACGGGTATCTAGGTCAGGGAAAATCGCGAACCTAATGCAGGGACATCGGGATATAGCTTCAACACTGCTTGGATTGAAAGTTCCAGAAGCGGAGGTGAAACCGAAGGGGTGAAAAGGCTTTTGAAACCATCGTGGATCTGAGCGGTGGAATTCGTGTCTTGAGGGGTAAATACGGTGCCTGGAAACTAGCATTAAGAGAGACCACGGAATAGGTACGTAGATGGCTCACCTTCGTCTAGGTTCGTTCCTGCGATAAACGGCAAGCGCACGAACTTCCCCTTTTTGAACAGGACAGAAGGAAGTTCAGGAATAAGCCCACCCGCTCCGTCGAGAACCGGATCCCACGGGAACAGTTCAAGGGGATTCGCGGCAGCAGTAGCGAGACCTTGGAATATATCGGTCGTGTTCGCCGCACGCAAGCATTCAAAGGTAGATCCGGATGTTGCTGTTGAAGCACAGGAGGGTACACCGCTTACAAACTGCTGCCAAGTGGCTTCGCGGCGAGCAGCGGGAAACAATGCCGCGGTAGCCGCCGAACCCGACTCGAATATCTGTTGGATACCGTTAATCGACACACGAATTTAAGCACAATATCAACACACGGCTGCTCTTGCTAAGCGACTAATCGGAGAGTTGAGGAATAACGCTGCGGTCATGATTGAGCCCGCGCTCTCGCCGAACACAGTGACCTAATTAGAGACATTGAATGAATTGTATTGATAGAAAGATATTGTGCACCTTGGTCTTGTCCCCGCCGAACGTTTCGATGTGTAGCTGGACCCATTCGAGTGCAGTGAGCTGGTCCTTCAGGGCCAAGTTCAAGCTGTGGCTATTGTCGGCTTCTTGACCTTGAGGGAATCCCAAAGGTCCCAAACGGTAATTGAAATTGACATAGATCAAAGGTGTTCCCTTGAAGGAGGTTAGCTACTGGATTATTACTATGTCTCAATGGCGGCGTACGCGAGCAACGCTTTGGGCAACAATTCCACTCCCATTATAAATAGACGCAGTGCCTGATTGAAAGCCTCCGCCATATCTAACCGGGAGTCAGTCAGCTCCTGAACTTCGGAGTGTAGTACTCTCACGTCCAAAAGAGCTTGTTGTGTACGCTTGTCATCAACCGTCAGGTTCCTGTAATAAAACACTAACCACTGGAAGCTTTGCATTAGCCGGTGTTCCGGAAGGTCGGAAAACGTTGATGGTCAAGCAATCTTCCGACATCAGATTGGCAGGAACACCCTAAGAGCGGTTGGGGTACATAGCAGAAACAACGGAAAGAAAGCGAACCGTTTGTAGGCAGGCCAAGCCAAAGTTGGTCGCATTGAATGTACCAGGGCCCAAGGAGCTCTTGAGTACAGGAGGCCTGAGGCGCAGACTTCCCAGAGGCGGTTCGGCAAAAGGAATGCCTGACGTGGATTAAGTCTCCCGCTAGCTGACAAAACGCAGGACCTTCACCTCCAAAAAAATCTTGCCTCAGAAGAGTGACATCGCGGCCAACGAGAGTCGTCTCTCCGAGTTGGATAGTGGGGGCCTGAGAGTTCACACAGAGCAGCAGCGCCAGCGAGGCGACGAGGTTGAACTTGAAGAACATGGCGCAGATCGGCTGGCCAAACAACAGTCCAAGACGGCCGATGAGACAGTCGAGGTTGCCTATATACAGCCGGTGTGATATACTGCACCCGATTACTGTAACGCTGTGCCATTGGTTGTTGAAAGAAATGAGGTTTTGCTCCCAGGCCAACATCAGTGGCAGCAGTAAAGGAAATCGGAAGCATGGAGCAGCCTGTCACTGCGGCTGTTCCACCCCACGTCCAGTCAGTTGACCGCCAGAGCCCCGAGATACCCAGCTTTTCACACCATAAACATGTCCCTTCAGGATTAAAGATTGCCACGATCAACCAGCGCTGGGGTGGGAACTGCGAGTCAGGAGCGCGTGGGAATGTCAGGTGTTGCCACGGCTCGGCTACGAGGGTGTGGGAATTTATTGTTGATGGAGTGTCGATGCTAAGGTGTGTCGAGTCAGCGTCGAGGGTGTAGAAGGAAAGTGAGTCCTGCACAGCTAAGCCGGAATCCGAGCTGAGCCGAAACCGTGGCTTGTGATGGCTCGAAACGGCACACAATAAATTCCCGCATCAAGCTCCCGGCGCAACACACGCCCTCTACGGTGTCCTGGCATATCGTAAACTGGAGTGCACCAACAGCACGTCGCATGTTTAAGCGTTGAAAAAAAAAACGGTGCATGAATTTACACTCTGCAGGCTTGCTTTCCACGGTCTACCGAATCCTCGAATTATGTCGGAAAAACTTAAATTTCCTTGCAAGGCCGGTCCCTTGCAAGACATTGCAAGACCATTGCAATGGTCTTGCAATAAAATTTTTAGGCTCCGTTAGTGGAGAGGCGCTTCTCAAAATCTTATAATGCAACTCTTTTATTGTAATGTATCCAAAATGCCTTGCAAGGAAATTTCACTTTTTCCGACATAACACCTGCTGATTGCCATTGCAGATTAACAGTGTTGGATCAAGGTCACCGAATTTCGGAATCCATCACTTTCTCTCGACTTGATCTGCAATTCAGGGTTCTGGCCAATATTTTTACTTGAGTTTCAATTCGTTGTACATTCGTGCGCCACTCTTTGCCATTTTGCTTTGAATTTACGTCCACATCTGTTTTACCATAGCCGATCCTCTCTCGGCGACAACATATGCAGCGGACTGAGTATTTGCACTTGGAACAATTGGCTTGTTGGCAGGACGCATTGTCAGACAGATAAATGGGACTAAAGATTTACTTATTAAAACAGAATTGTCAATTATGCAGAGTCCATGTACACCCTTCACGAGCAGGTCCTGATTGACAACCCCGTACCGCGCGTCGCGAGCTGACATACTGCAGCTCCCCGAAAAGCGTGAAGTGCTTACTACGGTGTTGCGTATGTGCTGTTCTAGGGCATCCGCACTGATATTTTGTAAATTTTCGGTCGGCGCTATAATGTAACCCTCCCACACTGGAGCCCTGACAAATCTTTGGGCCCGTCTGAGCGCTTCTTTCATGGCAAAAATATTGAAGTCGTTGGTCAAAAAAACCTGGATCTATCTGCTTTTGAGCCGCCTGTTGAGCGATCAATGCCTCCATGGACAACTCACGGTTGCTTGGACTAACAACAGCCATCCCGATAGTCATAAAATTTCCAGGAGAAACAATATGACCTCCAGAGAAGCCGGCCTAAAAGACTTCGTCGAGCCCGAGAGTCTTACTTGTTTAAAAAGACGTACCCCAAAGGACAACTGAATATGCCCTGTTTCTGGTCCTGCTGATGGATCCAGATGGGTGTTAAAGATAGGTGAATCTTCGTTTAAGCGAAGCCACGCGACGTTAGTAGCTCCAAGATCCACAAAGGGGCCGGTGTGGGATCTATTCCACCGGGCAAAGGTTTCTTGGAATTGTGTTGTGTTTTGGGTCACGGCTTCCAGTGTTCGGGTCGAGTTAACGGACCAGCTCGTCACCAAAATGGGGTGGTCCGACAAGTTCTGACCCACACTCAAAAGATCGAAAATATAAGCACCCAAGGCACGCGGATCTCCTATGCCGGACCTCATTAGAATGGTTGGGGTTCCAATTGGCCCCGCGGAGAGGATGATCTCATTTGAGGCAGTCGCGGTAAACTGTGGTTCCCCTTGGAAGAACCTTCAACCGAACTCTAGAAAAAGCCAACTTCTCATTTGCGTGGCTGGCGCTGACCAATCGACGATTGTAGCCAACCTGTATGCGGGAAATTGAGAGTAGAGTTTCTGCCATGATTTCATGATATACCAACCCCCAGCGGTCTGCCGGAGTTCGTATCCAGATTGAAAGAAAATTCGGTCGGAAGTTCTTCAGTAGCCTGGACAACACGAAGGCCAAGTGACCATTGAAGGCCTGGTAAACTGACAGAGACCATCCCTTCCATGTTATGAAAAGCGGGGTTGAATTGGCCATGCGTATCATGATGATCCGCAGGTGCCAGTGGAGACCACTTCTCATTCTGCGAGGATTTAACCATCCGGTTGTTGAGCGGAGAAAGATCCGCTCACCTTCAAGAAATACGGGAATATTTGATCCCAAGACCATCCCTCATCGCCCGTCAGCTGGGCGTAGCGGTTGAAGTCATCAGCCGAGGCCCGCGTATAAAACATGTCATCTGCCATGCTGTTAAATTGGCTTTGGAGGGGAACAGCTAACCATCTCACTATACGAGCTACATCCTCCGAGGATATGTGCTTTGCGGGATTTAAAAAATCGTGTAATGAACGGAAGTGTGGGAAATCGACCACTGAAAGAGTCGACAACACACTACCGTAACGCTACCAGCGCTACCAAGACAAGTGTTTTTTCCTGATGTTTAAACCACGCTGGGGCGTTGTAGTGTAGTCTATAATCTGTAAATAATCGAAGAAGAAGAGAGAGATGTCGCACTCCAATTATAAATGTTATGTTGAAGTAGATTGCCCGCAACAATTGAATCAAGGACACCCTCATTTCTGTAGAAGACCTAAAGATCTGGAAGCAAAGGGTTGAATTGATCTTACGAAAGTAACAAAACTGAAAATTTGGGAACGGTTTGCCACAACGCTTCCCACAGTACCACCTTGAAATAGGATTATAATGTGGACAGGGCGGAAAAAATAAAGGCTAGGCTTCGTACCTCCCACGATTACAAAGTCGTAACCTAGACCAGGAAGGTCTGCGAGATTCTCGTATATTTTCGTTAACCCGGATGGGATCGAGCAGGCAAAGACGAGAGCGAGCATCATATGATGTTGGTCCTTTCTTCAAGATGAAGCATCGATGAAGGTTTATATATTCTATTGCACGATCGCAATCCGCGGTCACGTCAGGCGGATGCAGTAGAAGCATGACCAGTTGGTTTTCGAAGCTCTTCGTCAGCAGTGGTTGTACGTATGCGTAGCAAAGCTCCGCTATTGATGTTAAATTTGTTCCTGATGATCCCTCCGGCGCGCGACTGTGCAGTGTGAACATCCTTGTGCTTAACAGAGGAGAAAGAATTGAGTACTGGGAGTGGAAAATATGAAGTATAATCGATTGCCAACATCGAGCGGAGATTAAGCCAACCGCGATTAATATTTTGGGACCGTTTGTGTGGGAGGTTCGGAATACGGCGAGGATCAATCTCAACCCAATGTCAACCACGAGCACCGCCCCCCAAAATTGGCCAACAGTCGGAGGGTTCAACTCGGTTACAGTCATATATACTTCGTGCGTCAAAAGTATCAAAGCAAACTATCGGTGAACATTGAAAAGCTCTCTTTTTGTTGAATTCCTGGCCGGGACATAGCAATATCTGAACGCGACTAAACAGAGTGCAGAGGCTGCATCTGAATAACTTGTTTGAATATTTCTAGACTTGCTGCAGGCTGGAAGGCGGGCTTGGAAAAAATATAAGAAAAGGAGTTACGGTGATCATAACACTCACCACTTCATGTCCAGCCTCGTAAACGCGCCTGAAGAACCCATAGATTCACCACGTAGATTGAAGTGCGATCCGCAGGACAACTCACGCGAAAGAAAAATTGTCGACATTCTGGATTGCGGCCACCGGAATGCCATCGATTGTCATGTTCGTGAGAGGTGTGGCTGCAAGCCTTTGTTTTCCATACCAGTCCATTGCCAGAACTGAGGCGTGTCCACCTAACCAGTTGCAACTGATCAAGAAGATTGGTATGTCGGGTCGAATGTTGAATAAATATGCTTACTTGATGTCAGCATCTCCGGCCTAATAAATTAATTTAGTCTCTTGAAACAGAAACCGCAACACACCCAGATGAGAATTTTCAGCTTCGAGTTCGCAAGCGCACCAAGTTCAGGAAGCCATGTGCGAGCATCCTATAACCACGCCGATGTGAGTAATTTTTTAAAAACCAAGACGGAAAATTTACATCTCCCGTGCGTGTGAACAGTTGAAAAGGACCGTTAGCACATTCGTGATAGTTGCTTTCAGCGCCGATCCGAGTCTTGACCTCGGGCAATGCAAGATAATCGACATAATACTCTGGAGGGAATAAAGCGGACGAATTCTGACGCAGATCATTGGAATCGCGATTGCCAACTGCCGGTATGAAAAGTCTCGCGACCTGAGAATGGAGGTCGTACCGGAAGTTAGGCACGAAGAAGAATCCACGTACGCAAAGATTGTCCGCATTAATACATATTTCATTGGATGCAGACGAATTTCCTGCGGCGTAGCATGCCTCCTCCTGGTCTTTGCAGCCGTTGGGCCCAAAGTAGGATGTGTTCATCCTTTGGAGTACTGTGTCGTTTTGAAGCTGGCCGTACCCCGGTGCATTGGTTGCGAAAGTAAGGTACGCCAAATTTTGAATTAGAGGATCAAACCACCCGCTGTAGGAGTAATTCGTGAAGTTGC
Source organism: Mycena rebaudengoi (assembly GCA_029282285.1). Taxonomy (NCBI): domain Eukaryota; kingdom Fungi; phylum Basidiomycota; class Agaricomycetes; order Agaricales; family Mycenaceae; genus Mycena; species Mycena rebaudengoi. The sequence continues at coordinate 1,714,987 of JARJCX010000002.1, read as the reverse complement.
CATAATTTTAAAAAATAGTTACTTGTTGATCATCAGCGCACTGACAACGATGGGCACCCCAGAAATGGTCCCCGCCTCGATTGCAGCGTTTTGTTGGTCGAAATAAGTGACGAAGGAGGGCCCATAGTGACCTCCGTAGCTCTCAGAACTGAATATAAATCTTGCAATGATAAGATGAGATTCAAGCAAAGTTAAATACCCGGTCGAGCTACTCACTCCCGGTTTTTATATTGTGAGAATTCTCCGCTCTCGAACAGGATCTGGAAGGCTTTCCAAAACTGAGGGGCAGCATTCTTTATTCACGTAAGCGTAGGACCTCGAGTTTTTCAAGTTCGAGGAAGTACAAACCGCTGTGCTATTGACTGTGTCGGTCCCGAAAGAAAACCCGGTTCCAATCGGCTGAACGAAGAATAGTGAGTTGAAACTGAAATTCTCCGTCTCCTCCGGCGTGTACCTGATCTATATAAATCACTGTGGACAGAAGTGAGCACAGGAGTAGACCTCTATCATTTCAAGACAACTTACTATTGCTGACACCATTCCAGCTGCATATCGTCCATTCTCAGCTGAAGAACATTAAAATAGTTGAAGATATTCACCTGTATGGATTCAACGTGGTAGTCCTCCCGTCGGGGTTCACCGTACACGGCCCATGTTCTCGTTAAGAGTCAATTATTGCAGATAACACAGGTGTCCCAGAAATTCTCACCTTGAAACAAGCCCTTAGAGAATATGACACATGAGCAACATGCAGATCGATAACGCGGAGACGAACAATTTCCGAGGCGCAGCCAGGACCACCGTTGATCCTTCGCGTTCAGAGTCAGCTACGATGAAGTCTTATCCAAGTCAAACCGACCATAGAGTAAAGGGTGCTGTTTCAGGTGACGTCCGCGAAGCAAAAAACCAGAACCACTGAGGGACCGTTGGTTTATAAACAGCGGACCCAGCGATGATCGACATACCATTGACATGTTCTGTCCAATGTCGACATAGCCTGACATTTGGTGAACGCCCGGAGTTGTTTCACAGATACCAGAGTTGTTGACGAAGCGCAAAGTCAGGTCTGGCTGGAGTTTCGACGAGAATCTAGACTTGAGGCCTAACGGGTTGGCATAGCTGAAGAGTGAGCACGCCAGGACGGCAGCAGTGGACAGGAGCATGGCGTGAGTCCTGTTTCTCGTGCTTAGCTCCGCCATATAAGCAACCCGGTGTGCCGCATGCCACGGCAGTGGCGAAGCTCAGAGAACCAGCGATAAGCAACCGTCTAATTTTGGACGTCCGCGTGTGGTGCGTAGGAGTGGCGTGAACCCACAGTGGCACACCGGACCGCCGAGGATCAAATGCAACCAGGTGATGAATGGTTCAAGTTGACGAGGCTCATCCGCAGTAGTAGCATACAAGGTATAGAGATGTACGCAGACTCCCAACTTAGATTAATGACGCCAAATGGCGGGATCCGCGTTGAAAAGTGCGATTTGTGCTATATGGCTGTCAGTTCCAGTACACCGACCGCACGGAGTAAACTGTACCTGCACGGTATGTGTCCGGAATCATAGTGGTATTGTCCCCGTTGAGTTGTATCACAACCTGAACGATTTCAGAACAATCCGGTTGGCGAACAAAAAGACTTACTTTGTGGTGAGGTGTAAATTGCTCCCATTTAGGACCTAACAGGTGAAAAAGAACCGTCAGCGACTATGAATGGAACAATATTCGATATTTATTACGGGGAACTCCGCGGCCATCGTTGGGATCAAGGGTAGTCGTGAAAGAAATCCAATAGTCAGTCATCATGCTGCTGATTTTGAGCGCTGAAGGTGAGCGGTCGGTAGGCACAGTGTACACATAAGCTATCTCGGTTCCGTGGGTGACTAAACGGTGAATTTGGCGGGGAGGAATATGCACAAATGAGATAACAAACCTCCGTACACAGGTGGGAGGGTCGGTTGACGCTGCGTAAATAAATAACCAAAGGTTTTAACTCCGGCATTTGCGGCCGTTTCCATCCAGAGACGTCGTTGAGATTGAAAAGACAGGTCGCCCTCTGTGCGCAGAATGAGTTGATTATTAGTGCGACTAATGTGTATTCACCAATCGCCGCGCTTCGTTTAAACTGGCTGCTAAGGCCGAAAGTTTCGTTTCCAGTGTTGAATGGAGAGCCTGTTAAAAAATTAGAGAATTACAGGCAGCCGGGCCATGAAACACACCGACCTAATGCAGGTACATCAGGGTAAAGTTTCAAAACTTTTTCAAGGGCAATTTCGAGACGCGCAGGTGAAACCGAAGGAATAGAAAGTGCCAGGAGTCCATCGTGGATCTCAGCGGTAGAAGCCGTTCCTTGAGGAACAAATCCGGTTCCTGCAAAACAACATAAGGGAAGCCATGGAATACAGACAGTGATGGCTCGCCTTCATCCAAGTTCGTTCCCGCTATGAACGGCAAGCGCACGAATATCCTCTTTTTAAACAGGACAGAAGGAAGTTCAGGAATGAGTCCACCCTTTCCGTCAATAACCGGATCCCACGGGAACAGTTCAAGAGGATTCGCAGCAGCAGTAGCGAGACCTTGGAATATGTCGGTCGTGTTCGCGTGACGCAAGCATTCAAGGGTGGATCCGGATTTTGCCACGGAGGCACAAGAGGGCACGCCACTAACAAACTGCTGCCAAGTGGCTTCGCGGCGAGCAGCGGGAAACAATGCCGCGGTAGCCGCCGAACCCGACTCGAATATCTGTTGGATACCGTTAATCGACACACGAATTTAAGCACAATATCAACACACGGCTGCTCTTGCTAAGCGACTAATCGGAGAGTTGAGGAATAACGCTGCGGTCATGATTGAGCCCGCGCTCTCGCCGAACACAGTGACCTAATTAGAGACATTGAATGAATTGTATTGATAGAAAGATATTGTGCACCTTGGTCTTGTCCCCGCCGAAGGCTCCGATGTGTAGCTGGACCCATTCGAGTGCAGTGAGCTCGTCCTTCAAGGCCAGGTTCAAGCTTCCGCGGTTGTGGGCTTCCTGACCTTGAGGGAATCCTAAAGGTCCCAAACGGTAGTTGAAATTAACATAAATCAAAGGCGTTCCCTTCAAGGAGGTCAGCTACTGGACCATTAACATAACTTAATGGCGGCGTACGCGGGCTACGCTCTGAGCAACAATCCCACTCCCATTGAAAGTGGACGCAGTGCCCCCGCGAAAGCCCCCGCCATATCTAACCGGGAATCAGTCAGCTCCAGAATTTCGGAGGCTAGTCTTCTCACGTCCAAAAGAGCTTGTTGTGTACGCTTGTCATCAATCTTCATGTCCTTGTAATAAAAGACTCACTACTGGAAGTTTTGCATTGGCCGGTGTTCCAGATGGTCGGAAAACATTGATGGTAAGACAGTCTTCCGACATCAGATTGGCGGCAACACCCTTATTAGATGGGGTTCAGGGATGGAGTAGCGAGGGAAAAAAAAGAAAGAAGGCGAACCGTTTGCAGGCAGGCCAGGCCGAAGTTGGTCGCATTGAATGTACCAGGGCCCAACGAGATCTTGAGCACTGGAGGCTTGAGGCGCAGACTTCCCAGAGGCGGTTCGGCGAAAGGAATGCCTGAGGTGGGTTGTGAGTCTCCTGTTAGCTCGCAGGTAGCTGACGGACCTCCAAAAAAATCTTGCTTGAGAAGAGTGACATCGCGGCCAACGAGGGTCGTCTTTCCGAGCCGGATGGTTGGGGCCTGAGAGTTCACACAGAGCAGCGTCGCCAGCGAGACGATGAGGTTGAGCTTGAGGAACATGGTGCAGATCGGCTGTTCAAGCGAGACGGCAGAGCAGGGCTACTAGATTCGTCGTAGAATATATACGGTTGCCGGGGACCCATGTGCCCCACTCCATTAGTCGGGATTAGTCGCTCACTGAGGAGGCATGCCCTGGCCAACATTTCAAGTTGCACGCGACTGATGGGGGGTCAGTTGACCTAGGCCCAAAATGTTCTCAGATCTCCATTGCGCAGCGGCTGCGCATGGAGATCTTGGTAGATCCTCTTAGTTCCTGTAGCCTTCAGAACTTCAGAGTCGCCACTGCAGAGCTTCAGAATTTCCGCCGAACCATGAGAGTGAGAGAGTCAGCTTTGCCTTTGCCGCCTTTGGTTTTCCATTTGGTTTCTGTACACCTGCTCGCACTGCCACTGATCATTGACTGATCATCAAAACATTACCACCGTTGACCTTGACATCGACTATGCCAGCCGAACGCCACTCACGTACCTCAGCAATTGGCGGGCCGTCCCGACGCAGCAACCAGCACCAGCCATCTGGCGCGACGCGCTCACGACGTGGGAACTCCGCCCTTCCGGATGGCTGGGTCAAACAAGTATTTGAGGGATGCATCCCCGTAATGAACGACTGGCGCAATATCGCAACTGACCAGAAGAACATGAAGGCTTACTTTTATGGCGGCGTTCATCCCAAGGACAAGTACTTGAAACCAACATCGGACCTTTTTTGCCTGAACGCGGCCGATATGGAATGGACAAATCTCACCGTGCGCAATTCGGACAATTAGCAGTGTCTTAATTCTCAGCATTCATTTGTAGGACTCGCTTCGGTTTCGGATTCCTGATCCATTCTCGAAAGACGGCGTCAAGTTGGAGCTCCGCCGGCTCCCTGCGTTGACCGAGCCCGCCATCACTGTCATTTCTCTGAATGAGAGGAAATTTCTTCTTCTATTCGGAGGGCATGGCGTTGAGAGTCCAACAGCAGACTTGATTGCCATCGATCCCAGCTTATTGACGTGGTGGTTTGTCGAACTGGAGGGAACTCCTCTCCTACCCCGACTTTCCGCTACAATGGTCGCAATTGGAAAATGCATCTACATCTTCGGGGGGAAGAATCCTGAGGCTGAGGACGATACCCGATTTATTCGCACCTATTCCATCGGGGAATATGACCCCAACACCGTGAAATGGAGTTGGGCCGTTTCGGATGCACCATTTCCGGAAGACGTCGGGTTGGGGTCTGGCAACATGCAGTGTATTCCTGTGTATGGTGGCCTAGAAATCCTAATTGTGAATGGACGTGATGATGAGAACAAGGTGACTTGCCAATTCATATATTTTGAGAAATAATTGATCGTTATTTTTTTTAGCGCTTCGACCTCTCAGGCGAACATACTCTGTTTTTCCACGCGCAACATCGCACTTTTCAGGATGCCCGAACCACGAACGGTGATTTTCCTAAGAATGTACCTTGGTACTCAATATTGCGTGCTCCATCCGCACCAGACTCGGCACTGATCATGGCGATACTCCCATACCGTGGCTGCCTGGTTCCGGAGTTTTGGCGGTATTCGCCTCCTCCCGTGAAGCGGATCCAATGTTTGGATCTCTGTGACCGCACGTGGGAGTTGAATCTGGATTTGCAAGAATTTGTGGCCGTTGGAAACAAACTCCTTCTTGTGGGGTGCGATAAGGCTGAATTGGAAGGTGGAAAGGAGTCCGCTTTCAACGTTGCGGTTGAGATTCCGCTTGGCGACTTAACCAAATGATGGTGTCAATATGTGAGCAACATTCTCATACAGTCACCAGCTGCCTTGTAATGTCTGAATCCTCCCCCCCGCAGGGAATTGAAACTTGCACATATATCCATGACGTCCCTCTGTTCCATCTCTGGTATCTTGTGAATTGTGATCATGATTATGCCGAACCAAGACAAATGCATAATGACATCTCCGAACTTCTCAATCTCTTAGACTTGTTATGCGTCCTTTTATCTGTCACCATCTTCTCATATAACGACGGGTTCAAAACGTGTCTAAATGTTTGCTGAGACAGAAGCTGGGTTTTGTCTTGGCTTTGCCATTATTTCCAAAAGCGGGTATTGGAGGAGTATTGCGTGCCTTGTTTGGTTCAATCGTCCGCTATCAACTCAACCAACCACATAAGCTTCAATTTCTGTGCAATGACCAGTCCCTCGAGTTCAGAGGCGTCATTCATTCTCGTTGGCGGAGAGAACCATACGAACGACTCTACACCGCCAATGCCTGGCAAGAGGTCCCCAGACGCCGTGCAAATCGACGTGAGGATTTGTATTCTGCAACGCAGACTCAGGAAAACCCATTTAACCGGCTGCTAGACTATACCCCATCCCTCTCTGGACGCAAAGTACACCATTGGAAGCGTTCCTACTTACGCCCATGACTGGTCGGCCCAGGGCACGGGAGGAAAGCTGCGCACGTATGGGCGGCATTTCATAGACGCCTATGGACGCGTGTGCAGCCTCCGCGGCGTGAATTTGGGCGGCGGATGCAAAACGTGAGACAGACATTTCATTATCCAGCTTGCACGGGTTTCCCATTAGACATGTCTGACGCGCTTTATCGAAGACCAGCCAACGATGATAACGAGAAGTTCCCTGCTGGGCATCAGTCGGTAACGTTTGTCGGGCGACCGTTCCCTCTTCAAGAGGCTCCCGAGCATTTATCTCGGTTGCGAAGATGGGGCTTGACGTTCAGTTAGTCTGCTTGATTTCAGCGTGGGCTTCTCTTCTAATTCTCGTTTACTTCAGTCCGTTTCTTGGTGACATGGGAAGCAGTCGAGCATGAGGGACCGTACGTTTCGCTTATTCTTGCCATATATTTGTCCTTATAAACTTTATCCCAGGGGTATATACGACAAGGAATATCTCGAGTACATCCGCGCATTCCTATCACTTCTTCCTCAGTACGGGATAACTGCTTTTGTGTCGATCCATCAGGACGTTTGGTCCCGCTACTCTGGTGGCTCCGGTGCCCCGGCATGGACCCTCGAATCCGTGGGCTTCGATCTCCTTGGCTTGGAAGAGTCGGGCGCCGCCTGGCTTCTCGGTGTTAAAGGTGGAGGGCATGTGGAGGAGGAGCGAGGGCTATGGCCATGCGGGTATCAAAAGCTGGCTGCTGCCACTATGGCGTCGGTCGAATTCCCTTGTTCATATCCGACACACGTCTGACGAAGCTCAGGACCTGCTTTTGGGCCGGGGATGCTTTTGCCCCCAAGCTGCTCATAAAGGGCCGTGATGGTACCCCCGTCCCTGTACAGCAGTACCTCCAGAATGCCTTCCTCGACATGTCGGAGATGCTTGTGAAGGCGGTCGGGGACTTGGATGCCGTCGTTGGATTTGAGGTCCGTTGTCCGTTGTCCTTCGTTCTCTTTCTCTTTCAATAGCTCATTCCTCTAGATGATGAACGAGCCACATAGAGGATACATAGATCTTCAATCACTTCACGCCTTTGACTATAATACTGACCTCCATCTTTCATACGTTCGTGAGTACCCTCTCACAGCGCATCCTATTAGCCACTCTTCTGAGCATTTCTCCAGCCTCGCCCTTTGAATCATTTCAATTGGGTGCTGGCCATCCAACCTCTGTTTCCTGCTGGACACGATCCTTCCCGATGCCCACTAGCAAGACTTCCTCAGCAGTGCTCAATGTCGATGGTCGCAAGGCCTGGCGCCCGGATGGGCCCACCCATGGGGAGTGCTTGTGGGCTATGCACGGCGTGTGGGGCTGGGACCGTAATAAGGACGTCGCAGTGGTACTGCGAGAAAACTACTTCACCAAGCACCCGTTGACGGGTGAGAAGGTGGACCTCTAGACTCTCTTCACCTACGTATGTCCGCTCATCTTCGGACCAGATTGATTGGTACACGGACTTTTATTTCCCCTTCCTGCACAAGTGGGTCGACCGGATGCGGAGCGTGTCTCCGCCTGAGAAGATCATGTTTGTCGAGGCTATCCCTAATGAGGTCCAAGCGCACCCTTTCTTTTCGCCACTCGTTAGACTAAACCTATTCCTGTAGTTTTGCCCGGCTTCGTGGACGCCGGAGCATCATGTGCCTAATATGGTCTATGCGCCTCACTGGTAGGTTATTTCTGTCCTCCTAATTTCGGTGTCCTTCACGCATATATTAGGTACGACTTGAATGCTCTCTTTGCCAAAGCATTCGGTGAATTCTCTGTAAATGTGCAAGGGCTCTCAAGAGTGAGTTCCTCGGGCTCGCCCAGACTGCGTAGTCTAACGCACATACCAGGGGATGTTCCCTCTGAGGGCTTTCTATTGGGGGCAGAAGGGTGCTCGGGACAACTTCTTTCTCCAGATTCGGAATATCGTTGAAGCGGCGTACCGATCTCTCGGCGAAAAACCAGTCCTCATTGGGGAATGCGGAGTTCCTATGGACATGAAGTAAGCCGCGTCTGGTCTCGCGCACTACCGCCGTTGATAGAGATCCCTTAGCAAACGAGAAGCGTTTCAAACAGACGACTTCACTTGGCAGTCCCGCATGATGGATGCTATGATGACTGGATTAGAGCGTTCTCTCATCGGATTCACGTGCGTCTTCATCGTTGGTGGTGCGCGGCGCAATGTCTGACGTGGCTGCAACTGCAGGCTTTGGAATTACAACCCATATAACGACGATGAACGCGGCGATTTCTGGAATGGGGAGAACTTTTCGTGGTTCAGCCGAAGACGGGCACTTCCCGCCTCACTGCTATATTTTGAGCAAGACTCCGTGTCGCTAGACCAAGGCGCGCGGATACTCCCCGCTGTCGTCCGCCCATACCCCGCCAAAACCGCCGGCATACCGCTCCGCTTCGAATACGAAATGACATCGGGGTCTTTCGTATTTGAGTGGGCCATGCCGAAGCCAGGCAAGGCCCCTGCATCGTCGATCCCTAAAATAACGTCACCTCCGCTCGCCGACCATCCCACCATCACTGCCAGCGAGACCGAGATCTTCCTACCGTCTCTCCTCACTAGAGGGCGCAAGGTCGTCGTACGCGGGCTTCGCGGCGAGGACCGATACGTCCACGATGAGAGTCGTCAGACGCTCTTTGTTGTCCCCGGAGACAACTCCCCCGGATCGAGGCACAAGATAGAGGTGTCCCTCAATCCCCCGCTAGTCCCCGCGTTCGAACTCAACGACCACTGGTCGGATTTCGGGCCCAGAGTTTTTTCACTATTTATGGTCATTCTGGGGATTACTATCTACTACTTCCTTCCTTCTTCCTGAAGCGTAATTACTGTACTGTTTTGCTAGTACTGCATGCTATAGAGGTCTTGCGTTGGAGTCCTTTTCTGAGCTGACTTTTTTAGCCGTTAGCATGTGTTTGTGTCAAATTCCAATTCCAGCTTGGATCTGTCCCCAATGTCTCTTGGGCGGGTCTGCCGTCGTGCTTTGTTCGCGCGTCCCGTTCCTGCTCGTCGCGTGCAGTCGTCGCAGGCCGTCGCTCAGAACGACGATCGCCTCACGATAGACGCCCTCGGCGCCTCTTTCCCCCTTGTCTGGCTACGCGACTCCTGTCTCTCACCCACATCCATCCATCCATCCACCTCGCAGAAGCTTCACCGCAGTTCCGATATTCCGCTAGATATTAGGCCATCCGAGGGCGGAGTGAATCTTACCGACGACGGGCTGCACGTCCGATGGATCGACGGCCACGAATCGTTCTTCCCAAAGGAGTTTCTGGCGCGGCACTCGTCAAGAGCGAACCTCGCGGCGTTCCACCGGGACGTGCTGGAGACGCCGTGGCGGGGCTCTGAGATATCTAGCGCGGATCTCTTTGTGTCTTACGCGTCTCTCTCAACTCCGTCGGGCCTCTTGGCCGCGATTGACAAGATATGCACGCGCGGCCTGTTGTTTGTCGTGCGTCGCGTCTAGCCACGTTGTGTCGTTCGCGATTGAACCGTTATGTTCACGTTCACTAGTCGGGCGTGCCAAACGCGGAAACTGGGGACGCAACCTGCGAGCTCCGCGCGCTGGCGAGCAAGTTCAGCCAGATCCGCGACACGTTCTACGGCCAGGTGTGGGACGTCGTCAACGTCCCCAACAGCCGCAACATCGCGTACACGAATCTCGACCTGGGGCTGCATATGGATCTATTGTACGCCTTTCTTACTTGCCTCGACCAGACATGTCTGACGCGCCAACAAAAGGTACTTCAAGAATCCGCCCAAGTACCAGGTTCTGCACTGCCTGCGCAACAAAGTGCACGGCGGCACCTCCGTCTTCGTCGACGCGCTGGACGCCGCGGTGACGCTGCGCGAGCGCGCCCCCGCACAATTCGAGGTGCTCGCGACGACGCGCGTGCCGTTCCACTACATCAACGACGGGCACTACCTGCACTGCGCGCACCCCACCATCGACGTCACCAACGACGGCGCCATCCAGCACATCAACTACTCCCCGCCGTTCCAGGCGCCGCTCTTTCTGGACACCCCGCCGTCGTTCTACTCCGCGCTCGCCGCGTTCGCCACGCTCCTGGGCGACCCCGCGCGCACGTACCAGTACACCCTGCGCGAGGGTGACGCCGTCATATTCGACAACCGTCGCGTCCTGCACGCCCGGACGGCGTTCAGTGACATCGAAGGGCAGGGCACCGCGGGGGAGCCGAACCGCTGGCTGAAGGGGTGCTACTTCGAGGCGGACGCGCTGCTGGACCGGGGACGGATGCTAAGGAAAGGAGTTTGATTCCGTACGTATACAATTACAACGTAACTGATCCATGCATGAATTATGAGTTAGAGCTTCGCCTGGGGTGATTTTTTTATGTATGCGATTCCGCCGCCGAGAGCAACCTATTGAGGGGTTTTTATTTCTCTGCCTGAGGGCAACGATGAGGTAATTTACCTTGCCGCTGGTGAGGTTGTTGGTAATGAAGGCGATCTCGATCGTCCCGTCAGGTCCAGGGCCGACCTCCCACGCCTGCGTCTCCAGCGCGTCGCCGGGCTTCACGGGCGAGGTAAAGCGCACGCCGTAGAATCTGAGCGAGTGCGGATCGTTGCCGCCAACAGCTTTGATGAGCCCGCGCGCGGCAAAACCGAATGTGGACAGCCCGTGCAAGATGACGCCGCCAAAGCCCGCTGCCTTACCGATGGACGGGTCTGCATCCATTAAGACATTGAGCATGATACAACGAATGTGCGAACGTGGCTAACCGATGTGGAGGGGGTTGTAGTCGCCGCTGAGCCGGAAGATGAGCGCCTGCTCCGGGCTGGTCTTATCCTGGACGGTCCAGTCCGGCTTGCGGTCCTTGGGGATCGGCTTGCCCTGCGGGGGCCCCGCGATGATTTTGGAGAACTTGTCCCCAGTGACTTTGGCGCCAATGTTGAAGGAAGAGCTCTGGTCTCCGCACGTCAGTGAGAATCGGTATCGAAATAGACATTTCCGCACGTAGAGCTTGGCGTAGGGCACGCCTTTGGGGTCGAGGAGGACGTTTTCGGTGGTTAGGATGATACCGCTTTCTGTTACAATTATCTGTTCAGATTCCACGTCGAACGTGTGCGTGGAAGGCACATACTATTCTCGACGGCGCCGGTGAACTTGCTCGTCCAGGTCCAGCCGGGACCCGACTCCAAGGGCAGGTCCTTGAGTATCTGGATCGATTGTGTGCCGTGGACCTGGTTCAAATTATTTAATTTCGAATTTTAAAAATTTAGGGATGTTCCGGCTTTGGCTTGGCCTGAAAGCCGTGGCTTTGGCCCGGAAAAGTACAGGCCAAGCCAAATCCAAATCCAAATCCAAATCCAAATCCAAGCCAAGCTCTGGTTTTGGCCTGCAAAACCAAAAAGCCGCTGGATTTTAGCAGGCAATGATGCCAAATTTATCACAGACCAAGCCAGAGCCAATTCAAGGCCAACATTTTGGCATGGCTTTGGGCCTGGTACCAAAGCCCAAAAAGCCATGGCTTTCAATGGCCCGAGGCCAAAGCTGGAACAAACACTATTTCGGAATGAGAACGGGTGAGACGACGTACGACTTTGTTCGGGTCGAAGCGCGGCAGTCCCGGGACAGCCTGCGCGCGCATCATGTTCGCAAATAGATTCACATCGGACGAGTTTCCCTTGAAGGGGAGCACGACGGGGAAGGTCGGGAGCGCTGCAAAGGATTTGTCTGTCACGCATTGCTATTAGTATGCATACATGTACCGACGCGTCGTTCTCACCGAGCTCTGCACAAATCCGTCAGGGAGAAACTCAAGTAAATAACATAGCGCAGACATACCGTATGCCACTTGCAGGTCATCGGCCTTTGCGCCGACGCCGCACGCGTAAATTAAGAGGTCCCGCTTGTTCCAAGACACCTGGCGAATGCTAAGGAAAGGGCAGAGCATGCGCGTCGTCGGTACGCACCGGCTTTGTGGGTGTCTGGAAACCTACAACTTTGGAAAGATCTGCGGCCATGGTGGAGGACAAGTGGAGGGGGAGGATGAACGGGAAGTGCGGGTTGTTAATCACGGATTGCCCGATCACCGGTCCCGGCTACTGTTACCCCGGTCAATATCCCAGTCTCATTTTCTTTTCTTTTGGGAGCCTTTCGAATTCTTTTGTTTTCAATTGTCTACTGTACAGTTGCTTGGTATAATTACGCGGCGTCCATTGGTATATAATAGAATGAGAAGGAGGTAAGTAAAGTATGTATCACCGAATGGAAATCTTCACAAAAAGAGTCGAAAACATATACTGCGCGAGCTGCGTGTCATGGAGCGGCAAATGTCTGTAGCCTGCAAGGAAAGGAAACACAGTTAGCAACAAACCAACACCAAGGGCAAACAGCACATACCCTGCTGTAAACACGCGAGCGGCGCACAGTACACCGCGAGCGGCTCGTCATCCTCCTTGTCTCCGTCCTGCCTTACGACGAACCGCACAAAGATCAGGTCCATCATGTCGCCGACGCACGAGAACGGTATGCGCAGCTTCTCCTCCCAGACGGGGTTGAAGCCGTTGTTCTTGACCGACGACGTGCGCAGCCAGGACGTCTGCGTTGCGGGTGGGGGCGGTGGCGAGGGCGGCCCCGCGCCCTGCGCGATGTCCGTGCCTGCGTGGTGCTGGTGAAAGGCGCTCCAGTCGGGGACATGCAGCGACACCTCCACGAAGGGGTCGACAGTCGACCCCCCGGGCGAGGCATCCTTGGGCGGAGGAAGCTGCTGCGCAGAGATGATCCCCACCTCGAAGACGTGCTCTGTCTTCTTCGCAAGGAGCTCCTTCTGGTTCGGCAGGCGGAGCGCGCGCGGCTTCAGCACGTACCCCGACCCGCCATTGCGCTGGAACATGGCGTGGTTAATCGTGTATCCCAGATCTACGTACGATCAACTGGTTAGTGCAGGAAGAGATGACAACACGAAGGAGAAACTAACCTGGGGTCTGCCAATTGATGGCCACAAGCTGCGCCCCAGCGCTCCAATACCCGTGCGGCAGATAATTCGACGACTTCAGACGCGTGCCTTTGGGATATATCCTGACGAGGTGCGTGCGGTTGTGCTTGATGGCATCCATCAGCGCCCCGGAGCGTATCATCTTGTTCGCCGTGTTCTCGGACAGCGAGAACATATGTTGCGGCGCATACTCCTCCTTTTTGTTGATTCCGCGGTATTTCACGCCGACGGTGTACACGAGGAGAGAGAGCAGCGCAAAGGACATCTTGGGCTTCGTGATGTCCGAGTTGGAGCGCGGGGTGAGCGGGGTAAACGAGGATGGCGGGGAAGACTCGGACGACTGGGAATTGGAGTGGCCCTTGCCGCTTCGACTGCGAACGCGTTGGATCGCCGCGCTTGCTTTCTGGAGAAGAGGCTCTCGCTTCAGATCTAAATGAGACGAAATGCCTCAATAAGTGAGCAGATGGACAGTAGGAATGCATACCTAACCCCGACGCAGACGAGTTCCGCCGGTTTGGTGGTGGTGATAATGGCGGTGCAGCAGTCGGGGTCATTCGTACCTCGTCGATCTTGCCAGTCTTCTCCGAGTCCTCCGCCGTCGACTCTGGAGACGTATACGTATGCACGTCGCCCGTCCCATTCGGCGCCCCGCCCACCAGCGGTGCCTCGCGCGAGATGTACAGGTTCTTCGCCTTGAGCATGATCCGCCCCCGCAGGTCGTCGGGGCTCGGCAGCTCCTCTATTGGCGGGCGCCCGTTCACCGGCGCCTGGACGAGCTGGTCGCCAAACACCTCCGTCATGATCTCGACGACCTGGTCCTGCTGCGCAGGCGAGCAGTGGATCTCCGCCGAGATGATGAGTGGGTACGGCGACGCCCAGAACGCCCACTGTTTGATGGCATCGCAGACCTCGCGCACCGAGATTTTGGACGTGAGGGTCTTGCCGTGTGTGATGAGCGGTGCCGGGTTCCCGGGGTGTATATCCACTGTGCATCTAAGCGTCAGTCAAGGGTATCTGAGAGGGGATGAAGGAGCTTACGCTCGACGCATCGGCAGCCGGCTTGGAGCGCCCGCACGTACCCTTCGATGGTGCTCTCGCCAACGAGCTGGTGGCCGACGAGATACGTGTTGTGAGACGAGGAGATGTAGTATTCGGAGAGTGGGCGGCTCATATCATGCCCGATGCCATCGTGTGCTATTATTGGGGGGGAGGAGTATGCCACTTCGATAGCCTTGTGCCCGTTGGTTATCTTGGAGTGAGTGGCCGGGTGGTGATGCTTTTGGTGGTGGTGGTGGTGGTCGGCAGACAATGGCGGCGGTTCCTCGCAGTCGACAAAAGTGGGGTTGTCTGCTGATAACAGGAAGGATGTAAATGACTCGAGGGAGAGGGTCTGAGGGGCGCCGGAAGGAGCGCCAGGGATAACGAGAGCACCAGCAGAGCCCGCGTCGGAGCTGTAGCTATCGAATAATGCCTGTAATTCCACTGTTTCAAGTTTGGACTAGGGGCCGTATCAGTAAAATATTTTTTTTCATCTTAAAAAATGAATGGAAACCGACCCGTTGAGCGTCTTTCATGAATCGCTGGAACACTTCAAAGTTAAAGCAGCCCTGGTGCTTGATCAGCTTCTTGTACAGTCTCTCGATGTCTGGTCGCGCTTTCAGAAGCTTGACGAATCGGCCAAAATCCTCGAACTCGAGCCGACCATTTTTATCTGCGTCTGCTAGCTATTAGGGACTCGTCAACGAGCGACTAATAACAAAAGAGAGATGGTACCTGAAACAGTCTCCTCAGTTCCTCCTCGCCGTGACTAACATTTAGTCGTTTGCAGAGCTTCTCCACGTCCTCAAACGTAAATCCTCTCCCGTTCCAATAATGTCTCTCCCACACTGCCTCCAGCATTTCCCCCTGTCCCAGCCCGTTCATCAACTCTGTCCGGATCGCATGCAGGCGCCGCAGCGCAGTGCTCCATATCTCCATAACTTCCGCGGTAGGCGCAATGAGGTGCATGCTCTTGTAGGTGGAGTCGGCGATGTAGATAATGGTCAGCCATCGATGCTCATAGTTTGCGGAGGGGGGCTGAAACTGGTCGCGATAATATTTTGCCTCTATACCAGACCGCAATTCCTTGACTGCTTCTATCGGAACTAGCAAGGGTTCAGTATACAGGACATTAATTTAGCATTGAATAAACCCACTGTATTTCTTAACCTTGGACTCCCATCTGAGGTGGCCTTGTTCCGGATCGAGGCGAAACATCATCTTGCGCTGCTTCTTGTTCGAGATCTTGGTCAAGAGGATGCCTTCCTGCAGATTCTTTGGAATCATTTCCTCGCTCCCTGAGCTCTCGTGGACCACTTCCGAGGACTTGGACCTGCCGAAACGTCCAAGGCGACGGCGAATCGACTGGCTCAGGCGCCGGCGAGGAGACAGGGGTGGGGGTTGTTCAGCGGTGGGAGTCATGATGTTGGCTGCCCGGCGGAGCATACGGGAGGGTTCTGGAATCTGGAGGCCAGGATAAAGCGGAACATTACTTTTGACTGTGCCAGGATATATGAGGGTGTTACGACTCGGATGTGTGACCGGGGCTGTGACTAGGGGTGCGGGAGCGGGTGCTGTGAGGGCCTGGCCGAAGCTGACTCGACGGCCAGTAATGTTCATCTGTGGTCCAGATTTGACTCACAGGAAACTGCAAAGGATGAGGGAAAAAAGTTACAATCACGTAGCGGCACAAACACACCGTGAGCCGCCATCACCGCCCACGGGAGACGCCGGCAGTGTCATCCTTGCCTGCCTACCCAATCGTTGCAGTGGAGCACCTTGTTCGAGGCGCTGCGGCACTGATCCTTCCAGCTCTGGACAGAATCTGGCAACAAGGCGATGCAATTCTGCGAAGAATCGTTGAACACGTGTAAAACGTTCTCCACGTAGTCTCAGTGGTTCCTGCTGCGATCTGCTTGTCAATGCGGCGTCTATCGACGGCGTCTGGATCTGGTTACCTAGTTCGGTGGTGAGTGAGAATGAGCTGGTGGGAGTCAGAAATTTTGATGATTGAAACAAACGAGGCTTGACGGCTGAGATGCCAAGCCAACGTCGAAAAGGGCATGAAGAGCTTGGGCGGGGAACGCAGGCCGCGATTTTCCATTTTTATACAATTGAATCCTACAGGGCGCCGCGAATTAAAATTAAAACACGAAGAAATATGCCACTCCGAGTCAGCGGAGGACCACGCGTCTCTTGTGGAAATATCTACCAGGCGTCTTACGCGGAAAATACAGGCACCCGATCACATCTTGAACGCACGTTCGTCGTGACTGCAATAGCAAGATTGTCTTCACAGATTCACTCTAGCTTAGATGCCGAGCGTGGATTACGGACAGCGAAGATGATTTCGAAGCGGGGAACTCAATGGCGATCCAGACTCTGGGGCTGTGAACTATAAATTTGCGGGCGCTGTTGGTAACACAAGGCATTATAATTAGTCTGGCCTTGATCTTTTTTTAGGCGGGTTTAGCGCTGCGGGGAAGCGATAGGGCTAAGAGCGGGGCGCCACTGGGAATCTGGCCATGCAAAGTCTGATAGTCTATGCATCCTGTCAACGGGCGTCTGTTTTTTGGGGAAGGGCAGCTTGACGAGTGCGAGTGTGTCGGACTCTTCCTGGAGGCTGTATTCACTTCTCGAAACTAGAATTTAGCGGTATCACGCACTTCAACTCTAGCGAAGTCTGATAATACATCCCGTTACTGATGGGCGTCTGTTTTTTGTGGAAGGGAAGCTTGACGAGGGCGAGTGTGTCGGACTCTTGGAGGCTGTATTCACTTCTCGAAACCAGAATTTAGCGGCACCCTACCGGCGTGCACGCAGATCCACCGCCTCTTCTTACTGTTCCACCGATTTTATCGCTCTCCGTTTATCCGACCGATTTTTTGGCACGGTGGGATTGATTCAACCTCAATTCAACCCAACTTTCATTGGTTGCAAGATCTCCAGTCTTTACAATCATTAGCACCCCCATTCGATTTTCTCCGAGGCGGGGATGACGCCACACCTGAACCTAGATATTCAGAAAAGAACTAGGATAATTCCTGTTTCTTAACGGATCAGGTGGTTCTACGGTGGCGTAAAAAAATGAACGGCTTTCGGTCACAGCAGCATAAAAAGTGGTTCAAAGTTGGTTCAAAGTGCGGAATATTCAACAGAATTGTGTCGGCAAAAGTAGGATTGATTTAGGGTTGCATGCCCCCAATCTTCCGGATCCGCACGAAAGACAGATGCTAGGCAAAGACGCCCGCTGACAGGGCCCAGGCGACATTAAAAGACGCCGCAGCGTCGATGGATCTGCCCGGGTCCTATCTATCTCCCCTCTGAATGCATCTCACTACCTTACAAAAAACGCTGCGCTAACGACCAAGTCCAACGACGGCAGACTATCTTCCGAGATTCATGTCCTCTGCTTTTTTATTCTCTTGTCAATGGTCTGCACGAGGTTGATCAGAGGTGAGAGTAATTTGGCCAAAAAAAATGAGCATGACGGCACAGCATTGGTGTTGCAATAGGCTATGACACCCCGACGACCCTGGGCAACACTAGCGTAGATGGGGAGCTCGCGTACCTGGTACTCCACAGTGCTGGATCTCTCAAAAAAAGAACAAAAACGGGAAACGCTAATTATAGCACCTCGCGTAGTAGCCGAACATCGCTCGCAAATTTAATTCCGTCGCCACAGCCCCTGGTATGTGCCGCCACTGAGTTGACATATATATTAATAAATGCTCGCTGTCTCTGCGGGACCGTAGTTCACGCCTCCGACATCCCACTGGCAATTTTCAGTTATAGGGATTTGTACAGGATCCAAAGATCCATCTGTGCAATCAAAGCGTATTCAATCTTGCCAAACTGAATATTAATTCGAAAACACACGCGCACACAGGCAGTGGGAGGCAGTGAGAGTCTGGAACCGATCATAAGAGTTGGTGAGAGAAATCAATTAAGTCGCGTAAGTGCTGATCGCATCATCGACGCATGGGCACGTGAACGCGTCTCATTGTTCTTCCTCAGCCTGCTTGAAACCGTGAGCTAGTTGCGAGCTAGAGCGACAGAAAACATACATGGCAAGTCAATCTCTCTATGAAAAGGCGTCGCTGAATATAGTAGTCCACTTACAGGTCCCCCTCAACGGTATCTTAAACGATAGCACCATATCAGCGTTCAGTGGATGCGAGGCGAGGCTCCGCGCCGTGCGCGCCATAGATGACGCGCTGCGGGACGTCGAGCGCGCGTGTTCGCCCGCTGTTGCAAGGCGGTCCGCCGTTACGAAGATCTTGGATCGTCTGTTCCGCAGGCCCTCCGTTACAGCCATGAAGCGCGCTCGAATCTCGAAACAGCCTCAGGCGCAGAAGGATGATACGGGCACCGTCGTGTCTCTCATCGACGAACTCGACTCCGGGCGGAGAGACCTTGCGTCCTTGGCGCCCTTCGAATTATTCCTTCTGCGGCACGCACTTCGGGCGCGCAGAAACAGCCTCACATCCCTCGCGCGCGTTCCACCAGAAATTCTGGCCATAATCCTGGGAATCTGCTGCGCACCAGAGCGGGTTGACGGCCCCTCGTTCATCTCCTCGCATTTAGCACCACTGCTGGCTGTGACACACGTCTGCAGTCGCTGGCGCGACATCGCGCTCGGAAACCGCAAGTTCTGGACGCACATCTCCACTTCGGAGCCCCGCTGGGCGGTGGAGATGCTCCGCAGGTCTGGTTCCGCGCCGCTCGTGGTATGCGTGGACCTGTGGCCCAACCCCACCCCGCGCAGCCTTAATGATAGAAAAGCCGCTCCGCGCGACGTCATACTCAGCCAGCTGGCGCGGATTCGCGAGCTCCACCTCACGCCAGACGAATCGGAGTTATCTTTACCGCCCGCCCTGCTTGTTCCCGCGCCCCTTCTGGACACACTCCATTTGTGGGGGGATCCGCACCTGGAGCTCACGGACCCTGTTCCGCCCAGCCTGTTCCAAGGTCAAGCCGCGGCGCTCAGACACCTGTTTCTGACCCGCTGCCTTCTGGATTGGACATCGCCTCTGTGGAATAACCTCATATCGCTCGAGCTAACAAGCGTCCTGATAAGGCTCGACTTTTACGACTTTCTGCAGGCGTTCGCCCGCATGCCGCATCTGCGGCGGCTTGCTCTCACCGATGCTCTTCCCGTCATCCCAATATCTTCAGAAAACAAGCGATCTGTATCACTGAACCTCGAATATCTCGAACTCAGTGCAGCCATGTGGGACTGTTACTGGTTCCTCACCCACATCCACTTTCTCTCGAGCTGCCGGATTGTCCTGAACGTCCCGTATAATAATGCCTACTGGAATGTATTATGGGGTCTTCTCGAGACCAAACGCCTGGATTCGGAAGCCCCCCCAGTACTGTACGGAATGAAATTAAAGGATGTCCCTTGTCCCACCAGCGGCAGCCTAGAAGAAATATTCCAGGTGGATCTATGGACCCACCGCACTCGGCTGGACGTCTCTCCGCCGCACTATTCCATCCGGGTACAAAGTGCCTCCCCCGACCACGACCGCCGAAAAGAGACCGTCCGCTGCGCCATCGCCGCGCTGTCTCTCCGCCAGCTCGACACCCTGATAGTCGACAGCAAGCCCCTGCGGTCCGCACTGCCTCTAGCCCGTCTCCCTCAATTGCGAAATCTCACTCTGCACCATTCGATTGAGCCGTTCATGGAGCATCTCACCCGCGATCCGCTCATGGACGTCGGCGACTCGACGCGGTTCGACGCCGTGAGCCTCGGCGCGCACTACCAAGGCCTGCAGAAGATATCGTTCTACGATATCAGCTTTGACCACCGGAGCGTGGAGATCATCTTGGATTGGCTGGCGCAGCGGAAGCGGCTGAATCTGGGGGTCGAAGAGGTCAGGCTTGTGCGGTGTGCGCTGACTACGCCGGACGTGGGTGCGCTCAGAGAGGTGGTCGCACGGATTTATGTCCAGGACAGACGGCCGTTAGATTAGTGTTCAATCGATTTCTTCATTCAATTTAAATAATCACTATCTGTCGTGTTAATGAGCAATTTCGCTTATAGCGAGCGTACAGAGGAACCAGTCGACCGTAGACAGATCCTGCCGACCTGGACTGTACATGCGTCAATGGGCTCTGGACATGGGCGTCCTCCAGCTCTGCTGAGAAGCGTCGTGGTCCACCGATGTCCCAGGTCGGCACAGTCCCCGGGGCTGCGTCTCAGCCCCTCGAAGCGCAGTATATTGCTGAGAAAACGTGGCGGCCAAAAAATGCACAGCGCTTCAGCTGCGCGACGTCTCCATCCCCTCGAACAATTCCACATCCACGGCGTTCTCTTGCCAGTACGGCAGGCAAAAAAGAGACGGAGAGAGCCGAAATTTGGGAATCTCGCGCATCTGCTGTCGTGCGGCGCTCACAGCACCCTTCAAGGCCTCGTACAAGTCCTCCACATCCTGAAGGCGTTGTTCAGTGCCTATCGTAACGGCGCGAAGGGGCCACGGAATGGAATGGACACCCAGAATATCTCCAATGATCTTTGCTGCGTAGCAGATGTCGATTATCGCGAAAGATGCCAGCGCAGGGAATGTCTGCAGCGGAAGAGACGACATTGTGTCGGGAATATAGTTATAGGATAGCTGATCTGGGCAATTACAGAATCCCGGAAATCTGGCGAATACGAGGGAAGCTAGCGCAGGAAGGTGTGAGCGGGCAAGACCCATCGAACGAAACAGAGCGGGGATCTGGTCACCATGAAGACATCCAACGACGGTAAGGCTGATTAAGGCAGGAGTAGTCAGGTTGGCAAGAGAATCCGCCAAGGCAGAAGTGGATTCGTCGTCATCATCGAGAGAAAGTAGGAGAGAAGTGAGGGAGGGAGTTTGGATCGGGCCTGAGCAGGTACTCGATTCAACCGCCAAATGTCGCAGGGAGGAACAGGCCGCTATCATGCGCGGTGATAACCGGGACTTCGTCAAGTCAAACTTGACGATGGACCCCAGCCACGACGGTAACGAGGAGTCGATGGGCCAGAAATTGATCAATTTGAGGGAGCGGAGAAGCGGGGCTCCTGAATTAAACATCTCCAAAGGACCATCGTATGTGTAATCATTGGTCACCTCAAGCTGTAGGCACTCAAGAGAGGCAATTGGTATATGATGGAAGAAGGCCATGATCTTGTCCATCCAGGTTCTATCGCATACGATGGTCAATCGCCGTATGCGATTACTGTGCGATGCTAGGAGATCAAGGGAAGGGCTGGAAGTGCCCATGGACTCCCCGACCATGACACCCTCCTTCCTGTCGCTACCATCGTGGCGCAAAGTAACCGAAATTTTGCACGTCCCCGACCGTTGGATGTAGAGCTCAAAGATCTTGCAGGAGCTCGGTCTCGACAATTCGGTGTCGATTCTCGTCCACAGCATTGGGGAGTCGATTACGGCGTTGCGCAAGTGGCGGCAAACATGGGATATGGTCCAATGAAGCAGAGGTCCGTTTCCTGGATCTTCACTTTCATCGCCAACGGCGTCAACTATGCACAAGAAAAGTTCGTCGGGAAGGGATAATATGGTGGTGGCCATGGCGTCAACGAGTGGCGAGAGTTCGAAGAGATGACGCCGGATAAAGGTTGGAGAGTTTTGATTGTTCGTGTATACCAGCGACTTTGAACCGCTTTCACCGAGAATCAAAGGAGATTCGAGGTACATCTTACGTGCGCGGTAGGAATGCATACCTTGCGTATAAGTTTGCATCTACAGGTATATACACGAGAATGATATCCACGAGAATGATATCAATTTGACAAAAATAGTATGTGCAGGTCGGAAGCAGAAACTTGAAGGAAGAGTTGGGAGGAGTAAGGAAAATGGTTGGCCATGCGCGCGCGCATGGGGCAGCAAGAATCGGAACTTGACAACAGATACGGTGGGCATGAACGCGACGACAAAAGCAGAACTACATAGCAAAAAAAATGATGAGCAACGGAAAGAGCACAATAACGAAGAAGCGCACCGCGAATCCATGCGTTACTAAATAAGAGAGCCAAAAAAATCCCCCAGTCTGCCGGAATCTTGCCGAGTTGGAGGCAACCAGGTACCGTGGCGGACCAAGCGTCTCCAGTCAACTGCACCTTGATACCGTAGTCCTTCCGGGAGGTGGTGGTGGGAGCCGTGCGATAGATCTTGCCGTCGTGTCAGTACCCGCGTCGTGATTCTTGTGAATGAGAGGTAGCGCGAGAGGAGAAGGACGAAGGACATGAGGAAGAAAGGACCGTGAGCAAGCGCGGAGAGAGGTCGATGGGGTAGCGGGAGAGGAGCGAGGTGGCGAGAAATAGTGGGCTGGCTGTAGACTAAACGAGTCCACGCATATTTGAACAAAAAAAGCGGGGCAGACAAACATGCACGGCGCTTCAGCTGCGCGACGTCTCCATCCCCTCGAACAATTCCACATCCACGGCGTTCTCTTGCCAGTATGGGAAGCAGAAAAGGGACGGGGAGAGCCTAAATTGGGGTATCTCACGCTGCTGCTGGCGCGCAGTGCTCACGGTGCCTTTCAAGACCTCGTACAAGTCCTCCACGTCCGGAAGGCGTCGTTCTGCGCCTATCGTGACGGTGCGAAGGTGCCACGGAAGAGAGCGGACACCCAGAACATCTCCAATGATTTTCGCTGCGAAGCAGACATTGATGATCGCGAAAGATGACAGCGAAGGGAATGTTTGCAGTGGAAGAGACGATATTGTGTCGGGGATATAGGATTGCTCATCTGGGCAAATACAGTCTTCCGGAAAGCTACTCGCGAATACGAGGGAAGTCAGCGCAGGAAGGCGCAGTTGCGTACGACCCATCGAATGAAACAGAGCGGGGATCTGGTCACCATGAAGATGTCCAACAACGGTAAGGTTGATTAAGGCAGGAGTAGTCAGGTTGGCAAGAGTATCCGCCAAGGCTCTGGTGGATTCGCCGTCATCGAGAGAAAGTAGGAGGGAAGTGAGGGAGGGAGTTTGGATTGGGCCTGAGCAGGTACTCGATGTAACTGCTAAATGTCGCAAGGAGGAACAGGCCGCCATCATGCGCGGTGGTGACCAGGAGTTCGTCAGGTCAAGCTTGACAATGGACCCAAGCCACGACGGTAACGAGGAGTCAATGGGCCAGAAATTGGTCAATTTGAGAGAGCGGAGAAGCGGGGCTCCTGAAATAAACATCTCCAAAGGACCATCGTATGTATAATTTTTCATCACCTCAAGTTGTAAGCACTCAAGAGAGGGAGCTGGTATATGATGGAATGGGGCCATGATCTCGTCCACCGTGAACGAGGTGGATACGATGGTCAATCGCTGTATGCGATTGCTGTGGGATGCTAGGAGGACAAGAAAAGGGTTGGAAGTGCCGTTGACCCCCCGCATTATAATACCCTCCTCACTGTCCCAGTCGCCATTATCGTGGCGGCGCAAAGTAACCGAAATTTTGCACGTCCCCGATCGTTGGATGTAGAGCTCAAAGATTTTGCAGGAGTTCGGTCTCGACAATTCGGTGTCGATTCTCGTCCACAACATTGGGGAGTCGATTACGACGTTGCGAAAGTGGCGGCAAACATGGGATATGGTCCAATGAAGCGGAGGTCCGTTTCCTGTATCTTCACTTTCATCGCCAGCGGCGCCAACTACGAACAGGAGAAGTTCGTCGGGAATGGATAATATGGTGGTTCCAGTGGTCATGGCTCCATCAGAATTGTAGGAGGTCCGAATGAATATGTACGCAATGAAGCTGGACGAGGTTGCTTACGAGACGTTTGATTGTCCTTGTATACCAGCGACTTCTCCTCAAAAACTTTCGGAGCACTCAGTGGAACGAACGTTAATTTGCACATGCAGCAGAAGGAAAGTTTATTGGCAAAAATATTATCCAGCAGAGTATATTATCTAGCATACAGGTCTGAAATGAGGACGGAGGAAGACTCGGATGGCATGAAGGCGACGACAAAAGCAGTAGTACTGTAGTGAAAATCAAATAAGCACCGGGACATAACGAAGAAGTGCACCACGATTTCACTCGTCAACCAACGCTGAATCCGGAAGAAATTGCAGTTATACGTCTCTCTCTCTGGGGCCGGAATCTTGCAGAGTTGGAGGCCGCGTACTGTGGTATGCAGGCGTCCCCGGTCAACCGCACCTTGTCTATCAAGCCGCGGTCCGGTGGGAGGAGCCATGTGTCGTCATATCAGACACCATCTTGAAGTGCCTGCATCCATGTTGTGATTCTTCTCTAGAGAGACAAAAGACAAAGAACAAGGAAGGAATGAAGAAGAGCCGCGAGTAAACGCGAGACTCGAAGAAGATGCCAGGTCGACGAGGTGTACTCTGAGGGCTAGTTATAGGGAGCTGGCCGTAGTCGTCGGTCCCCAAACCCATCTTCTATCCATGCTCCAATGGTCGTCCGTGGCTCAATCAGAATGCCGAAGGCAGGAACTTGGGCAACAAGAGAGAGAAAAAGACCGCGAGGAAACGCCGAGAGAAGATCCTGGGTCGGGTACCGAGGGATCTCGCCAATGCCAGTGCGCTGGCCGCAGTCGTCGGTCTCCAGGCGCATGATGCATCCGTCTATCCAAAGGTCAAGTGAAGGGCGCTCAAAGCTGTTCCAGCTAAAGACGCGCCAGGAGATATCCGAAGCAGTAAAATGAGAAACATACCGTCTGCTCTCAATAGCCGTTCGCGTACGAAGACCACCGGCGTGTCTGTCAATATATCTCATCACCATGAACAACAGAATCACGAGAACAGCACATACCTGGACCATGCCCTGGGGAGAGGTGTCTGCATTGAAGTTGAATAGCGGACGTTCGGGAGTCCATGCACACCCATTCGCGAACCAGCAGACTCATAGAGGGAGTAAGTAATACGAAACGGCGCAAGAAAGTAAGTAGGAGCAGAGGGCGAGCGCAAGTAGCGAATTTAGGCAAAGTGCATTCTTTCTGATCGAGATTCGAGAATAATGTATTGTGCAGGTCAGTATTGCGTTCCAGTTAGTACGTAGGTTAGTAAATAGAAATGTGGATGGCCATGAGTGGTGAGTCCAACTAGAGATGAAGGGGTAGATATTGTGATGAATGGTCGTAAAAAGCCTCGAAAAGATGGGTATGAGGAAGTGAAGGGCAAGGTGAACGGATCCAGTTAGTACGTAGGTTAGTAAATAGATATGTGGATGGATAACCATGAGTGGCGAGTCCAGCTAGAGATGAATGGGATAGATAATGGTCGTAAATGCATCGAAAGATGGGTATGAGGAAGTGTGAAAAAAGAAAGGGCAAGGTGAGGGGATCTAAATGAAGCCAAGGCAGAGACACTATCACTTGCGTTCCTGGAAGACGTGCTTCAAAAGGCGCCAGATGGACTTTCTCGCCTTTCGGACGGGGACCTCTGGGATGCACGGCTTTGTAGCAGGAGTCTTCGTGGGAGGGCTCCGCCATTCCTCGAACGTCCTCGGCTCAGGAATTGGCATCGTGTCCCTGCCCGTCAGACCCCACGTCACGGTACGCGGGAGGCGCACGAACTCGAGCTGGTCCTTGAAGAAATCTGCAGGGAGGTTCTGCGGTACATCCTCCGCACGGAATTCCGCCGTCGACTCGACCCTCTCCAGCGATGGACACGCCGTCGTCAAGAACGCGACGAAATCCGCGTTCGCGTCTCGTACGACCAGCCGGCGTACCCCATCAAACTTGCACCGCCTCGGCATATCCATACTAGTTGGTGGCGGATAGAACGTGCCGCGGGGTGCGTCCAGCAGGAGGGCGGGGAGCGGGGAAGTGTAGGCGAAGGTGACGTGCAGCTCGACGAGCGAGAGCGGGTACTCTTCGGCAATTGCATAGGGCAAGGCCTGGGACGTGTCCCACGCGCCATAGGTCGCGGTGCAGTCGACGACCACAAAATGGAGGGCAGTGATACGGGGTACGCAGTTGTGGATGACGGGGGCGATGCTCTCGGATGGGATAGCGTAATGCTGGGTTTTGTAGCGACCAAAACCGGGAAGGAGCTGACTACGGTGCGACTCGGTGGTGGCGTAGTCGATGAGGTCCGTGCATTGGGAGGCGTATTCCCCCTCGTAGCTGTGGTACACAGATATGGTGAGGGAATGGCAGGTTTCGTCGAGGTGTCGACGGACGTCCGTGATTCCAGCGAGTTCACATATGAAGGATGTATTCGAGAGGCGGATGTTGAGAATGTATTCGACATGAATTTGGGATGTGATCCAGAGGTCGCGGAAGACGACAGAGAGAACTATTTTCAACCAGTCACGGCTCACGAGCATCCAGTTCGCCATAGAGTATGCATGTCGGTGGCTGCTGGTTGACAGACAGCCCCAGCCGTGGTAGATAATGAGCTCGACCAGCTCAAGCGGGAAGAATGACATATAAGACTTGCCCCTCGGCCTCAGGCCTGCATCTCCTATCCCTGACTGTTTGGCTTTGTGATGTCTCATCCCAATTCGCAATTGCCGCCAGGCAAATGTATCTCTGTGAGGATTCAAGAATAATGTATTAGTGTTCATCACAGGTACTAGTAGAGATGGGAATATGTGGATGGCCGGTAGTACATGGATGACCAACTAGAGGTAGAAAGATGGGGTGAAAGAAAGCTAGGGGAAGTGGAATGAGAGAGCCGAGGCCGAGAGGTTGTCACTTGCGTTCCCGGAAGACATGCTTCAAAAGGCGCCAGATGGTCTTTCTCCCCTTTCGGACAGGAACTTCCGGGATGCACAGCTTTGTTGCAGGAGTCTTCGAGGAAGGGTTCCGCCATTCTTCGAACGTCTCCGGCCAGTGCTCGGGCATCGGCATTGTATCATTGCCCGTCAGGTCTCTCGTCGTGGCACGAGGGAGGCGCACAAACACGAGCCGAGCCTTGACATCCGCAGGGACGTCCTGCGGTACATCCTCCGCACGGAATTCCGCCGTCGACTCGACCTTCTCCAACCGCGGACAGGCCGTCGTTAAGAACGCGACGAAATCAGCGTTCGCGTCCCTTACGACGAGCCGTCGCACCCCATCAAACCTGCACCGCCTCGGCATATCCCCACTGAATGGTGGGGGGAAAAACGTGCCACGGGGTGCGTCCAGCAGGAGCGTGGGGGGTGGAGAAGTGTAGGCGAAGGTGACGTGCAGCTCGGTGAGCGAGAGCGGGTAGTTCTGGGTCCTAAAATACGGTGTTCTCTCTGTCGTCTCCCACGCGCCATAGGTTGCGGTGCAGTCGACGAGGACAAAGTGAAGGGCGGTGATGCGGGATGTGAGATCACGGATGATAGTAGCAATCATGTGGCTTGGGATAGCGTAACTCTGGGCATCGTAGCGATTGAAACCGGGGAGGAGCTGTAGACGGGAAGAGTCGGTGGTGGCGTACTGGATGAGTTCTGTGCATTGGGAGGCGTACTCTCCCTCGTAGCTGTGGTACACAGATATGGTGAGGGATCGACAGGTTTCGTGGAGGTGTCGACCGACGTCCGTGATTCCAGCGAGTTCACATATGAAGGATGTATTAGAGAGGCAAATGTCGACAATGTATTCGATATGGGCGTGGGAGGTGATCCAGAGGTCGCGGAAGACGACAGAGAGAACGATTTTCAGCCAGTCACGGCTGACGAGTATCCAGTTTGCCATAGAGTACGCATGTCGGTGACTGCTGGTTGACAGACAGCCCCAGCTGTGGTAGATAATGAGCTCGACTAGCTCGGGCGGGAAGAATGACATGGGCGATGGGGCGAAAGAAATCTTCTCCCTCTCAGGCCTCATCCCCTATCCCTGGCAGCGATTTTGAGATTGTCGAGATCGCCTCCTATGTAGCCCAGTCTGATAGGCTTCAGACTATGAGCGAAGGCGAGAGGCATGCCGGCAAGAACAGCTTTTGGAGAGCAGGCAGAGTAAGGTCAGGCCGGTGTCGTCCAGTACCTCCGAGTCGACGAGATTGACGAGACGTGGAAGTGGAGCCCGCTGCTCATGAAATGCGCCAAGGAAGTCACGGTCGCCGGCGCTCCGTACACGCGAGAATCGAAAAGGCAACTCAAATCTCGTAGTGCAGGACACTCGATAAATGTCAGGCTCCTCAGAGCATCAAGTGTGCCTTCGATACGCCCGCGGGGAGGATCCGGAATGCGACAATCAAGCGTTCGGCCCAAAGACCAGCAGAGAGTGGGCTATCTTCCTCCAGTGCGCAGGCCATGGTCACAGACCCTTCGCAGACGGTGGCACGGTGCTACGCGCGATGTTGCCAACCTCGGTC
The DNA here is from genome assembly GCA_029282285.1 of Mycena rebaudengoi. Lineage (NCBI taxonomy): Eukaryota > Fungi > Basidiomycota > Agaricomycetes > Agaricales > Mycenaceae > Mycena > Mycena rebaudengoi. The sequence goes on along the minus strand of JARJCX010000002.1, from coordinate 1,686,532 downwards.
ACCTTGAGGAATATTTCTCCCGAAGGTATCCGGCGAACGATGGAGAGGATGCTTCGCGAGACGCGCGTGCTCGTCGGCGAGTGTAGAGAGGTGTGTCATTTGTGAACAGAGGTCGGTACTGAGGTCTTCATAAGCACTTCTACTAGTTCGGGGAGGATACCATCAAATTTATTGATATTTCTATCTAACCATACAAAGTGTACATTGAGTATACTTAATACAAGGTAACGTAGCGTAAGCGGGTAAGGTAGGATATAGAGCATGCGATGAATAGTAGAATAAGTAGGAGGTACTAAGAATACTTATGAATAACTAAGAAGCATTCGTCTAGGGCGTGCAAGCGGATTCCGGGCGGGAGGAATGAAGGAGGAGGCGGGACGAGAAGGAAAAAAGAAGCGGCACGTCAAGCAACCGCCACCCCCGCGGCGCGCACGCGGCTCCTGCTGCGCGCGCGCTTGTTCCACCAGTGCCCGCCTCCGCCGCTGTGCCCGCTGCTGCTCGCGGCCAGGCTCGAGCTGTGGCTGCTCGTGGTATAGATTGACTCGGGCGCGGACTTGTCTGTGTAGCCCGACTGGTCGTACCCCGACTCCGTGTATCCCGACTCATGCGGACCGGTCGTACCCCGAATCCGTCGTCCCTGAGCGGTCGTACACCGAGTCCGCGGCAGTGTACACGGAGCTCGAGGATGACGACATACTCGGGCGCGAGGCGGCAAAGTACGAGCTGGTCGTGCGGGTGGACATGCTCGGAGGCGAGGGCGAAGATGTGGACCTCGTACTGCGTGAACGGGCCCGTGAGCCGCGCGTCGCGCACCGGGACGGGGTTGAAGAGCGCCTCGATGAGGCTCTCCGTGGGGCGCGGGCCGTACGCGAGCGGCAGCGCGTGCACGTCGAACGGCGGTTTCGGCGGTGGGCTCTTGCCGCGGAAGAGGCTGCGCGAGGGACTTTCTACCTCTGGTGGCGCGTACAGATCGAGCGCGCGCGGGCGCGTGCGGTACACGTCTTCGTGGCTGGCGAGCAGGCCGCCGATGCCGCCGAGGATCTCGCCCGCGGGGAGCGGCGGCGCGATGTACTGCGGCATGGGGTGCGCGAGCACCGGGACGATGTGAATGCTCACTTTGAGCGTTGCGTTCGTTTTGGAGTCGCGGAGGAGGTGGCGGCGGGTGACGAGGCCCTTGAGACCTGCACGAGGAGTGGACGGACGAGGAGGCGTACTCTGCGAGGTCGAGGTAGACTGCGCCGAGACGGGGATTGCGAGGGGCATCTGGGATCGTGGGCGATGACGCGCTGCATGACCACGAGCTTGAAGGGGTGTGGAAGCAGCTGGAGCGTGTCGCGTTCGATGCTCATCTGGACTGCGGTATCCAGGGTGTGCTCCCAAGTCACAGAGTGGTCGCGAAGAGGTAGCCAGTGCGTCTGCCCCCGTGCGGTGATGTGTGCTGGATCCTCTGGAACAACTGAGACGGCAGAAGAGACAGCAGAAGAGAGGGAAGAATGGTGGCGATGTCCACGGTGAGAAGATGACGAAGGAACAGTCAGGTTTGGCGCCGAAGGTTCCTCGTTGCTGGTATCTGCGCTGCCGCTGCCTTGGCTATCCGCGTCGCCTTCTGGGGTAGCCCTGGCCTTCCCCTTCGGTTTGACCTTGTCTAGAAGCCCCCGTGGGCTACTATGAACGTTTTTGAACTTCCAGCGCACGCCAAATTCGCCATGGACCAGTGGGACCGAAGAAAGCTGGTGAATCGTGAGACGGACGTGGAAGAGGGCATGTTTCGGGATGAGGTGGTGTAACTGCGCGCGCAAACCAGTCGGGTGCGCCGGTGGTGACTGTGAATCGAGGGTTGAGGTGGTGCTCATGGTGGTCAAGGACCATCCGCTTTAGACCGCCCACAAAATATTGACGGACTGAAACATCCCCAAATCAGTTGCTGACAAGTTGATGGTGGCGGTATAGGCGCCCGATAAGGACAAGTCTCCTGTTTCACCGGAGCCTGCGAGCGCTCGTTTCTACGCCTCAACAAATTAAAAGGGAAATAATGGTTTGCCCCCGGGCAACCACCTAGGAGGAGGAGAAGGATTGCTGCTACCACCGTAATCGGAAACTCGTACGATTCGAGTACAGATCTGCCGTCATATCCCTATCCTGCCACATACCACAAACAGATTGAATGTCTCACGACCGGCTGGCGTCCGTTCTTTGGCGCCTTATTTTCGGGATTGACTCGGGACAGAGCACAGACCGAGGTGGGTTATTCCTGCAGTTGCTATGCACGCCCAACAACGTTCCTAAACATTGGTGTCACCCCCGCCAAACTGGACAGCGGTACAGTCGAAAACGGCCTTATATGAAGTTATACTATCTCCTCGCTTCAGAGCCCATAATTTATTTTGCGTCCTGGAAAGCTGGAGAAAAAGGCGATAGCTGATTCCCCTTCGCGCTGACACAGGAGTGATCCAGGAAACCCGGGCCCAAGGAAACCCGCCCATTTATGTGAGTCTCCGAGCGAGAAGGCTTCATAATAATCTGACTTAGCCTTAACAAGGCTGTAATTCCTTCTTTGAAAACGTTGTCGGCGCGTTTGCATTTTAACGGCAAATTGCAAGACCCGGTGAGGTTTTTATAATTATGCTAGCGCCAGTGACTCGGGACAAGAAGCGCTGCAACATAAATAGGGAGAAGAGAAACCTGGCAGCGGGAATGCATTAGACGCGCGGGCAGGAGGCGGCCACAGGTTTAGATGAATCACACATGTTCAACTTCTCTCTCCTCCGCGTCGGATCCAGAAAAAAAGCAGCACGGTTCGTGATTTCATACCACTGAAAGGAACTCGGCCTTTTCTTTCATGGCCGATTTAGCAAGATTGAACACAAAAAGCCGCAGAGGAATGTATAGTTTTCTGAATTCCTTGTGCTCGTACTTACGTGCAGTGGGTCCCATCTGAACCTTTAAATGAGCATCCTGGACTCAAACGAGGAATTAACACTTCCACGGTCATCTGGCGAGCTGAAAGAGCGCCTGGTGGCGGATGTCATTCCGCCCGACTTTACTCTGCCTGCACTCCAAAAGCTGTTTCTCGGCAGGGGGGGCTCTCCCTTCCTCCCTTATCGCCCCAAGTATGAACCACCTCAGACTAAACTCAAGTCAACTTGACGTCCTATTCCGGCTTGTGTATCGTTCCTCCTGTGATCTTCGAAAGCTCGAGATCCTACCAGCCTGGGGCTATGATCCGGACGCCACGGCGTTTTCAGTATTAGAGCAGAGCCCCACCATCAGCGAAGTGGAAATCCACAGCACTGAGGATATCAACGCCTTGTGCGCCATGCTCCACGACCCACCCTTCCCGCTGCTAAATTTGAAGTCCCTCACCCTCGCTTTATCCCAACCGTGGCTACACCCAATTCCGAGGGCAGGCTTCGTAGACTTGGATATGGAAACTTTGGTGACAATACTGAAGTCCCGTTGAGAAGCAGAGGGCTGTGCCCGCACCGGATACTTGCACATCGAGGTACCGTGGCACAGTCGCCCCTTCCGTCATCGACGATCTACAAAACAGATTGGCGCTGTGGTTAACGGATGCCAAATCCACCGAGGATGACGGACAACGAGGTACTTGCGCCCACTGTCATCTTGGTCTTCTCTCTAACATTGCGCGCCAGTTTCAAGACGGCTCTGGTGATCTGTTGATTTGCCCTGATTCTTATTTTCTTTCACCTGGTTTCCTATCTTCGTCTTCTCCGCTCGATTTAAAAAAAAAAGATGAGCAAGATTATTGAGCATGAAGGAGGTAGAGGTTTGTGTTTTGTCCTAGCTCCAAGTCGTCCCAACTGAGCCTCTACGTGATCAGGCTGGACATACTATTGACGGGGAATTAATGGCACTTCGATGTTTCATATTGGGGTAGAATCAAAATCTGAGAGGCACAGAATAACTCAGTGAAACCTGCAGACGTATTCAGGGGACACAAACGGTTTACAAAAAAGCACAATGAGCGAGCCAGATCTTTGGAGGATTTCCTTCAGCTCATTTCCGACGGCTCGTCGGTACAAATTGAAGTTGTTTTTTTCCCGTCCACTTGGCAACATTCCTGTGAAAAGAAAAGTCGATTGGATCAACACCTCTATTATCTCTCATAACTGGCCTGAGGCCTCACCTATGTGCAGTGCGGCGGCATATCATTGAATGAATGCGAAATCCTGAATGAGTGCGACTCGGATACCTCCGGGACCCTCGATCGGCACATCCCGGGTTAAAACCTTTCGCCTAGCTTTCCAGTGAGTCTGAGAAATCACAGTTTAGAGCTTCAACTTCAATACGACTCAAGTTCAAACCTTCGAATCGCGAATGTGAACAAGACGGTCTCGTGACGTGTCGGAGTTTGATATTCAAACTCCGATATCTCTTTGACTCTTTGTCTTCCTCTACCACCCCTACCACTTATCGCGTTTTGTCAATATGTTTTCCCGGATGGTAAGAGCTCTTTTATTGCATAGTCTCTCTTAAAACTTGAATAGCCTGCCACTAAAGCCTACGTCGTGAAAAATAAGACGCCACTCCCTGAAGGCCACCTCAGCGTGGTGCTCAATGCCTCTACGCGTTATCTAGGTAGAGATAGATATCTCAATGTACTTCTCATATCCCACTTCACTCTCAACCCTCACTCATGTTTACATATCTAGGAGGAGCAGAACGTCACCCGCCACAGTGCCAATATCTGCTTTGACAACGACGTGGAATCCGAAAATCCCACCAAAATCGGCAAGATCGACTTCACATTCATTAATCGCTCGCGCATGATGAACGGCCTGGACGGAGATAGCTCAGATGGGCTATTGTGCGTTACTTGAACTCAATCTCGGCAAAGGCTCATTTTGGTTTCATTCTTTTTCTCTCGCAGCGAGTCCTGCGATGCCATCTCCCATGAGCTGATGATGATGTATTCGATTTTATTCGATGAGGAAGGAGAGCCGAGAGACTCCTTCGAGGAGCAGCTGCGTACGTGCTTTCTTTTCTCTCGGTCCACCGTCCGACTTGGATTCCCAGAGGGCGACATCTTGTACCTCGACTCTATCGAGATCGAGCCGCGTTTCCGTGGTGAGTCTGCATCCTGGTCCGTCTGCCCCAAACTTAGTGTATTTTCGTGGCCAGGTTATGGTATCGGCCTGCTCGCTTTGGACGGCCTCCGCGGAATCTTCCCGTCGTTTGAGATGGATGTCATCCTCCTCAATCCCGCTGGCCTCACCTCGGAGGTTGTTGGCGATCCCGGTAGCGCTAATCATAACGTCGTGCAGAAGAAGCTCATCGCATACTGGTCGCTTTTGGGGATGGCAGTATGGGCACCTCCGGAGTCAGATTTCAAGCTCATGGGCATGTGGACCGGGTACCGCTTGCCACACATCGAGGAGGCGAGTTCTGCCTCTTTGCCCTGATCTTCCATTGCTGAATTCTGGTTTCAGGTCGTGCCGCATCTTTTCAAATGAATGGAATTGCCACAAGAAAATGAAAGAATAGCAATAAGTGTTAAGAGGTCGCGTTTTATAAATGTATATGTAGTGACCGGACAATAAAATGTTGGTATATCGAAGTTACCAATGAGACAATAGGTTCGCGACCGTCAATTAAATAATAGCATCTTCTACTCATATACGGCATCCGGTCGGAGTGGACCTAAAGGGTGCGGGCTGGTACCTAAATTAAGGTGTGTGAGAATTCAAGAGTAGCCGTGGTGAAGAATAGCGCACCGGCATGACACACTTCTCCGCCAGTCTTGTGGCCCCAATACATCACCGGCGACCAGTCATCGATGGCATTTACCAGTGTCTGGATGTGGCCATACGTGGACGGCTGGAAAGTGCCTGGAGATAGTTCTCCGAAAACCCGATAGAGTATGGCAGTTATTGTGAGGCAGGCGCCGGACATGTACTGCGCGCAAAATTCAGTCAGTTGAGTGTTGTCCGGCGGAAAGACAACACGAAAAAAAAACGCACGAGATAAAAGCCTACAAAGGACACGGCCGCCCCAATATGCCACACCGTGTCGAACTCCCCCACGAGCATGAGCCCATTACTGGACAGCGGGCCGCGGAGGGGGAATGCACCGGTGACGAAGGCGATGCCGTTCGAGTACAACCATTGTATCCCTACCTTCGCTCCAAAGAGCAGCAATATGCGTCCCTCTGGGAGTAGCCCCGAACGCCGCCCACCGCCGTAAACTGTACGCCGCCATGCTGCCTCATCCGCGAGAACGCGCTCCCCCACATCGAGCGCATGGAAGAAGACGCTTAGCGGTGCTTGGAACGCTGCGAGAATGAGACCGCATAGCGCTAAGCGCCCGGGAGTTGCCAGTGGCCCATGCAGGAACGACATCGAGGCTGTATTAAGGTCCGTGGGGCCAAGGAAGGTGTGGTTGGGGTCAAGCGTGGGCGAGAAAGTAAGCGCGAATATTGTGGTTCCGAGGAAGAATCCAAGAGGCGGGAGGAGGGTGAAGGCTGGGCGCACGTCGTGGAGCAAGGGGTGTTTGCGTGTAGGTTTTTTGGGGGCTGGGGCCGATGCATGGACGTCGGGGTCAAGGTCCGCTAGGCAGCGACCCGGCGTGCGGTGTACAATTCCCAGTGAATAGGCGGCACCAGCGACGTCAAATGGGTGAGCACTCCAGGTTGGGACGGATATAGCTCGGTAAGAGAGCAGGGAGAGAAGTGCTTGGAGAGATACAGACAGGCCTGTCAGGATGATGGGTAGGTAGTGGAATATGACATAGTAGCGATTCGAGAAGAGGAGATGGCGGTTGGGGGAACCACCGATGCCGTCGCGCAGCGTGAACGGGATGGTCATAAATCCCGCGGAAGCAAACATAAGAATTGTGGAGAGAACGTAGAGGACTGTCCCTACGGTCCCAGTGGAGGAAAAGGTGTCTCCGGAGGCGGTGAAAAAATGGGAGTTCGAGTTGTATTGCAATCGGCCTTCCCGTGCGAGGGCCCACTTCAGCGAAGTGCCGCGGGGCGTAGAAACGAGCCCATCGACGACAGTTAGAACCCCCGTGATGCAGATACTAAGTACCGTGCGTTGGATAGATGTCATGTCGGTTGCCGCCCAGCCATGACGCCGTGCCTCGTCAAAAGGAGGTCTATTGGCAAGCTTCAAGATATCGGTAGCCCCGCCGACGATTCCGCGACTGCTTATGATGCGCACAGCAATGCCAGCAAACACCAACGCCACACCGAAAGCAAGTGAGAACCACAGTGCGTAAGGAGTGTACAGCGCTTCGAGCTTCCCCTTGTCATAATACGCATCCGTTAAACCGGAAGGAAGTTTCTCGACCAGAGGATCACTTTCATGCTGACCCGTGTTCGGCAGAGCACTGTTGAGCGGTGTCAGTTGAATGATACCATTTTCTGAAGGATCAAGGTTAGCCGATTCTGGGTCGCGGACACTGTTTGAGCGACTGAGGCTCGGTGTCATGGTGGGTGTCTGAGTAGTTGGGTGGCGCCGAAACTTCCAGTCGCGCACGCTTTTGATAATGCGCCGACGAAAGTAGACGAGTGATGCGATATTTACGGCTAGCCACACCAACGGAACAAAGATGAGGGAGCTGCGATCGGGATGGTACCACGACTCGTCCGAGCTGAGTGCCTCAGTAGCAACCACATAATCGAGTGTGAGTGGTAGGCTTCCTGAGAGGTTTGCTAGTCGCATGTGGAGTACATGGTCCCCAGGAAGAGTAGCATCCGTAAAGAGGGTGAGGATGCCGCCAGCCGTGTCTGACAACCCTGTGACTTGGGAGTCCGCTGCAGGCCAAGAAATGTCGACAACATGCACCGCACTGTCGTCGATATAGTACTCGACAGAATAATTGCCCCGCTGGTTTTCGCCGACGCTGGCGACGGCCATGATGCCGACACCTGCGTATTCGATACTCAGTCAAAACAAAATGTGTCAAAAAACAGACCACAAACCATTAAAAGGGAAACTCAGAGTAGTATCAAGTGTGCTTGTGACCCGAGTCGTGTTCTCGTATCGATATACACCGGTATTGTTACCAGAAGCCCAGTCCGAAGAGTAAATTATTGAAGGATGGGCATCGTCTAAAATGGTGGTGACCCGTTCAGAAGCTGGGAGGGCGTCACTTTCAGTAATGTCGAGAATGGCATGGTCGAACACGACAGTACTGAGAGACGCGTTTGGGAACGTAACGCGAAATTGAACGGCGTGAAGCCCATCTGTCAAGATGGGGGATTGATACCACATAAAATAGCCCGTTCTGAGCTTGCCTTGAGAGCTCTCAGAGCCATTGTCGATCGAAACAAAGAGCTCGGGCAGGATGTCGTTCCCATTTTGAACATAGCCCACCAAGGAGATAGCTGAGCCTGGATGAATCCGAACAGCTCAAGTAGGATACACGAAAGGAGCGCGCGATATTCACCATTGAATGCAATCGAAGCGACAGAGGTTTCCGGAGGGTGCTGAATGGCGTATGGAGTGATAGATAGGGCGCCTATTCGTTGGTAGAAACAGCCACTTCCGGCAGGGGTCAGCCAGAAATCGCTCTTTTGCGAGATGTGGTCGACATTCAGGATTCTATGAGATTTTCCGGACGACATAAGGCCTGAGGCGTTCAGGATGACTTGGAGATGGACGGAATCGAGAAGCGACGGCAAAAAGACTTGATGTTGATGCGTGAACCCTATCCGAGTATGACCTTGACAAGAATAAATGTTGCAACCCCCGTTCGATGGCGTCCCTGGGTAGGATCACATCTCTCACAACTGGAAGATACTTAGCTTGAGATTTGAAAATAGTAGAAAGAGTCTTTAATAAAGTTTAATATTGAAAGAGATGAGACTTCAAATTACATAATGTTAATTGTCATTCCGACTCTGTGACTCACTTAACTGCCGACGAACCGCTGGCACCAAGTCTCCAAGTTCAAGCTTGAGGACATACACTTTCTATAAAAGAATCCAGATGGAAACGTCTGCTAGCCCTGTGGTGCGCCCAGAATCTGCCTTAGATCACCTCCTTTTCACAAATGACCCACCTCTCAATACTGAAATCCCCGTCATCCGCAATATCATCGCGGACGAACACTCGCGTCTCGCGGATCTCGACGCCCGAATTGCGGCCGTCCGTAAAGTACTCGGCCCGCTCGTCAGTGAGCGAAACACCACGGCGGAGAATCTTCTACGGCACGAGAGCATTCTTTCTGTCGTCCGACGGATACCTCCCGAAACTTTGGGAGAAATATTCCTCTTGACCGTGCCCTCAATAGATCAGGCATACTCACATGCAACATTGTCCGTGGACCTTGGACCGTGGCTTGTGGCCCGCGTCTGCTCCCACTGGAGGAAGGTAGCCCTCTCCCTGCCGAGTCTTTGGACAACGATCGCCGTGACACGTAATTATAATCTCTCGATAGACCGGAGTCCCACCCTGCCTCTGCACAGATTGAAGTTGGTCCTGGAAAGATCCGTGAAGCAGCCACTCCAAATCCATATCGTCCATAAATTCCCGGACTTCGAGCTCACTGGCTCCGATAAATTTTTTCGAAGCCCTGGCCGATTCCTCGCCTCGATGGGAAACGGTGCATTCTCCTGGTTCTCTTTTTCGTCTGTATATGGACCGTATCGAAGGCAAACTTGACATGCTGAAGAGCCTGACATTTTACCGGGAGAGTTCTGCACCAGGAAACTTGTTCGCGGCAGCCCCCCAACTGTGCCGCATCGATTGCGGGTATGGATTGCCGAGGGGCGATGGATTTCCCTGGGCACAGATAACACATTTCACGGGCGGTGCCTTCTCCTTGCACCTTCTTCCACAGCTCGTCAATCTCGTCGAGTGCCAGCTCTCCAATGAGCACGTCGACCCCCACTGGGATAACGAGGACTCGGATGACGTCGATCCGCCTGACTTTACTCTACCTGCACTCGAAAAGCTAATTATTTCCGACGTGTCTTTCCCTTCGTCGCTTATCGCCCCAAGCCTGTACCACATCAGTCTGGGCCCACACGATCTCGGAGGCCTAGCCCGTCTTGTGTCTCGTTCTGCTTGTGATCTCCAAAAGCTCAAGATCGCACCAGTATGGGGCATCGAGGTCGAGGCCTCGGCATTCTTAGCATTGGAGCAGTGTCCTACCATCAGCGAAGTGGAAATCCACGGAACTGAGGGTATCAACGCCCTGTGCGCCATGCTCCACAACTCACCCTTCCCACTTCCAAACTTGAAATCCCTCACGCTCACTGTCTTCCGCGTGACGGAATCTGGCTTCTCAGACTTGGACATCGACGCCCTAGTGACGACACTCAAGTCCCGCTGGGAAGCGGAGGGTTGCGCCCGTATTGGACATGTGCATATTGACGTATCGTGGCACGTCGAGCCTTCGGCCATTGAAGATCTGCGATGCAGATTGGCGCCATTTGACGCGAGAGAGTTGGCCCTGTGGCTAACAGATGAAAAATCCGCGAGGGATAACCGACAACGAGGTACGCGCGCGCCCACTGTTATGTCGACCTTCTCTCTGACATCGTGCACCAGTTTCAAGGCTGCTCTGGTGATGTGTTAATGTGCTTGTCCATATTCTCATTTATCACCTCGAAGTTGTCCCCTGAAATGCGCGGGGATGTTGAGTGACAGTTACTCCTCCTGTGGGATACAGAACATATCTCTTCATCTACTACTCACGACTGTACAAAACAAAGCATGTAACATGAGGCTGGACCTGATAACCGTTATTCGAATTCGAAGGCTGAAGTATATGCAAATACGGCCATTGTTAACTTCGACTTGACTTTCAATTTCCATTCTTTATAACTTATTCGGAGATGCCTTGGGCCCTGAATACTTCGACATGATGGTCAACATTCTGCTCTTATACACGGTCCAACGACCGGGATAACTATCATTGGGCGTTCAAGTCGTAGAATCCTGCAAGTCAGCTTCGACTTTATATCCACTTGAATTCCTTCTGACATGTGGCCTCGGGATTACCGTATACCCACGAGAGAAGCTGAATAGGTGTTTTAATGGCCGGACAAGACATTGGACCGGTATTCTATTTCATCTGGCGGTGAAGTTATTTCAACGACTAACCTGCTTGTAGTTCCCTCAAGCCTCGAACGCATCGCCGATATCTTCAAGAGAACGGCCCTACCCATGTTTCATCCGGCTAGCATTGAACCGTTGGGTTTTTGTTCGGTGAGTCCGATTCGCTTCATTCAACTTGTCCCTTTTCTAACGTGCTTTTACAGCAAGTAGTTACTGTATGAAATCCTCATGGGGAAGCAGTATTGAATGGGCATCTCTTTTATCTAGTCGGCTTTCGCTTCAAGCTGGAGCATTATTATTGCTGACCCTGTGCTCTGCTTACTACGCTTAACTTATTTATTTCTATCTGGACTCCGTCTCTCGTCCTCTCCACTCGGCGCATTTGCGGCATCTATATCAGAGAGTTTCCAGTCGAAACAAGACGGCCTAGTGCACCTCTTCCTATATCATCTCAACATTATCGAAGTGCTACTTTCTTTTCCACCTGCCCCACATTGGATTAAAACTCCGAGAGAACGTCCGCGCAAGTTGTTAACAAGTTGTTAATTTATAGCCATTTATTTCTAGATTTCTCGTCCTGTGTTCCAGGGAAATATGCGAGCCACGAACGGGTTGTCCGACAAAAAATAATGCCACAAATTTAATTTCCCGGTTATAACTCTTCGCCGAGCTTAGCAACGGCTTAAAATAGACGGTGGATATAAATAAAAGGTGTTTAGTAATGTGAGGGCCCGCATTTTGTTTCACCGTTTGAGAACGGTACAAGCAACAGACCCACAGTTTGCTGCATTCAGATAATCTCTAGGCACATAGACTTCACTTCCAGAGGCACCACAACCCCAATCTCGCTCTCCTCCCCGAAAAAACACTTCGACTTATTGGGGATTTTTATTTAGATAAACTCTACACAGCTCTTACGACACTATAAGGCCTGTCAAATTGGGCGATCCGAAGGAGATGACACATCAAAACGGAGACTGCCGAAAATGGGAAATCAGCCTCCGCCTCCTCGAACTTGTTTACAAGGCCTTACAGCGACGTATCTTGCCTTCTCTCGCTGTATGTCACAATGCTGATTTTACCGTGCTGGCAGTATCGACCCTAAATTGATGACCAGATTCCATCAACTGTTCCCATCTTGGGTGACAAGGGCCAAGGCGCCGGGTGTAAGCCTGTAAGGGCAAACTTGAAGGAAGACCCGAGAAGATCGAACACGGACCAGGCTCTGCCTCACGACTGCCGCGCACATATCTTTATCCGAGCTATATAAATGGCGGAGGTAACTGGGGACCAGCACACGCCATGCTCTTGTCCGCTGGTGCCGTCACGGTCCTGGCGTGCTCACTCTTCAGCTATGCCAGCCCGTTAGGCCTTAAGTCCACATTCTCGTCGAAACTGCAGCCGGACCTGACTTTGCGCTTTGTCAACAACTCCGGCATTTGCGAAACAACTCCGGGTGTGCACCAAATGTCAGGTTATGTGGATATTGGACAAAACATGTCGATGGTATGATGATCATCGGTGAGTCCGCTGTTTATAACCAACGATCCCTTAGTGGTTCTGGTTTTTTGCTGCGCGGACGGCACCTGAAACAGCACCCTTTACTCTATGGTCGGTTTGGATTGGATAAGTTTTCATCGCAGCTGACTCTGAACGTGAAGGATCAACGGTGGTCCTGGTTGCGCCTCGGAAATTGTTCGTCTCCGTGTTATCGATCTGAATGTTGCTCATGTTCCGTATTTTTTAAGGGGTTGTTTCAAGGTGGGGCACTTGTGTTATCCGCAATAAATTTAAATTGACTCTTGACGAGAACATGGGCCGTGTACGGTGAATCCTGACGGGAGGACTACTGCACTGAATCCGTACAGGTGATTCAACACCTGCAACTATTATATTTGTGCTTCAGCTGAGAATGGTCGATATGGAGCTGGAACACTGTCAGCAATAGTGAGTTGCTTCGAAATGATAGCAGTCTGGTGCGGTGCTCACTTCTGTCCACAGTGGTTTATATAGATCAGGTAAACCCCAAAAACGAGACGGAGAAACAGAATCCAAACTCACTGTTCTTCGTCCAGCCGATCGGAGCTGGGTTTTCTTTTGGAACCAACACAGTCAATAGCACAGCGGTTTGTACCTCCCCGAAAAACTTGAACTCCAATGCTTACGTGAATAAAGGGCGCTGCCCCTCACTTTTGGAAAACCCTCCAGATCTTGTTCGAGAGTGGAGAATTCTCGCAATATAAGAGCTCGGAGTGAGTAGTTCGGCTCGGCATTCATCTGTGCATGAATCTCATATGATCACTTCAAGAATAATTTTCAGTTCTGAGAGCTACGGAGGCCATTATGGGCCCGCCTTCGTCACTTACTTCGACCAACAAAATGCTGCAATCAAGGCGGGAACCATTTCTGGGGTGCCCATCGTTGTCAGTGCGCTGATGATCAACAAGTAACTATTTTTTCCATCCGCTCGACGATGTCACCAATCATTCCTACAGTGGCTGGTTTGATCCTCTAATTCAAAACCTAGCGTACCTTAACTTCGCAACCAATGCACCGGGATATGGCCAGCTTCAAAGCGACGAAATACTCATGGGTATGAACGAATCGTACTTCGGGCCCTACGGTTGTAAAGCCCAGGAAGAGGCCTGCTACGCCGCCGGAAACTCCTCTGAATCAAATGAAATCTGTATCAATGCGGACGATTTTTGTGTATGTGAATCTTTCATGCGCTTAACATCCAGTACGACTTATATTCTCAGCTCGCGGAGCTTTTCTTTGCAGCGGTAGGCGACTACGACCCCAACGACCTCAGAGAACAGAAGGACTCGACCCTTTTATTTCCTCCAGACTATTATGTTGATTATCTTGCATTGCCCGAGATCAAGAGGCGGATAGGCGCTGAAAGCGACTTCCAGGAATGTCCCGACGGTCCTGTTGATATGTTCGCACGCACGGGAGATGTAATTTTTTATGTCTTGTTTTTTTTTTTAAATTACTCACAACGGGGTACTTACAGGATGCTCGAACGTGGCTTCCCGAGCTTGGTGCGCTTGCGAACTCCAAGCTGAAAATTCTCATATGGGTATGTTTCGGTTTCTGCTCCAAGAGACTAAATTAATTTATCAGGCGGGAGATACTGATATCAAGTAATAATATTTACTTATTCAACCTGACCAAAACATACCAATCTCCTCAATCAGCTGCAACTGGTTAGGTGTACACGCCTCAGTTCTAGCAATGGACTGGTATGGAAAGGAAAGGCTTGCAGCCACACCTTTTACGGACATGATACTCGATGGTACTCCGGTGGCCGCCATCCAAAATGTTGACAATTTCTCTTTCGCGTGAGTCGATTTGCATATTGTGCCGGTCTATAATTAAATCATGGGCTCTCCAGGCGAGTTTACGAGGCTGGACACCAAGTGGTGAGTGTTATTATTCGGGCCGTAGTGCACCTCTTCTTATACTTTCTCAAGCCCGCCTACCAACCTGCAGCAAGTCTAGAAATATTCAAACAAGTGATCCAGATGCAGCCTCTGCACTCTGGGTCGCTTGCTATGAGGGGTGCTCAATTCTTAGGTTGACCCGCTCATTTGAAATATAATAAAATATACATCAACACTTTCCCTCTGGAGACCTCATCAGACTCATTCTTCCGAGTAAGGGCAGTTTTGTTTGTTGAGCCAAAATTCCGATTAGCGGATGCCAAGGAACGCTATTGAGTCACGTTCTAATCCCCATTTCTTCCATTCACGCACGCTGCGCAGCCCTAATCAAATCTGCCGCCTTTTCCGCAACACCATAAATTGAGGCGCTTGGATGCGCACTCAGCGCCAGTGGGATGATCGACGCGTCCACAACACGGACGTTGCGCGTATCGTACACCTTCAAGTGCGCGTCCACGACACCTGGCAGAATAGACGCTCTTTAAAAATGATGGTTCAACGGATCGCCGAACGCACCTCCGAGCTCGCGCCGCATCATGGCTGCCGAGCCAACTGGGTGCGCGACAGTTCCAAAATTTGCAAGTATGAACTCTTTCCACAGTGCATCCGAGCCGCCTTGCTCGTCGTCAGGTATAGTGGGCCCTGGTACGAGCTCTCCCGTCGAGAGGTCACTGGAAGCGGGAAGCGATCATTCGGCAACAGGTTGAAAACACAGAAAGAGGACGCAAACTCACCTAAGCGGCGGGGTTTTCAAAATCTTCCGCATGAGTTTCAAGCCCGCGATTTGCACGTCCATATCGTATGGTACGCTGAAATAATTGACGTGCACATTAGGATACTGGAACGGGTCTTTCGACTGAAGCATGTCATCAGTACATGCCGATTCACTGCGAGGGCATATCTACTTACGACGATCTGGACGGTTCCCCGACTGAAGGGCAGCAACTGCCACGTACCCGCGGCAACCTTGATATCACTGCGAGATTGTGTCAGCTCCTTAGCCATACCAAAGGAGGGGGCTGCGAACTCTTGATTTACGCTGACGTAGAAGTATTCCATGATCGGCACTGGATCCTCGTGAATTCCAACTGCAGAGGAGATGCAAGGCAACAATTCAACACACCTTTATGCTTGATAATCAAGTCTGCTTGTAGGCGCAAGATGGTTTCGAGTGCGGCTGCTGAGAGGGCGTGGTCCGCCTGGCTCGCGGCCCACATTCTGAGGGACGCCCTGATTTCTGCGACTTTCGCGTTAGCGCCATCGCCGAAAAGCTGGAAGATATTTGGGAAAGCAATGGCGTCGTTTGGGCCGGTACCATTGAACGAGAAGTTCGTCCCGCCGGCACCGATGGGAGTGTTCATCTACATCTCGTTCAAGTAAAATGGAAAGTGATATGGTATGAGTACTGACTTGCTCTTGCAAGTTCTTTCCGACAGTCTTCAGGTCGATGAGAGTGGTGATGTTCAGGGGGCCGAGGAGGGCGGCGTCACCAATTCCAGAGAGCTGCAAGACCCCGGGAGTCTAGACGAGGTTTAAGTAGCATGACCGGATTATGTGAATGTGAAAGGGACCTACTCGAAGAGACCCAGCAGAGAGGATGACCTCCTTCCTTGCATACGCCGTGAAACGCTGTCGTGCCGTTTGTGATATTAGTGTATGTCGCGAACTCGATGCCGGAGGCCACAAGCGGGAGGGTCGCGTTCATCCACAGTATTTTAGTAACCTGAAACTCAATAAACACACTACGAATTTTGCGACCTGACGAAGTCCGTACCAGATGCTGGGTCAGCGTCACCCAATTCTTTCGGGTTCTTTCAACCGGCGTAAGATACGATTCAGCGGAGGACGAGCGGCGGTCGTTATTATTGTAGTTGAGAGACTGCAGGAAACGATCAGTTCCGTCCATCTTGGACAACGGACGCGACAGACCAAAGGCGACATCGTGGCGCAGTTCGGATTTCCAGCACTGAGATCCTTGCAGTGCATAATTCCTGACGCGTTGGTTGCCGACGCCACGAACGCGAGCTGCTGTGGGCCCCCATACATTCCGTGACTGAACGCCGAATGAACGGGTCCCGATGACCCGTGGACGGCAGGGATAGACTGCGCGCCTTTGGAAATCTGCTCCCCAGTCGGCGGCATGAAGTTCTCGGACTTGTATCGACGTGAGCAGAGCATGGAACAGTTCCAAAATAAACACACTTTTTTCATGTAGTGAAGCATGCTGTCCCAATTCCATCCCACATGCGCCTCGGAAGGCTCCAACAGCATGGCCCACGCGTCGTACTGCTCGACAGCTCCACGCATCCAAGTACCACCATTAATGGAGCTGCTCCCGCCGAGCGTCTTGCCTCTGTGCATGGCATCAGTCTGATTGATTCTACAACGTTAACTAACTCGAACGCACGAGTTGATAATACGTCCGCTGTCCACGGGATACTGCCAGTCGAGCGGCCCTCCAAGCGCGGCGCCGAATTGATATATATCAAACACCTGCGGGTTGTCGCGGTCGTCCGCCCCTGCCTCGACCACCAGGACGCTTATGGCGGGATCCTCCGACAGGCGCGCCGCCACTGTGAGCCCCGCAAGTCCGCCGCCAATGACCACGTAGTCGAACGTTTCGCCATTGATTCCGTCTGCGGAGGAAGTGACTCCACCATGGTGTTGAATGACACCAACGACGGCCAAAGAACTCGCAGCGACGAGAAGCGCAGAAGATCGAAGCATCTAAAGAGATGGAGCCCAGGGCAGCGTTGGCGGCCCATAGCTATATATGTGTGAGAGCGCTCTTTTTCGGCAGATCCAAAGTTCGTTTGATCATGATTCATGAAGATCGTGTCCGAGTTGAACAAGATGTGGGGAGGGCTATGAGGTCCGGCGAGCTGGGAACGGCCGGTGCAAAAGTTGCGGGGGATGGACCAACTTGAAGCGGCGCAAGGGGACTTCCGCAAACTCGAAAAAATCACAAAGAAAATCAGGAGTCACGGTAGTACGACCCGAAGGTGCGGCCCGAAAGCCACGGGCCGAACTGCACGATCACAACCACCGAGTTCAAAAAAGGTTCGATGCTGAATGAAAATCCTGATATCCGAACACCTTCTCCGCGTCTTAAATTCCAACTATTGACCAGATCGGAACTTGAGCTTGCTGAGTACTGTATGTACGAGTAATTAAAAAAGATGTAATTTCATTTCGCCTTGCCAGTTTGTAACGAGTCTAATTTCGCCTATAGTGGCGTCCTTGGTATCTCCTCTGTCGTCGAGCCACCCTATACTTAATCTAGGATTCTGACCTTGGCGGCCGATTCCCACTAGTTCAGCACATTGCGGCTTCACACATTTGCCTCCGGATTCTTCCGAATGGTCAACCACGTGTATCAAGCATGTCCGGCTCAAGGATGACGAACCACCGCGGCTTGCCAGCTCTGCTGGCGTTGCTTCGAATTGAGTGTATAAGTATCTGATTCTGTATCGATCTTACACCGTCCACGTTCCCCTCGTCTTGGTAGGTCCTAGTGGAGCAATATTATGACGACTACTGACGGGAACACAGGATGTCTACTGAAGTCCCAGAAATTGAACCACGATCGCCTCATGGATGCGACGATAAAGCCCATCTTCTGGAACTCGAGGACGAGCTCGATAAATTGAGAGCCGTGTTTCACAACACACCCGATCCATACGGTGTGCTGCAGTCCCGGCGCGACGCTCTCGAGCGGGACATTGCGTTATGCCACATCATCCAGGCTGCACCCATCCAACATTTTCCCTCCGAGCTTCTGCTCAAGATATTCCTCTCGTGTAGCGACTTCCCTATCACTCTCCCTCCCAAGGCAGATGAACCACTGCTACTCCTCACCCAGGTATCCTGTTCGTGGCGCGAACTGGCGTTGCAGTCTCCCGAGCTATGGGCCAGCATCTCCATCGAATTCGCTCAGGAAGGCACTAATGTGCAAGCGGTGACTCGCATATCAGAAAAGTGGCTGGCGCGCGCCGGCCCCACTTTTCTGCTGAGTATCACTGCGGCGTGCGTTGGGAAGTTCGCGGAGCTTACCTGTGAAGACCCCCTTCGTGTTTCATCATTCGTGATCTTCGTCATATCGCATGCACACCGCCTGAAACACTTGGAGCTCGCCTTCCCCTTTGCGGCTTTACATCCGCTGCTCCACCTTCCTTGCGGTTCCCTGCCCTGCCTCGAAGTCCTGTTTCTCCAGCTTCTTTTGCGCCGTGTTGACCTGGGCTTAACAGAGAGGCGCAATGAAAGCTGTGATTGGCCGATAAATGCACCCGCGTTCAGGTCACTTCCATCTATTCGAGAAATAACATTCAACATGAATCCGCTTTCCAACCTATTGGGATTGGAAGAGCTTGTTGGGCGTACCGTTGATTCAATAATGGAACCCAGCTCCTCTAGTGCTGCGGCTACCCCACCCCCATTTACTCCATCCTTATCTCTGCCCTGGTGCCAGCTCACAACGATGCGTTTTCTGACCATGGATTTGACGCCCTATATGTGGTGCTCCATTTTAGCCCACTGCTCGAAGCTAGAGGAATGTTGGCTTGGATTGCTGTCTCCCATCGGACACTCACCTCAGTATGCGGGGGACCTTCACCTCGAGCAGCTTCACTACCTCTATATTGCCACAACCGGAGATCTAGACGAGTTTCTCACCTGTATTGTCACTCCCCAACTCAAAACCCTCGCTCTCATGTGTGCCACCATCCGTCCATCGTGTATTTCCGATTTTCAGGCGAAGTCGAACTTTACACTCGAATATTTCTTTCCATTTGTAGGTCATTTTTCAGACGACATCGAGCCTTTGTTGCAGCAGCTTTCGAGTGTCATCACACTGGGGCGTATAGCATCTCCGGACGATATCCCAGTCTCCGTCTGGGAGCGAGTTGGTCGCGCCGACCTCTGTCCCAATCTTGTGGTACTGATTATCCGGCCAACAGCCACTACAGTGCCTAATCTGGTGAACATGATCGCCTCCAGGTGGAAGGCTACGTCTGGCGCTGCCGACGGCATTTCACCCTTCGTAGTATTCGTCAATACCCGGCCAGCCGATTTGGAAGCAGTCAACGAAGAACTGAAGCGACTGGAGCCATACGCAGAGGTGGATCCTAACTGCTTTGTTCGGGTACTTGAGGATGTAACTTTACTCGCGTCGTTGTAGATTACCGCATTTGAATATTAGCCCCAACTCTAAATTTAAAAGACTTCAATTGATCAAATAGAATCTATGTCTAAGTAACAAGTTGCAGACCCCAATCGGGACTTGCAAACGGACTTGAACAGTCGAACTAGAAGTTCAACCTGATTTCACAGCCACCGGAAACGCCCGGAATTCTTAAATGAGTTTCATCCAGCAATAGGCATACACAGAGGCTAGCTAGACGCATGCATTAGCTGCAGAATGACATGTTTTAGATATGCATTCGTCCTTGTATTTCTTTGATAACGGTATGGATAGCACATTTACACGTTTCAATCGCGAGTAACAACAACGGGAACGAACCAGCTCCACCTTCTTTTCTCATGTCTCACCAATTACTTAGCGTTCATATGTATCTCAATCATTGTGCACAGCCATCAGCTCTATCGAAGAACAAAGCGCTCCAAAAGCAGAACATGCCGCCCATCAACGTAAGCGGCGGGGTCTTGTATTTGCAGTTAGGCATCCGAACAGCGTGGACCTTTTTCTCCAATCCCTAGTGCGTTGGTTTATTCGTTCCTTCAACTTTACCGGGTGCCAAGTTGAACCTTGAACATAATTATTATTTTCGAACTATCCCAGAATGCAGCTCCGCGTGGCTTCTTAGTCGGCGCCCGCAAGGTCGTGGATAGTCTCCTGATGCGCCTCTTCATCCCCAAAAGATTACCCGAAGGACCTCGAACAAAAGAATTTCACGCGACCGGCATGATCCACCTGAGACTCGAACCCAGCTCCGCATTACGCATTAGCTACTTTTCATTTTCGTAAGCGTGCAGCGCCCCAAGGATATGGACCTCTTCCTCCAACTTTTGGTGCGTTGCTTTATTTGTTCCTTTAAATTTGCCGGGAGTATTGAAGAAGTGGTGACCGAAATATTCTTTTGGAACGATCCAGGACGCAGCTCCCCCTTGCCTTTTATTCGGCGCCCTTAGGGCCGTGGATATGTTCCTAATGCGCCGCTTCATTCCAAAAAGATTGCCTGGAGGTTACAAAAAAAAAAGACTCGCCATCAGTATTTATTACTTATCCGCCAAATCCAGGCGTACGACATGCTATACTATGGCCCGCGTCAAATCCGACCCTTCGGACCTGTTCAGCCTCGACTCTCCCCGCGGCATGCAGCCGACCAACGTCAAGTACTTCTGGATGTTTGAGAACGAAAAAAAGGTGACGGAATACTCTGATCCGTCCGGGACTCAAACCCAGCTCCGCATTAAGCATTATACTTGTTTCGGATTAGGCGTGCAGCGCCCTAGGGTCATGGATCTCTCTCCAATTCTTGGTGCGTTGCTTTATTCGTTTCTTCGAATTTGCCGGGGCGAATTCAAGGGCCAACAATTTTTTTTTTTTGAACGATCCTCGAAGTTCAAAGCTAGGATCTTGAAATTTATCCGGCGCCCGCAAGGCGATGGACCTCTTCCTTCAACTTGGTATGCTGCTTTATTCCTTTCGAAACTAAGAAGTTTTACAAAGACCTGCTAACGTTCTTCACCAATAGGGGAAGTCAAAGCGGTCAGATGGACCGATTCTGGAGCCGATTCTGAACCGATTCTGATGTCGATTCTCGAGCCGATTTTGGACATGAATCGACATCAGAATCGGTCTTATCCAGAATCGGCCCAGAATCGTGTTCCTCCTCCAGAGGAGGAACTCGCTAGAATCGGTTCTGAATCGACTTCAGAATCGGCCTCTGTGATCCACATCCAGAAATAATAATAATAATTTAATTACTTAATATTAAATTATCACGGTCCCACCCAAGTTTTTTCATCCCCACTTTGAGTACAGTAAGTACGCCTGTCTGCGCCTGCCCGCTCACCATCCCGCCATCCCGCCCAACGGGCGGCGGGATGTTTGCTTTTGTTTGCTTTTGTTTTCTTCATCCCCACCTCAAGTACGGGTACTGCCCAGGTCCTCCCGCCGCCATCCCGACATCCCGCCCAACGGGCGGCGGGATGTTTGCTTTTGTTTGTTTTCATTTTTCTTCATCCCCACCTCAAGTACGGTGTGCCCCCGTGCCCCGCCACCATCCCGACATCCCGACATCCCGCCGAACGGGCGGCGGGATGTTTGTTTTAGTTTGTTTTAGTTCTTTGTCATCCCCTCCTTGAGTACGGTTATTGCGGGTGGTCCCGCCAGCCACCCGCTCGCCAGCGCGACATCCCGCTCAACGGGTGGCGGGATGTTTTGTTTTTGTTTTTGTTTTTCATCCCCACCTCAAGTACGGTAAGTACATGTGGTCCCACCTGTCCGATCTCCTCTGCATCTTTGCTCATGGCCAGAACCAAAACAGACGTGACTACAGCCACCATAGAGAGGAAAACAGGCTGCGGACCGTAGCGAGGATATCGGGGCATGACCGCGTAGAGGTGTTTGGTGGTGATGGCTAATAGTTGTATATAAATAAATTTGGGTCCCTAGAATCACTCGCGAATTGAGCTCAGAATCGGGTCGGTCAGAGTTGATGTCGATTCTTGATCGATTCTGGACAGCCACGCAAATCAAAATCGGTCATGAATCGGTGTCAGAATCGACTTCAGAATCGGTCCGTCTGACCGCTTTGACTTCCCCTAATGATCCACCTGGGACTCGAACCCAGCTCCGCATTACATACACTTGCAGCTGATGATAAGTGTGCAGCCATGGGTCTCCCCCTCCAATCCTGATGTGTTGCTTAGTTCACAAGTCGCTTCCCAGTTGCCAAAATTCAAGATTTAAAAAAAAAAAAAACAATCCTCGAACACAGATCCGCGTGGACTTTTATTGGGTGCCCGCAAGGCCATGAATCTCTCTTCCTCTGGCCAATTCCACTTTATCCAGAAAGAAAAACATTGCAGCAAATTTTACCGAAAAAATATGACACTCTTCAAAGGCGCGAATGATCCACCCAGGATTCGAACCCAGCTCCGCATGGCATACACAATCTCTAGACTGCAAGCAAATAAACGTGCAGTGCCCCAAGGCCATGGACCTCTACCTCTTATCCTTGGTGCGTTGGTTTATTCGTTCCTTCATTTACGGCGGAGCTAAGCTAAAGTGCCAACAGAACATATTATTTCCAAATGATCCTCGAACCGAGTTCCGCCTCGCTTTTTATCCGCCGCACCTAAGGCAGTGGATAAGGCTCCTGATGTATCTCTTCACTCTAAAAAAATTGCCCAGAAGGAAATCGATAAAGCCGAGCTAGGATCCACCAGGGACTCGAACCCAGCTGCGCATTACGTTATGCCTTTCTCTGTGATGAGCGTGCGGCACCAAGGCCATGGACCTTTCTCCCCAATACCTGGTGCGTAAGTTTGTTCGTTTACATTCGTTCAAATTTAGGGGACCAACAGAATTAATATTTTGGAGTGATCCACCCAAGCCGCGAACCCAGGCCTTTTTATTCGGCCTCTCCAATCTTTGGTGCACTGCGACCTCTTGATGCGCTGCTTGAATATATATATATAAAGGTTTTTTGCATGGCAGCTGTTGCATGATCCATCCGGGACTCGAATCCAGCTCCGCATGAACATACATTCCCCATTGCACCTCATGATAAGCGTGCGGCGCCTCAAGGCTATGGATCTCCCTCTCCAATCCTCGTGCGCTGCGTTAGTATCGTTCCTTCAATTACAGCGGAGCCAAGTTCAACCAACATAATTATTCATGGCGAACAATCCTCGAACCCAGACCTGTTATTCATATTCGGCGCCCGCGAGGCCGTTGATAGGTTCCTGATGCGCTGTCTCATTCCAAAACAATTTCCCGAAAGAATTTTGCCAAAAAAGAAAAGAAAAACCGACTCACCGAAGGGCCCATGATCCACCCGGGACTCGAACCCAGCCTCTGCATTACGCTCATATCAATCCGGGAATAAGCGTGCGGCACCCCAAGGCCATGTATCTCCCTTGCTAATCATTGGTGTGTTTTGCTTTATTCGTTCATTAACAAATCGCGAAATATTTTGCATGCCAAAAAAAGCGAGCCTATGATCCACCCGGGATTCGACCCCGGCTCCGCATTCCATACAACGTGCTTAATCAACAAGCGCCCCCAATCCTGGGTACCTTGTTTTATTCGCTCCTTCGAATTTGCTGTGGAGTTCTGTTCAACTCAACTTGGATAGAATATTCTTTTCGAACAATCCACCGAGGCCGCGACATTTTATTCGGCAGCGCCAAGTTCGTGGTCCAGGATACTGTAACTAGTTGTATGAGTGAAACGTAACACATAACAGCTCGGTCGTTTCGTTTCTAAAATTGCACCCAGTAACGCATAACGGTGGCTCCGTTTCCGGGAAAATTGCGTTACGGGCCCAATTCTTTCTCTCAGATCCACAGGAAACAGTCAAAAAATTTGCAAAATTCCTTATTTTGTTTCTCCAAAAAAAAATGGCAGTAATGTGTAACAACCTCATCGTTTCTCGTTTCACCGGGTTCGTTTCAGTAACGCTCCAGAATCGGTTTCCCTCATACAACTTGTTACAGTGGGCTCCTGCTGCGCCGTTTTTTCTCGTTCAAAATAAAATCACAAGTTGTACCAAAAGAAAAACTGGTTAAAAACCATTGGATGATTCACCCGGGACTTGAACCCAGCTCCGCATAACATACATGGCGATTTTTATCCGTGATAAGCGTGCGGCACCTCAAGGCCATGGAGCTCTTCCTCCCCGCGGGGACGTGACTATATGCTTTCGTTTCCGTTGCACCTCGACGGGGGCCTTCCCTCTGCGCGGCACCTCTTGAACAATGATAGCGAGACGATGTGGAGTGCGCGTATGCCATAGATACACAACCTACATCCGAACCATCTGTATGCCTCACAGGAGAAGGCCGTACATTTCACGAAGCATTGCCTGTACTAGTCTTTCCCGATGTTGTAGTGTCAAATGAACCCACTCCGGGCTGCACAATACCCGAGCTATTTCACTGAACCCTGTTCTCCCGCTCCTCCGCCCATGTACCTACCGCTCCAACACAAGACAAGAGGTCAAAAAGACAGGGCTGCATCTATGCATGCTTTCTCCACACTAATTTCCGTTACAGGGAGTCGTCGCTGCAACGCAGCAAGGTGTCCAGCACACTGCGGTGTTCAGCTCCCCTTCGAGTAGATAAATGAATGGTTGCGGGTTCATGTTGTGGGCGTCTTTTCGCAATTTGCCCTTCCCAGGTTGAAGATATTCGGAGGGTTTGGGAGTCGGGTCGGTAGCTTTCACGCCTATAATTTAAATGAATGATTTTATGACCTGAATGCTCTATATGAAGGGTCAGGCAGAAAGTGGAAATGAATCCAGAGTATGCAACGCTCAGCACACGAAAATACTGTTAAACTTATCAACCTTCGCCCACTAGGAATTTAGCTCAAGCACCACTCGTTGTCCAGCTCATTGTGGCAGTAAAGCTATGATTTGAACATCAAAATCTAGGCTCGAATCGTGCCATTCGGGCTGTACCGATAATTTTTAAATATCAGGGTGCCTGAAAACTTTTCGAACTTCTGCAAAAAAAAAGCTCATAACTATACCAATACCTATGTGCCTTTCAGACAGTAAATTGGTCTACCTATATGTGTCGTGGGCCTGAAAGACAGGACAGGGGTACTTTGGGTTGCGTGATTGGTCAGGTACTGGCAGAGAAATTGTGTATCACATATCCAGCAAAATATAGCAAACTGGTCTTGAATCTAAAAGAGCCAGAGTCCGCTCATTGAAATCACCTGCAAAGTGCCCAAAATCCTGGGGATAAATATCAGTACTACAGACTACATCTGGGTGATTTGTAGAACTAGGAAAAACATGTTTGTACAAGATTGAATCCTGAGGCCAAGAAAAAATAAGAGATAAATGTTTGGCAGGAACCTGAATGAATGTGAACCTCTCATCATGAAGTGCGAAGGAACTAGGATCACCAGTGAACCAAATTACGAGTCCTAAATTTATTTAGGTAATCGTTCTTTATCAGCACTTCCTAACCACTTTTTTGTACAGTCGTAAGCCTCAAAACTTTGACTAACCGTGGGATTACCATTGCCCTGGTTTGATGGAGGTCGCCTGCTACTTTGTTTACCTATTATAGATATGGCGAAGTTCGCCAAGAATGCTTACGTGGTCATATATGACTTTCTTCGTAAACATTTTTTGTCATGCCGTGTGCCTTGGTTGGCTTGGCTTTCTTACTTTCTGGCTATGGGAGCATATAAGTGATGCGGGAGTTGAAGTGTCGCCATGGCTTTATCCCATTTGGATACTTTTGCGAGATGAGATAATCATCGGAGCAAAGATGCAAATTTACTGCTAACATCCCCCATAGATATCGCCCACTTAATCCGTTGTCACTTGGGTTTGCTATGATGCCTCGAGTCGACAGGCGATTGAAGAATGTCCGTGGAAGGCTGGAAGCTTCAGCGGAAAGTGAGTCTCTGTGGTGTGCGTAATGAATAATGCTGACCTTTTTCAAGGGGGTCTCGATCCCTTGTCTGCTGTACGAGATCGTTCTCCTTGTTATACAGATTATATTGAGAGAGAACAGTGAATTCGAATGGACTTTTTCATTAGACTGGCTTCGCCTCAGCCATGTATGTTTTAAATGGAGGGCTATAGTTTTGGACAATGGCGAGTTTGGGGGGCATTTACAAGTTCATGTGACCGCAATAATGACGTCGGTGCTCGCAGCGAGTGAGAGTGCTGGAACCCCGAATGACTTATACTTTTCCTGAAGTACCGCAATTCGTTTCATATGCAGCAGGATTCCTACCAAGCCAAAAGCGCAGCCAGCGCGCAAAAATGCCAACACTCACGTTTGGCTCTGGACGACAGGGGAAAGTCGTAGATAAGGGTGTAACTAAAAGAGCCGCGGTCGGTACAAATTCAACACTACACACGGCGCGCGTAGGTCACTCCAAAGAGCAAAGGAGAAGTGGCGGTCGGCCCTTGTTGCCCATTCCACGTGCGATCGGATGTCGGGCCGATCAGCTGTTCCAAGAATCCACTTTTGGATGAGCGCCGTGAGCCACCTTACATCCCAACGGATTCAAAATTGAAACATCGCAAGAACAAACGGGAAGGTAGCCCGCGTGGTTCCCAGTCTATTCATATTGTCGGTTATTCCTTGGATCTTGACCAGTTATTCTCGTGCACCGAAGGATAGAATATATAACTACCACGCAGTGAAATTCTTAGGAATACTACCAGCACAGAAAAAGAAAGAAAAAATACCAATTGCGCGAGATTTCTGGAATTTTCCAATGCATCCAGGCGAGAGACACTATAGCACCGAATAACACAGAGATTTGAAACCCGTGTCCCAAGAATTGTCCCCATGACTTTGCCGCTAATAACCCCGACAGATCAATATGGCAATTGCACATATTGATCTCCCGCTTAGCCTCGCAAAAAAATATCGGAGTGAGTAAATTGCCGGGTGGATGTCAGAGAGTGATTACAGGAGCAGGGCCAGCAAAAAAATATCATCCATTCACCTCGCAGGTGTAAATACATTTCACTCAGTCAATGTGCTCGCCCGGATACC
Organism: Mycena rebaudengoi; assembly: GCA_029282285.1. Lineage (NCBI taxonomy): Eukaryota > Fungi > Basidiomycota > Agaricomycetes > Agaricales > Mycenaceae > Mycena > Mycena rebaudengoi. The sequence goes on along the minus strand of JARJCX010000002.1, from coordinate 1,659,333 downwards.
TGTCCGTTGTTTCATATTATTGATCACCTTTCGCAACAATGTTGGAAGCAGTATCGACCAAGTATCGACGGCTACATTTTGATTATGAAACACAACCGTCTCATTGCCAGCAGAGGTCTCACCTAGTGCCCTGATAAAATAACCCACCGGCGAATGGATTGGTAGTCGGGCCCAGATATCCGAGTCGGTAGCAGAGAAGAATTTGGGGAGCCGAGCCTGCATCGCGCCTCCCGGACTTCCTGCGCCTCTTGACACTGGCATCCAATTACGCGCCTGCGGGCGCTTGTCGTGATACGCAGCGCGGACAGAGACGCGGGCGCCGCGGACTGGGGTCGAAGTACCCGACGCAGGCCGTGCGCTTCGTCGTGGTGGTGGTGGCCGGGGTGTGGGCACGCGGATTTTGGGGTTGGCGGCAGGCCAGCCAGCTTACCCTTCTCCCCAGTGAGTCACCCGTGGGTGTCGACCCTCTTAGCTAGGCTCACTGCCTTCTTTTTCAGCAGACTACTGAGCGTGCGTACCGTGTACATTACACGCATTCCGAACCACTGATCCACCATGCAGTACATCATCGACAACGCTCTTCTGTGTGTCCCTCGCTCTTGCACTTGTTTGCGCTCCTCGTTCGTGTTAATAACAACCATTTCCTGCAAGTAGAAGATTCGCACCTCATAACCTTCATGAATGCCGCTTCCGACCGAATGCGTAAGGGTGATCAGGGTTCAAAGATAATGGTTACCCCGGTCAGTTTGGAACACAATCTGAATTCCGTCAAAAAAACTATCATGCAGTTCAAGCGGGACGAGTCGCCGGGTGGCCTGAATATTCCCCACTGTGAAGTGGTCGCCTGAGATTTCGGGATTTGAACTCACTCGAAGTTCGTCAGACTCATATGAATAAAATTGCAGGGACAGCTTCATTTACGCTTCACAACCAACCAGCAGACATCCCCCAACATTCATATGAACATCATCTTCCCACTTTCCCTTCTTGCCGCCTATTTCATGGCGCAGGCGGCACAAACACCACCCAAATAGGACCCTGATAGCCTCTTTGCCATTCCTGCACTCCTGCTTGGTTCGTAGCAAACGGGCTTCCCTCGTTGTTCGGCTTCATCTTATCGGCGTGAAGATATTAATAGATGTCATTACGGGCGTACATGGAAATCGGTCAAGTTCAGTGGGGTTCTTCGCGCATTTACGCCTTTTGTTTTCAAGGTCGAGGTTCTATGCATCATCTTCCGCGGCCGTTGCGTGCTAGAGGAAATTTGTGGCATTTTCGAAAACAACATTTTTGGCAGGCTCTGTGCTCTGAACATGGACTATAAACCGTACCTTCCTCATGGACTGTATAGAATAACCGTTGACTCTGCTCGTGTTCCCTCTTCACATGCCCGCGCTCACCACGCTTCGCTTGCACGGTATCGACCTGGACTGGTCTATGTCACGCCCATTTCTTCGCTTATGTGTCCTCAGTCTCCGAGACATGGGCCATCGTGTCACCTTTACATGGGCCGATTTTCGCGATTTATTTGCGCGCATGCCGAGCTTGCAAAAACTGGCCGTCATCAACGTCCGTTGCTCAAATCCATCAGTTATCGCGAACCTGCTTATGCCCGGGTCCGGTAAAAGTGACGCGCACTGACGCGGCAGTGGCGCGCATTGACGCGGCAGTGAAGAGCATTGACGCGGCATCGAAGCGCTGCCTTTAAAACTATAGCAACTTCTCCTTGTAAGCTGGGACAAGTTCCCAAAACGTTTTCTAGTGTCAATGCATCATTTGGACCGAGAAAACTGCTCCCTATTTTTTACTCAGTTGACGCTAAGTAAATATTCACCCAAGAACTGAATATTGCAATCTGGGCAGTACTACAGGTCAGGTTGTAGAGCTATTATCAGAGACTGAGCCCAACTAATTCTAAACATGGTTAGCACCCAGATTGGAGAGAACTCTTCTCCCTCACATTTCAGGTTGAATTTCGGGCAGAATTGCCATGGAGGACTGGAAGTGGAAGCGGAACCCATTAGTTGCTGCATCATCAGTAACCATAGCCTATTCGAAACAATTTGTGTCTAGATAGTAGACACAAAGTGCTGTTTAAATCTGTGTTTAACCTACGCCAAACTTGAACGGTTGTTTAAAGTTTAAACAGTGTTTAAACCAACAAAAGAAAAGAAATTTGCGACTCATGTGAACGGACCGCAGACATTAAAACCCACTGGCCCCAAGGCTCTTTACATATTCCAATTTAGGATACACTTCTTTCCCTTCACTGCTGAAGTATCTGATACGGCAAGAAAAAAATGTTGGATTACCCAGCGACATATCAACAGCTCTCAATGAAATCCATGAAAAAATCCTCGACTATTGGATTAAAGAGGTGCTCAATCCGCTCTGCAGCACTTGTATTGGAGCCTGTGTCCAATCAGTTTGAGTATTCATTCCCCCGAAAGATGAGTTGAGTCCAGGACATGTTTCTCCATCTCAATACATGAACCTAGACTGGAGGTTTGCTTTATTTTGCGAGTTCATAGACGAAATAGGACACAAGGCTCCAACCATATTTATATCCTTGAGGTAGACCTGCTGTCAAATATATATCCGGGATGTGTATCCTTTTGAATATCCAATGCTCATAATTGAATTGGAGTCACTGGAAATGAAATCTGTCTGTCTGCTTGGGTTTGTAGGAGTAATGCTGAAAGCAGGCTTCGATAATTCTGAGCTAAGTAATACCTTGAAGGTATCATAGATCCGAAGTGATTCTTTCAAGGCTTCGACGGAATGCAAGCTAGTTCATTAGAGAGAATTCAACTTTGAAGTTGAACTCACCTGGTGAGCACATAATGCAATTCAATCCAACAGTACAATCGAGTTTTTTTAGAATGCGTAGAAGAACTTTGAGCTGAGCCATTGGTTCTGTAGCTTGGCAGATCAAGATAACCTTGGGGAAATTTGAGGGAACTTGAGTTGGGCTCCGCAACAGCACTCTATACCACTCGCTGAACGGTTATATTAGAGATTCATGTCGAAGGTTAGAGACTACCAGTTTGGCATTGGAGTTTAAACCGACTGTAGGTAAGTCAGAAAATATTAAAGCAGAAGCACGGTGAAATCGGGCTTACGGATTAAAGATCTAATACTTCCACAAGCCCCGGTGATACCGAGGTGAGACTCTTGATGTAAGTAAATGGGAAGGAATTGAGGTCCAACAACTACCTCTGCAATGTTTTTGTTAAAGAGAACTAACCATTCGAAGGGTTTAACCTAAATTAAAGCCATGGATTTAAGCGTGTTCTGAGTTTAAACATGTGCCTTTAAAAGCTAGGTACATACTCGCCATCAAGGTGCTGATTGCACGGTGAGCCCTCTGTGCTCACCAACAGCTCTCTTGTCCTTCAATACATATGAGTCGGAATTTTTGTTCTTAGATTGCCAGTCCTATATTTTGGTTCGTACATACCGTTCAATGTTGCAGTGTTCAAGGTGTGCTTGTGGAAAGGATGGTGTAGATCCCCCCAAAAAGTGAGTAGCACATGGATATCTCTACGAACACCGAGCCACTGCCGTTATTTGGCATCTCTCAGCCTGGAGGCAGATATAGAATATTACACAGGAAATAAAATGAAAAGAAACTGTGTGTGCCTTGACATGACATCCTGGCTTGCAAAACACCAGCCTTGCGGTCTCAGGTGCGTGTGAACGTTGGTCTACAAGTTCTGCAGCGACTAGCATTCACCTCATCAGATACCTACATTCCTCCAAGGTTCACTGTCCATGGTTGAAGGGGGAAGGATCATCAATATTTTTGAGAGTGTTTAACAGCGGGTCAAGAAACTGGTTAATCCAATATTCTGCCTGAATTTCATCATGGGAGGCTGATATTCAACATTGTGTTCCATCAATGGACAATCATTTTTTCGTGGTGTCTGCCAATCGCTCCGTGGCGAAGAGAATGGGTATTCCAAATTGAAATACAACGGTGGCCCATGCAGTTACAGTATTAATAAAAAGAACCTGTCGCTGGCTGTTTGTAGGACATTGATTTTAGTTCTCTTCAGTGTGAAGGACTGATTCCAGCCAAAATTTAGGATGCAGGGAATGCCGCGTCAATTGTGCAGCCACAGTGTTTCAATGTTTTGTGTCGTGCTTTCACCCAGCAAGGGGAACATTTCAGATGCCGCAGCATCGATGTGAAGAACCGCAACAGTGACGCTGCAGCGACGCGCATTGACGCGGCGGTGACGCGCAGTGACGCAGGACTGACGCAGGACAGACGCGGCACAGACGCGGCACAGACGCGCACTGCCGCGGCATAAGCGCGCACCCGGGAGAGGGTCAAAGGGTTCCCAAAGCATCATTTCCATGTGCAAAATGTAGGAACCGAGTACACATTGAGGACTGGTAGCTAATTGGACATGGCCTATGAAGAACTTCACTCTTTTCACCATAAAAGCCTTATCAAATTCAATGGATTATTGCAAGGATGAGATATAATTCATTTTCAAGATAAATGGTACTGTAATAGGTCTTTAGAAATCGTTTTTACTCGGTTCTAGATGGGTTTAGTCATGCCGCGCCGGTGCCGCGTCAATGGGCGTCAGTGCCGCGTCAGTGTGCGTCAGCCGCGTCAAAATATCCTGACCCCTTATGCCCCGCCTCGATTTCCTCACCGACCTCTAGGTCTGCTTTGGCAGCCATACGTCGTTCAAACACGTATTGGCTAAGATGAGATGCGCGTCTGGTCTATCGTTGCATGTCCATGTCATGCTGGAGCAGGAATTGGAAGCCTTTATCCGATATGGAAGATATACTCTGGGTGGGCATGTGATTCTCTCTGCATGCGTCTCATCTTCGAACGTTTGCCCGGTCTCACGCGTCTCAAGCTACTCTCCCCAAGTGCTGACGTATTGAACTGCTGTGCTCGCTGGGGTTTCCAGGCGGGAGGCGCTGTACAGACTTTTGGTCATCCGGTTACCGTGACTCTTCCTCCCGCAGTTCGCCGTGAGCCCGGACAGGTCATCAGTATGGGTAAATGGATCCAGAATCATTTGCTGCATAAAATGGGTTCTTGTCCATGCTTAGATGATCAAGTAGAATCGCCATTGTACAGGAAGACGACGTTGACATCTGTTCCCGCAGTGCTGTGCTTGTCTATTACTAGTAAGCAGGTTCAACTAGATCCGGTATTGCGCTTTAATTGTGATGGGTGTAGGGTGGTCACCAAGCTGCACGGGATCATATATCACGGAGACAAACATTTTATGAGTCACATGTTCACTACCAACAGCGATATATGGTTTCACGACGGAATAACTACACGGTCCGCAACGAGACTCGAGGGCAATTTGAGAAACATTGCTCTGGCCTCCCTTCATACATATTGCGGGAAAGACGCTACGCTCACCGTGTATGCTGTGAGTGCTTAATGAAAATGTCTGGTAGGGTCCATCTGGTCGGTGATCTCACGCAATGAGTTATCTTATATTTATTCTGTCTGCTTTCGATAATTCTGAGGTTGGATGTGATAACCTCTGGCCGAAGAAAAATAGGAAGTATGAGCAAACTACATCAGGACTTTTCGGTCTTAAATGAGACTTTGATACATTAAATGCAGCGGGATAGTTCAGAGACTGTTCTGGGACCGTTATCTTATCTCTTATGTGGGGTTGCTAAAATACCAATCCAGGCAGGGTTTGCCTAATAGAACTATCCCTCAGTGTGCACACAATGATTGTATACCCTGGGACTGGACTCGTACTGCCATGCAAAGCATTGGCCCACAAGCCAAGTAAATAACCCCCACTCTAGATTCCTAAGTGGATAAACGGTACCCATCGTTCAGGTGGCACTCCGGCATCCCGCATCTTTCGAACAGCAAGCTGCAGTGCTTTTGCAGCCTCAGATGCTCGAGACCTTTTCCCGCTGCCCAATAAATGGCTGTAGACAGTTTCCGCAACAACTGGCCCATCTTCATCCATCATGGACCACATGGTAGCAATGGCTCCTTGAAATCCTGCAGCAATGAAACCACCACCCAAGTGGAAGGACTCATTGACAAGTGCAGCATCTCCCTTGGCTGTCTGGCATGCAGCAAGGAATACAAACTCAGCATTTGGAAGGGACATCTGGAGAATGGTTTCAAGCTCCAAAGTCCCACCATAGAGCTGGAGGCAGCTTTTTGGAGGCTCTATAATATTCTGCTCCCCGTGACAGGCTAGGTGGATCCAAGCACAATCATGCAGCATCTGCTTAACTGAATCTACCGCGGTGTTTTCACCAATGAGACTTTGAACCTGGTATTTGCCCCCAGCAATGGAGCTAATCTTGGTGATTTCTTCTTCAACTCCAGGGAGTTCTTGGTCTCTGCGGGGACCAGTGTGTGTTACCCCAACCAAGCCAATGCGAGGTAGATCGTCTGAAAGTGCCTTGGAGTTTGCTTCCAGAAGAGCCCCAAGTGTGGGGGTATATGACTGTATAAATTGATCTGCAGAGTCTGCAGCATGCAAAGGCAAGCCAGTGAAATCTCCCGTAGGACACCACCACAATCTGCCAGAAGTGATACCATTCTGCAAACAAAGTGAATAATAGAGTTGACAAGATGAGCAGAACTTACCACATTCAGGGCAACATAGATTGGCTGTACAATACAAGTCCAGACCCAGCTCAAGAAGCCATCCATGCCCACTTCTATTCCTTCTTGATATCCATAAAGACGGGCCTGTGGTAATTCCCTAGATCTCATGTTACGCCCCTTGATTAGATCTCTGAGGAGGCTTTTTTGTGCTTTTAAATGGTTGACAGACACCAATGGCAGTGAAAGATGAAGTGGATCTGAGGCCGGGTTGAGGAGAATAATTGAGTCACAATGATCATGATGGGAATTGAGAATAACAATAGGCCCATGCTCAGATACTTGGCACAGATCTCTGTATGGTTTGGGAAGAAGAAAGTTCTCAAGGCCTGGACGATTTCGAATCTCATTAATCAATGTATTTCGATCTGCTGCCACCCTCTGTGGATGCTGAGCATTTCCACTATAGAGGTCTGCAGACAGAAGTTTTAGCTTTTCTGCCTCCTCTTGGGGCAGAAAATCAAGGTTGGTTTTCAGTTGCAGCAGCTGCTGAAATGTGGTTCCCAACCCTTGTTCAAGAATCTCTATTGCAAGTGGGAGATTTAAAGAGTCAATACAGCCGTTAATGGCATCAGAGGTTCCCTGAGTAACATTGATTCTCATGTTTACGTCTTGACGGGCTGATATGGGGCTGCCAATCCAGAGGATCTCAGGTAAAAGATGGAAGGCTGCAGAGTAGGCCCTTGGGATATCAGATGGTCTGTATACCTTTGCTAAGGAAGCCCAGTCAAAGGCTGAGTACCAGGATGTTGCAAGATGTGAGCTGTTACTTTGAAAGGAGTTGCTGTAACTGGATAGGGCAGCCTCGAGGTCCTTCACATCACCTGATCTTTGATATCGGTTGATGAATGAGGCTGCCAGAATCTGGAGATGTACAGCCAGGTCTGGATGCCCCTCAGGCACATGTGCCACAGCAGCCTGATCATTTTGCACTGCAGCATTAAGGTCCTTCACATCACCTGATCTCTGATACTGGTACTGGAATAACACTGCCAGACTGTTGAGATGCTTAGCTAGACCTGGATGCCCTTCAGGTGTCTGCTCCACAACAGCCTGCCCATTCCGTACTGCAGCCTCGAGGTCCTTCACATCACCTAATCTTTCATATCGTTGCCGTAAGGACAGTTGCCAGATCATGGAGACATCCAGCCAGGGCTGGATGCCCTATGGGTGTGTGCTCCACAGCAGCCTGATTGTTGTACAGCGCAGCTTCGAGGTCCTTCACATCATCCTGATCTTTCATATCGGTGAATGAACTGATGCTGCCAGACTCTGAAGACGTCCAGTCAGGTCTGGATGCCCCTCAGGTGTCTTCTCCACAGCAGCCTGATCATTCTGCAGTGCAGCTTCGAGGTCCTTCACATCACCTGATCTTTGATATCGGTTCCTGAACAACACTGCCAGATCCTGGAGACGTCCAGCCAGGGCTGGATGCCCTTCAGGTGTCTGCTCCACAGCAGCCTGATTGTTCTGCAGTGCATCCTCGAGGTCCTTCACATCACCTGATCTTTGATATCGGTCCCTGAATGACAATGCCAGACCCTGGAGACGTCCACCCAGGTCTGGATGCCCCATGGGGGTCTGCTCCACGGCAGTCTGATTATTCTGCAGTGCAGCTTCGAGGTCCTTCATATCACCAAATCTTTCATATCGCTCCCTGAACTGACATTGCCAGATCCTGGAGACATCCAGCCAGGGCTAGATGCCCCATGGGTGTGTGCTCCACAGCAGCCTGATTGTTGTACAGTGCAGCTTCAAGGTCCTTCACATCACCTGATCTTCGATATTGGTTGGTGAACGACCCTGCCAGACTCTGGAGACGTCCACCCAGGTCTGGATGCCCCTTGGGTGTCTTCTCCACAGCAGTCTGATTGTGCTGCAGTGCAGCCTTGAGGTCCTTCACATCACCTGATCTTTGATATTGGTCGGTGAACGACATTGCCAAATTCTGGAGACGTCCAGCCAGGTCTGGATGCCCCTCGGGTGTCTGCTCCACAGCAGCCTGATCATTCTGCAGTGCCGCTTCGAGGTCCTTCACATCACCAAATCTTTCATATCGATCTGTGAATGACACTGCCAGATTCTGGAGACGTGTAGCCAGGTCTGGATGCCCCGTAGGTGTCTTCTCCACAGCAGCCTGATTGTGCTGCAGTGCAGACTCCAGGTCCTTCACATCACCTGATCTTTGATATCTGTTCCCTGAATGACATTCCCAGACTCTGGAGACATCCAGCCAGGTCTGGATGCCCCTCAGGTGTCTGCTCCACAGCAGCCTGAGCATTCTGCATTGCAGCTTCGAGATCCTTCACATCACCCAATCTTTGATATCGGTTGCTGAACGACATTGTCAGACCCTGGAGACGTCCACCCAGTTTTGGATGCCCCTTCGGTGTCTGTTCCACAGCTGCCTGAAAGTTGTGTAGTGCTGCTTCAAGGTCCTTCACATCCCCTGATCTCCGATATCGGTCCCTCAACAACACAGCCTGATTCTCAAGATGTCCAACCAGATCTGGATGCCCCTCAGGTGTCTGCACTACAGCGGCCTGATTGTGCTGCAGTGTAGCCTCGAGATCCTTCACATCACCCAATTGTTGATATTGGTCCCTAATGACACTGCCAGATTCTGGAGCTGTCCAGCCAGGTCTGGATGTCCTGCAGGGGTTTGATCCACAGCAGCCTGATTGTTTTGCAGTGCCTTGAAGTCCCTCAGATCATCAAGTATCTGACCAATTTTTCCCAAACACTTACTGATTGCTGAAGCTCACAGTTTTCTTCCCCTCTATCCTCCACTGACACTGTTTTTGCCACCGCCACCTATCAGAATCCGAATGAGATGTCAGTGCACTTACTCCACCACTTTCTTGTTCCACGCACCTGGCCGGCATCCACAAATAAATTTGATTTGTTGCTGGTTGTCAACTCTGAATCCTTCAACCACAAAGTTCAGAATGTAGCAATGGAAAACAAATAATGTCTCACTGCCATGGCTATTCAAGCGTGGGGCGGGATCAAGGGATAAGACACACATTTGACAGTTCTTATATGCCTCCTAGTGCTGTACGCTGATACACATCTCATATATCAATCAAGAAGCGAGGTTCCGACAATATCTGTCCTTCCTTTGCAATTCTCTCTGAGTGGTAGTACCATTTGAGTACCATTGTGTTGAATCACCGGTACAGGGCCGGCTAGTTAACCTGCAGCATTCTACACAATAAACAATGTTATATTGGGTCAAAGATACAAATAATCATTGCTGCATGACATAATACAGCTCTTTGTGTGTTCTCAACATGTCAGCTCATATGCCGTTTCAAATATCATTTGTCACTAACATGGGGATACGGGAGACAGATTGCCGCTCAGAGCAATTTATATCACTGCCTAATAATACTATTGGCGCGCAAAAGCCGCGCAATTGACCAGTGCGCCGGGATTTTACATCTCAGACGACCCAAAAGCGATCGCTGAGGAATCAAACAAGAGATAGGATTTTGGCTAGGATTCCGTGAATGCCAACTGTCGAGTTTGTAATTGATTCTCAGAGTGTGAGGTGCGGAACAGCGCGCTGACCCAGTAATGTAGTCAAATATCGATCGCGAAGCGTAGGCACGTGGGGCGTGGAACGGGCTGAAGAGCGACTGGGCGTCGAAATGTGAAGATGAAAGGGGAGCGCATGCACGGATGGTGCAGAGGCGCATAAAAAGAAATGCACGCGTACCGGCAGGAGCGATGAGACGAACCGCAGAAGCGCCGGATGGGACGAACACATGCATATGAATGCAGAGCCGCGCGACGAGATCGGAGATGAGCGGTTGCACGCGAGGACGAGACAAGACGAGCGTTCATACGAAATGCAGAGGCGCGGTAGTGGGATTTTTGTTCCATAGAGGTAAAGTATAGGTATTAGATGAGTGCCGCAAGAATCAGGCATCGGGGCTAGAAGCAAGGTGGAAGAGTTTCAGAGCGAGGGGGACATCGCGCCCGACATGCAATCATGAGCAGCAAGAATCGCAAAGAGCTTCATGAATACAGAATTGAGCACCGCCGTGATAGATGGGTGAAGACGGGAGACATTGATCAGATCCGTGAGCCCACATTGGTAGTCTGCGGGTATAGACTGCTCGCTTGACGCCCGGAGATGGCAAAGTACGTCGGCGAGCGGAAAGAGAATCAGAGAAGAGTAGTTCTCTATCAGGAAATAACAACCACGAGATTCGTCCTGGCGGCAGGAGGAGGAGCAGCTCTAAAGCTAAGTACTAAGCTATGAATCCCCGAGTTCCGCATTCAGATTGAAGATTCTTCAGATTCAAGAATCCGGATGGTTACCGGATGGCGTCAGTGATTTCTTGAGGATAGCACTTGCGGGCTGGACGCCCTCTTCCCCAGTTGTGAGTTGTCCGAGGGCTAGTAGTAGTCTGGGTGAAGTCGTGGTCGTGAAGACAGAACTTCGTCGCGCGTGACCACATAATTTAAAGAGGCGAGGCGGCCAAGCGGCGTCCACTTCGAGGACTACACAAAATACTACATATACCCCGGCCCTTCCACTAAATCTAAAGTATACACCTGAAAAATACATTCAACGCGTCTTTGTTTAGTTAGTCTCTTCGCTTCCTACTGCCACACACTGGGCCATCTCCACCAACTCCTCATCCAAGATCCCCACAACCGATATATCGTCTCCACCCCGAGCTTCTCCTCCATACCCCACCCCGCCCAGCCCCTCTCCACCGCGTCCCCAGCTCCAGCCGCTTCCCCTCGTCGTTCACCGCGAGCGCGCTCGTCGCCGGCGACGTTCACCGCGAGCGCGCTCGTCGCCGGCGACGTGCACCTCGAGGCACATGTCGTCCTCGTCCACAATGCCGGGGGGAACGACGAAGTCCGCATCCTCGCCAAACGCGCGACACTTCCCCGCGTGCGGCGGCGTGCTGCGCTGCCTCCGGCGCTAGTGCCGTATTTCGCAGTGCAGCCCCCGAGCCGAGCCCCGCCATGGTGCGGATGGGCATGGAGTCGGGGAAGGACGAAGGCGAGCCGTGGGAGAGCATGGGGAGCACGGGCGGCGGGCGCGCCTATGAGCGCGGAGAAAAGGGGCTCGTGCGGCGGCGCCGGCGGATCGCGCGTGGGGACGAGGCGTAGCCCTCCACGAAGAATTCGCCGCCGCGATCTTAGCGCCCTTCGCGCCACCGACGTCGAGCTTATACCACTAGATGAACGCATGGTAGTCCCCCCCCCTCCGAGCGCGTGGAACGCGAACTGGTGCAAGAGGTGGATTGTGCAGGGCGTGCGCGAGAGCGTCGAGAGCTCCGCTTTCGCAAGCCAGCTGCAAGGAGAATATATGTCAGCCGCAGCGCACAGTGAGAACAATGCATACGTACGCCCGCTGCGGCAGGCGCATCCGCATAGGCTCCACCGTCCCGCCGCCCCGCCCCTCCGCGTCCCTTACTCCTTACGACTGCGCGCCAGTCGTATGGGTTCACCGCAAAGACGCGCACGGTGCGCCTCAGCGGAACCGCCCCTTCCGCGCGCCTCAACGGCCGTGCCACAGATCTGCTCTGCCTGCGTACTCCACACGCCCGCGCGCGTCGGGCAGGGCGTGCATGCGTCGCGCAAAGCGTGGGCGAGTACGGGCGCGGACGGCGTGGCCTGTGTGGGTCCATGCGGACTGCGCGGCCACAAGAGGCGTGGACGGTGGTGGCACGAGGAACGCGAACAGGCGGTCGAAACGCACAGACTGGCGCGGGGGGCGTTAGTAGGGGGAGGCCGCATCCGGTCCGTTTTCCGATCAAAACAACCACAACGCGATCACGCGCCCAGTGGGCCTCGATTTTGTCTCCTGGTACTCTTTCCGTCGGAACTCGTCGTCATGCTCTGCGTTACCCATAACTTCGAATCCCTGAGTGCAACATGTGTTTTTCAAGTTTTTACCGCTACAATATCACTCAATGGTCCAGCTGACTGGTTCCGCCCAAGGGCCTCCGTAACCCGGTCAACCCATTGGATCTCTTCTTTCTATGTTCCATCCTATCTCGTCGCCGACACATCTTTATCCACAACACTTGCAACATCCTGTTCTGCGGACTCACGTATTGGTTCACTGGGCAGGCCGACCCGCGTCCTACGGATATCCAGACGTCTGGTGCTCTTGCCAAGACCGCGAGTAGTTTTTAAAACCATATCAAGTATCCTTGCATGTTAAAGTCGGCCCACATGTTCTAACTTCTTGCACGTCAAAGTGCGGACCAAATAACCATACTTTAATTGCGCCCTCCCACTGGTTCGCCCTCAACTCTTCCAAACTCTGGCGCGCCGCTTTATTCGGTCATTCAAAACTGGAAGGTTTTGGCAAAAGACTTGGCACCATTCACTATCCCATGATCCAAACCCGGCTGCTCCGCACTACCTATATTTTTGACATCCAATAGATAGGCGTGCGGCCCCAAGGCCATGGACCTATTCCACCAATCTTTGCTAAGCTGATTTACTTGTTCTTTCAAAATATCGGGGAGCCAACTTGAACGTGAACAGAATTCCTATTTTTGAACGATCCACTGAGGCTGCGAACCCAGACTTTATTCGGCGTGTGGAGAGGCTCCTGCGTTACCTTTTAGTTCTCACAAAATTGCGTCACAAAAAGGGATGTAAATTCCGAGAACCATGATCCACCTGGGACTCGAACCCAGCTCCGCATTAAGCACATACTCAAGCTTCTCGCCGATGAACGTGCGGCACCCCAAGGCCATGGACCTATTCATCTACTCCTTGGTGGGCCGCTTTATTCGCTCATTGCAAAACTAGAATTTTTTTTAACAAAAGGCTAAGCAATGATCCCTTCCATAATTCACCCTGGATTCAAAGGTAGCTCTACATGAATTCATCCTGATATCCACATATCAACGTGCGGCGCGCCACGGCCATGGACCTCTTCTTCTAATCGCCGGTGCGTTGGTTTATTCGTTCGTTCAAGGTTCGGGGAGCCAAGTTGAACTGGAACAGAATTTTTTTCTTTCAAATCATCCTCGAACCCAGACTTTATTTGGCGGGATCTTGATGCACTGCTGCATAAAAAAATTTCCACGACTTCCTCTACCAATGATCCACCCGGGACTCGAACCCAGCTCCGCATTACACTCTTACCCAAACTCATTATAAAGGTGCGGCGCCCCACGGCCATGGACCTCTTTCTCTTATCCCTTGTTTGCTGCTTAGTTCACAGGATTCAAATATCCCGAGGCGCCAAGTTGCACTTGAACAGAAATATTCTCTTCGCACGATCCACGAACCCAAACCTGGTATTCGGTGCCCGCAAAGCTGTGAATATGCTCTTGATACACATCTTTATTCCAAAAAATTGCCCGCAATTTTTGCAAAAAAAGAGTACGCAACATCCTTTACACCGATGATCCACCCGGGACTCGAATCCGGCTCCCGCATTACAGAAGTGCAGATTTCTAATGAATAAGCGTGCGGCGCCTAAGGCCATGGACCTCTTCCTCCAATCCCTGGCGTGTTGGTTTATTCGTTCATGAAAAGATCGCGAATATTTGACATGCCAAAAACGTTAAATCAAGCCAACCTATGATCCACCCGGGATTCGAACCCGGCTCCGCATTACTGTATTGAGATGTGTGAATAAACGTGCGGCACCCCCAGGCCATGGATCTCTTCCTCCAATCGCTCCTGTGTTGATTTATTCGTTCGTTCGTTCTTTCGTTCAAATTTCGGGGAGCCAAGTTCAAGTGCCTTGAATAGAATATATCGAACGATCCTCGGACCCAGCTCCGCCTAAGCTTTTATTCGGCGCCCGCAAAGCCGTCGCCAACCCTTGGTGCATGACGACCTTTTATACTCCAATCCTTGGTGCAGCATTTTGTTCGTTCATTAAAAAATGATAAGTAAATCGTGATACACGGAATCAGTATCCATGATCCACTCGGGACTCGAACCCAGCTCCGCATTGATTAAACTTGCAACCCGCGATAGGTGTGCAGCACCCCAAAGCCATGGATCTCCCTCTCCAATGCCTGGTGCGTAGGTTTATCCGTTCGTTCGTTCAAATTTCGGGGAGCCAAGTTCAAGTGCCAACAGAATGTAATTATTTTCGAACAATCCTCGAACCCAGCTCCGCCTGAGCTTTTATTCGGCGTCCGCAAAGCCGTCGCCAACCCTTGGTGCATGACGACCTTTTATACTCCAATCCTTGGTGCAGCATTTTGTTCGTTCATTAAATAATGAAAAGCAAATCGTGATACACGGAATCAGTAGCCATGATCCACCCGGGACTCGAACCTAGCTCCGCATTACACTCATGACACCCATAGAATAAGCGTGCGGCACCCCAAGGCCATGGATCTCCCTCTCCAACCGTTGGTACTTTGCTTCATTCCAAATAATTGCCCGAAGGCTAAAAAAACAACCGGTTAGGATCAACTATGGTCCACCCGAACTCAAACCTGCACTGCGGCGATCAAAAAAAATTACCCCGGAAAAAACGGCCTTGTACCACAAAATTCCATTTCCTGCCTAAATATCACCTTGGAAGAAAATAGCCAGAATTTTAGGGGAGTTCACGGTAGGGCATATTTTCCCGTTTGTGAATATATATATTTGAGTGATGGGACCATTATTTTTACAAACTAAAGATATTCCACAAACGAGTTTCAAACTCGTTTGTGGAATAAACATTTTTTTGTGGAATATACCTGCTTGAGTAAGCAAGCTGCCGTGCCATCCCGCCTCTCCCACGCCTCTCCCGCTCATCATCCCGCCTCATCCTACTCATCATCCCGCCTCATCCTGCCCATCATCCCGCCTTCCCTGCCCATCGTCTCGCCTCGTCCCACCCATCATCCCGCCCCTCTCCCGCCTGTCGTCCCACCTCTCCCGCTCATTGTCTGCAACAGTCCTGTCCTCCCATCAAAAAAAATACTCCCTGATCTAAATTGTTTGGCTGATATAGAGGTCTGTCAGATGACTAGATGGTGCATTTGTGAGGTGCGTGTGCCTGGCAGGTGGAATTGATGCTACAGAAATATAATGATATCCTGGGACTCAAATGGGGTGATCACACATTTATTCCACAAACGGCAATTTTATTCGTCTCATCAAATGAATATATTTATTCACAAACGGGAAATTTGGCCCTACCGTGAACTCCCCTATTTCCTACCAAATTTCCCCAAGTAAAATAAATACTTTTACCCTGGAAAAAATTGAGGAAAAAGTCAAACCTTTTCTTTCAGAATGACCTGAGGAAACAGGCAGGATTTTTCCCCAGGAAATTCCTGGGCCGTTTTTTTCTCAAGAGATAGTCGGGCTGTTTCTCTCGGAACTCAGCTGGGAAAAAGTCTATCTTTTACCTAAGCATCTCCTTGGGTGAAAGAACTTCTTTTTCCTCAGGAGATTTTCGGGAAAGAGCCCGGCTATCTCCTCTCATTTTTCCCGAGGATATTTTGAGCGGCCACGCGTGCCCACGCATGGGCCACGCGTCGGCCACGCGCCGGCCACACGCCGGCCACGACGAGGGCACTAGAAGGTCTCGGAGACCGCAAAAACGGATTTTAAGGCCTTGAATTTACATTTAGAGGTTGATAGTCCTTTCCAAATTCTCCCTGCCTCTTGTGCCACCGCGGATGAGACGCGCCCAGCAACCTTGTGCTTCTCACCGGCATTCAGCAACCGTTAACGGCGCAAATGGCCTCCCAATGCGTCGTTCTGAGGCTCCTTAGCTCTGCTCAAGTCCTCCCCGGGCCGCCGTGTAGAGTCATTTTGGGATGCGAGAGTGTTCCCACCCACGGCGCTTTAGCTGTGCAGGGTTTCCATATCGATCTGTTTGTAGGTCCACCTCTTGGCGCACGAGGAGCAAAAGGGCTAGGTCCGCACAGAGATAAGTTTGGCTTCAATGATCCGAGTGACAGCCGGGAGACAAAGTTACACGCCGGAATTTTGGAACCGGAGAAGGTTGAAAAGTCCCAGCAACGAGTTTTTTTTTTGCGATCAGGACCTTCTTAATCTTCGAGAACCAAGTTCGCCGATTAAACAAAGGGCCGCCACGATTATCGATAACGGGCGATCCAACCGAAAACTTTGTGGGGGCGCGCACCAAATGACCTCAAAGTAAGATCTAATCAGTTGAGATGGCTATCTTGAAGAATTAAGCGCTTCAACTTGACTCTTGATTCCAAAAAAAGAAGGGGGAACGACGCCCTTCGAACCGCAGCATGGCATTCTTCGTACGAGCAGATTCATTCGAGGATAAAATACTGTAATACAGTCAGAAACCGAAGAAAATGGTGTCAAACGAACCATTTGATAGCACGAAAACAATGTCAGAAGTATGTATCAAGGATGGTAGGAATACTGTTCTCGAATTCTGGCCCCTCGTAATCTTCGGCTAGCATGCACAACCTCTCGGTCAAAATGACCTGCTGAGAATAAGGTCGAAAGTCGAGGTCATATGTCTCCGTGAATCGATCCCCCCAAATTCCTTTCGCTGCTTTGTTCCCCAGCTTCGCACCGTCGACGAATTCGGGGACATAGGTGGAGAATTCCCAGTCGATGACGCAAATGGAGTCCTCGATGACGGACGGAGGGTCCAACGAGTCCAAGCGGCAGATGATATTCTCCGGAGCCAGGTCGCAGTGGGAGACTACCATGCGATAGCCGTTGAAGTCCGATAAAGTGGATAATTGCCCGACTTTTTGAATTATGTCGGGAGAAACAGAGGACAGCTTGGTGTGAAGCCGCTCAAGTCGCGGCCGCATATGGTCCTCCACCGTGCCCACACTGTCGGGAACATACAGCCCTCGCATGGCGCGGAAAAGTGTAGCTACGCGCGAGCACACAACCGGATGAGCACATAGCTCTTTAGGGAGTGGAATACCAGCGGCAAATTCTGTGACGGTGTAGTGAAATACAGTGTTTGAGACAACGCCGTGATGACGAATGCGCTCTGAAGGGGCTCCGACCTTCTCCAGGTCTGTGAGGACTCTGGATACGAACTCCGCAGGCTGTCTATATCCATCATGAAGCTCAAAGATACGGACGACCCATGTTTGAGCAACGCGGAACACGGCTTGGCGGCCCATGTCTCTGCCTTCACGCAAGATGACGATGTCCTCCGGATTGTACGAGATGCCACAAGCGGCCAAAACAATCCCGATGCATTGCATCGCTTCCGGCGACTCGGGGCTGCCTGAATCCTGTTCAGGGTTATTAAAAAAATATGGAAAGGGAGTTTATATGGCAAACACACTTACCGTGTGTATTCCTGAGCTGTTGAGGTCGCTAGTGAAACTGATCAACGTTTGTAAAAGAAATCGGACAAAATCAAATCTCACTTATTAAGGCTCAGAGGTTGAGTGGGTGAGTGTAGTTCGGGGTCCGATGAGATAAGTTCGGAGGAGGACATGACGGTGAGAAGCACAAGGTTGCTGGGCGCGTCTCATCCGCGGTGGCATTTAAGTTTAGGTACCTGTCACATTCTTCATTGTCACAAAGTTGGCATCACCTTCTGGCAATCATTGGGCGCTACTAGTACTGGATCGTGAGCGCTGAGTCTGTGAGTCCATTCTGAACTCTTGCCTCTGGCTTGCATAACGTGCACCACTGGCCCGAATTAAATCGCACCCAGAAAAACGCTAGAAGCTAGCTCCACGCCCGACTTCCAATGCCTGGTGGACCCACAGGAACAAACTAAAGCAAGCGTCCCAAAAGCGTCCGGAAGCATCCGGACTCCGATTGCCACAAGCGCTGAATTCTTCAAGATAGCCATCTCAACTCTCTCACCACTCGCTGATTCCATCTTATTCTGAGGTCATTTGGGGCCCGCCCAGCGCGCCCCCACAAAATTTTCAATTTGATCGCCCGTTATTGATAATCACGGCGGCCGTTTGTTTAATCGGCGCCTGGTTCTCGGGGTCCTGATCGCAAAAAAAAAACTAATACCTGTCATTGCTCCCAGTAGCTGCTGAGACTTTCAACTTTCTCCAACGGTTCTAAAATTCCTGTCTATTGGCTGTTACTCATATTATTGAAGCCAAACTTATCTCTGTGCGGACCTAGCCCCTTTGCTCCTCGTGCGCCAAGAGGTGGACCTACAAACAGATATGGAAGCCCTGCACAGCCAATAAAGCGCCGTGGGTGGGAACACTCTCACATCCCAAAATGACTCTACACGGCGGCCCGGGGAGGACTCGAGCAGAGCTAAGGAGCCTCAGAACGACGCATTGGGAGGCCATTTGCGCGCTTAACGGTTTCTGAATGCCTTAAAAGACCCCACATATTCCTGAACTCTTTCACTGCACCTCCTCGGTCTCAAATCCAAGTCACCAGTTTTTCCAACCGTCTGTCCGTTGGCATACTACTTTCTATTGTCGACGCTAACAACGTCTGAGCAGACGTGTTCCCCACCACGATGGTCTTTTTACGCCCCCGCTGCACAGGCTGTGGAAATGCGACTTGTAACTGTGCCACTAAGGGGACCAAGAAGACCCACGCGTTTTCAAGGTATTTCTCTTCCAATTTCTGTTCGGTCTCAGTGATAAATGACACTGGCCCACAGCATCGTTGCTCGCCTGGCCAACAAGTTCGTTGCCAACGCTTGATCTTCGTCAGCCTCAGCCTACGCAGGTATGGAAGCCATGCATCCAGACGATACATTATTCACATTCATATTTGCAGCCTAAATTGTCCCCCATGCACTCTTTTCCGTTGCCTCTCGAGATGATGTTCGGTAGTTCTCGACCTTTGCCAAATGTAGCATCTGTCTCCCGAGGCTTGTCTTCTGTACACTACTTCTGAACTCTGTGACACAATACATCCTGTTGTCGTCTCCATATCATCTTGGCAAAGACACAGAACAACTTGAGCGGTGTCAAGAACCAAAGGTTATACTAGGGGGAAAAAGCAAGAGTCCGCTAGAACGTGCTCATCACAGAATATCCGAGCCTCCAAAGTAGCTCGCCTTTGGCCTGCTTCCCTGTAGTTCCGCCTTTGTTCCGCCTCATGCGAATTAAAGTTCGCAAGAGCACGTTCCCAAACATTCGCTGCGGCCTATATCGTCAGACAGACGGAATCGGACGAACATCCCTTTCGATATAAATTTATGTTGGTGGGGCCAACGTGAATTTTCGAATTTCGCCTCCGCTGTGAAGATCCTGCAGAACAGATATAGCTGATTGGGCCTCCTAGACTGCAAGGTATATTGGAAACCTTCCATTTGATCGCACCGAATGAGTGCCATATCGAGAAGGCGGAGAAGCTACAGACGAGATGCGAGTTGGGTTGGGTGGATTGGGATAAATTGGATTATACCTGGCCTGGAGATAATTAGTATCATTAGAGAGTTCATCATTCTCATTAGAAGGGCCGCCAGTTCGAACTTGAACCATCAGTTGAGTTTTTCTCTTCTTTTTTTCTCACGAAGCTCCAGTAAGAGGCTCGCACATCCTGAGCCTTAAGGCCTCATCTCATACTACCTTGGCCCTTGGCATCGGTTTTCAAACATTATTCTGCTATACAGGATGCATGTATGTAGTAGGTCGACAGGACGGAGCTGGAACGGAGCGATAGGATAGTCCAGTCTCACTGCGTTCAGCCCTGTCTTAAACCCGAAAGGTGCCTAGAGGGCTAGGCCTTGATAGCTGGAGCTAGGCGCTCGCGTGTGCCTAGCCGGCTTAGACACCGGTTGCCTAGGTGGGCGCACGAGGGCGCACGACTGCGCACAACCGCTAGGCATCGCTAGACACCATGATGCCTATGCGAACCCGAAGAGTGGGGTACATTGGGAACCTGCTCTGAGGCGTGCAAAGAGAATGAAAGAAGCGGCGAGGGAGAGGAGTGGCCAGCAGGCATTCCTAGAAAGCTTAACGGACAGATGGTAACGCCTCACGAATTCATTGATCTCGCCTTGGTCTGGCTGTTGGTCACTGGTGTAAAGGCCACGGGATGAACTGAATTTTTAAATGCCGGTGGATAGCCTAGGTGGAGGTCCGAGCATGTCATACTAGGCTAGTCTCCCGCAGTCAGACTCTAAAAAAAGATTTATGATAAAGTCGATAAATCTTTCAACATAGAGTCTGATTTCGTTGGCACACCGGTTACCGGACCTCGGATCGCCGTGATCAAATTGTGATCACACGTGCCTGCTTCCACTTTGAGAAACGAAGCAAAAACATAAATCATTCAATTATGCTCCAAAGCATGGTGGAAACTACTTAGGATTCAGTTAGAAACACGAATGTGAAGGTTTCTTGAGATTAAAAGGTGTTGTGAATAAAAACTGAGATTATCACCCCTTCCCAATTAGGCACAAAGCACGTGTGATCATGATTTGATCACGGCTTTCTGAGGTCCGGTAACCGACATGCCAACAGATTCAGACTAATACTAGGCAGGGGAGTCCATAAAATACATACACTGCATGTTACAGTAGTGACAAGAAAAAAAAAGACTTGGTGTGAGCAAAATTTCAGAAGGACCTCGCGTAGTACTAGTAGTCTTGAAGCTTGAGCATTGCAGTCTTGATCCAGCATGCATATGGAAGGGAGCCCACATGCCGGCACTCGCCTGCGCTTGCAGCCACGTGCGGCGGCCTTGGCGGGCGCTGCGCGGCCCGCGCGTGGCCCGCACGTGGCAGGCGCGTGGCAACGCGTGGGCGCTCAAGGAAAAATTAGAGGAGATAGCCGGGCTGTTTCCCGAATATCTCCTGAGGTAAAAGAAGATCTTTTAACCTAAGGAGATTCTTAGGTAACAGACAGACTTTTTCCCAGCTGATTTCCGAGAGAAACAGCCCGGCTATCTCCTGAGAAAAAAACGGCCTGGGAAATTCCCGAGGAAAAATTTGGCCTGTTTCCTCAGGTCATTCTGAAAGAAAAAGTTTGATTTTTGCCTCAATTTCTTCCAGGGTAAAATTATTTATTTTACTGGGGGAAATTTGGTAGGAAATATTCTGACTATTTCCCAATTTTCTTCCGAGGTGATATTTAGGCAGGAAGTGGAATATTGTGGTACAAGGCCGTTTTTTCCGCAGTAATTTTTTTTGATCGCTGCAGTGCTGGTAGCTAACAAAAAAGATCGGATGCTGACAAAGCATGATCCGCCCGGGACTCGAACCCGGCTCCGCATGATACACCGCCAAAGTGCCGGCATGCTGCCTCCAGCTGGACCACCCAGCTGATGTCCACATTTCATAAAAGCTGGTCCCACAATTTCTCCAGCTGGTGGCCAGCTTTTCTTTCCAGCCTGAATTCCAGCCTTCCACCAGCCGGCATCCGTATGAATCCATATGGCACCCACCTTATTGGACATGTTGAAATCATCTGTACAAAAATATCCGGCAGTGCGCCAAACTTGCCTCAGAGTGTCAGCCCGCCCTAGTGCTGCGATCGCGCATTCAAAAATGAAAAAAGTGCGCAAGTCCAATCTAGATGCGTGATTATTCATTCATATTCTTGAGACTGGTCTTGGACTTGTCCTTCATTCTCTTGATATTATGCGCACATAGGAACCTGTTCCGTCCTGTGATTTCTGAGTTTAGAAATTGAATATTCACAGGCACTGGCCAAAGTTCAAACCCACGCACGAAATCATTTACCGGCGACAGCCATAGAAATAGCTATTAGGTCGAAGGGGTTGAAAAAAGGATAGATCATTAAATATGAATCAGATCGCGATCGACGGTCCGTGCGCAGGGTTTGTCCATGTGTATCCATCACGTGCTGTTGGTCGCCGACGTCTTTTGCTTTCTCCCTCTGACCTCCACCATGTCGACGACCTTACTCTCGTTGCAGCTTTCTTCTTCTTCAGCATCGGCTGCCTCAACATGCTCTTCGGCCTCATCTTTTGCAAAGGTGCCAAGACCAAGCACTCCCATGTCGCCAAACGTGCAGCAAGCAAGGGAGGCATCGCCCACACCAGCGACATGGTCTCGTCGTTCATGTGTGCCTTTCTGTCTCCAACGCCTTCCCGCACACTTCCTCGTTCGCATCCTCCCGCCGCTTCGCCTCGCCGATAGACGATTGAGATCCCCAACTCGCCCAAGCCGCCCCCGACGCCTCGTCTCCCTCCTACTACAGACGCAATCCGTCCGTGTTCTGAGCCCCCACGCTGATGCATCTCGCCGATGATAATAAAACTCCAATGATCTGTGCGTGAGCACCCATTTTACCGACTTGTACGCAACACCTGGGACCTTTCTATACGTATAATCGCCGGTGTGCCGGCTACGCACTATTATTTGGACTTGCCTTGCCTGCGCTGTTTCTTTCTTTCTCTGTTTCGTTGCTATCTTTCACCTCGACTCAAGCCCTTAGAACGCAAGAGCATGCAGCGCTACAAAACCAAGACTCAGGACAAAATCAAAACTCAAGATGCGCAAGCGGCGATTCGCCAAGGCAAGACCTGCTACCGGGAACCACCTCTTTCTGTGCCTACTCTCAAAATTGTAGCTACACAATCAAGACTCAAGATGAAATCAAAACTCAAGATGCGCAAGCGGCCAGGCCAAGACCTCCAACCGGGAACCGCCTCATTCTCCGTGCCTATTACTCTCAAGATTTTAGCTCTGCTGGTACTCCACCATGACCAGTCCGCCACAATCTCCCGTGATGCCCGCTTCCAGCTTGATGGGTTCTGGCAGGAAGTTGATGAAATAATCGACACAAATGCTGCGGCTTCGGGCGTAGGTGAGGGCTCGGATGGCAACGAGGGTGAGGGCGGCGGCTATGACTAGATTCAGTTGTATATACGTCGGCAGAATTCATTTTTTTCTTTCTGTCAAATGCCATTTTTGTAGCAGTTCGACAGTGCGAGATAATATATAATGCAGATGTGTAGTCCGATGGAGGCCAGCCTGAAATTTAGCTGGCCACCACTCTGAACTGGCTCCAGCCTGGACCCATTGCGTAATCGGCTGGAATCCAGCATTCAGGATGCTGTGTCCGGCTTTTTATGACATGTGTCCAGCAAATCGGCTCCAGCTGGGGGCCACGTGTTGGACCGTTGGCGGTGTATACTAACATTACCCTGAGGCTCGCTGCATAAGCGTGCAGCGCCCTATGGCCATGGACCTTTCTCTCCAATGCCTGGTGCGTAGGTTTATTCGTTCGTTCGTTCAAATTTCGGGGATCCAAGTTCAAGTGCCAACAGAATATAATCATTTCCGAACGATCCTCGAACTCAGCTCCACCTAAACTTTTATTTGGCGTCCGCAAGGCCCTCTCCAACCCTCGGTTCCCCGCAACCTTTTGGTGCGCTTCCCGAATATAAAAAACAGGTTTTTTGAAGCTCTTGGATGATCCACCCGGGATTCGAACCCAGCTCCGTATTAACTCAGCGCGCTGTCTGTGATAAGCGTGCGGCGCCCCAAAGGCATGGATCTCTCCCTCTTATCCCTTGTGGCTGGCTTGGTTTATTCCTTCACATTTAGTGGAGCCAAGCAACATAATTATTCCTTTTGAACGAACTTCGAACATAGCTCTACCTCGTTTTTTATTTGCGCCATCAAAGCCGCCTCCAATCCCTCCTGCGCCGAGTCCATTTGGGAATCCGAAATGCCCGCGTTTTGAGTTGATCGGCGGCATGATCGCGGGCATTTTCGAACGATCGCGGGCATTTGAGGGCATTCTCACGGGGAGTCAGCCACTGTCAGCCACCAGTGGCCCACCACACTTCAGTGTGTTTCTGGGCTAGTAGGAGCCAGAAATGAAGCATTTCTCTCTGCTATATATACCAAATAATATTTGCAGCGATACCGTCGTGAGTTCGACGCCGAAAGCATATCCAGGGAGTCAGCGTGAAACAAAATGCCGTTGTGCCGAAGAGGAAGCCGGATGCTCAGTGCACCAGAAATGCTACCCATACACACTGTACCTGGGATCTACACTAGGAAAGAATCCGGAGTAACGAGTACACACCATGATTCGCGTTCGTAAGACCTCACACTGACAGCACGCGCGTGGCTGGCAACTGATCGGCGGCTATTCCCGGCGGCATTTGATGGCGGCCTCAATTGGCAGCATTTCGAATACCCAAATTTTCTGCCTGCGCCCCTTTATTCCAAAAAAAAAATGACAAGGTTACAAAAAAACTACCAGAACACAAATCTATGATCCACCCGGGACTCGAACCCAGCTCCGCATCGCATCCACCTGCAACACATTATAAGAGTGCAGCACCCCAAGGCCATGGACCTTTTCTTCCAATCTCTGGCGCATTGGTTTATTCGTTCATTAAAAAATCGCGAATATTTTACATGCCAAAAAACTACACCAACCGAGCCTATGATCACCCGGGATTCGAACCCGGCTCCGCATTACAGCTTGAATATACCCGAATAGACGTGCGGCGCCCCCAGGCCATGGACCTCCCTCTCCAATCCCTTGTGCGCCAGTTTATTCGTTCATTCAATTTTACCGGGAGCGGGGAGCCAACTTGAACAGAATTATTCTTCTGATTTTCCAACGATCCTCAAACACAGCTCTGCGTGGGCTTTTATTCGGTGCCCGCAAGGCCGTGAATAGGCTCCTGATGCGCTGCTTTCAAAATAATGCCAGAAGGAAACACAAAAAAGGAATTAACTTGAAGCCCCCACCTGGGACTCGAACCGAGCTCCGCATTGCCGTGTACCAGAAATCGCTAATAAGTGTGTGGTACCCGGTGGCTATGGATCTCCCTCTCCAATCCCGGTGCGCTGCGTTAGTATGGTTCGAATTTGCCGGGAGCCAAGTTCAAGTGCCAACAGAATATAATGATTTCCGAACAATCCTCGAACCCAGTTCTGCCTGAACTTTAATTTTTATTCGGCGTCGTCAAAGCCGCCTCCAACACTTGGTGCTTGGCGACCTCTTCTTCCTATCTTTTATTTGGTGCAGCACTTCAATCTTTGTTCATTGTAAAAGAAAAGAAAATTAGGATGCCGAAGCACCGCTTATGATCCACCCGGGACTCGAACCCAGCTCCGCATTACGCAACCGTTACAACATCGAAATAAGCCTGCAGCACCCCAAGGCCATGGACCTCTTCCTGCAATCCCTGGTGCGTTGGTTTATTCGTTCATTAAAAAATCGCGAATATTTTACATGCCAAAAAGGCATAATCCGATAGCCCTATGATCCACCCGGGATTCGAGCCCAGCTCCGCATTAACAACACATTGTGGCTTTTAAATAAGCGTGCAGCGCCCCAAGGCCATGGACCTCCCTCTCCAATCCTCGGTGCGCTGCCTTATCCGTTCACTCAAAACTAAGATAGGCCGTTCAAGGGTGACGTCACATCAGTTCTGAGAAATCTCCCGTCAATCTATTCTAAATCTTAAACTACTCTTTGTGTACTCCCAAATATCTTGACAAGAGCTCCGGAACTTAGATAGCATATTTGGTGGAGGTTCAGAATATTGATGGGAGGCAAATTTAGAATGACGGGAGATGTAATTTAATTTCATCCGGATACTCGAATATTTACGAAGTGACGTCACCCTTGATGCGGGACCAACGAAACTCGGACGGCAGGTACATTCCATGCACGGTACATTCCGCCGCATGAAAGGCACATTCTTCCAAGCCCGGCACATTCCAAAATGATGTGTCCGGGCCTTGCCGTCCCGGCTTGATTGATGGTGGCATCCCCAGAACGGGTAACACAAAAGGCACAGTGGGAGCACCGTTGTTCAGGCACAAATATTAAATAACTAAATTCAAGGTGCACGTGGGAAGTAAGTAAGTAATAAGAAATTCCTCCCGTTCTCGATACCGCCTTTTCAACCAAAGCTCTTTCAACCTCGAACCATTGGAAATGGAAGTAACTCAGAAAGCAGAACAGAACCATAGAGGGAAATGTGTACCTTGTTTTCCCTTCGCCTTTTTTCGCTTCATCGACTTCTTATTCTTGGCGCTTCGATTTTGACGCGAACCGGATCAGAGATCGTGGATGAACGCGTCGTAGACGCGTCAGACGATGCGGAATTTTGTAGTTGCCCGAGATACTCGCGAAGAAGAGCAATATCCACCCATTCGTGGTCGAGGAACTTGCTGGCGTTGCGTGCGATGTACGTGGCAGAGAAAGCTGGCTTGGGGCTTCAGAATAGGTAGGTGGGTGCATGCCGCGGAAACCACGCATGTAGTCACGGAAGTCCATCAACTGACGAGCTGACGGGCTATCAAGGTATTCTCGGTCTGCCGGCGTGTGTTTAGATCCTGCGCCCGCAATAGTGGCCATTTTGATGCGCATTCGACGCGTCGGGGGATTGGGTGAGTGGTGGTCAGTAGCGGTAGGAGAAAAGATGAAACAAGCGGGAGCGGGACAGGACACGTGTCCCCTAACGAAACCAAGCTTACCGACGCGCGGTACATTCCAAAATGGCAAGTGCCGCCTTTGATGCCAAAGGCGGTACATCAATGGGAATGTGCCGTGCTTGGTCTCAATGTGACGGGTTATTGAATGTACCTGCCGGCCGAGTTCTGTATATCCTCCCCTTGATGCGGCCTATTTTACTGTTTAGTTATTGAGACAAGCGATTGGATAATTCAATCATTGCATTCCATTTTGTAGTTGTTCGGAAGTGGTATGCGGTATGTATGTAATGCAGTAGTGTTCCGAAATAATCATACGGGTAAATGCGGCAACTGGCGCAATTTGGGGGAGAAGGGGGATAGTAAATGCATGCTGGGAGTATTGTGAGATGGAAGCAGTGATATAGTGGTGAGGAGGGATATAAGTAGTATATGAGCGCCCAACAAGGAAGAAATAAACAGAAGCTAAGTTGCTACAGTGGTGGTACTATCCGGGTAAACAAACGTGATGCTACAGTGCGGGTGGGTGAGTTTTTTGGGATGGATGGATGGATGGGATGCAGGGTCTATTGGGGGTGGGGGGTGGGGGGTAGCCGGCTACGCCCTACTTGGCCGCGAGGTTCAGCGCGCCGAGGACGACCTCCCATGCGAGATCGAGCGCGTCCCAGAGCTCGGGGTCGTGCAGGCCCAGAGCGACCATGTCCTGCCACGGCTCCTTGACGTGCGCGGCGTGGGCCATGAGGGCGCTGAGGCTGTTGCCCGCTGCGCCGCAGAGGTAGACTGCGAGCTGGTGGCGCGCGGCGGGGGCGGCGAGGGCGGCGAGGACGGTCGTGTGGGAGAGGCCTGCGAGGAAGTCGGGCGGCGTTGAGGCGGTGGTTGTACATGAAGGCGCGGCGAATGGCGAAGGCCTGCGGGGAGGGCAGCGCGAGGGGGAGGTAGGCGGTGCTGGGTGCGGGGCGGAGGGCCCGAGCCCATCCCAGACGCGTTATAATCGATCGAATAGTGATGCCGCCTTTGAGAGCCGGGATATGCAGAGGACTAGATGGCCAACCTGTCCTCCAAGTTAGAAGTTCCCAACTACAGGCCCAGCGCTTATCACGCCAGATATTTGATTGGAGCGCACAGCCACCGGGATGAGCCGGGTCGGTGTCCGATCAAATCAACTTGTCTTTTTGCTTTCAACCACGACGAGCGGCGGCGGGACCACGCGCCTGGGCTTCGATTTTGTCTCCTGATTTTCTTCGTCGCCATGTTCAAGTTCTGCGCCTCCTGTTACTCATAACTTCGAATTCCTGAGTGCAACATTTGCTTTTCAAATTTTTACCGCTACAATTATCACTTGCCCAGGTGCCTCTGTAACCTGATCAATGCACGATCTCTTCTTACCACGTTCCATCTCATCTCGTCGCCGACATCACAACACTTGCAACTCCTGCTCTGCGGATCCACGCATTGGTTTCACTAGACAGGCCGACGCGGGTCCTATGCATATCCAGATGTCTGGTGCCCTTGCCAATACCGCCCCGCGTATCAGTGCTTTTGAAACCATATCAATTATTCTTACATGTTAAAGTCGGCCTACATGTTCTAACTTCTGGCACGTCAAAGTTCGGACCAAATAACCATACTTTAATTGCGCCCTCCCAATGGATCGCCCCCATCTCTTCTAAACCCTGGCGCTCCGCTTTATTCGGTCATTCAAAACTGGAAGGTTTTGGGAAAAAACTTGGCACCATTTCACTATCCCATGATCCACCCAAAACTCGAACCCGGCCGCTCCGCACTACCTATATAATAGATAGGTGTGCCGCCCCCCAAAGCCATGGACCGTTCTCTCCAATGCCTGGTGCGTAGGTTTATTCGTTCGTTCGTTCAAATTTCGGGGAGCCAAGTTCAAGTGCCAACAGAATATAATTATTTCCGAACGATCCTCGAACCCAGCTCCACTTGAACTTTTATTTGGCGTCCGCAAGACCTTCTCCAGCCCTTGGTTCCCCGCGACCTCTTGGTGCGCTTCTTGAATATTAAAAAAAGGTTTTTGAAGCTCTTGGATGATCCACCCAGGACTCGACCCAGCTCCGCATTACGCAGCTAGGTACCCACCGTATCGGCGTGCGGCACCCCAAGGCCATGGATCTCCCTCTCCAACCGTTGGTACTCTGCTTCATTCTAAATAATTGCCCGAAGGCTAAAAAAAATCGGTCAAGACCAACTATGATCCACCCGAACTCAAACCTGGTACTAACAAAAAAACATCTAGCGCTAACTAAGCATGACCCACCCGGGACTCGAACCCAGCTCCGCATTACCTAAACAGGTGTCTCGAATAAGCATGCGGCGCTCCAAAGCCATGGACCTTTCTCTCCAATCCCCTGTGCGCCGTATTATTCGTTCAAATTTCGGAGAGCCAAGTTGCCAAGGTCTAACTTGAACACAACTTGAGCATAATAATTCTTTTCAAACGATCCTCAAATGCAGCTCCGCCTGGCTTTTCATCCAGCGGCCGAAAGGGCGTAGATATGCTTCTGTTACGCCCCTTCATTCCACAAAAATGGCCGAAGGTTAAAAAACCTCCTGCGGCGCTATGATCCACCTGGGACTCTTACGCATTAGCTAGTTATGGTTCATAAGGCTGGGGTGCCCCAAAGCCAAGGATCTCTTCCTCTTATCCTTGGTGCGTTGCTTTATTCGTTCGGAAAAGCGATTGCGATAATAGTCTCTCCTAGACAGACCCTTCAACGGTTCTGACTCTACCTCGTTTGTTGAATTGCGAGAAGGGGCCGAAAAAAAATGCTATCCTACACTGGCATAATCCACGCGGGATTCCAACCCGGCTCCGCATTCCATACAATGTGCTTAATCTTCGATAAGCGGACGGCGCCCTACGGCTATGGACCTCTCCCCTAATCCTGAGAACCCTGTTTTATTCGTTCTTTCGAATTTGCTGGGGAGTTCTGTTCAACTCAACTTGGATAGAATATTCTTTTCGAGCGATCCACCGAGGCCGCGACATTTTTTTCGGCAGCGCCAAAGCCGTGGTCCAGGATAGGCTCCTGCTGCGCCGCTTTATTCGTTCAAAATGAAATCACAAGTTATACAAAAAAGCTTGTGAAAAACCACTGGATGAATCACCCGGGACTTGAACCCAGCTCCGCATAACACTCATAGTCGCTTTTGAATAAGCGTGCGGCACCCCAAGGCCATGGACCTCCCTCTCCAACTGTTAGCACTCTGTTTCATTCCAAATATTAATTGCCCGAATGCTAAAAAAAATCGGTCTAGACCAACTATGATCCACGAGGACTCAAACCTGGCCACTACAAAAAAAATCTCGCGCTGATGAGGCATGATCCACCCGGGACTCGAACCCAGCTCCGCATTACGCTCACGATATTGGTTTCGAATAAGCGTGCGGCACCCCAAGGCCATGGACCTCCCTCTCCAACCGTTAGCACTCTGCTTCATTCCAAATACTAATTGCCCGAATGCTAAAAAAATCGGTCTAGACCAACTATGATCTACGAGGACTCAAACCTGGCAACTACAAAAAAAATCTCGCGCTGATGAGGCATGATCCACCCGGGACTCGAACCCAGCTCCGCATTACGCTCACAATATTGGTTTTGAATAAACGTGCGGCAGCCCAAGGCCATGGACCTCCCTCCAACCGTTAGCATTCTGCTTCATTCCAAATACTAATTGCCCGAATACTGAGAAAAATCGGTCTAGACCAACTATGATCCACGAGGACTCAAATCTGGCAGCTACAAAAGAAATCTCGCGCTGATGAGGCATGATCCGCCTGGGAGTCGAACCCGACTCCGCATTAATTCGGCATCGTTTGCGTGATAAGCGTGCGGCGCTCCAAAGACATGGACCTTTCTCTCCAATTCCTGGTGCGTAGGTTTGTTTGATCCTTCAAATTGCCCCGGGGAAGTTCAACTTGCTGTCCACATAATTATTTTATTTTGAACTATCCAGATCTCGAGCCCAGACAATTTTTTCGGTGACCGTGAATAGGCTCCTTATGCGCTGCTTCATTTCCAAACAATTGCCTAAAGGCATTTTGCAAAAAAAAAAAAACACTCACTGAAGAGCTGATGATCCACCCGGGACTCGAACTTAGCTCCGCATTACGCCGTATACCGACGAATAAGCGTGCGGCACCCCAAGGCCATGGATCTCCCTCTCCAATCCCGGTGACGCTGCGTTAGTATCGTTCGAATTTTCCGGGGAGCCAAGTTGAGCTTTAAAACATAATTATTTTGTTTCGAACCGATCCTCGAGCCCAGACAAGTTTTTTTTTGGCGCGTGGATAGGCTCCTGATGTGACTGTTTCATTTCAAAACAATTGCCCAAAGCAATTTTGCAAAAAAAAAACAACAACAATGTATCAAATACATGATCCACCCGAGACTCGAACCCGGCTCTGCATTACGCATGCTCATATTCTTTTACAACAGTAGCCCTCCGGGCAGCCTTGGCTCCTCCTTCGGTTCGAGCTCCCGGTTAACTGTTTCAGCTCAAACATTTTTGAAAACTATTTACGACGCAAATCAACTATTTAATTGTTATACTACGTAATTATGGGAGCACCGGAGTTCAAGAAGAGTTCAAGGTTGGCACCGTGATCGTATATGGAACCCAGGTCTCTCTGAGGTTTACGGTTTGGGGGAAAACCTTGCAAGACCCGCACAGGCACAATTCGGCGAGGACAAGAGGCTATTAGTAGACATCCACTGACATGAAAGCTCCACAAGGCGATGGACTGAAGGGAATCAAAGACAACAGGGCTTGAGATCAAGTTGAGCATTCCGGTAGATAATAGCGACAAGTAATATCTCGAAGTGAGCAGAAGGAGGACCTTTTGGTTACAAGGCGATGGGAAGGAACATATCTGCGCCACAGACATTTTCCATCTCGGTGCCAGCACCACTCAGCTGCTCATTCCTCAGCAAGTGTTCCCTCTGCTAATCACTGTAGAGTTCACAGAAATGCTAATGAGTCAGTAGAACGACACGAGGTCAGAACAGTAAATAGTCCACGGGCAGGACAGGCCAAAAAAAAAAAAAAGGTGATTGGGTATGTAGCAGGAGAAGAATGGTGCTGGATGCAGAAGAAAGTGCAGAATGTGGTGGATTATTGGCTGGAGATACCAATGGCTAGGTCCCCACAGGGCGCCGGATTGAATAGAACCCAATCGACCCCACAGCGCTGTGACCAGCGGGGTAAGGCCGTTTGACAGTACCACGCATATTGGGACACCTCAACCAGGACCTGGGGAACACTGACCAGACAGACTACAGAACTAGCATCGATGTCCGCGCCTGCTTGCCCGATGTAGAAAGGAACACCGACTTGAAGTGCGGGCGACGACGTGAGTTAAATCGGGAAGAAGCCTGAAGATGAGCGCGCTGTGCGCCAGAAGTCAGAGAGGGAGGAATTTCACAGGATGACACTCCTGAGGCCACGAAACGCCGGCACACTGACAGAGGTAGTTGGAGTGTTCTGCCTAATGCTGAGAGTCCGAGTTGGTGTGTATTATTTTTCGTGAACTTGAAGAAGTGTTGGACAACGGCGCTTCTGAGGCACCAGAACATGGAATATCCAAGGGATATCAGCGACAAGTCTTTCTGTACATAGGTGGAGATGCAGAACGAGGAACTTCATATGAAGAATGACAGGATTTGATGATGGCATCATGATTTATAAGCGAGTAACTCAGACAGACGGACAATTACGCAGATGAGACCTGGTCCCTAAATCCGGAACCAAGAATAGTATAAGCGTGCAGCGCCCCAAGACCATGGATCCTTCTCTCCAATGCCTGGTGCGTAGGTTTGTTCGCTTACATTCATTCGTTCAAATTTCGGGGACCAACAGAATCAAAATTTTCGAACGATCCTCGAACCCAGCTCCGCCTGAACTTTTATTCGACACCCCCACGGGAGTGGATATGCTCCTGATGCGCCGCTTCATTCCAAAAAAATTGCGTGAAGGCAATTTCGCAAAAAAAAAAAAAGGAAACCTACGAAGAGATCATGATCCACCCGGGACTCGAACCCAGCTCCGCATGACACCCACAATACAATTGCCGAATAAGCGTGCGGCGCTCCAAAGCCATGGATCTTTCTCTCCAATCCCTGGCACGTTGGTTTATTCGTTCATTAAAGAATTGCGAATATTTTGCATGCCAAAAAAGCACAATCCAGCTGCCCTATGATCCACCCGGGACTCAGCTCCGCATTAACAACTTCTTGATACTGTAAACGTATAAGCGTGCAGCGCCCCAAGGCCATGGACCTCCCATTCCAATCCCTCATGCGCCAGTTTATTCGTTCGTTCAATTTCATCGGGGAGCCAAGTTGCCAAATTCCAACAGAAGTTTTTTTTTTTTTTGAATGATCCTCGAACACAGTCTAAGCTGCGCGTACGCTTTTATTCGGCGCCAACAAAGTCATGGATGGCCAATTCCCGGTGCGTTACTTTATCCAGAAAGAAAAAAATCGCAGCAGATTTTACCAAAAAAGTATGAACATCGAGGAATATAAATGATCCACCCGGGATTTGAACCCAGCTCCGCATTACGAATGCTAATGTTCTTCGGATAAACGTGCAGCGCCCCCAGGCCATGGACCTATTCCTCCAATCCCTGACCCGTTGGTTTATTCGTTCATTAAAAAATCGCGAATATTTTGCGTGCCAAAGAAGGTTAAGTAAAACCTGCCCATGATCCACCCCGGGACTCGAACCCGGCTCCGCATGACATGGACAAACCTTTTGACATATAAGCGTGCGGCGCCCCAAGGCCATGGATCCTTCTCTCCAATGCCTGGTGCGTTGGTTTATTCGTTCCTTAAAAAATCGCGAATATTATACATGCCAAAAAAGTTCAATAAATTCCGAATAATAATCCACCCGGGACTCGAACCCGGCTCCGCATGATATTTATCAGTGTAGACATATAGGCGTGCGGCGCCCCAAGGCCATGGACCTTCTCCTCAAATCTTTGGCGCATTGGTTTATTCGTTCATTAAAGAATCGCGAATATTTTACATGCCAAAAAAGCTCGATAAAGCCGAGCTAGGATCCACCCGGAATTCGAACCCAGCTCCGCATTACGCTCATAGTCGCCCGCGAATAAACGTGCAGCGCCCCCAGGCCATGGATGTCTTCCTGTAACCCCAGGTGCGTTGCTTGGTTCAGAAGTCACTTCAAATTTGCCAGGGCACCAAGTTGACAAATTTCAGCGTTTTTTCTTTTTTGTGAATGATCCTCGAACACAGCTCCGCGTGGGATTTTATCCGATGCCCGCAAGGTCATGGATCTCTACCTCCAGTCCCTTGCGCACTACTTTATTCCCAAAAAATTGGCCGAAGGTTACAAAAAACCTCTTGCGGGGCTACTATATGATCCACGCGGGACTCGAACCCACCTCCGCATAATGACACAGACTCTATAAACGTATAAGCGTGCGGTGCCCCGAAGCCATGGACTTTTTCCTCTAGTCCCTGCCCCGTCGGTTTATTTGTTCATTAAAAAAATCGCGAATATTTTGCGTGCCAAAAAAGTTCAATGTCATCGCAGCATGATCAACCCGGACTCGAACCCAGCTTCGCATGACACACAGACTCTATAAACGTATACACCCCAAGGCCATGGATCTCCCTCTCCACCCGTTGGTCCTCTACTTCATTCCAAATGATTGCCCAAAGGCTAAAAAAAAACCTAGCAGCTAACAAAAAGTGGCTCGCCAACAAGAATGATCCACCCGGGACTCGAACCCAGCTTCGCATTAATTACCGGATCAATGCAAAATACGCGTGCGGCGCCCCAAGGCCATGGACCTCTTCCTCCAATCCCTGGTGCGCTGCTTTATTCGTTCATTCAAAACTAAGATAGACCGTATCCATACTGACGTAAATATTGAGTTCTTCGAGCACCCGAATAAAATAAAATAAAATAAAAATCTCCCTTCAATCTATTCCCAAACTACATACTCTTTCGTGTACTCCAAAATTCTTGTGTGTAAGTACTATGAACAAGAGCTGCAGAACTAGATAGCTTTTTTGGTCAATTTGATGGGAGGTTCCACACTGAATTATTAATGGGACGACCGAAAAGCGTTCATTTCTTTATTACGATTAGATTGACGAGTTAATTTCATCCGGATGCTCGAGGAACTGAATATTTACGATGTGACGTCAGCCTTGATGAGTATGGATGGGGCCTATGTTACTGGTTCGGGTCGGATGCGAATTTATTTATTTATTGAAACAGGCAATTGGATAATTGTTCGCTCAAACTTCCCAACGCGTTGCCAACTTGAACTTGAACAGAATTATTATTTTGAACAATCCACCGACTCGGAGGCTGCGAACCCAGACCTTCTATTCGGCGCTCCCAGGCTCTCCCTCCAACCTTTGATGTGCTGCTTTATTCCAAAGAAATTGCGTGAAGGAATTTTTGCAAAAAACTAATGAACCATTGCATGATCCACCCGGGACTCGAGCCCAGCCTCCATATTACGCTCATATCACCCATGAATAAGCGTGCGGAAGCCCAAGGCCATGGACCCTTTCCCCGTACTATCCTTTGTGGCTGGTTTATTCCTTCCAAGTTCAAATTACCGCCAAGTTCAACTTGTTGCCCATGAAATATATTATTTTTGAACAATCCTCGAACCCAGACCTGTTATTCGGTGCCCGCAAGGCCGTGAATAGGCTCCTTATGCGCTGCTTCATTTAAAAACAATTGCCCGAAAGGATTTTGCCAAAAAAGAAAAAAAGCCTCACCGAGGAGCTGATGGTCCACCCGGGACTTGAACCCGGCTCCGCATTACTGTAATAGATGCGAATAAACGTGCGGCGCCCCAAGGCCCTGGACCTCTTCCTCTAACCCCAGGTGCGTTGGTTAGCTCACAAGTCGCTTCAAATTTTGCCGGGGAGCCAAGTTGTCAAGTTGCCAGATTTCAACAGAATTGTTTTTTTTTTCTTTTTTAAATGATCCTCGAACACAGCTCCGCGTGGGCTTTCCTTTTCTTCGGTGCCCGCAAGGCCATGGATCTCTTCCTCTGGCCAATTCCACTTTATCCAGAACGACAAAAAATCGTAGCAGATTTTACCAAAAAAGTATGGCACTTACTGTCAATGTGAATGATCCACCCGGGACCAATGCAACATGGGCCAGCAACTGCCACCGTGTCGACCCTTGAGTTTGCCAGCTCTGGCAAACTCAGCTAACGGTTGATCCGTGACTAAAATATGATCAAACACGTTTCTTTGTCTCTCTACGTTCGCACAGGGGTCTACTGAAGCAGTAGATATCTCTATAGGACCCCAGTAGTCTACCAGTTCCAGTACTACAATTTGTCCCAAAAAAAAAACAAAAAACTCGCGCGCACGCAGTTTTGATTTTTGCGACATCGGGAACGTCATACAAAAGTATTGAAAAAGTTATAATTTTTTCAGATCATTTCAAATGAAAAAGGTGTGAAAAATGAAGCAAGCTTTCCACTCAAAAACTCAATGAAGAACTTGAAATGCTCAACCAGTGTCGCTTCAAATTTGCCGGGGAGCTAAATTGCCAAATTTCAACATTATTTTATTTTATTTATGAATGATCCTCGAACATTGAAGCTCTGCGTGGGCTTTTATTCGGTGATAGATCTCTTCATCTGGCCAATTCTCGGTGCGTTACCTTTATCTAGAAGAAAAAAATCACAGCAGATTTTACCAAAAAAGTGTGGACATTTTTGTTCTGTCAATGCTCGTGATCCACCCGGGACTCGAATCCAGCTCCGCATTGCACTCATAATCACTAATAAGCCTGCGGCGCCCCACGGCCACGGACCTTTCTCTCCAATGCCTGGTGCGTCAGTTTACCGCGCCGCGTATCCGTGCTTTTAAACCATATCAAGTATTCTTGCATAAAGAACACGTCAAAGTGACCAAATAACCATACTTTAATTGCCCCATGAACCGCCCTCCCAATGGTTTGCCCCCAGCTCTTCTAAACCCTGGCGCTCCGCTTTACTCGGTCATTCAAAACTGGAAGGTTTTGGCAAAAGACTTGGCCCCATTTCACTATCCCATGATCCACACAAAACTCGAACCCGGCCGCTCCGCACTACCTATATAATAAATAGGCGTGCGGCCCCCCATGGACATGGACCTATTCCACCGATCTTTGCTCGACTGCTTTACTCGTTCTTTCAAATATCGGGGAGCCAACTTGAGCTTGAACAGAAATCTTATTTTCGAATGATCCACTGAGGCTGCGAACCCAGACTTTTACTCGGTATCCCCAAGTCTGTGGATAGGCTCCTTCCGCGCCGCTTCCTTCCAAAAGAATTAGTTTACAAAAAAACTATGTGGACTCTGAGTAACGATGATCCACCCGGGACTCGAACCCGGCTCCGCATTACATACTAACATTGCCCTGAGGCTCGGAGAATGAGCGTGCAGCGCCCCAAGGCCATGGAACCTCTTCCTCTAATCCCTGGCACGTTGGTTTATTCGTTGATTAAAAAATCGCGAAATCTTTTCCAGCATGCCAAAAAGCTCAATTAAACCCGGCCCATGATCCACCCGGGACTCGAACCCGGCTCCGCATGACATGGACAAACCTTTTGACATATAAGCGTGCGGCGCCCTAAGGCCATGGATCCTTCTCTCCAATGCCTGGTGCGTCGGTTCATTCGTTCATTAAAAAATCGCGAATATTATACATGCCAAAAAGGTTCAATCAAGCCGACCCATGATCCACCCGGGACTCGAACCCGGCTCCGCATTACATTGTGATATAAGGATTCATTATAAACGTGCGACGCCCCAAGGCCATGGATCTCCCTCTCCAATCCTGGTGCGCCGCGTTAGTATCGTTCGATTTTTGCAGGGAGCCAAGTTCAACTTGTTGCCCACAGAATATATAGTTATTTTTGCATGATCCTCGAAACTAGACCTGTTATTCAGTGCCCGCAAGGCCGTGGATAGGCTCCTGACCCGCTGTTTCATTTCAAAACAATTGCCGAAAGCAGTTTTGCCAAAAAAAAAAAAAAATCCGCAAACAACGAGCACATGATCCACCCGGGACTCGAACCCGGCTCCGCCTTACACTCATGGACACCCGACAAATAAGCGTGCGGCGCCCAAGGCCATGGACCTCCCTTGCTAATCCCTGGCGCGTTGCTTTATTCGTTCACTAAAAAATCGCGAATATTGTACATGCCAAAAGGCTCAACCACAACCTTATGATCCACCCGGGACTCGAACCCAGCTCCGCATTACCTTGTGTACAAGACTCATCATAAACGTGCGGTGCCCCCAGGCCATGGACCTCCCATTCCAATCCCTCATGCGCCAGTTTATTCGTTCGTTCAATTTTGCCGGGCAGCCAAGTTGCCAAATTCCAACAGAAGTTGTTTTTTTTTCTTTCTTTTGAATGATCCTCGAACACCGCTCCGCGCGGGCTTTTATTCGGCCCATGGATCTCTTCCTCTGGCCAATTCCTCTTTATCCAGAAAAGAAAGAAAAAATCGCAAGCAGATTTTACCAAAAAAGCATGTCCATCGGAATACAGAATGATCCACCCGGGACTCGAACCCAGCTCCGCATTACGAATGCTAATATTTCTGAATAAGCGTGGGGCGCCCCAAAGGCCATGGACCTCCCTTGCTAATCCTTGGTGCGTTGGTTTATTCGTTCATTAAAAAATAGCAAATAGTTTACATGCCAAAAAAGCTCCATCGAGGACCGACGCATGATCCACCCGGGACTCGAACCCAGCTCCGCATTACAACTTCTTGATACTGTAAATGTATAAGCGTGCAGCGCCTCAAGGCCATGGACCTCTTCCTGAAATCCCTGGCACGTTGCTTTATTCGTTCACTAAAAATCGCGAATATTTTACATGCCAAAAAAGCACAATCAGGCCACCCTCCATGATCCACCCGGGACTCGAACCCAGCTCCGCATTA
This sequence comes from Mycena rebaudengoi, assembly GCA_029282285.1. Taxonomy (NCBI): domain Eukaryota; kingdom Fungi; phylum Basidiomycota; class Agaricomycetes; order Agaricales; family Mycenaceae; genus Mycena; species Mycena rebaudengoi. The sequence goes on along the minus strand of JARJCX010000002.1, from coordinate 1,620,441 downwards.
CATTGTGATCGAATACACCTTGATAGACGTACGGCGCCCCCAGGCCATGGACCTCCCTCTCCAATCCTCGGTGCGCTGCTTTATTCGTTTCACTCAAAACTAAGATAGACCGCTCAAGGGTGACGTCACATCAGTTCTTCGAACACCCGGAGAAATCTCCCGTCAATCTATTCTAAAACTTAAACTACTCTTTGTGTACTCCAAAATTCTTGACAAGAGCTCCGGAACTTAGATAGCATATTTGGTGGAGGTTCAGCATATTGATGGGAGTCAAATTTAGAATGACGGGAGATGTGATTTGATTTCATAGGAACTGAATATTTACGATGTGACGTCATTCTTGATGAGTACTTATGGATGCAGTCTATCTTATTGTTTAGTTATTGAGACAAGCGATTGGATAATTCAATCATTGCATTCAACCATTTTGTAGTTGTTCGGAAGTGGTATGCGGTATGTATGTAATGCAGTAGTGTTCCGAAATAATCATACGGGTTAATGCGGCAACTGGCGCAATTGGGGATAGTAAATGCATGCTGGGAGTATTGTGAGATGGAAGCAGTGATATAGTGGTGAGGAGGGATATATAAGTAGTATATGAGCGCCCAACAAGGAAGAAAGAAACAGAAAGCTAAGTTGCTACAGTGGTGGTACTATCCGGGTAAACAAACGTGATGCTACAGTGCGGGTGGGTGAGTTTTTTGGGATGGATGGATGGATGGGATGCAGGGTCTATGGTTTTGGGGGGTAGCCGGCTACGCCCTACTTGGCCGCGAGGTTCAGCGCGCCGAGGACGACCTCCCATGCGAGATCGAGCGCGTCCCAGAGCTCGGGGTCGTGCAGGCCCAGAGCGACCATGTCCTGCCACGGCTCCTTGACGTGCGCGGCGTGGGCCATGAGGGCGCTGAGGCTGTTGCCCGCTGCGCCGCAGAGGTAGACTGCGAGCTGGTGGCGCGCGGCGGGTGCGGCGAGGGCGGCGAGGACGGTCGCGTGCGAGAGGCCCGCGAGGAAGGCGGGCGGGAGGGGGGGGAGCGACTGGAGGGCGGAGTCGAGGCGGAGGGTGTACATGAAGGCGTGGAGGATGGCAAAGGCCTGCGGGGAGGGCAGCGTGAGGAGGTGGGCGGCGCTAGGTGCGGGGCGGGAGTGTTGTCAAGTCCATCCCAGACGCGTTATAATCGATCGAATAGTGATGCCGCCTTTGAGAGCCGGGACATGCAGAGGACTAGATGGCCAACGTGTCCCTCAACTTAGAAGCTGGCAACGAGATATTTTTCTCGCTTGCAGGCCCGGCGCTTATCACGCCAGATATTTATTTGATTGTAGGGCACAGCCACCGGGATGAGCCGGGTCGGCTTCCGATCAAATCAAACTTGTCTTTTTGCTTTCAACCACGACGAGCGGCGGCGGGACCACGCGCCTGGGCCTCGATTTGGTCTCCTGATTTTTTTCGTCGTCATGTTCTAGGCCTCTTGTTACCCATAAAATCGAATTCCTGAGTGCAACATTTATTTTCAAGTTTTTACCGCTACAATATCACTTGCCCAGGTGCCTCTGTAACCCGATCAACGCACGATCTCTTCTTGCCACATTCCATCTCATCTCGTCGCCGACATCACAATACTTGCAACTCCCGCTCTGAGGATCCACGCATTGGTTTCACTAGGCAGGCCGACGCGCGGGTCCTATGCATATCCAGATGTCTGGTGCCCTTTCCGAGACCGCGCCGCGTATCAGTGCTTTTTAATGTCATATCAAGTATTCTTGCATGTTAAAGTCGGCCCACATGTTCGAACACGTCAAAGTGACCAAATAACCATACTTTAATTGCCCCATGAACCGCCCTCCCAATGGTTTGCCCCCAACTCTTCCAAACCCTGGCGCGCCGCTTTATTCGGTCATTCAAAACTGTAAGGTTTTGGCAAAAGACTTGGCACCATTTCACTATCCCATGATCCACCCAAAACTCGAACCCGGCCGCTCCGCACTACTTATATAATAGATAGGTGTGCGGCCCCCCAAGGCTATGGACCTATTCCACCAATCTTTGCTAGGCTATAGCTACTTTACTCGTTCTTTCAAATTTCGGGGAGCCAACTTGAACTTGAACAGAGATCTTATCTTTGAACGATCCACTGAGGCTGCGAACCCAGACTTTTATTCGGTGTCCCCAAGTCTGTGGATAGGCTCCTGCTGCGCTGCTTCCTTCAAAAGCATCAGTTTACAAAAAACTATGTGGACTCCAAGTAACGATGATCCACTCGGGACTCGAACCCACCTCGGCATTAAGTACATACTTCAGGCTTGTCAGCGATGAACGTGCGGCGCCCCAAGGTCATGGACCTATTCATCTGCTCCTTGGTGAGCCGCTTTATTCGCTCATTGCAAAACTATAATGTTTTTTTACAAAAGACTACGCAGTGACTCCTTCCATGATCCACCCCGGACTCAAACCCGACTCTGCATTAATTCAGCCTGATATCCACAATGTGCGGCGCACCACAGCCATAGACCCCCTCTAATCGCCGGTGCGTTGGTTTATTCGTTCGTTCAAAGTGTGGGGAGCCAAGTTGAACTTGAACAGATTTTTTTTTTTCAAATGATCCTCAAACCCAGCGCTTCATAAAAAAATGTACGCGACATCCCAGCTATGATCCACCCGGGACTCGAACCCGGCTCCGCATTACGTATACGGACGCCTTCTACATAAGCGTGCGGCGCCCCCAGGCCATGGACCTCTTCCTCTAACCCCAGATGCGTTGGTTTATTCGTTCGTTCAATTTTTCCGGGAGCGGAGAGCCAACTTGAACAGAACTATGCTTTTGATTTTCAAACGATCCTCGAACACAGCTCCGCGTGGGCTTTTTATTCTGTGCCCGCAAGTCCATGGATCTCTTCCTCTGGCCTATTCTCGGTGCGTTACTTTATCCAAAAAGAAAAAAATCGCAGCAGATTTTACCAAAAAAAGGTGGACATTTTTTTTCTGTCAATGGTCATGATCCACCCGGGACTCGAACCCAGCTCCGCATTGCATCTACTTGTTTTTCATGATAAGTGTGCAGCGCCCCAAAGCCATGGACCTTTCTCTCCAATGCCTGGTGCGTAGGCTTGTTCGTTTACAATTCGTTCAAATTTCGGGGACCAACAGAATTAATATCTTCGAACGATCCACTCAGGCCGCGAACCCAGACCTTTTATTGGGCCTCTCCAACCCTTGGTGCCCCGCGACTTGTTGCGCTGCTTCAATATGAAAAAGTTTTTTTTTTGCATTTCGTGCATGATCCACCCGGGACTCGAACCCAGCTCCGCAATGCATCCACTAGCTATTCATAATCAGTGTGCGGCGTCCCAAGACCATGGACCTCTTCCTCCAATCGCTCCTGTGTTAGTTTATTCGTTCGTTCCTTCAATTACGGCGGAACCAAGTTGAACTTTAACAGAATTATTCATTTCGAACAATCCACTGAGGTTGCCAACATAGATATATATTTTATTCGGGGCCCCAAGGCCATCTTTTACTTCAATCCCTGGCGCGTTGGTTTAGTCGTTCATTAAAAAATCGCGAAATATTTTACATGCCAAAAAAGTTGAATAAATCCTGTTATGATCCACCCGGGACTTGAGTCCGGCTCCGCATTACTGTATGCCAGGATATATGCGAATAGGCGTGCGGCGCTCCAAAGCCATGGACCTTTCTCTCCAATCCCTGGCGCGTTGGTTTATTCGTTCATTATAGAATTGCGAATATTTTGCATGCCAAAAAAGCTCAATAAAACCGAACTCTATGATCCACCCGAGAGTCGAACCCAGCTCCGCATGACATGCAGCACCGTAGGCATATAAGCGTACAGCACCCCCAGGCCATGGACCTTTTCCTCCAATCCCTGGCGCGTTGGTTTATTCGTTCATTAAAGAATCACGAGTGATTTGCATGCCAAAAAAGCTCAATAAAAGCGGCCCATGATCCACCCGGGACTCGAACCCGGCTCCGTATTACTGTATGGCAGGATATATGTGAATAAGCGTGCGGCGCTCCAAAGCCATGGACTTTTCTCTCTAATGCCTGGTGCATGGGGTTGTTTGATCCTTCAAATTGCCTCGGGGAAGTTCAACTTGCTGTCCAAATAATTATTTTATTTCGAACGATCCAGATCTCGAGCCCAGACAATTTTTTTCGGTGCTCGCAAGACCGCGAATAGGCTCCTTATGCGCTGCTTCATTTCCAAATAATTTCCCAAAGCAGTTTTGCAAAAAAAAAAAAACCGATAACTGAAGAAGACTATGATCCACCCGGGACTTGAACCCAGCTCCGCATTGCGCAATTACTCCACCATAAAATAAACGTGCGGCACCCCAAGGCCATGGATCTCCCTCTCCAATCCTGGCGCGCTGCGTTAGTATCGTTCGAATTTTCCGGGGAGCCCAGTTACCAAGTTGTCAAATTTCAACAGTTTTTTTTCTTCTTTTGAATGATTCCCGAACACAGCTCCGCCTGAACTTTTATTCGGCACCCCCACGGGAGAGGATATGCTCCTGATGCGCCGCTTCATTCCAAAAAAATTGCGTGAAGGCAATTTCGCAAAAAAAAAAAAGAAAACCTACGAAGAGATCATGATCCACCTGGGACTCGAACCCAGCTCCGCATGACATACACAATTTGTATCGTCAAGCCGAATAAGCGTGCGGCGCCCCAGGGCCATGGACCTTTTCCTCCAATCTCTGGCGCGTTGGTTTATTCGTTCATTAAAGAATCACGAATAATTTGCAGGCCAAAAAAGCTCAATAAAACCCCCCCCATGATCCACCGGGACTCGAACCCAGCTCCGCATTACAGCTTCTTGATACTGTAAATGTATAAGCGTGCAGCGCCCCAAGGCCATGGACCTCCCATTCCAACCCCTCATGCACCAGTTTGTTCGTTCGTTCAATTTTGCCGGGCAGCCAAGTTGCCAAATTCCAACAGTTTTTTTTTTTTTTTTTTTGGAATGATCCTCGAACACAGTCTAAGCTCCGCGTGGGCTTTTATTCGGTGCCAACAAACTCATGGATGGCCAATTCCCGGTGCGTTACTTTATCCAGAAAGAAAATTGCAAGCAGATTTTACCAAAAAAGGGTGACCCTTTGGCTGTTACGAATGATCCACCTGGGACTCGAACCCGGCTCCGCATGACATTGCCTACACTCTGTAATAAATGTGCGGCACCCCCAGGCCATGGACCCCTTCCTCCAATCCTTGGTGCGCTGTGCTGTTCGTTCAAACTTCCCAACGGCGTGTTGCCAACTCGAATTTGAACAGAATTATTATTTTGAACAATCCACCGACTCGGAAGCCGCGAACCCAGACCTTTTATTCGGAGCCTACAGGGCCGGCGCCGTGGATATGCTCCCGATGCGCCGCTTTATTGACAAAGATTGCCCAAAGGAATATTTTTAACAAAAAACTCTCCAGCATCAACCCATGGTCCACCCGGGACTCGAACCCAGCTCCGCATGACATGCAGCACCTAGGCGTATCTATAAACGTGCAGTGCCCCAAGGCCATGGACCTCCCTTGCTAATCCTCGGTGCATCCCTTTATTCGTTCATTCAAAACTAAGATAGGCCGCATCCGTCCATACTCATCAAAGGTGACGTCACATCGTAAATATTGTGTTCGGATGACTCCCGTCAATCTATTCTAAAACTTAAACTACTCTTTGTGTACTCCAAATTCTTGACAAGAGCTCCGGAACTTAGATAGCATATTTGGTGGAGGTTCAGAATATTGATGGGAGTCAAATTTAGAATGATGGGAGATGTGATTTAATTTCATCCGGATGCTCGAGGAACTGAATATTTACGATGTAACGTCACCCTTGATGAGTACTTATGGATGCGGCCTATTTTACTGTTTAGTTATTGAGACCAGCGATTGGATTAATTCAATCATTGCATTCCATTTTGTAGTTGTTCGGAAGTGGTATGCGGTATGTATGTAATGCAGTAGTGTTCCGAAATAATCATACGGGCAATGCGGCAACTGGCGCAATTGGGGGGAGAAGGGGATAGTAAATGCATGTTGGGAGTATTGTGAGATGGAAATGATATAGTGGTGAGGAGGGATATAAGTAGTATATGAGCGCCCAACAAGGAAGAAAGAAACAGAAGCTAAGTTGCTACAGTGGTGGTACTATCCGGGTAAACAAACGTGATGCTACAGTGCGGGTGGGTGAGTTTTTTGGGATGGATGGATGGATGGATGGATGGATGGATGCAGGGTCTATGGTGTGGGGGATGGGGGGTAGCCGGCTACGCCCTACTTGGCCGCGAGGTTCAGAGCGCCGAGGACGACCTCCCATGCGAGATCGAGCGCGTCCCAGAGCTCGGGGTCGTGCAGGCCCAGGGCGACCATGTCTTGCCACAGCTCGTTGACGTGCGCAGCGTGGGCCATGAGGGCGCTGAGGCTGTTGCCTGCGGCGCCGCAGACATAGACGGCGAGCTGGTGGCGCGCGGCAGGGGCGGCGAGGGCGGTGAGGACAGTCGCGTGAGAGAGGCCCGCGAGGAAGGCGGGCGGGAGGGAGAGGAGGGATTGGAGGGCGGTGTCGAGGCGGTGGGTGTACATAAAGGCGTGGAGGATTGCGAAGGCCTGCGGGGAGGGCAGCGTGAGGAGGTGGGGGGCGCTAGGGGCGGGGCGGAGGGCGGGGGAGTGCTGTCAAGTCCATCCCAGACGCGGGATAATCACTCGAATAGTGATGCCGCCTTTGAGAGCCGGGATATGCAGAGGACTAGATGGTCAACTTCTCCCTCAACTTAGAAGCTGGCAACGGAATATTTTCTTCGTTTGCGGGCCCGGCGCTTATCACGCTAGATATTTATTTGTATTGGAGCGCACAGCCACCGGGATGAGCCGGGTCGGTTTCCGATCAAATCAAACTTGTCTTTTTGCTTTCAACCACGATGAGCGGCGGCGGGACCCACGCGCCTGGGTTTCGATTTAGTCTCCTGATTTTCTTCGTTGCCATGTTCTGCGCCTCCTGTTACCCATAACTTCGAATTCCTAAGTGCAACATTGCTTTCAAATTTTTACCGCTACAATCTCACTTGGTGTTCCGCCCAGGTGCCTCTGTGACCGATCAACGTATTGGATCTCTTACCGCAATCTCGTCGCCGATATCACAACACTTATAACTCCTGCTCTGCGGATCCACGCACTGGTTTCACTAGACAGGGCCGACGTGGGGTCCTATGCATATCCAGATGTCCGGTGCCCTCACCAATACCGCGCCGCGTATCAGTGCTTTTGAAACCATATCAAGTATTCTTGCATGTTAAAGAACACGTCAAAGTGACCAAATAACCATACTTTAATTGCCCCATGAACCGCCCTCCCAATGGTTTGCCCCCAGCTCTTCTAAACCCTGGCGCTCCGCTTTACTCGGTCATTCAAAACTGGAAGGTTTTGGCAAAAGACTTGGCCCCATTTCACTATCCCATGATCCACACAAAACTCGAACCCGGCCGCTCCGCACTACCTATATAATAAATAGGCGTGCGGCCCCCCATGGACATGGACCTATTCCACCAATCTTTGCTCGACTGCTTTACTCGTTCTTTCAAATATCGGGGAGCCAACTTGAGCTTGAACAGAAATCTTATTTTCGAATGATCCACTGAGGCTGCGAACCCAGACTTTTACTCGGTATCCCCAAGTCTGTGGATAGGCTCCTTCCGCGCCGCTTCCTTCCAAAAGAATTAGTTTACAAAAAAACTATGTGGACTCTGAGCAACGATGATCCACCCGGGACTCGAACCCGGCTCCGCATTACATACTAACATTGCCCTGAGGCTCGGAGAATGAGCGTGCAGCGCCCCAAGGCCATGGAACCTCTTCCTCTAATCCCTGGCACGTTGGTTTATTCGTTGATTAAAAAATCGCGAAATCTTTTCCAGCATGCCAAAAAGCTCAATTAAACCCGGCCCATGATTCACCCGGGACTCGAACCCGGCTCCGCATGACATGGACAAACCTTTTGACATATAAGCGTGCGGTGCCCCAAGGCCATGGATCCTTCTCTCCAATGCCTGGTGCGTTGGTTTATTCGTTCATTAACAAATCGCGAATATCATACATGCCAAAAAAGTTCAATAAATCCCGAATTATGATCCACCCGGGACTCGAACCCAGCTCCGCATTACACCGTGATAGAGACTCGCTATAAACGTGCGGCGCCCCAAGGCCATGGATCTCCCTCTCCAATCCCAGTGACGCTACGTTAGTATCGTTCGAATTTTCCGCGGAGCCAAGTTGAGCTTTAAAACATAATTATTTTATTTCGAACTGATCCTCGAGCCCAGACAATTTTTTTTTCGGCGCGTGGATAGGCTCCTTATGTGACTGTTTCATTTCAAAACAATTGCCCAAAGCAATTTTGCAAAAAAAAAAAAAATCACAACGGAAGGGCGCATGATCCACCCCGGACTCGAACCCGGCTCTGCATTACGCATGCGCATCTTCTTTTACAGTATAAGCGTGCAGCGCCCCAAGGCCATGGATCATTCTCTCCGATTCCTGGTGCGTAGGTTTGTTTGTTTACATTCATTCATTCAAATTTCGGGGACCAACAGAATCAATCAATATTTTTCGAACGATCCTCGAACCCAGCTCCGCCTGAAACTTTTATTCGGCGGCCTCAAGGTCGTGGATAGGCTCCTTATGCGCCGCTTACATTCCCCCCCAAAAAAAATGCGTGAAGGAATTTTTGCAAAAAGATCTTTTCAAAGAATTCGGAATGATCCACCCGGGATTCGAACCCAGCTCCGCATTACCTTGTATACAATACTCATCATAAACGTGCGGCGCCCCATGGCCATGGACCTCCCTCTCCAATCCTGGAGCGCTGTGTTTGTATCGTTCGATTTTTGCAGGGAGCCAAGTTCAACTTGTTGCCCACAGAATATATAGTTATTTTTGAATGATCCTCGAAACTAGACCTGTTATTCAGTGCCCGCAAGGCCGTGGATAGGCTCCTGACGCGCTTCTTCATTTCAAAATCGCTTTCCCGAAGGAATTTTTGCTAAAGAAAAAAAAAAAGATAACTGAAGCACACTATGATCCACCCGGGACTCGAACCCAGCTCCGCATTACGAATGCCAATGTTTCTGAATAAGCGTGCAGCGCCCCAAGGCCATGGATCCTCCCTTGTCAATCATTGGTCCGTTGGTTTATTCGTTCATTAAACAATCGCGAAATATTTTACATGCCAAAAAAGCTCCATCGAGGACCGACGCATGATCCACCCGGGACTCGAACCCAGCTCCGCATTACACTATGAGAGTCACAAATCATAAGCGTGCGGCGCCCCCAGGCCATGGACCTCCCTTGCTAATCCCTGGTGCGCTGGTTTATTCGTTCACTAAAAAATCGCGAAATATTTTACATGCCAAAAAGGCATAATCCGATAGCCCTATGATCCACCCGGGACTCGAACCCAGCTCCGCATTACATTGTGATGGAATACGCCCTGATAGACGTGCGGCGCCCCCAGGCCATGGACCTCCCTCTCCAATGCCTGGTGCATTCCTTTATCCGTTCACTCAAAACTAAGATAGACCGGCGCTCAAGGGTAACGTCACATCAGTTCTTCGACTCGGAGCACCCGGAGAAATCTGACGTCAATCTATAGTCTCACATAGCCAGACTCCACATGTTCAAAGATAGTCGATGAACTTTATATGGAGTCTGAATCTGCTGGCACCGGTCTTACCAGACCTTGGATTGCCGTGATCAATGCGTGACCCCACGTGAACTCTCCCACGGGCTGAATCGGGATGTAAGCCCATTTCCACCGCCCTGCACTGTGTACCAACATATAAATGACTCGTATTGCAAGCAAGATCACTTAGAAACCTCCTAGAGCTTTTCTATGCAGTCTTGAGCTTTAAACTGAGGTGTTCGGGGGCCAACTACCAATTGTGCTCGTACTTTGATGCAATGAGGCCAAATCATGAGACTTTTGTTTCAGGAAAAGCTCAGCCAGCTTTAACGAACTTAATTAATCACTTTAGGCACACTTTCTTTTGGTATATCGCTCAGATACGGCTTGCGAGCGTGTATTCCGCATTGGGAGCGTGGGAGAATTCACGTGCAGTCACGCTTTGATCACGGTAATCTAAGGTCCGGTAACCGACATGCCAGTAGATTCAGACTAGTCAATCTATTCTAGAACTTAAACTACTCTTTGTGTACTCCCAAATTCTTGACAAGAGCTCCGGAACTTAGATAGCATATTTGGTGGAAGTTCAGAATATTGATGGGAGTCAAATTTAGAATGACGGGAGATGTGATTTAATTTCATCCGGATGCTTGAGGAACTGAATATTTACGAAGTGACGTCACCCGTGATGCGGCCTATCTCACTGGATGCGGATTTAGTTATTGAGACAAGCGATTGGATAATTCAATCATTGCATTCAACCATTTTGTAGTTGTTCGGAAGTGGTATGCGGTATGTATGTAATGCAGTAGTGTTCCGAAATAATCATACGGGTAAATGCGGCAACTGGCGCAAATTGGGGGGGGAGAAGGGGGATAGTAAATGCATGCTGAGAGTGGGGAGTGATATAGTGGAGATGGAAGTGATATAAGTACTGGGATATATGATCAAATGACACCGAGAAAGAAAGAAAAAGGAAGCTAAGTTGCTACAGTGGTGGTACTATCCGGGTAAACAAACGTGATGCTACAGTGCGGGTGGGTGGGTTTTTTGGATGGGTGGATGGATGGATGGGATGCAGGGTCTATTGGGGATGGGGGGTGGGGGGTAGCCGGCGACGCCCTACTTGGCCGCGAGGTTCAGCGCGAGGACGCCCGAGATCGAGCGCGTCCCAGAGCTCGGGGTCGTGCAGGCCCAGGGCGACCATGTCCTGCCACAGCTCCTTGACGTGCGCGGCATGGGCCATGATGGCGCTGAGGCTGTTGCCTGCGGCGCCGCAGAGGTAGACTGCGAGCTGGTGGCGCGCGGCGGGTGCGGCGAGGGCGGCGAGGACGGTCGCATGAGAGAGGCCCGCGAGGAAGGCAGGCGGGAGGGGCAGGAGGGATTGGAGGGCGGCGTCGAGGCGGTGGGTGTACATGAAGGCGTGGAGGATTGCGAAGGCCTGCGGGGAGGGGAGGGGGAAGGGAGGGGGAGGGGGAGGACGGGGAGGTAGGCGGTGCTAGGGGCGGGGTGGACGGCGGGGGAGTGCTGTCAAGTCCATCCCAGACGCGTTATAATCGATCGAACAGTGATGCCGCCTTTGAGAGCCGGGATATGCAGTGGACTAGATGGCCAACCTGTCCCTCAACTTAGAAGGTGGCAACGTGATATTTTCTTCGCTTGCAGGCCCGGCGCTTATCACGCCAGATATTTGATTGGAGCGCACAGCCACTAGGATGAGCCGGGTCGGTTTCCGATCAAATCAAACTTGTCTTTTTGCTTTCAACCACGACGAGCGGCGGCGCAACCACGCGCCTGGCTTCGATTTGGTCTCCTGATTTTCTTCGTCGCCATGTTCTGCGCCTCCTGTTACCCATAACTTCGAAATTCGAATTCCTGAGTGCAACATTTGCAATATCACAGTATTATCACTTGCCCAGGTGCCTCTGTAACCCGATCAACGCAGGATCTCTTCTTACCACGTTCCATCTCATCTCGTCGCCGACATCACAACACTTGTAACTCCTGCTCTGCGGATCCACGCATTGGTTTCACTAGGCAGGCCGACGTGGGTCCTATGCATATCTAGATGTCTGGTGCCTTTTCCAAGACCGCGCCGCGTATAAGTGCTTTTTAAGACCATATCAAGTATTCTTGCATGTTAAAGTCGGTCCACCTGTTCAAACACGTCAAAGTGACCAAATAACCATACTTTAATTGCCCCATGAACCACCCCCCCAATGGCTCACTCCCAACTCTTCCAAACCCTGGCGCGCCGCTCTATTCGGTCATTCAAAACTGGAAGGTTTTGGCAAAAGACTTGGCACCATTTCACTATCCCATGATCCACCCAAAACTCGAACCCGGCCGCTCCGCACTACCTATATAACAGATAGGTGTGCGGCCCCCCATGGCCATGGACCTATTCCACCAATCTTTTCTAGGCTGCTTTACTCGTTCTTTCAAATTTCGGGGAGCCAACATGAACTTGAACAGAAATCTTATTTCCCAACGATCCACTGAGGCTGCGAACCCAGATTTTTATTCGGCATCCCCAAGTCTGTGAATAGGCTCCTGCTGCGCTACTTCTTTCCAAAAGAATTAGTTTACAAAAAAAAAGATTTGGACTCCAAGGAACTATGATCCACCCGTGACTCGACCCCAGCTCCGTATTAAGTACATACTTGTGAGCGATGAACGTGCGGCACCCCAAGGCCATGGACCTATTCAACTACTCCTTGGTGAGCCGCTTTATTAGCTCATCGCAAAACTAGAATATTTTGCAAAAGACTGGGCAACGATTCCTTCCATGATCCATCCTGGACGCAAACCCGACTCTGGATGAATTAATCCTATTATCCGCACATCAATGTGCAGCGCGCTACGGCCATGAACCTCTTCTTCTAATCGCCGGTGCGTTGGTTTATTCGTTCCTTCAAAGTTCGGGGAGCCAAGCTGAACTCGAACGGAATTTTTTTTTTCAAATGATTCTTGAACCCAGACCTTTATGGGGCAGGCTCCTGATGCGCTGCTTCATAAAAAAATGTACGCGACATCCTCTACCAATGATCCACTCGTGAATCGAGCCCAGCTTCGCATTACATATTCTCCTTATTATAAGCGTGCGGCGCCCCAAGGCTACGGATCTCCCTCTCCAATGCTGGGTGCATTCGTTTATTCCTTCATTTAAATTTGTCGGGGAGCCTAGTTGAACGTGAACATAATTATTTTCGAACGATCTTCGAACGCAGCTCGCCTGGCTTTTTTTCGGCGCCCCCCACGGGAGTGGATAGGCTCCTGAGGTGTCTCTTCATTTAAAAACAATTGCCGGAAAGTATTTTGATTAAAACAAATACTCGCAACTATGATCCACGTGGGACTCGAACCCGGCTCCGCATTACAAAGCACATAATAACATATTGTTCATGAATCAGTGTGCGGCGCCCCAAGGCCATGGACTTCTTCCTACAATCGCTGGCGTGTTGGTTTATTCGTTCATTGGAAAATCGCGAATATTGTACATGCCAAAAAAGTTCAATCAAGCCAGCCATATGACCCACCCGGGACTCGAACCCGGCTCCGCATGACACATAGACTATAAACGTATAAACGTGCAGCGCCCCAAGGCTATGGACCTTTTCCTCTAATCCCTGGCGCGTTGGTTTATTCATTCATTAAAATATCGCGAATATTTCGCAAGCCAAAAAAGCTCAATCAAACAACAATTATGATCCACCCGGGACTCGAACCCGGCTCCGCATTACAGAAGTGCATCTTGTTGAAGAATAAACCTGCGGCGCCCCAAGGCCATGGACCTTTTCTTCTAATCACCGGTGCGTTGGTTTATTCGTTCGTTAAAAGTTCGGGGAGCCAAGTTGAACTTGAACAGAATTATTCATTTCGAACAATCCATCGAGGCTGCCAACACAGATATTTTTCATTCGGCGCTCCCAGGCTCTCCCTCCAACCGTTGATGTGCCACTTTATTCCAAAAAAATCCGCAAGCAATTTTGACAAAAGAAATACTTCGAGAGAATCGACCCATGATCCACCCGGGACTCGAACCCGGCTCCGCATGACATTGCCCAAGAACTCTGTAATAAACGTGCGGCGCCCTAAGGCCATGGATCTCCCACTCCAATCCTAGTGCGCTGCGTTAGTACCGTTCGAATTTTCCGGGGAGCCAAGTTGAACTTTTCACAGAATTTTTTATTTCGAACAATCGTCGAACACAGACCTGTTATTCCGCGCTGTGGATAGGCTCCTGACGCGCTGCTTCATTTCGAAACAATTTCCCGAAGGAATTTTTGCAAATATATATATATACCCCTAACTGAAGCGGTCTATGATCCACCCGGGGCTTGAACCCAGCTCCGCATTACAAATGTCAATATTTTGGGATAAGCGTGCGGCACCCCCAGGCCATGGACCTCTTCCTCTAACCCCAGGTGCGTTGCCTATTTCACAAGTCACTTCAACTTTGCCAGGAACCAAGTTGCCAAGTTGCCAAATTTCAAAAGAAGTGGTTTTTTTTCTAAATGATCCTCGACCACAGCTCCGTGTGGGCTTTTATTCGGTGCCCGCGAGGCTATGGATTTCTTCCTCTAGCCAATTCCCGGTGCGTTACCTTTATCCAGAAAGACAAAAATCGCAGCAGATTTTACCAAAAAGTATGGCATTTTCTGCAATGCAAATGATCCACCCGGGATTCGAACCCAGCTCCGCATTACATTGTGATAGAAGACTCACTATAAACGTGCGGCGCCCCAAGGCTATGGACCTCCTTCTCCAATCCTGGTGTGCTGCGTTAGTATCGCTCGAATTTTCTGGGGAGCCAAGTTGAACTTTAACAGAATCATTCATTTCGAACAGTCCTCGAACCCAGGCCTGTTATTCGGTGCCCCTTAGGGCGTGAATACTCTCCTGATGCGCTGCTGCATTTCAAAACAATTTCCCAAAGAGATTTTGAATAAAAAAAACCCAAGCCAAGATTTAATGATCCACCCGGGACTCGAACCGGGCTCCGCATTACATACTCTGAGTCTCAACGTATAAGCGCGCAGCGCCCCACGGCCATGGACCTTTCTCTCCAATGCCTGGTGCGTAGGTTTGTTCGTTTACAATTCGTTCAAATTTCGGAGACCAACAGAATTAATATTTTGAAACGAGCCATCAAGGCCGCGAACCCAAGCCTTTTATTCGGCCTCTTCAACCCTTGGTTCCCCGCGACCTCTTGTTGCGCTGCTTGAATATAAATAAAGGTTTTATTGCAGCTCGTGCATGCAGCCTCATAATCCACCCGGGACTCGAACCCAGCTCTGCATGAAGCGATCACATACCCACAATTGTGCGCAGCGCCCAAAGGCCAAGGATCTTTCTCTCCAGTCCTTTGTGCATTGGTTTCTTCGTTCGTTCAATTTTCGGGGAGCCAAGAAGTTGAACTTGGACATAATTATTATTCTGATTTTTGAACGATCCTCGAAGGCGAACCCAGACCTTCTATTCAACGCCCAGACATCTCTCTCCAGTCCTTGGTGTGCCGCTTTATTACAAAAGAATTTCTCGAAGGTTTTTGAAAAGAATTGAGAACCACTAATAGTGATCCACACGGGACTTGAACCCAGCTCTGCATGAACGCACCATAGCGCAGCAATAATGTGTAACGGCCATGGACATTTTCCTTACATCCCTGGTACGTTGGGTTACTCGTTCAATACATAAAAAATCGCGAAATATTTTACATGCCAAAAAAGTTCAATCTCGAATACCTATGATCCACCCGGGACTCGAACCCAGCTCCGCATTGCATCCGTTGCAATTCATGATAAGCGTGCGGTGCCCTAAGGCCATGGATCTCCCTCCCCAATCCTTGGTGCGCTGTGTTAGTATCGTTCGAATTTTCCGGGGAGCCAAGTTGAACTTGAACAGAATTATTCTTTCGATTTTCAAACAATCCTCGAACCCAGCTCCGCGTGGGGTTTATTTTGTGCCCGCAAGGCCATGCATCTCTACCTCCAGTCCCTTGCGCAAGTACTACTTTATTCCCAAAAAATTGGCCGAAGGTTACAAAAAACCTCTTGCGAGACTACTATATGATCCACGCGGGACTCGAACCCAGCATTACACCATGGTCACACTTCCATGAGCATGCGGCACCCTCATGCCATGGACCTTTTCCTCCGATCTCTGGCACATTTTGTTTATTCATTCATTAAAAAATCGCGAATGTTTTGCATGCTAAAAAGTTCAATCATGTCAACATCAACATGATCCACCCGGGACTCGAACCCAGCTCCGCATTACATTAATAACTGCACGGTTTATGAGCGTGCAGCGCCCCAAGGCCATGGATCTCCTTCTCCAATGTCTCGTGCATAGGTTTATTCGTTCATTAAAAAATCGCGAATATTTTGCATGCCAAAAAAGCTCAATTAAACCGGCCCATGATCCACCCGGGACTCGAACCCAGCTCCGCATGACATACACAATTTGTATCCGCAAGACGAATAAGCGTGCGGCGCCCCAAGGCCATGGACCTCCCTCTCCAACCTTTGGTACTCTGCTTCATTCCAAATAATTAATTTCCCGAAGGGTTTCAAAAATACCTTCATGACCAACTATGATCCATCCGGGACTCGAACCCAGCTCCGCATTACATTGTGATAGAAAACTCATTATAAACGTGCAACGCCCCAAGGCCATGGATCTCCCTCTCCAATCCCGGTGACGCTGCGTTAGTATCGTTCGAATTTTCCGGGGAGCCAAGTTGAGCTTTAAAACAGAATTATTTTATTTCGAACCGATCCTCGAGCCCAGACAATTTTTTTTTCGGCGCGTGGATAGGCTGTTTCATTTCAAAACAATTGCCCAAAGCAATTTTGCAAAAAAAAAAAAACAACAACCTGACGAGTCCATGATCCACCCGGGACTCGAACCCGGCTCTGCATTACGCATGCGCGTCTTCTTCTATAGTATAAGCGTGCAGCGCCCCAAGGCCATGGATCCTTCTCTCCAATACCTGGTGCGTAGGCTTGTTTGTTTACAATTCGTTCAGATTTCACGGACCAACGGAATTAATATCTTCGAACAATCCACCCAGGCTGCGAACCCAGGCCTTTTATTCGGCCTCTCCAACCCTTGGTGCCCCGCGACCTCTTGGTGCGTTGCTTCAATATGAAAAAGGTTTTTTTTGCATTTCGTGCATGATCCACCCGGGACTCGAACCCAGCTCCGCATTACGCAACTGCTATACCATTGAATAAGCCTGCAGCGCCCCAAGGCCATCTTTTACGAGGGCGAAAAAAGTAACTTATTTCCTAACTTAGAACTTTACTTGCCGCCTAATTTTGGCGCGGCTAACTTTACTTTACTTCGCTTAACTTTTCCCACGGGTGGTTCCAGTTTACTTTACTTGCACGGTTCAAAGTAAGTTTTTCCTGCCCATTTGGGAAGTGTCTCAGTGAAGATATGAGATCATGTATCACATTGAACGTTACTTGAATATGATTTACACACGCCTTTACTTGGTGGGCCTGAGGGTGGGGATGTTTGGGGTCACGGGATAGAAATGTTTTATCACCAATATTAAAATTCTGGAAGCCCCCATAATACTCCAGCCCAGGTCATGGCACATATTAAAACTTTAAATACCCGTTCTTTGACCAACTTTGACTTCCATGAGAAAATTAGGAATAAGTTCGTCCATTCGTGGCACATCTAAATGAGTTTTGATCTCGTCGTCGTTCTGGGAGCTTAGCCTAATGTAGGTGCATGGAACAGTGACAGATTCATCTTCAGAATTAGTTATCATCTACTCACGAACTTTGTACACCTTGCTAATCTTGTTTAACCCCGTACCAATGCAATTCCGAAAATTGACATTTGCGGTCGTTCGGAACTTCTGATTGTCAGTATATGGCTGTTCGCATCATTCCGAGTACACCGTTATCTTTGGACATCTTTGATACTTGATCTATGTATATCTATCAACTGTACGATAGCATAGCCACAATTCATCGATTATCTTCTTCCCCCACATCGTTTGTGCCCTCTCTGTGCTCCTTGCACCCGCACTCGAGTAGCTCCTTGTCCTCTGTGAGCTCCACCGGCTTTTAGCCACCTCGGCATATTTTCTGATACTGATTGTCACGTTGTTATTGAGCGCCATTGAACACAAGAGTGCCATAGACAATTCCTAACAGGCCTCAGATTTTCCAGTTCACTAAAATTCATTTTTGACTGAGCCCGAACTTGGCTGCCCAAGTTCATCAATCAAACAGGAACAAATTAACTTATGCCATCAGTTGGGTAAGTTAGATGCATTAAGACCACCAATTAAAGCAGATATCGCGGATCAGTTCTTGAATAGGATTACCCCACCTCAATCCTGTGATCTCCCGCGAAATTGACGCTTTTACTCGAGGTTTTACCCATATTTAAGTGTCGGCCCAAATTGTCAACAGGGCCGCAATGAGGACGCCTCGGGACGTGGTGACGAGACATATACACTTAATCAAACTTATTGACTTGAATGGAGGTGGGAAGACAGTGAAAGAGGGGCATAACTGAGAAATTTCACGGTAAGGAAGTTGCGTGTTTGGCAGCCAAGATATCAATTAAGGACAACCTTCCTCTCCATGCAACTTGCGAGGCATATGACTTGATAAGATGAATCATTTGAGCTCCATGAGCATTTTCTCCAGCCAGACTAAGGTCTCCCATACACATAATCACCTCAAGTTAACAGAAAGTTAGTTCAGGTCAAACACAACCATACTTACTTTGATGGCTGATCCGAAGCGTGCCGTTAACTTTACCTGTGCTTTCGCTTAACTTTGCATGACAAACTAACTTCCTGAGCCAAAAGTAAAGTAAAGTAAATTTTGTATGGCCAAGTTAGTTTGCACAAGTTACTTTGTGAACCATCATCTTTTACTCCAATCCCTGGCGCGTTGGTTTAATCGTTCATTGAAAAATCGCGAAATATTTTACATGCCAAAAAAGTTTAATAAATCCTGTTATGATCCACCCGGGACTCGAACCCAGCTCCGCATTACATTGTGATATAAGGACTCATCATAAACGTGCGGCGCCCCAAGGCCATGGATCTCCCTCTCCAATCCCGGTGACGCTGCGTTAGTATCGTTCGAATTTTCCGGGGAGCCAAGTTGAGCTTTAAAACAGAACTATTTTATTTCGAACCGATCCTCGAGCCCAGAAATCTTTTTTTTCGGCGCGTAGATAGGCTCCTGATGTGATTGTTTCATTTCAAAACAATTGCCCAAAGCAATTTTGCAAAAAAAACAAACAACAACCTGTCGAACGCATGATCCACCCGGGACTCGAACCCGGCTCTGCATTACGCATGCTCATATTTTTTACAGTATAAGCGTGCAGCGCCCCAAGGCCATGGATCCTTCTCTCCAATGCCTGGCACGTAGGTTTGTTCGCTTACATTTATTCGTTCAAATTTCGGGGACCAACAGAATCAAAATTTTCGAACGATCCTCGAACCCAGCTCCGCCTGAATTTTTATTCGACACCCCCACGGGAGTGGATATGCTCCTGATGCGCCGCTTCATTCCAAAAAAATTGCGTGAAGGCAATTTCGCAAAAAAAAAAAAAGGAAACCTACGAAGACATCATGATCCACCCGGGACTCGAACCCAGCTCCGCATGACATACACAATTTGTATCGTCAAGACGAATAAGCGTGCGGCGCCCCAGGGCCATGGACCTTTTCCTCCAATCTCTGGCGCGTTGGTTTTTTCGTTCATTAAAGAATCACGAATAATTTGCAGGCCAAAAAAGCTCAATAAAACCCCTCCATGATCCACCGGGACTCGAACCCAGCTCCGCATTACAGCTTCTTGATACTGTAAATGTATAAGCGTGCAGCGCCCCAAGGCCATGGACCTCCCATTCCAATCCCTCATGCGCCAGTTTATTCGTTCCTTCAATTTTATCGGGCAGCCAAGTTGCCAAATTCCAACGATTTTTTTTTTTTTTTTTGGAATGATCCTCGAACACAGTCTAAGCTCCGCGTGGGCTTTTATTCGGTGCCAACAAACTCATGGATGGCCAATTCCCGGTGCGTTACTTTATCCAGAAAGAAAATTGCAAGCAGATTTTACCAAAAAAGTGTGACCCTTTGGCTGTTACGAATGATCCACCCGGGAGTCGAACCCAGCTCCGCATTACGAATGCTAATGATGTACGGATAAACGTGCGGCACCCCCAGGCCATGGACCCCTTCCTCCAATCCTTGGTGCGCTGTGTTGTTCGTTCAAACTTCCCAACGCGTTGCCAACTCGAATTTGAACAGAATTATTCTTTTGAACAATCCACCGACTCGGAAGCCGCGAACTCAGACCTTTTATTCGGAGCCTACAGGGCCGGCGCCGTGGATGTGCTCCCGATGCGCCGCTTTATTGACAAAAATTTCCCAAAGGAATATTTTTAACAAAAAACTCTCTAGCACCAACCCATGGTCCACCCGGGACTCGAACCCAGCTCCGCATGACATGCAGCACCTAGGCGTATCTATAAACGTGCAGTGCCCCAAGGCCATGGACCTCCCTTGCTAATCCTCGGTGCATTCCTTTATTCGTTCATTCAAAACTAAGATAGGCACATCCATCCATACTCATCAAAGGTGACGTCACATCGTAAATATTGTGTTCGGATGACTCCCGTCAATCTATTCTAAAAACTTAAACTACTCTTTGTGTACAATTTGTGTACTCCAAAATTCTTGATAAGAGCTCCGGAACTTAGATAGCATATTTGGTGGAGGTTCAGAGAGGCAAATTTAGATTGACGGGAGATGTGATTTAATTTCATAGGAACTGAATATTTACGAAGTGACGTCACCCTTGATGCGGCCCATCTTACTAGTACTGTTTAGTTATTGAGACAAGCGATTGGATAATTCAATCATTGCATTCCATTTTGTAGTTGTTCGGAAGTGATATGCGGTATGTATGTAATGCAGTAGTGTTCCGAAATAATCATACGGGTAAATGCGGCAACTGGCGCAAATTGGGGGGAGAAGGGGGATAGTAAATGCATGCTGGGAGTATTGTGAGATGGAAATGATATAGTGGTGAGGAGGGATATATAAGTAGTATATGAGCGCCCAACAAGGAAGAAAGAAACAGAAAGCTAAGTTGCTACAGTGGTGGTACTATCCGGGTAAACAAACCTGATGCTACAGTGCGGGTGGGTGAGTTTTTTGGGATGGATGGATGGATGGATGGATGGATGGATGCAGGGTCTATGGTGTGGGGGGTGGGGGATAGCCGGCTACGCCCTACTTGGCCGCGAGGTTCAGTGCGCCGAGGACGACCTCCCATGCGAGGTCGAGCGCGTCCCAGAGCTCGGGGTCGTGCAGGCCCAGGGCGACCATGTCCTGCCACAGCTCCTTGACGTGCGCGGCGTGGGCCATGAGGGCGCAGAGGCTGTTGCCTGCGGCGCCGCAGAGGTAGACTGCGAGCTGGTGGCGCGTGGCGGGTGCGGCGAGGGCGGCGAGGACGGTCGCGTGCGACAAGCCCCCGAGGAAGGCGGGCGGGAGGGGGAGGAGGGATTTGAGGGCGGCGTCGAGGCGGTGGGTGTACATGAAGGCGTGGAGGATTGTGAAGGCCTGCGGGGAGGGGAGCGTGAGGAGGTGGGCGGCGCTAGGGGCGGGGCGGGAGTGCTGTCAAGTCCATCCCAGACGCGTTATAATCGATCGAATAGTGATGCCGCCTTTGAGAGCCGGGATATGCAGAGGACTAGATGGCCATGCGTGTCCCTCAACTTAGAAGCTGGCAGCGAGATATTGCAGGCCCCAGCGTAGTAGTTATTTGATTGGAGCGCACAGCCACCGGGATGAGCCGGGTCGGTTTCCGATCAAATCAAACTTGTCTTTTTGCTTTCAACCACGATGAGCGGCGGCGGGACCACGCGCCTGGGCTTCGATTTGGTCTCCTGATTTTCTTCGTCGCCATGTTCTGCGCCTCCTGTTACCCATAACTTCGAATTCCTAAGTGCAACATCTGCTTTTCAAATTTTTACCGCTACAATATCACTTGGTCCGTCCGGCTGACTGGTTCCGCCTAGGTGCCTCTGTGACCCGATCAACGCATTGGATCTCTTACCGCAATCTCGTCGCCGATATCACAACACTTGAAACTCCTGCTCTGCGGATCCACGCATTGGTTTTACTAGGCAGGCCGATGCTGGTCCTATGCATATCCAGATGTCTGGTGCCCTTTCCAAGACCGCGCCGCGTATCCGTGCATTTAAACCATATCAAGTATTCTTGCATGTTAAAGAACACGTCAAAGTGACCAAATAACCATACTTTAATTGCCCCATGAACCGCCCTCCCAATGGTTTGCCCCCAGCTCTTCTAAACCCTGGCGCTCCGCTTTACTCGGTCATTCAAAACTGGAAGGTTTTGGCAAAAGACTTGGCCCCATTTCACTATCCCATGATCCACCCAAAACTCGAACCCGGCTGCTCCGCACTACCTATATAATAAATAGGCGTGCGGCCCCCCATGGACATGGACCTATTCCACCAATCTTTGCTCGGCTGCTTTACTCGTTCTTTCAAATATCGGGGAGCCAACTTGAGCTTGAACAGAAATCTTATTTTCGAATGATCCACTGAGGCTGCGAACCCAGACTTTTACTCGGTATCCCCAAGTCTGTGGATAGGCTCCTTCCGCGCCGCTTCCTTCCAAAAGAATTAGTTTACAAAAAAACTATGTGGACTCTGAGTAACGATGATCCACCCGGGACTCGAACCCGGCTCCACATTACATACTAACAGTGCCCTGAGGCTCGGAGAATGAGCGTGCAGCGCCCCAAGGCCATGGAACCTCTTCCTCTAATCCCTGGCACCTTGGTTTATTCATTGATTAAAAAATCGCGAAATCTTTTCCAGCATGCCAAAAAGCTCGGCCCATGATCCACCCGGGACTCGAACCCGGCTCCGCATGACATGGACAAACCTTTTGACATATAAGCGTGCGGCGCCCCAAGGCCATGGATCCTTCTCTCCAATGCCTGGTGCGTTGGTTTATTCGTTCATTAAAAAATCGCGAATATTATACATGCCAAAAAAGTTCAATAAATCCCGAATTATGATCTACCCGGGACTCGAACCCAGCTCCGCATTACACCGTGATAGAGACTCACTATAAACGTGCGGCGCCCCAAGGCCATGGATCTTGCATTCCAATGCCTGGTTGCGTAGGTTTGTTCGTTCACAATTCGTTCAAATTTCAGGGACCAACAGAATCAAAATTTTCGAACGATCCTCGAACCCAGCTCCGCCTGAGCTTTTATTCGGCACCCGCGAGGGCGTGGATAGGCTCCTCATTCGTTGCTTCCCTCCAAAAAAAATGCCAGAAGGAATATTTTTAACAAAAAATCTTCGAGCACCGACATATGATCCACCCGGGACTCGAGCCCGGCTCCGCATTACCGTATGGATCTAAATGCGAATAAGCGTGCGGCACCCCAAGGCCATGGATCTCCCTCTCCAGCCGTTAGTACTCTGCTTCATTCCAAATAATTGCCCGAAGGCTTAAAAAAATCGGTCAAGACCAACTATGGTCCACCCGAACTCAAACCTGGTACTAACAAAAAAACATCTAGCGCTAACTAAGCATAACCCACCCAGGACTCGAACCCAGCTCCGTATTACCTAAACAGGTGTCTCGAATAAGCATGCGGCGCTCTAAAGCCATGGACCTTTCTCTCCAATCCCCTATGCACCGTATTATTCGTTCAAATTTCGGAGAGCCAAGTTGCCAAGGTCTAACTTGCACACAACTTGAGCATAATAATTATTTTCAAACGATCCTCGAATGCAGCTCTGCCTGGCTTTCCATCCAGCGGCGGAAAGGGCGTAGATATGCTCCTGTTGCGCCCCTTCATTCCACAAAAATGGCCGAAAGTTAAAAAACCTCCTGCGGCGCTATGATCCACCCAGGACTCTTACGCATGAGCTAGTTATGGTTCATAAGGCTGGGGTGCCCCAAAGCCAAGGATCTCTACCTCTTATCCTTGGTGCGTTGCTTTATTCGTTCGGAAAAGCGATTGCAATAATAGTCTCTCCTAGACAGACCCTTCAACGTTTCTGACTCTACCTCGTTTGTTGAATTGCGAGAAGGGGCCGAAAAAAAATCCTATCCTACACTGGCATAATCCACGCGGGATTCCAACCCGGCTCCGCATTCCATACAATGTGCTTAATCTTCGATAAGCGGACGGTCTCCCCTAATCCTGGGAACCCTGTTTTATTCGTTCTTTCGAATTTGCTGGGGAGTTCTGTTCAACTCAACTTGGATAGAATATTCTTTTCGAGTGATCCACCGAGGCCGCGACATTTTTTTTGGCAGCGCCAAATCCGTGGTCCAGGATAGGCTCCTGCTGCGCCGCTTTATTCGTTCAAAACGAAATCACAAGTTATACAAAAAAGCTTGTGAAAAACCACTGGATGAATCACCCGGGACTTGAACCCAGCTCCGCATAACACTCATAGTCGCTTTTGAATAAGCGTGCGGCACCCCAAGGCCATGGACCTCCCTCTCCAACTGTTAGCACTCTGCTTCAATTGCCCGAATGCTAAAAAAAACTCGGTCTAGACCAACTATGATCCACGAGGACTCAAACCTGGCCACTACAAAAAAAATCTCGCGCTGATGAGGCATGATCCACCCGGGACTCGAACCCAGCTCCGCATTACGCTCACGATATTGGTTTCGAATAAGCGTGCGGCACCCCAAGGCCATGGACCTCCCTCTCCAACCGTTAGCACTCTGCTTCATTCCAAATACTAATTGCCCGAATGCTAAAAAAAATCGGTCTAGACCAACTATGATCTACGAGGACTCAAACCTGGCAACTACAAAAAAAATCTTGCGCTGATGAGGCATGATCCACCCGGGACTCGAACCCAGCTCCGCATTACGCTCGCAATATTGGGTTTGAATAAACGTGCGTCACCCCAAGGCCATGGACCTCCCTCTCCAACCGTTAGCACTCTGCTTCATTCCAAATACTAATTGCTTGAATGCTGAAAAAAATCGGTCTAGACCAACTATGATCCACGAGGACTCAAATCTGGCAGCTACAAAAAAAATCTCGCGCTGATGAGGCATGATCCACCTGGGAGTCGAACCCGACTCCGCATTAATTCGTCATCGTTTGCGTGATAAGCGTGCGGCGCTCTAAAGCCATGGACCTTTCTCTCCAATGCCTGGTGCGTAGGTTTGTTTGATCCTTCAAATTGCCCCAGGGAAGTTCAACTTGCTGTCCAGATAATTATTTTATTTCGAACGATCCAAATCTCGAGCCCAGACGATTTTTTCGGTGCCCGCAAGACCGTGAATAGGCTACTTATGCGCTGCTTCATTTCCAAACAATTTCCTGAAGTCATTTTGCAAAAAAAAAAAAAAAAAAACACTCACTGAAGAGCTGATGATCCACCCGGGACTCGAACCCAGCTCCGCATTACGCCGTATGCCAACGAATAAGCGTGCGGCACCCCAAGGCCATGGATCTCCCTCTCCAATCCTGGCGCGCTGCGTTAGTATCGTTCTATTTTTGCGGGAGCTCAGTTACCAAGTTGCCAAATTTCAACAGTTTTTTATTTTATTTTAAAAAATGATCCTCCCACCCAGCTCGGCCTGAACTTTTATTCGGCACCCCCACGGGAGAGGATATGCTCCTGATGCGTCGCTTCATTCAAACAAAAATGCGTGAAGGCAATTTTGCAAAAAGAAAAAAAAAGTACCAAGAGCTTATGATCCACCCCGGGCCGGGACTCGAACCCAGCTCCGCATTACACTCATAATCGCCAATAACAATAAGCCTGCGGTGCCCCAGGCCATGGACATTTTCCTCCAATCCCTGGCGCGTTGGTTTATTCGTTCATTAAAGAATCACGAATAATTTGCAGGCCAAAAAAGCTGAATAAAACCCCTATGATCCACCCGGGACTCGAACCCGGCTCCGCATTACACTCATAATCGCCAATAAGCTTGCGAATAAGCGTGCAGCGCCCCCAGGCCATGGACCTCTTCCTGCAATCCCTGGTGCGTTGGTTTATTCGTTCATTAAAAAATCGCGAATATTTTACATGCCAAAAACGCAAAATCTAGCAGCCCTATGATCCACCCGGGACTCGAACCCGGCTCCGCATTACGAATGACCATTTTCTGGGATAGGCGTGCGGCGTCCCAAGGCCATGGACCTTTCCCTCCAATGCCTGGTGCATAGGTTTATTCGTTCGTTCGTTCAAATTTCGGGGAGCCTAGTTACCAAGTTGCCAAATTCCAACAGCAGTTGTTTTTTTTTTTTTGAATGATCCTCGAACACAGCTCCGCGCGGGCTTTTATTCGGTCCATGGATCTCTTCCTCTTGCCAATTGCCCTTTATCCAGAAAAGAAAAAGAAAAAATCGCAAGCAGATTTTACCAAAAAAGCATGTTCATCGGAATACAGAATGATCCACCCGGGACTCGAACCCAGCTCCGCATGACATACACAATTTGTCTCCGCAAGACGGATAAGCGTGCGGCGCCCCAGGGCCATGGACCTCTTCCTCCAATCCCTGGCCCGTTGGTTTATTCGTTCACTAAAAAATCGCGAATATTGTACATGCCAAAAAGCTTAACCACAACCTTATGATCCACCCGGGATTCGAACCCAGCTCCGCATTACCTTGTGTACAAGACTGATTATAAACGTGCGGTGCCCCATGGCCATGGACCTCCCATTCCAACCCCTCATGCGCCAATTCATTCGTTCGTTCAATTTTGCCGGGCAGCCAAGTTGCCAAATTCCAACAGAAGTTTTTTTTTTTTTTTTTGAATGATCCTCGAACACCGCTCCGCGCGGGCTTTTATTCGGTCCGCGGATCTCTCTCTCTGGCCAATTTCCCTTTATCCAGAAAAGAAAAAAAAAAATCGCAAGCAGATTTTACCAAAAAGCATTTCCATCGGAATACAGAATGATCCACCCGGGACTCGAACCCAGCTCCGCATTACGCAACCGTTGCAACATCGAAATAAGCCTGCAGCGCCCCAAGGCCATGGACCTCCCTTGCCAATCTTTGGTCCGTTGGTTTATTCGTTCATTAAAAAATCGCGAATATTTTACATGCCAAAAAAGCACAATCCAGCGGCCATATGATCCACCCGGGACTCGAACCCAGCTCCGCATTACATTGTGATCGAATACACCTTGATAGACGTGCGGCGCCCCCAGGCCATGGACCTCCCTCTCCAATCCTCGGTGCGCTGCTTTATTCGTTCATTCAAAACTAAGATAGGCCACTCAAGGGTGACGTCACATCAGTTCTGAGAAATCTCCCGTCAATCTATTCTATTCTAAAACTTAAACTACTCTTTGTGTACTCCAAAATTCTTTGACAAGAGCTCCGGAACTTAGATAGCATATTTGGTGGAGGTTCAGAATATTGATGGGAGGCAAATTTAGAATGACGGGAGATGTGATTTGATTTCATAGGAACTGAATATTTACGATGTGACGTCACCTTTGATGAGTATGGATGCAGCCCATCTTACTATTTAGTTATTGAGACAAGCGATTGGATAATTCAATCATTGCATTCCATTTTGTAGTTGTTCGGAAGTGGTATGCGGTATGTATGTAATGCAGTAGTGTTCCGAAATAATCATACGGGTAAATGCGGCAACTGGCGCAAATTGGGGGGGAGAAGGGGGATAGTAAATGCATGCTGAGAGTGGGGAGTGATATAGTGGAGATGGAAGTGATATAAGTACTGGGATATATGATCAATGACACCGAGAAAGAAAGAAAAAGGAGGCTAAGTTGCTACAGTGGGGGTACTATCCGGGTAAACAAACGTGATGCTACAGTGCGGGTGGGTGAGTTTTTTGGGATGGATGGATGGATGGGATGCAGGGTCTATTGGGATGGGGGGTAGCCGGCTACGCCCTACTTGGCCGCGAGGTTCAGCGCGCCGAGGACGACCTCCCATGCGAGATCGAGCGCGTCCCAGAGCTCGGGGTCGTGGAGGCCCAGTGCGACCATGTCCTGCCACAGCTCCTTGACGTGCGCGGCGTGGGCCATGAGGGCGCTGAGGCTGTTGCCCGCTGCGCCGCAGAGGTAGACGGCGAGCTGGTGGCGCGCGGCGGGTGTGGCGAGGGCGGCGAGGACGGTCGCGTGCGACAAGCCCGCGAGGAAGGCTGGCGGGAGGGGGAGGAGCGACTGGAGCGCTGCGTCGAGGCGGTGGGTGTACATGAAGGCGTGGAGGATGGCAAAGGCCTGCGGGGAGGGGAGGGCGAGGGGGAGGACGGGGAGGTAGGCGGTGCTGGGTGCGGGGTGGCGGGCGGGGGGGAGACGGGGGAGGGCGGCGCAGTGGGCGGCGAGGACGACGGCGTGCACGGGGAAGATGGTCGCGGGGACGTCGCGGTCCGAGTGGGAGGGCTTGGCGTGCGGGGTGATGGCGAGCGCGTGGGTGGGGTACGACTGCGGGCCCGGCGCGGACGGGGCGCGCAGGGGGATTGTGAGGGTTGCGGGCAGGTGGGATTTTGGGAGGGTGCTCGGCAGGTGGGATGGCGCGAGGGCCGCGATGCCTGCGAGCATCTGGGGTGCCTTGGCGCGCAGGCCGTGGCGGATGAACTCGGACGGTACGTTGGCGAGGTCGGGTGCGGCCGCGACGATGTTGTCGCGGGCTACATCCTGGAACGTCGGCCGGGCGAGGGTGCGCGGCAGCTGGACGGCGGCGGGCGCAGTGGATGAGTGCCGGTCTTTGTGGCTGTGGCTGTGGCCGCGGCTGCTGTGGTGGTGGGCGTGTGCATCAAAGTGCGAGGCGTGCGACGCGCGGACTGAATGCATTTTGGAGGAAGGTGGTGCTGGTGCTCTTCCCTCCATCTCAAAGCGCGAGTTATATACCGCGTCAAACAGCACGCCCAAAAAAGAACCAGCCCAAATGGGAACAAGCATCACCCATCCCCATTGGGCCGTTCGTTTATGCCTCCCCAATTCGGTCCACACGCGGCGTCCCAAAACGGGGTCGTCTTGTTTCCCGTGTTTGCGGATGTGTGCTGCCCAGTGTGGTCGCGTGGGTCTACCTCATCTCGAGCCCCGTCTACGCACAATGGTCTCGGGAAAAGCAGAAATTACTGACGACGACTGAATTCCAGCCAACCCGCCGGGTCTGATCTGCCCTTTCGGGCACCAGTGCACCGTATGTACCGCCCTTATGCGCGAATCTCACCGTTTGATTCCAGGGTTCTCTGCGGCGCATCTCCTGCATCCCCAATCGCCCGGCCGCTACAGCACCTATACATAGCGCAGCGATCAGCGATTCAAAAGGGACCCACAAGTCCCGATCGAGATCTCGATCCATCTCGCACCCCATTGTCCGTGTCACCGCAAATTCATCTCAAATGCATTGTCCCCCATCTGGAGTGCTGCCGTTTCCGTCTGGGGCGCATGACCCCCCCCCCCTCGTCCCTAGGACAGGGACGGGCGCTTGTTTTGCGATGCGATGCGTAGTAGATGACTCGACGGCGATCCTGATCGCCTTACGCCATGTTTGGAACTGACCCGGCACGCCGTTATCTCTCTCACACGCCGCGGCGAGTCTCTCCGCCACCGCCGCCGCCGCCACATCGACGCCGCGATTCCAATACATTGATGCGACCGCGACCGACAAGTCAGTCCTGACTCCGTCCGTTCCCATTCCATTCCCGGCACCGACGATATACTCGATCCGGGCTCTCCGATAGGCAAAACGGGCGCCCTCCCCCGCGCTACTAGCTGCGGTCGACTCATTCATCGCAACACTTCACACACTGGATAGCGTGACTTCCCGCACCTCCGCCACCAAACTATTCCATTCTTCCGGCGCCGACGATAAGGCTAATAGGTACTGCTACGGTCGAGACTCATTTATCGCAACAGTTCACACACTGGATAGTGTGACTTCCCGCACCTCCGCCACAAACTCTTCCATTCTTCCGGCGCCGACGATAAGGCTAATGGGTACTGCTGCGGTCGACTCATTTATCGCAAACAGTTTCACACAATGGATCCCGCACGTCCGCCACCGACACTTATTCCATTCTCCCGGCGCCTAAAGCAAGGCGCCTACATAGGTATTGACTGCGGTCGACTCATTACTGCAATTTCTTATTGTCCGCACCAGAGCGCCTCACCATCAACACTTCCGAAATTCGCAACAGTTTTTGATACGCGCCGACTCCCGGTGTCGGAATGGGCACCGCGCCCCTATGTGCTGCTACTGTTGCTGTGGTCGACTCCGTGACATATCTCAACAATTAATATATTATTCACACCTGGATATTTCGGACGTATGTATCCCTCCGCCGCCGACAAGTCAACCATATGCCTCCGGCGTCGGAATTCCCTCTCCGCTACGCGTCGACTCATCCCTCCCCCGCACTGCCGCAATTTTCTTTATTGTCCACAACCACCTAGGCTCCATGTCGTCAGTTTTGATACGGCTGCTCCTCTTTCCAATCGCGGTTCGCCGACGATAGATGGTGTCAAATCGGACGCCTACTTGCTAGTGTCAACACTGGCGCCTAGTACTTGCTGCGGTCGGCCCATTCCGCCCGTCACATATATATCTCAACAAATTAATATAATATTTCACCCCTGGATATTTCGGAGGTATGTACACCTCGGCTCTCTTGCCGCTGACAAAGTCAAAGTCAACCATAATCCTCCGGCGCTCGGTGCTCTGCGCCGACGATTACTCAAAACGGGCTCCTTGTTGCTGCGGTCTCCCGTTCCATATTCTCAAACGCTGCTTATTGTCTATCCACACATTAATCGAACGCGTTCCATAACCTCCGGCGTACTGAAACACGCACGGGCTCCGCTTGGTTCAAAACTCGACAGCGGCGGCTGTACATGTACATGTGCCATCCTCTCAACTGCTGACTCGACCTCCCGAAAACTCCCGAACTCCTGCGACATACATTATCCCAAGCCTATTGTCCATGGAAGGAACTATGTCCATTCGCCCAATTACCGGATGGGTCCACTCGACTTATTACCGGAAGGAACTACAATACGTCCATTCCCCCCGGATGGAACTACCACTCGCCCCACCCGGTCCGAATGAAACTTTCCCTACCGGATGGAACCTACTTATCACTTTCATCGCCCGTCTGTTTCATATGCTATGCAGATGGGATATTATTCAAAAAAGGATATATACTCGAAGGGGAATTCATTATTAACAATTTTTTTCTGCTGTTGCATTTCAGCTTTGGTTCCATCCGGGATATTATTCAAAAAAGGATGTATACTCGAAGGGGAATTCATTATTAAGAACTTTTCTGCTGACTACGTCCACTCGCTCTACCCGGTCCGAATGGAACCTACATATCATATTAAACTTTTCGTTTCGTCTGGACACTAACATGCCCGTCCGTCTGCTCATATGCTGTGCATTCAAGTATTCAAAAAGGATATATACTCGAAGGGGAATTCATTATTAATAATTTTTCTGCTGTCGCATTTCAACACTCGGTCACAGGCTTCGGTCCATGGCCCGACTCCGAATTCTCGATGCGGCGATATGCGATTTATTATTATATTATGCGACGGCGTGTTCAGAAAGGGACATCACCGCAGTTTATTATTAATTTTCTGCTGTTCATTTCACACCGGTCACAGGCTTTGGCTTGCATGACACCACACACAAACTCCGAATTCTCGATAATAGGCGATATGCGACAAGGTTCGATATGTGATTATTATTATATGCGACGGCGTGGTTCGGAATTACTAGCGGTTGCACATACATACGGATTGAAATGAAGCGCACCCGCACGGACCCGCCTCACAGACTTTGTTTAAATTTGTGCCCACCGTCTCACGGACCTGCAAATTCAATTTAGCGCATGCACGCACGCACATCACACTAACTAGCCTTTCCAAACACCGTGAGTTCAAGACGATTTCGATACGATAATCGACGATTTCGATTCGACTGTCGGACAAATGTAGGCACGCACGCACGATGCAGCCATGTTTCAAATCCATTGTGCGCCCAAGCACCGTTGAATCCGCTGTGCCGCCGCGGCAATTGTCAAGATGCAGATTGAATTGAATTGCGCCCACAAGATTCACGGCAGGGCCCCCACACTAGCTATTTAACTAACTACGAGTATGGGTGCAGATGTGGGCGCACGTGGGCTCCTTCGCCTAACGCCGCTTGGTTGTAGCGTCGCGGTTGCTTGAGTCATATTGTGGCAAACATGTAACCACCGAAAGTGCTTGCCACAATTTTTCGGATTTTTGGTTACAGACCGGTAACGAGTCTAATTGGCGGTAGGTGCCACAACTCACTACCTTCCATTGACATATGTTCATCTTCCGACCCTGACTGCCGCCTCGAGGCCATTATTCGATTTATTGCACACGCACACGATGATGATGATGATGTATTCATTTTTGTTACTGTAAGTGGCCTGGTGAGGCTACGACAGCTGTACGTACGGTGTATAAGACGGTGCGGTATTAGTGTATTTGGCGTTAGGCGTTTTTATCGTAGTGTAAGGAGAGAGAGAGAAATAACATACTGCGCGATGCGCCAAACGGTTACCCTACTTCTCCCGCCCGGCTCACTGGCAAGTATTCCAGTTCCGGAAGCAATGAGTGGTATGGTACGCAGATACCTGACATCTCGGCCTTGGATTAAATTTCTTCATTGTGCGCGTCTCTCTCTGACTCACTGAGCAACCGTGACGCTACGACCAAGCGGACATTACAAGATTCGATCGATTTGGCGGCTAGCTAACTAACTAACTACCTGTCTTTCATATTCAATTTGAGTGTTCCACTATTGACATCATCTTCCGACCCTGACTGACGCCTCGAGGCCATTATTTCGATTTATTGCACAGACACACACACACTGTACGATGCGCCAAACGGTTACCCTACTTCTCCCGCCCGGCTCACCGGCAAGTATTCAAGTTCCGGACTCAGCGATGAGTGGTATCGTACGCAGATACCTGACATCTCGGCCTTGGATTAAATTTCTTCAGAATCATGGTGCGGGTCTCTCTCTGACTCGAGCAACCGTGACGCTACGACCAAGCGGCGTTGCAAGATTTGGCGGCTAGCCAACCAACTATGTAACTACCTGTCTTTCATGTTCAATTTGGGTGTTCCACTGGCATTGACATCATCTTCCGACCCTGACTGACTGCGCCTCGAGGCCATTATTCGATTTTTAATGCCCACACACACACACGATGCGTCAGCCCTACTTCTCCCGCATCTCGGCCTTGGATTGAATATTCTTCATTGTGCGTGTCTGTCTCTCTCTGACTCAACTTGCAACGTTAGGCAAGGAGCCCACATCTGCCACGCCCCCTATCCCATTACGTCTTCCCATCCATCGCGCATTGTTCCCATCTCGCATCGTGTTGCACCAATCGTACATCGCGCGCCTGGCATCTCCCGACCTCAGGGGCTCGCGAGCTCGCATTGTACGCTGTGATGGGATACGTCGCGAGGATACGCGAGGATACGCGACGCAACTTGCCGTGCGCTGACGGTTCTCTGATACGCGTTGAATCATGAATGCTGCGTGGTGATACACGACGCGCGCTGATATATGATACGCGACGCGGAATCATATCTGTGATCAATGGAATCACGCGTCCACATGCGCCTACAACTTTTTTTTTGCCCTTGGGTTGGATGGGGGTCACTGGGGGGATCGGCGGGGGTCGGGGGTGGATATGACGCGTGTTTTTTTTTTTTTTTTCATAGGAACGTTTGGATAGCGGAAGGTAAAAGCATTTCTGAATCTTATGCCCCCCGACCGCGTCGTCCAATTGACACGACGCGTGTTGTTGGATGGACGGACGCTGAGCACTGGATTGATGCCACCGCGCGTTAGGATTTTACTTGACCGAGCGTCAGGATTTTTATTCGCCCCGCAAAACGGTCGACGCGGACCTGGGGCGCTCGTGCTCTTGCGTGTCTTTGCGCCCGTCCCCCTCCGGTCCGAGTCCTAGACTACCGCCCCTCCCTTCCTCCGACTTGGACACGGACTCGGAATGGCACTTGCTGAAGAGGGATGCCGCTGCCGCTTTAATTTTGGTTCCACTCGATCCAAGGCTACGTCAACCCACTCGATCCGATCCGACACTCCGACGTCAATTCGTTCCTTACCATGTCTGCTTATTGTGACTCCGTCGCCCCGGGACGATACATCCGATATTTCAAGTCTAACAGGCGCTGCGTTAAATCCGAATATTAATTGCTGCATCATTCACGCGACCCCGACCCTGATCATGAATTTACGCACCGCGGTGGACGGGTGCGGCCATCGTTGCATCGCACGCACACCTCGCCGATCACAAACACCGCAGCAGACAAGCTATTATTCAATGCACAGACACTGCGCCACACTACCGCCGCACACTGTCGGATCCTCTGTTCGGCGGCGCGCGCGGCATTTCGGCGGCATTTTCTTTTCGAGGGGGGGAGTCACGATGCGACGCGACGCGACGCAAACGGGGTGATACACGAATGAATCCAGGACGGAATACTTCGAATCGATCAATGGAATCACGCGTCCACATGCGCCTACAACTTTTTCGTATAGGGGTCGGGGCGAGTACGCTGCTGGGCTGATGTCAACGTTGACGCGCATTGGGACTTGCAAGGCAGGATTTTGTTTGCCCCGCAACACGCCTGACGCGGACCTGCCACCTGCATGTTTTTACGCTCCCCCCCGGATCTAATGCCCCGCTGTCTCGACTCTCCTTCTCATCCCTCCGTCTCCGCACGGACGCGGACTCGGACACTGAAGAGGGATGTTGCCAAGTTCAACTCGACAGCGGCTACGTCGATCCGGCTGTGTCAACCCACTCGATCGGAGGCTGCGTCCACCACCTGGATTTCATGTCTGCTTATTGTCCCTCGCCCCGGGACGATACATCCGAGATTCTCCGAGATTTCAAGTCTAACAGAGGACGTCGGCGTTGCGTTGAATCCGAATATTAATTCTGCAGCACTCACGCGACCCCAACTCTGATCACGAACGCACCGCGCACTCCCTTATCAGGAACGCAGCGCGACGGACGGGCCACTATTCAATGTATCGCACGCAGACACTGCGCCGCACTGCCGCCGCACGAACGAGGGCTTCTCTATTCAGTGGCGCGTGCATGTTCAAGTGTCATTTTTTCGTCATTTCTTGGGGAGGGTGGCAGGGGGGGGGGGGAGTCACGATGCGACGCGACGCGATGCGAACCGCCGTGAGATGGGTGATACACGAATGAATCCAGGACGGAATACTTGGAATCGAGCAATGGAATCACGCCTCCACATGCGCCTACAACTTTTTCGTATACTGGATCTACGGGGTCGGGGCGAGTACGCTGCTGGATTGATGCCAACAT
Organism: Mycena rebaudengoi; assembly: GCA_029282285.1. Classification (NCBI taxonomy): domain Eukaryota; kingdom Fungi; phylum Basidiomycota; class Agaricomycetes; order Agaricales; family Mycenaceae; genus Mycena; species Mycena rebaudengoi. Next base: position 1,585,327 of record JARJCX010000002.1, on the reverse strand, counting down.
TGACGCGCATTGGGATTTGCAACGCAGGATTTTGTTCGCCCTGCAACATGCTCGACGCGGACCTGCCTGCATATTTTTACGCCCCCCTTCGGGTCTAACGCCTCGCTATCTCGACTCCCCTTCCCATCCCTCCGTCTCCGCACGGACTCGGACTCGGACACTGAAGAGGGATGTTGCCAGTTCAACTCGACAGCGGCTATGTCGATCCGGCTGCGTCAACCCACTCGATCGGAAGCTGCGTCCACTCACTTGACTTTCATGTCTGCTTATTGTCCCGCGCCCCGGGACGATACATCCGAGATTCTCCGAGATTTCAAGTCTAACAGAGGACGCCGGCGTTGCGTTGAATCCGAATATTAATTCCTGCAGCACCCACGCGACCCCAACCCTGATCAGGAACGCACGGCGACGGACGGGCCACTCTTCAATGTATCGCACGCACAGAGACTGCGCCACCTTGCCGCCACACGAACGAGGGCTTCTCTGTTCAGTGGCGCGTGCGTGTTCCAGCGTCATTTTTTGGGGGGGGCGTGGGGGGGGATCGCGATGCGACGCAACGCGACTCAGTTTCTGTGTGGTGGTACGCGACGCGAACGGCCGTGTGGTGGTGATACACGAATGAATCCAGGATGGAGCCGCAACCACGGATGTCGGGCCGCAGAAAATCTCTCAACTTACTTGCATCCGAATCGCGCGTGACGCGGCGCGTCGAAAACTCAAACTCGACTGAACGCGAGCCCTGAACGCGTGATGGCTGTTCTTCCCCGTCGCGGCCGGACTTATCTATCCTTCACTATGCATTCGCCGTCGGCCCATCACTGTGTCCCTGGCAGCTGCAATCCCTTCCACTAAATCCGTTTCAAATCCATTTTCGCTCCCACCCTCGCCGAGGGTGCATAATTTATGTAATTCTGTTGGCCATGGCGTACCCCCCAAGTCTCAGCGCGCGCATTAGTCATCGCCTTCGGCCGATGATGTCCCTCCATTCCATCTCAGCATTTCAAAATTCAAGTCCATTTTCCTCTGCACTGTACTCCCACCCTCGCCGAGTGTGTATAATTTAATTAATAATTATGCTGGCGTATCCCCAAATCTCTAGCCGCTTATCCCCAAGCCTCACTGGCAGGGGCGTCAACATATAGCCTCACTGGACATATAGCCTCACTGGGAAGGACATCAACAAACCTTAAAAGCCTCAACGCTATCACCGATCCGGCATTCCTGGAAGTTAAATTTAAATAAGATTCCATTCCATCCCATCGGCCGATGCGTCCGACACAGGCTCGTCCGATGCGTCCGAGGGGGATGGTTCGATAATGCCAATTAAGGGACCGACCTGGACATGGATGCCCGCTCAACCCTTGACTACGCGCCCGGATTCAACCCTGAATCGCAACTCGCTTAGATTCAATTGAAACGGCCCAAACTCGCTCTTTTCTGCTCTCTCCCGTTCTTGGAAGTTCTCGCGCGCCTCGATACTAAATATTCAACCGATTCGAACAATAATCGACCGACTCGAAAATATTTAACGGACACGTCGAGCGCCGTGCCAGCTTCGTCGTGGCGGCCTCGACCAAGAGTTGAACTTGCAGCTCTGGCGTACCACAACCACAGCTTCGGCTACCTTGAAAGCATCTCCATTGAATGGATCAAGTTCTCCGGCAACTGCATCCTGACTTCAAGCTTCTGCTTGCTTAAGCTGCGTCTGCTCTCCGAGAAGTCTGTTTCGAAACCTCAGGCTCCTCACAAATTACCAGGACCGCTTTATCCGGGCTCAGGTCACTCAGCGTTACCGGGCGGTGTCTGTATAGATCTCTTCGAGTATTCTCGGGCCCGTGGTAGGGAAAATATACGATTCTGATTCAAGGTTCCGCTTCCGGTTCTAGCTCGGCTTTTCAGCACCCCGCTCTTTAAAGGATATTCTTAGGACCGTGCCTGACAATAGATACGCTTCGGCTTTCCTCTTTGGGATTGCTCTCTCTATATATATCTGCGGGAGACTTTTGGAGGGGATGTGGCACCTCTACAGCTTTTCGAACCGTCTTCGTCCTCGTCCTCGTTGTGGTATTCGTCGGTATTCCGGGATGGGCGTCTTGGGTGGAGCCAGAAGCCCCCGATTGAGAATACGAGGCGCCGCACACACACAAATCAACCAATATCCGTCGGGAATGTGACACCTTTCAAACTGGCTTCGTATTCGTATTCGTCGGTATTCCAAGACGCGCGTCTTGCAGTGGCCGGGTTCTCCAAAATCGATCTCTTCGGTGATAGCAAGTGCAAGCGGACGCAGAAGAGTCATAAAGTACGAGGCACTCGCACAGAATCTATCCCATGTCACTCTACAGCTTTTCCCTAAGTGGGTCCGTATTCTCAGGCTTGGAAACTGTTCTGACCAAAATGGGCGCCACGCGTATATAGTCCTGGAGTCGATTCCGTGCGCAACTTTTGGGATCGTCCTCTAAACAAGTTGCATGCCGCCTTCTGAAGCCACATTCAAAAAAAAAAAAGCGGAACCGGGTTCAAGTTGAACTTTGGCGTGACTGCGGAAGAAGACTGGGATATATATGGGATGTGGCACCTCTACAGCTTTTCGAACTGTCTTCCTCGTATTCGCCGGTATTACAGGATGGGCGTCTCCACTATGAGCTTGGCTCTCCGAATTCCTGGCAGTCGATCTATTTGGCGATAGCGAGAAGCGGACCCAGAAGATCCCGACAAATACGAGGCGCCTAACACACAATCTAGGCCGGCTCGATCCCACGCTCAACAGCTTTCCGTTTATGGCCTCGTACCTGCGTATGTTTAGAAGCGGCTTCGTTCAATCTGCACAACCTGAATTTCTTGTTTTTTAAAATGTCATTTGTTTCAGATTTCTCTGGTTCTTCTGAAGCTACATTCAAGTTCAAATTTGAATAACTCGCGTTATTCCCACCGGCACCGTTACGATTCCTACTTCCTTCCCAGCGCCTAAAGTACAACGGCTCGACGCTCCGCCGGACACAAGCGCCCGTTCCCTCCGTTTCCCATGTCATGAGCGGATGAATGACAGGGGAGGGATAATCCGCATTCAGGTGAAGGGCTAATCCTCATTCGATACCCCATCTAGATCTATCAGCCGATGGAACTCCGCGAAGGCTCAGGATCACAGGATAATTATCTCACGGCCCTGATGAATTTCGAAGAAAAGAAGGTACTTAGATATGACTCAGACTAACTCACGATGAGTGCGCTCCCGACTCGAAGCGAAACTGGTACCAATCACCTGGGGGGCCTGCCGCAAGTCACTCTGAGTTCGGTTCCAGAGTATCTGCTGTTATTAGCTCGAGACGCCTCCCCGCAGGACGTATCATGATCGCAGTTCCAGAGTAACTACATACACGACGGAAATAAATACAACAGCAACCGGGTTCAACTTGGCCTGGGCGCTCCACTCGACGTACCCACCATGACGGCCAGTAGGTTCCCAGGCAGGGCCTTTCATTTGATCGGTGTGAGACCGACACTTGCCATGGCGTTGGCCAGGCATTGCACGGATTCTTTGTTTCATTTGGCAGCGTGGGACTTGAAGTCAAATTCAACGACAACCAAGTTCTTCACCCATTCCTGCACATACCATACCTTGTATTTGAATAGAACCACGCAAGCATGAAGCAAACAACTAAAATTTATGCTTCTGTCTTGGTCTCAGTCTCCTCCAGCCCCCACGGTGCAATTAACTTCAAGTTGTTCTTTGTGTGGCTTAAACCCTGGGCTGGGCAATAATTTCCCATGTCTCAACGAAGCTGAGGTAGAAAAGAGAACATAGAAGGGCCTTTCTGAAATAATGTTTTGGTGAATAAGATTTATCTTCTCCATGGAATTAGGCGAGAGAAAACCAGAATTGCTGGGAGTGACGGGTTGAATTTGATCGCTGATATCCAGCCGCAGACGGCATATTGAGTTCACACGCTGACAAAGGAACAAAGAATTTGGTGCAACGCCCGACTAGATTAATTAGGCACCACGCTCTTGTACGGCGCTCGCTTCAAAAGCACAATTTAGGCCTGTGCTCTACAGCTTTACATTATGCTTGGAAGTTTCAAAATGTTTTTCAGATTTCTCTGCCGGTGTTCTGAAGTTGCGTTCAAAATTCGAATCCGCAAACAACTCGCGTTCCAATGCCTAGGTTACAGGTTATTATTCCCTGCGCCGTACTTCTTTCCCAGCGCCTAAAGTACAAGGGACACGAAGCGCCCTCGGAGGAGAACCGGATTTAAGGAAAGAAGAACGTTATTTGGAAAACTCAAGTCACGATGAGTCTGTCGTAGTAGTATATTGCGAACCACTTAGTCACAACCTCTGATACACTTTAGAAGGCTCTTACAGGATAACTACTGGAGTGAATGCTGACCAAAATGGCCCACGCAACACTTTTGGCAGTGGTACACCAGCGTGGTGATTGCTAAGTGATTCGCATAAATTAACTGCTATGTCCACTTCGTGAGTTATAAAATTCTCAACGGATCAATTTGATAGTCAGTAATGCGTGGTGTCCATATTGTCCTCCAGGAGGAGGAGGAGGAGGAGGATGTATTACCACAGTGGTCCCATTGAGGAACATATGGGTACTGTACCTACATACACTTACCTCTACAGTGTATGCTACAGTCATCTACATCTTAAGCCGTTGTGATAGAAGTACAAAGAAATCGTCTCGCAGCCCTTGGGAAAGAAATAGTTGTGATTCTGAGCAATGCAGGCAGAATGTTCATATATTCAGTTGTGGCTCCAGCATCCCTGTCTTCAGAGGAGGCTCTACGCACGGATCACGTAGGAAAATTAAAAATGGGTATAAGTTGCGGCAAAGCCCCTCATGATTTGGGGGCTCCCGATAGGAGCTTCTGAGACATCCTTTGCTGCTGTCCGAAACAGCCCGAATGCCATCTTTAAGGCAAAGTATACTTCAGCCTTGGAGCAAGACCCAGAGTACGGACTCGGTGAGGTTCATCCAATTCGGTGTTCAAGCCTTCAAGGCATTCAATCTTCATTGACTTGTTAGATGTGATTCTAATCCGAATCGCTATCTGGCAACAATCTATGCGGTAGATTGGGAGAATATCTTCCCTGCAGTTGAATTGTCGCTGCACCATGCTACATGTGGCCTACCAATGGATATCCCGGCATCGAGGAAAGTCTCTCGCACAGCGAACACTTTTTGAACACCAACTGCCCAATTAGTCAGTCAAATTGACATTGATCACTCGCTAGTAAAATCAGGAAAATTAATCTCTCCTAAAAATTTGTAGTAACATGAAAAGCGACACAATTATGAAAGTGCAGAGACCAAGGTAAGAGGATTCTAACCCAGAGCATAGCAGTTAACTTGACATTTTAGAGAGACCCCGTGCTAGGCATATCCGACTGTCGTTGTCCATATTGGCGGTCGATAAACCATAAACTGTGTGGAATCTGACTACGGGAGACTAGCTGAAACCGGAGAATCGAAGGTATAAAAGCTTGAACACTCTCTGGCACCTCCGATATACTAAATTATCGTCTCCCTACTATGAAATCCCTCCTTATCTTAACCACTCTCATCTACATATCTCCGAATCTTCTGGGACAGACAGCTTAGGCTCTGGCCCCAGATCGATATCCTCACGTACTGCAACGGAACGAGGCTTACGGGGACGTGCCCTATCAAAACAAATATAGATTAATAGGAACATCGGCTGTCAGGGATCACCCTCTCCAATTGGACGGCACAATCAACGCTATTTGTGGCGGAGATTGGCAGAACCGCATCTCCTCTTACAAGTGTTGTGCTGGGACTGCTGGCACGAATTGGTGTGCAGGGAACATTCCGACTTGTACTTAACTTGTACTTGTAGTAAAATGCTGGCACCTTGCCGACTGGATGTTGAGATTCTCGCTGACACAGCTCGAAGCCTAAGGTAACAAGAACATGCGACTTCGACTTGCGAAACTGGTGCCAATCACTCGGGCGGGTCAGGGCGGGACCTTACCACAAGTTAGTTCAACCCTGTTTAACCATCGCTTCGATACGCCACCTCCACGGCACCAATTGCGGAATAACTCAGACACGACAGAAATAATTCGGACCCGTGTTCCATTTCCGCGCTATACCCACTTGTGCAAATATTCTTGGCCTTGGCGACGCATCCACACCCCCGGCGGCTAGATTCCCAAACAGGATTAGTTAGGCAACACACTCCACTGTACGGGGCCCGCTTCAGAGCTTAAATAAAAAATGAATGCGAGTAATTTTTGGACCCAACTCGCACAGGAAGCTGAACTCGGTTCGTCTACCTCCGCCCCAAAAGCCTCTCTATTGGATTCAATCGAACATGATATTCCAACTGGAGCTGGAGAAGTTTGCATGCCAAATAGCCTCGGGAAGTAATATCGGCGAAATATAGGAAAGGTTCCACGCTAATAAACAATCCATAAATCACTCATTCATTCATCGTCCTTCGGGTACTCATGATGCCCCACTGGTAGGTCGGTTAAGACTGTCGTTTACGTCTATGCACGGTTATATCCGGACAAGGGCGGCACTCGCATATCACACACGCACCCAGCGCCCATGTTCCTTTTTGGGGGCGTGTTGTTCTCTGATGCGGGAGCTGACGAGGTGCACATGGATATTTGACGGAGCTCGAGCTACATGTAAGTAATCGTGGATGCATGGGTTTCGGAGGAAGGGCAGGTGGGTGGTCTGCTCGTTGTCGTTATATTAATTCACGATTGGCGAACAAACCTTGTTCCCGAATGGGGATTTTTTTTTAAAAAAAAATACGAGGACGAACGGAAGTCGGTGGCGAACACCCGAATTGACACTTCAGTAGATTTTCTTCCTCGGCGATACATGTGACTCAAACGGCCAGACGCCGATGAAATTAATTTGAGGGCTCCGGGTGTTTCCGGTGGCAGTGAAATGGTGTTCATTTTCTGGTGGCTGTGTTCGAACTCCCACAATTTATTACGTCCTGCGAAAGCAATTAATTAAATTTTAATGGATAGTCATCACACTCAGGAGAATGAAAATTTGAACTGAACTAAAATTATTTGCTCCGAGAAGGCACAGAGGCCTAGGGCGGAGTTCCAAGAGTAGAAGTCAGTGAACAGGGATGAAAATCTAGGCAGGAAAATGAGACGGGGGACATGAGTGGTTTCGCTCACCGCTCCAAACGTTCCTTAAAAGAAGACATGGGAATCAGGTCAGATCGGGGGACAAGGATTTTTCCCACAACAACCGTAGAACCACATTTCAAAGACATGGCCTACGGTCGAAGGTGCAACCTGGCTTGAGGTTCCACACCAGCAGAATCAGATTATAAGGAATAAATAGGCTACAGAGCAAGTGATCCGGAGTGCAGCGGCTGCATCTGGATCACTTGTTTGAATATTTCTAAACTTGCCGCCGGTTGGAAGGCAGGCTTGGAAAAAATGTGAGAAAAAGTGTGGCTGCTACGGCAGTTATAACACTCACCACTTGGTGTCCAGCCTCATAAACGCGCCTGGGGAGCCCATAGATTCAACGTAAGGAACGGTAAGATCAACAGAACGACTCACGCGAAAGAAAAGTTGTCAACATTTTGGATTGCGGCCACCGCAGTACCATCAATTATCATGTCCGTAAAAGGTGTGGCAGCAAGCCGTTCCTTTCCATACCAGTCCATTGCCGAGACGGAGGCGTGTACACCTAGCCAGTTGCAGCTGATCGAGGAAATTGGTATGCTGGGTCTGAGGTTGAATAAATATTCTTACTTGATATCAGCATCTCCGGCCTGATAAATTAATTTAGTCTCTAGGAACAGACATCGAAACATACCCATATGAGAATTTTCAGCTTGGAGTTCGCAAGCGCCCCAAGTTCGGGAAGCCACGTTCGAGCATCCTGTAAGTACCCGTTGTGAGAAATTTTTTAAAAAAAACTAAGACGAAAAATTACATCTCCCGTGCGTGCGAACATATCAAAAGGACCGTCGGGACATTCCTGGAAGTCGCTTTCAGCGCCTATCCGCCTCTTGACTTCGGGCAATGAAAGATAGTTGACGTAATACTCTGGTGGGACCAAAACGGCCGCATTCTTCTGTTGTCTGAGGTCGTTCGGGTCAAAGTCGCCGACCGCTGCAAAGAAAAGTTCCACGCTCTGAGAATGTCAGACGTACTGGAAGTTGGTCACGAAGAAGAATTCTCGTACACAAAGATTGTCCGCATCTATACAGATTTCATTGGATGCAGACGAATTTCCGGCAGCGTAGCAGGCCTCCTCCTGGGCCTTGCAACCGTAGGGCCCGAAGTACGATTCGTTCATGCCCATGAGTACTTCGTCGCTTTGAAGCTGGCCATATCCCGGTGCATTGGTTGCGAAGTTAAGGTACGCCAAGTTTTGAATTAGAGGATCAAACCAGCCACTGTAGGAATGATTCGTGAAATTGTCGAGCGGATGGAAAAATAGTTACTTGTTGATCATCAGCGCACTGACAACGATGGGCACCCCAGAAACGGTCCCCGCTTTGATTGCAGCATTTTGTTGTTCAAAGTAAGTAACGTAGGCGGGCCCATAGTGACCTCCGTAGCTCTCAGAACTGAAAATTAATCTTGGGGTGATAATATAAGATTCTTGCACAGATGAACGCCGAACCGAACTACTCACTCCCGGCTCTTATATTGCGAGAATTCTCCACTCTCGAACAAGATCTGGAGGGTTTTCCAAAAGTGAGGGGCAGCGCTCTTGATTCACGTAAGTATTGGAGTTCAAGTTTTTCGGGAAGCTACAAACCGCTGTGCTATTGACCGTGTTGGTTCCAAAAGAAAACCCAGCTCCAATCGGCTGGACGAAAAACAGTGAGTTTGGGTTCATTTTCTCCGTCTCGTCCTTGGGCGTGTACCTGATCTATATAAATCACTGTGGACAGAAGTAAGCACCGGACTAGACTGCCTAGACTGCTATCATTTCGAGGCAACTCACTATTGCTGACACTGTTCCAGCTGCATATCGTCCTTTCTCAGCTGAAGAACAATATAGCAGTCGAAGATATTCACCTGTATGGATTCAACGTGGTAGTCTTCCCGTCAGGATTCACCGTACATGGCCCATTTTCTCGTCAAAGAGTCAATTATTGCCAATGACGTAGTGCCCCAAAAACTCTCACCTTGAAACAAGCCCTTGAAAATACGGCATAGGCATAAGTAAACATATAGGTAGAAACAGCCCGCGCAGACGCACAATTTCCGAGGCGCAACCAGGACCGCCGCTGATCCTTCACGTTCGGGGTCAGATAGTGCTTATGAAAAATGTCCCAGTCAGACCGACCACAGAGTAAAGGGGGCTGTTTCAGGTGCCGTTCTTGAAGCAAAAAACCAGAACCACTAAGGAAACGTTGGTTTCTAAATGGCGGACCGGGGAAGAACGAGATTATCGGCATACCATTGACATGTTTTCTCCAATACCTACATAGCCTGACATTTGGTGCACGCCCGGAGTTGTTTCGCAGATGCCGGAGTTGTTGACAAAGCGCAACGTCAGGTCTGGCTGAAGTTTCGACGTGAATTTAGACTTGAGGTCGACCTGGACCGGGTAGGCATAACAGAAAAGTGACCATGCCAGCACGGCAGCAGTGAACAGAAGCATTACTTAGTGTGGATCCCGTCGCTCGTTCTTACCAGTTAGCTCGCCATTTAAGTAGTGTATCCCACGGGAGCGGGGAAGCGGCCCTAGTCCGTAGTAGTCGCCGTAAAGAGCCTGTAGGTAGTTGGTAGGTAGGGAGGATGATAGGGATACGTAACGCCAAGTATCTTAGGTCGGTTAAGCTACTTGGCGCACTGATTCTGAGACCGATGTACAAGTATTAGTATAGCTATAGACCCAACACTCAACAAAGTTAGCTGACCAAAACTCGGGGTAACAGTTAAAATATACCTTTGGATATCTGATTTCTATGCGTACGCGTACTTGGCCCAAGTGTCAACAAAGTCCGCACGTTTCGCCAGTTTCATAGCGCGCATCTAACGCGCATCTCTGATATGTATTGATGCTTGCCAGCTCGCCGGGTATGTGTCCGAATGTCGTCGTGTTGCCTCCTGGTCCTTGCCACGAGGCGATCCGAGTTGAGTCGAGGTGGCCAACTCGTATCAACTCGATGTTACCCAGTTGACTCAAAGTTGCTGAGTTACAACTTTGAGTTGCATCACGTGTGATCTATTTTTCACGGATGTCGATTCCCCTTCCCCACACAAAATACGAAATTCAGTGGGATTGCTTCCTTTATACATGTTGATGATACAGTTTTTTCTTGTGTTGCTGGAGTGAATGGACTAACTTCTTCAATATTTCTTGTCTTTTCTAGTGGAGGCGTGACGAGGCCAAGAATTCCCAGGACTGACAGCCACTCAGGAAAGTTGATGCACAATTGCTTTTCATTCTTTTGAGAAGAAAATGGAATAAACTGAATTTTGACCTCTGCGACTGTGGCGAGATGAGTGTTTTATTGAGAGCTCAAAGAACCGTTAAAGGCTGGGAGTAGTGCAGTATTAAGTTTTCCGTTAATTGTGGCGGTGTTCCCATCAACTCGAGTTGCAACTCGCATCGGCTCTGTAGACCGAGTTACCCGAGTTACCACTCGAGTTCAATCCAACTCAGCGGCAACACTATGCCTCCAAGTTAACTCCATTGATTTGTATCACAGTTTGAACAATTATTTTAAACGGAGAGCCCATTAAAATTAAAGGAAAGTACGAGCCTATTACTTAAAAGCGGGGGTAAACCCGAGGGGTGAAAGTCTTAAGAGACCATCGTGGATTTCAGCTGGAAATAGGGCTAAGAGAAACAAGGAATGGCTAATACACCTTCGTCTAGGTTGAACGTTCGTTCCAACCAAGAATGGCAAACACTTAAATTCCTTTTTGTTCAGCAGAAGCAAGTGATCTGGATCAACTCGGCGCGTGGTGGTAGCGGTAGGTTTATACACAGCATGGCCCAGTCTCTGAACACCGTGTTCCCAAGGGTATCCTAGTGTGCGCGCGTAGAAATGGACTCGGCGATATCGGCGTCCCATACTAGGTGACAACTCGTAGTAAAGAGCGGAACTGGGCCGCTTCAGCGAGGATCCTGCGGCGTATTCCAAGTGTATGCTGCAGGCCTGAAGATTCAGAAGGAGGCCTAAGAGACAGCCTGAAGAAAGCCGAGGCGAACGTCGCTTCAGAGAGCGCCCAGGTCCGTGATACTTTTGCGGCGCTTATCACATCAAAATGATCGTAATGGCACAGCCTCCGGGACGGTTGACAGCGCTTGAGTCATCATAAGTAGTAATTTTTATGTCTTCTCAGGACCACCACGACAACTTGGGAACTTTTTTCTCTTGGAAAACTCTCGTGTGTCGTCCATCTTTATCTAGATCTACAATTGGTACGTCGCTGAAGGATACACGAGCGCCGTCTCACGGGTGACAGTATGATTATGTCTCTATGTTCTCTTCGAAGTTCGAACATCGGCGACTCCACACAGTCGCCTGAAAATCGTCTGGGTTCAGACCACAGCCCCTCACTCATGAAGCTCGTCCTTTGTCCTTCGGCTCGTTACAGCTTAAAGGCTTACGAATCAAGATCTACGACTTCTTGTGTCGACGGCGGTTAATCCTTGAGAGGTTGAGACAAATTGCTCTAGTTTCTGAGCCTTGACCTATAGATACGGTCGGCGACGAATTCCATCTCTTGGATGCGAGTGGCAAGGTCCTCCACGTCGCGCCGACCGCCGGCGCCCTCAAAAGTCCATCCCACAGCGCACTCCCCTGATCCCCGAAGGCTGGATCACCTCGGCGCAGTGGGGCGGATCCCCGGCACAGGTCATCTCATCCTCCCATGCCACCTGGACTGTCCCGTCCAAACCAGAAACCCGTGACCACTTCCAAACGTTGTATTATTTCAACGCCATCGGATGAGACGGCCTGATCTTCCAGCCAATTCTTCGATTCACCTATCAAGGTTGGACCATTGCGCGTGGATGGTCGATCCAACCGGCACTGTTGTCACCGCGTAACCTACGCGACTGCGGCGAGCGTGCTACTCGCCACCGACCCGATTGATTGTTTGAATATTGAAGTCGGCAGTATTTCGTTCCAGAAGGACGTCTCCGCCGCGAATGTAACTCCGGGTTATGAATGTTTTCTCTATCAATGCGTTGTCCGCGATCTTTCAGGTTATAATTTGGATAAACTGATGCGACGGAACAGGAATGTAACTGCGGAAGACCGCGCTTCAAGATCGACGACTCTTACCTGCGCTCTTTGTTTTCGACGATGTCGCGATGTCTTGAGCTGTAATAAAAGGACTTACACTCCTCCCACTGATATCTTTATTTCTGTCACTTCCTCGGTCAGGACTGGAGTCCATATGACGTTGCCAACGGCCTGTTCATTAACTTTTAATTCACGCGACACTTATTTACTTATTGGTTTTCGAGCGCAAAATGCAATTCTTAGCCTGTGCACGACGCAAATCATAAAAGGAACCGTATATCATCTCCATACAGCGGCCGCACTGGCCAAATTCTCTACAATGGTTACTGAACCCAACTCCGCAGCCGCGAAATATATGCCGCAAGTCAAATGATACATCTTGCTTCGTCCTCCTGCTATGATGCCCAACTGACGTTGATGTGCAGATATATACGCACAAGGGCGGCATGTTCTGCTTTTGGAGCGCTTTGTTCTTTGACGGAGCCGATGGCTGCACATGGACGATTCAGATACATACGGAGATTCGAGTAATTGACAAGACATGAGAGAAAGGAAGGGTGGAGCTGGTTCAACTGTTCTCGTTTCGTTGTTGTAAGGCGAAAAAGAACAACTCAATCATGTAAATGTATCATAAAAAAATACAAGGCCGAATACATATCTGACACATGTCATCCGGCACCTAAAAAATGCACCTAGTTAGCCTCTGTATATGTCTCAAACGGCCAATTGCTGGGTGACGCGGGCGTTGCCGGTGGCTGTGAAATCGTGTTGAATTTCTGGTTCGAACCGTTTAAGTCCGCTTGCGGGTCCCGATTGGGGCCTGCGACTTGTTACTTCGACATAAACCTCCACTATATTTCTATTGGATCAGCCAAACTGAATTAAAATCATTTAAATTTAGAGCTGGGGTTAATATTCGACCGTGGGGGGGGATATAACGACGCAAGCAAAGTTGCATCTTCAACTACCCGTAATATGCAGCTAGAGTTCACCTCCGCGTATGAATCCTCGCTTCAATTCTTCGTTGACTGCTTCCTTGCTTCACTAGGACCTGCCCAGACTCGGAGGAGAATGAGGACAGTGTAAGATCGATACAGAGTGAAATACTTTATACATACACTGAATTCGAAGCAACGCCAGCAGAGCTGCGAGCCAAGCCGTGGTGGTTCGTCATCCTCGAGCCGTGCATTCGGAGAAGTTCAGAGGCAATGGTGTGAAGCCGCGCCGCTCTTCGGGGCTTCACTCTGTGCTAATAGATCGCTGCCAGTAAGAATCGGCCGCTAAGTTTAGCACTGCAGGTTACAGGACGGCTTGAAGACGGCTGAGGAGAAATCGACGATAGTTCGAGCCCAGATTAAGTTGCGCATCTGACCAATGGCTAGAATTTGCGACGCGGATATGATATTGTGATATCGGGATTTTCATCCTTGGTACTTTATTAGGAACCAGGTGCCTTTGTCCGTTGACCGCGCTATAAAATCACGGCTTAGTCATGATACCATCTCTGTATCACGCAACTTGCCGTTAGACCGTCCGTTCAGTTTTCAACGTAACTTATAAGTGACTTCCAGACTCCAGTGTAATTAATTTTTGCTGCGGGTAATTTGCAAAGGGTATAACAGAGTCTACTGTTCCGAAAAACAGCCTGACACAGCACATATACTATTTGGCCGGCGGAGGAACCAAGGGTGCCCAGAGGGCTTTATCTAAGCGACTCATTCGAACTCGGGTGTTCCCGGTGGTTGTGATCTTGTCAATCTGACACGTGGTCGGACAAAAATCAGTTTCGGACCGTACTTCCGGGCGAGCTGGTTTTTTCAAACATCGAGCTTGCGTTGAGTCCACTTGCGCTGCTTCAAGTTGGCCCATCGCCCGATTCGTGGGCAACCTTGCCTTTGCACCGGCCGCCATTTTCCAGCTCACCCATGCGCGGCATATCACATCCCATGGGCCATGACCAAAGGAATGATCCGGCAAACTGGCAACGGCAAGAGTGCTCTCACACACAACTCACACATATATACTATGGGCCGCCAACGCTACCCTGGGCTCCATCTCTTTAGATGCTTCGATCTTCTGCCCTTCTTCTCGCTGCGAATTCTTTGGCCGTCGTTGGTGCCATTCAACACCATGGCGGAGTCACTTCCTCCGCAGACGGAATCAATGGCGAAACGTACGACTACGTGGTCGTTGGCGGCGGCCTTGCGGGGCTCACAGTGGCGGCGCGCCTGTCGGAAGATCCCGCCATAAGCGTCCTGGTGGTCGAGGCAGGGGCGGACGACCGCGACAACCCGCAGGTGTTTGATATATATCAATTCGGCGCCGCGCTTGGAGGGCCGCTCGACTGGCAGTATCCGGCGGACAGCGGACGTATCATCAACTCGTGCGTTCGAGCTAGTTAACGTTGTGGAATTAGTCAGACTGATGCCATGCGCAGAGGCAAGACGCTCGGCGGGAGTAGCTCCATTAATGGTGGTACTTGGATGCGTGGAGCTGTCGAGCAGTACGACACGTGGACCACGCTTTTGGAGCCTTCCGAGGCGCATGTGGGATGGAATTGGGACAGCATGCTTCACTACATGAAAAAAGTGTGTTTATTTTGGAACTGTTCGAAGCTCTGCTCACGTCGATACAAGTCCGAGAACTTCATGCCGCCGACTGGGGAGCAGATTTCCAAAGGCGCGCAGTCGATCCCAGCCGTCCACGGGTCATCGGGACCCGTCCATTCGGCGTTCAGTCACGGAATGTATGGGGGCCCACAGCAGCCCGCGTTCGTGGCGTCGGCAACCAACGCGTCGGGCATTGTACATTGCAAGGATCTCAGTGCTGGAAATCCGAACTGCGCCACGATGTCGCCTGTGGTCTGTCGCGTCCGTTATCCAAGAGTGGACGGAACTGATCGTTTCCTGCAGTCTCTCAACTACAACAAGAACGACCGCCGCTCGTCCTCCGCTGAATCGTATCTTACGCCGGTTGAAAGAACCCGAAAGAATTGGGTGACACTGACCCAGCATCTGGTACAGACTTCGTCACGTCGCAAAATTCGTAGTGTGTTTATTGAGTTTCAGGTTACTAAAATACTGTGGATGAACGCGACCCTTCCGCTTGTGGCCTCCGGCATCGAGTTCGCGACATACACTAACATCACGAACGGAACGACGCGCTTCACGGCGTATGCAAGGAAGGAGGTCATCCTCTCTGCTGGGTCTCTTCGAGTAGGTCTACTTTCACATTCACATACTCTGATCATGCTACTTTGACCTCGTCTAGACACCCGGGGTCTTGCAGCTCTCTGGAGTCGGCGACGCCGCCCTCCTTGGTCCCCTGAACATCACCACTCTCATCGACCTGAAGACTGTCGGAAAGAACTTGCAAGAGCAGGTCAGTACTTATTATCACCTCACTTCCCATCTTAAACCAAACGTAGATGAACACTCCCATCGCTGCCGGCGGGACGAACTTCTCGTTTAATGGTACCGGCCCAAACGACGCCATTGCTTTCCCGAATATCTTCCAGCTTTTCGGCGATAGCGCTAACGCGAAAGTCGCGGAAATCAGGGCGTCCCTTAGAGTATGGGCCGCGAGCCAGGCGGACCACGCCCTCTCAGCAGCTGCACTCGAAACCATCCTGCGCCTACAAGCAGACCTGATCACCAAGCATAAAGGTGTGTTGAATTGTCGTCTCGCATCTGCTCTGCAGTTAGAATTCACGAGGATCCAGTGCCGATCATGGAATACTTCTACGTCAGCCTGATTCAAGGGTTCGCAGCCCCCCCTCTCTTGGTATGGGCTGAGTAGCTGACGCAATCCCGCAGTGATATCAAAGTTGCCGCAAATACGTGGCAGTTGCTGCCCTTCAGTCGGGGAACCGTCCATATCGTGGTAAGTGGATATGCCCTAGCAGTGAATCGGAATGTACTGATGACAGTGAACATCATGTTTCAGTCGACAGACCCGTTCCAGTATCCTAACGTGCACGTCAACTATTTCAACGTATCATACGATATGGACGTACAAATCGCGGGCTTGAAACTCATGCGGAAGATTTTGAAAACCCCGCCGCTTAGGTGAGTTTGCGCCCTCTTTCTGTGTTTTCAACCTGTTGCCGAATGATCGCTTCCTGTTTCCAGTGACCTATCGACGGGAGAGCTCATCCCAGGGCCCACTATACCTGACGACGAACAAGGTGGCTCGGATGCACTGTGGAAAGAGTTCATACTTGCAAATTTTGGAACTGTCGCGCACCCAGTTGGCTCGGCAGCCATGATGCGGCGCGAGCTCGGAGGTGCGTTCGGTGATCCATTGACCATCATTTTTTAAGAGCGTCTATTCTGCCAGGTGTCGTGGACGCGCACTTGAAGGTGTACGATACGCGCAACGTCCGTGTTGTGGACGCGTCGATCATCCCACTGCCGCTCAGTGCGCATCCAAGCGCCTCAATCTATGGTGTTGCGGAAAAAGCGGCAGATTTGATTAAGGCTGCGCAGTGTGCGTGAATGGAAGAATGGGGATTATAATGTCGCTTAATAGCGTACATCCGCTAATGGTCAGAAAATTATCAAGGTTCCTGCGTGTACTTCAATATTTGATGCAGCTTTTCACATACACTGCATTCAGAGGCCACCCACATTGAATTTCGTCGAGGCGCCTAGACTGTCTAGGTGGCTAGGCAGCTGTAGACACCAGCTGTAGACGCCAGCTCAGCCACCTCTCTCAAACGGTCTCGGCAGACGCCGGGTCTAGACGGCCTAAATTTGACATGTCTAGGTAAATAGACGATTTTCAGGTCCCTATTCTATTAGCCTTTGAAATGACGTCACTCACTCTACAATGGTTCTTTGATCAGGGGAGCCATGTCATCGCTGGAAATAGGGCTGGAGGTCTGCATTCTTCTCGTACATACTCAATATGGGGATCTGCATGTCTTCCACTACGCAGCATTCAGCCTGCCACCGCCAGAACATATTTTTCATCATTGTACCGCGCGCATCTGTGCCTCGCTGTCGCCGTCTAACCATGGCTGGGCCCATCTCAAAGGTACCGCTAAGCTTTCAAAGTCCTTGTAGAACCCGCCCTTACCCTTAGTTGTCTGCGCTCCAGCGGTACGGTCACAGGCGGTATATTCACGCCTCCGATGAGCCATATACCCGTCGAGATATGGGCGATTTTATGTTTACCTCACTTGTTCTGACAGTGTTTCAATAATAGCATAAGTGGCCGTGGGGTTCGGGTTCTCGGTGAAATGTGTGCTACTTGGAGGGCTTTTGGCCCTCTTCACCCTTAGCAGCAAACCTGCTGCCGCTGGGAGCGGCGGGAAAGGATATATAAGGGCTCTTTTACCTCTTCTTTCCTTACACCACGAACTTTTCTCCCTTTGACTATCCTCCTCGTTGACTATGGATAGAGCCATATCCTCCACTGTCGTGGCCTTCGTCTTATTGGTACGCCCCACGCTATATCGTGGTTGACTCTCGCTTACTAACTCCCTCAGGCCACCGTCAGTGGCGTGTTCGCTGCTGGCCCAGCACCAGTTCTGCTAGGAACCGCTGAAAACTTTGCCATTCTAGCGAAAACCGGTGTATCTACAGTCCCGGATTCCGCCGTCAGTGAGTATTCGTTCGATTTTTTCGTTATTAATTTTTAATTCCATATTGCGCGCCAGGTGGCAACGTCGGGATTAGTCCCGCCACAGTCACCTCCTTGACTGGATTCAGCCTCGTCCAAGACATCAGCCAGCAATTTTGGACATCGACGCAAGTAGACGGCGATTTGATGGGTGCCACAGATGCCCTGCCCACCCCGGGGCTTTTGACCATCGCTGTTCTGGATATGGAGACTGCGTTCACTGACGCAATGAGTCAGTTACTTCCATTGACTCGCTCATCTTTGTATATTTAGACTCCATTGCCGTTTCCAGACAGGCCGCAGCCGAATTTTGTGGGATTGAAGGCGGGTGAGTTGAATTTCATATGTTGTTTCCTCGTGGCCTGTGAAAGTAATTTTTTTTCTTCCCAGGTCTCATTGGAGGCTCGATTCTTGTCCCTGGCCTTTACAAGTGGACGACCGGAGTGACCATATCTACAGGCATCACAATTTCTGGAGGTCCCGAAGACAGTATGTCCATCTAGCGACATTGATCACGGTTTAGCTTATCTCCTCATTTTAGCCTGGATTTTTCAAATATCAGGGACCCTGGTGCAGTCCGCAGACGTTCGCATCACTTTAATTGGTGGTGCTCAGTCTCGTAACATAGTTTGGGTAGTTGCTGGCACAGTTTCCATTGGAACCAACGCTGTGTTTGAAGGTAACATTCTTGCAAAGACTAACGTAGTGATTGGCACAAATGCAATCGACCACGGCTGCATCTACGCGCAGACCGCCGTGACTCTGCAGAAGGCCACGGTTTTGTGCTCCGGAGGGGGCGTGGCCCCGCCCCCGACGTCATCTCCCGCGAGCTCGCTCCCTCCGACCTCGGCCCCTGTGAGCACGACGCCTCCTCCCACCATGAGTCCTTCGCCTACGAGCAGCACGCCAACAACGACGTACTCAGCAAAATGCACTCCAACTGCGGCCCCATGCTATAGTACTGCGTTCGAAAACCTCGAAGCATCCATCCACGGGGACGACTATCTCACCTATATTCTTACTGATACCGTTGATGGTTCGTACCTTGAATAATCAGACTATTTCTCCCCGTGGGCTCACTCATCAATATCAACAGAATGCATAAGCTTTTGCGCTTGCCGGACTGGCTGCGCGTTCGCAAACCGTACGTGGTCATAACTGTTCATAATAGCAATGGATCAATTGATTTATTTAATGTTAGCCTACCACGACAATAACGCCAAGGTCTCGTCGCATATTTTTGCACATGCTGGTTAATTGACAACCCAGTAGAATACCACGATGCTGACCTGTGCAATCTACGCCGGATGCCACACTGCTGCCGATGCCACCAACACCGGAGGGCAGACGGAACCAGACGGGAGCGTCTCAACAGTCACTGACAGCAGCGGGTACTGTCTTCAGGCCTGTGGATATGGCTACTAGTACTTCTCGGGTGATGCTCTTGGCTGACTCTTGTATGATGTGATGCGATGTCCGAATATATCTTTCTTTGGGGTTTATTTCTATTTTCGTGTTTTCTGTGAAAGTGGAAGAACCTAGATTGAGTATTCTCTGCCAGCATTTTCGCAATGGTGTTGTCGTCTTGCTGGACGGCTTCAAAGTATGCTGGGGCGTCCCCACGCGGGTCGGGTGTTGTCTCGCCCACCAGCAAAGGTGAGTCGGTCGGGAGGTGGGGCATGGGCGAGTACGCACGCGGCGGCAGGTTAAGGTTAATATTATTACCATGGGTGTCGTCCGCCGTGCGGTCGTCGTCGTCATCGTCGTCGTCGGCCGACGCTTCTGGCATCGCCACGTCTTCGCCGTCCGGGCCGCGAGAAACGACGAGCTCCTGGTCCCCAGGCTCTTTCATGTACGCAGGGAGCGAGACTGGTCAGAGTTGTTGCCTGTGTCGGCTGCGCGGGGGAAGACAGGGCCCGCATGTACGGTCAGCGGAGTCAGAATGGCGCACAGCAGCAGCAGCATGCAGGGAGAGCAAGCGGAAGTCGTTTTTAGGCGGCTTCGGGCGTGGTGGCCGCGTTCAAGGCAGTGCCCTCGCTAATTAGCGCTGCCTGGTCACGCATTCTGACTGTTCCGGGCCTTATCCTCTTTCCTCGGAGCCTCCACACACGCCACGGAAGTGACGCGTAATATTCGCTAGATAATGCGGCTGCGAACGACACCATCCCCGGATGATATCCTCTTCTTGTTTCGGAGCACCACCACCCACATTTGTTCCGTCCGCGTTCATGATATCCGCTCTTTGCGCGTTGTTGGACATCTGGGCCTGGGTCAACACTTGGGAACATCACTTCTCTACAGCTTTTGTGGTTCTCAGAACATTCTCCGGCCCGTTAGCAAAATTCACAGAGCTAGGCAATAGCTGGCAAAATTCACCGGGCCATTTCGCCGCCCTCATCAATATTTAATTTGGATCCACGCCGGTTTCATCCATCTTATCTCCAATCTGTTGTACTTTGTGTTTTACCCAAATCCATCTTTATTCGGGGCACACCATCCTCTTCTCTTCCGAGTTATATGATATCACCACCGCTCTTCCTGCGCACCAACAACTTGTGGACATCTGGATCTGTCTGGATGGGGCCTGGACTGATAGACCGCTCGCATCAACCGAGTTCCGCATATCCTGCCTTGTTCAGAATCTCTCGCACTGCGGCTCAATCTCGGCTCGCACACAAGACACGCCTATTGTGCTTTTATCGCAGAACATTGATGACTAGTCCCCCGCCGGACTCTGAATAAAAATGTCTTCCACACCGTAGATCTCGATGTGCACGCCCTTCCCTTTAATTATTTTGCGTCATCCTGCCTTCTTCCGCAAGCACCACCGGCTCCGCTAACGCCCCCGCGCCCCCGGACTCTCAGGCCGATCATCCGTGCCTCGAACACCCTCAGGTGGGTTCACGAGAAACTCGGAAAGGAGCGAGAGAACCGACTTGGGAGACCACCGGAGAACGCGTCGAACCCTCCCAAACTGCGGCTTTTCCGTCAGCGAGATGACGGCCGGATTAGAGAGCAGGCGCCAGCAAGGTCAAATTTCAGTCTGGTCAAGACCCATCAATAACGCCCCGCGTCAGCCGTCTTCGGGCCGGTGTCGGGATCGACCAGGTGTACCGTATCGCCTTGGGGCGAGTGGTGGTGTCTTGCTCTCCTGGTTCTGGTATACATACCTCCTGGCCCTAGTATACATACGCTCCCGGCTTCCCTTCTGCTTTGCTCTCCTTATCTTTTGTTTCTCTCGCGCGCGTCCTTTACATTATAGCATGCTATTTATGTCTACACCGTCTACGACTGCGTCTAGCTCGACCGTTTCTGCGGCCAAGACCCGCCTTCATTCTCGCTTTCAAGATCCAAATCCAAATCCCAACCGGGCGACGAGGAGGTCGGCCACTGTAGGTGGCGCTGTCCCATCGCTGCACGATAGGCGGTAGTGCCGTATTTTCCTTACCGCGCATTTATAGTACGACTGGCGCTGTGCGCGAGGAGGAGCTGGACCACTTTTGCCTTCCCCTTCGCCGATGCTGCGTTGAGAGCGGTTCCATAGTGTCCTCGCTGTGCACCCACATCGGCGCCGTGGTCGAGGAGGAGCTGGACCACTTCTGCATCCCCCTTTGCTGATGCTGCCTGCAGAGCGGTCTCATAGTGCCGTCCCAGCAAGTTCACGTCGGCGCCGTTGTTGAGGAGGAGTTGCATCACGGTGATGTCCCCCTGGGCCGATGCTGCGTGCAGAGCTGTTCCATAGTGTCCACCCTGCAAGTTCACGTCGGCGCCGTTGTCGAGGAGGAGCTGCACCACCTCTGCCTTCCCCTTCGCCGATGCTGCCCGCAGAGCGGTTCCGTACTTTCCTCCCTCCAAATTCACATCCACCCCATGTTCTATGAGAAACTGGACCACAGCGATGTCCCCGATCGCCGATGCAGCGTGAAGACTGCTCCGAGTGTTGGTGCCCTTCTTGATAAGAAGTTGCGCAACTGTGTTGTGCCCCTTCTTCAATGCTACTTGCAGAGTTCTATCGTCGTGCACAGCGCCGTTCTCGATGAGAAGCACGGCAACCCCCTCGTGGCCTCTCTCCAGCGCTGCATTCAACGCGGAACTGTACGGTCTTCCCCGTACGTTCACGTCGATCCCGTTCGCGATGAGCTCCTGGACCACCGACACATGACCCATGGCTGCCGCTGTATGCAATGCATTCCCGTATGATCCTCCTGCCGCATTCACATTGGCGCCATGTTTGATCAACAGCCGAACGACTCCGGGGCAGTTCCAATATGAAGCAGTGTGTCAAGTAATGCACTGTCTTTTTCTTCTTTACTGATGGACTGGTCAAACTCAAGGAGATGCTTCATGATTCCCTGTAAACCGAAGATTGCCGCTACCCGCAGGTTCGAAGACACCGATGGCCAATTCAAGTAATGCCACTGCGGCGGCCCTCGACCACCAAGAAAGGGGGACCGCCAGCGGTGAGCGTCACTTAGAAAGTCGATGATCCTCTCCTGAAGGTGCACTTCGGGCTCTCCAGCGGCATGCAGAAGGCAGTAGTGACTAGCGTATGAAAGAAGTTTGTATTTGCGATATAAACTGGGCTGATCTCGGGATTTGTGCCCGCGAAAGTCTTGGAATGAAATATATGTGAGACACTGCGAGGTGATCTCCGTTTGTGCGCGCGGAAATCGGCTGGGCTGGACTCTCTCGATGTAATCCTGGGTGGTGTGGTGGACCAGTCGAACAACTTGATCAACAATAAGCAACCCAGCACAGACGGAAACAATAAATTCAATGTCGAGCATGTCATCCGCATCCAGCGTTGTCGCACCTAGTTTGATGGCAAGAGCCTCGCAGAGCTCATGGACAGATAGAGGCCGTTTAGCATTTGCAACCCAAATGAGGGCTTGTCGCGCAATCTCTCTGTCATCTTTGTTCTGTACCTCAATGCGGTCCATGGCTTCATTGTATGTATGCTCTAAATCTTCGGGTAGATTTTTAAGAGCATCTCAAACTGCATTGACGGTAGTTTTTATGGCCAAAGAATCCAGGTGAAGTTTCGCGAGCAGAAACCTGACAAAAGAATATAATTTAGGACTTTTGTTTGAATTACAACAAAAATACTTGCATCCCGTCAACGTTGCTGATGATCTTTGACTCAATTTCTGCCCGCAGTTCTGGTCGGGCCCGAATATGCTTCGACAAGCGAGCGGAGGTTTGTATGTGCACATCAATGTAGCGGCGAATATCCTCCTCCCTGGCACGAATCTCGACAACCGGCACGGTGGGGAAGAAGGCCTCTGGAGCAATGTTTGACCGCGAGGTGAGCAATAAAGAAACAGCCCCTATCGCGGCGAGAGTGTCCAATAGAATACGGCGATGGTCCTCAGGGTATTCATCCAAGACATCGATGACGATGAAAACCCTCGACCACTCCGCAACCGTGGAGCGAACTATATCGCAGACCTCGGCCAGTGATGGCCTAGTGCGTTTTTTCTGATGCTTCTGATACAGCTTCTGAACGGCAGCTGAGATGGGTCTTTCTGACACGAGTTGCCACCAAAGACCTGCCAAAATATTCGACGGAGATTGCACTTCGCTCTCCTTATGATTTAGGTACGCAGCAGCGACAGCGACACCGTCACTCTGCAAGTGGTTTCGAAGATGATCGACAACGATCGACCTATGAGTTATGCTTGAACCGATAAACCCTCTTTGAGGGAAGCATACGCACGCTAAAACAGTTTTCCCAGCCCCGGCTGCCATCAGATATTAAAGTCAGCGGAGACATGTAGTTTATGACGAGGATACGTACGAATCCCAGAGCACCAGACAATTCCCCAGGGGATAACAACCAGGTTCTAAACCGAGGGTCCTCCAGCAGCCATTTGCCGGTTCCCTCTTGTCGAGTTCCGAATATATCTGTGTGCCGTGCGAAGAAATTGAGGGGTGACAGCCAGTCGATGATTTTTTCACGTTCGGCTACTGCTGGGGTGTTGGCGTTGACTCATACAGATAAGGCTCACTTACAATCCATGTGACTTCCCGTTGATCTTGTGCGACATTTCTAACTTCTGTTAGTATTCCTAATTCCGAAGTAAGTAAAAACAGTGGTATCTCGCCATCAAACGCACGATAGTTATCCTGACGTTGCGTGTTGCTACTACTGCTAAGTGTTTTGGATATTTCTAGACATACAGATCAGCGGCCATTCGAGTGACGGGCTTTGAACTAACGGTCGTGGCTCTTTTGTTGTGTATCCCTATTCTCATGGAATAAACATACTGGTCGAATGCTGTAGGAGGGGACGGACGCACCGGATATCCAACAGTGACAACCCTGCCGCTAATCAGATGTCAGTCCGATTCAAGCCGTCTTGCGGAAACATACAAGCATGGAAATCTTGTTCATTTTGTGCAAGACTTTTGACTTCCGTCAGGAGTCCTAATTGTAATGTCACTATTTTGCAGCATATTCCTACGACTGAACTCACGATACTGGTCCTGACGTATTTCTAGGTGAGTACCCAATACCCATCAGTATAGACGGATGCTTAAAGTCAACAAACTCACGGCTATGGTTCTTCTCCTGCTGCTGCCCAGCATCCCTGATGTAACTAAGTATCCCATCGGTAGTTTAATCAAGCCACCCACCAAGTATCCAGGAGCAACCAAGCATTAAGCACAGTTTTAAAGCGCTCTATCTTGGCCAAATCCGCGTCGACCTCTGTCTTATTCCAAAAGGTCCACATCAAGGCTGTGGAGCCGACCTTATTTGAAGATCCTAGCTTTCTAACAATATGCTCCATTGTTCCATTGAGCTGTTCCAACGGTTTCTCGAGCTTCTGGATAAAAGTGTTCACCGATTGATTTTTTGGCTGTTGCAAGCGGTGTTGAAGATCCTCCAGCAGTGGTGTAATGTTCTGGACCTCGAGCAGGAGATCCCGCTGGTCCTTCGTTGCATTAACCGCATCTCGGCCGAGAACGATAGCTGACTTGGCAGCGGCGACAAGCTGCAAAATACTGGCAACGAAACCTACTGCACTGACAGGATCCATGAAGTCGAAGGCAAAGGGCAAAAGCTGTATGAGCACAGCATGCGCGTTACAAGAGCGACAATCAGTGGTCCAGTCGAAAATAGACTCCTCGCATTATCGCCGCAGCAACTCGCAGCAAATGGCGAAGGAGAGTCAGGTACAGAGGGCATGTCGGGGTGCAGGCAGCACGTAAGAGGCTGAAACAGGTTGCACATGAATATTAATGCGATTGTCCGCAATTTTTAAAACATAGTCAGCCGGATATTCAAAATCGAACAAACGAGTATGCCAAATGTCCGGATAGATGCGTTGGTAACGCATGAACACCGCTACGCCAGCTGGTTCTTGTTAAGTCGTAGGAGTCGGGCGTATACGAATTCCGTCACGGTGAGGGTTAACTCTCACCGTGACGGATGAGGGGGCGATAACTTGAACGGTGGCGGCTGGCATTTGCGCGGAGCAGTAATTGTGGCAGGCGAGTTAAGGAGCACTCATCCGGCAGATCACCAGTTACAAGCGTGCCTCATGGTGGCTAGCCGACCCCCATCTCAAAAAACGCGATGGAGATGGACGATGTACGTTCCCACGGTCCTCGCTTGCTTCCACCCACCACACCACTAGCGCCGATTGATCTTTCAGGGCTCTCTTTCAAAATGTCGAAGCTCTGGTCAAGTTAGAATAGGTATGTGTTGTTTTTCCACCCACTTCATTATTTACTGACTACTTTGTGACTACTTTATTCAGACATTGTTACTCTGCCTTCACGCAACACCCGCAGTCTATCCCAAAGCCATCGTGGATTTACGCCAGGTATGCAATCTTTTTTATTTGTCCCGCCGTCCATTTGTGACCTGTTTTCCTTCACTGCGCCGTTTTGTATCCCAGCTCACGAGTTACGCTTCTGACGGTGGACACAAGGTACAACACTTTATTATTCATTTCTTCACCGTTCTCTCTTTTCTTACTGACCTTGCGTTACTTCAGATCCCCTTGCTATGCATCCAATCCAAGCCGATTCTTAAACACCGAAATGGACGGGTACGCAATATATCACTAACCTGAGTGTTCCTCACTGATGTCCGAGTCCCAGGCCGTTGCCGCGTAGCCTATATAGCTGGTATCATTCATTCATTCAGGAGCGCGTTAAAATTACTGACTGACTTCCCCTTTTGTGTTAGATATTTACTGTCTATGCCTCGTACATTTCCGGCAACATAAACACATGGTATTCATTCATTTAAGAGCCCGCTCAAACTTTAAATTACGGATTGACTTCATTTTTTTGCTTTCAGATTCAGAGACCGTTGTTATGCCTCGCCGATTAAGTACCGAAACCATGATCCTATTACATGAAAGGTATGTGTTCTTATTCCTCGTTCTAATGTTCTATGTGCTGAGCTGAGTCAACTCAGATATCAACCATGTTCAAGTCGCGTTGACTCTAGGTATGAATTGGTTCGCTTGTCTTTGTGTTCGCATACTCATTCACCTTTGGGAATGTAGTGCAGCAACGGTCCTCAACCATGCTGACTCGTCACGTATATACTCCAACCCATTCAAACGTGAGTTACTGCCTTTTTTCTCTTTCACCATGGACTTACAACCCGCGTTCTAACACTACTTCAAGGTACCTGACCAATTTGAAACTTACCTCGAATTTGCGTCTACTTCTGCCCGTGAAATCTCGCTGCCTTCAAACCCAGTCATGATCCTGGTAGTACGAGGTATGTATGTATCGACTTGATATACCCGCACTCTATCATATTCTAAATTTCTTTTCAGTCACGATTTTTCAATAACACATTCTTATCGTTGTTATAGGCGGATTAGTTGAGTTAGTTTGATGTTAATTGGAGGTGCAAGGCGGTTGAACGACGCATCTGATTCGCTTTTCTTACTGACACTAATAATTAATCGGGTACTATTCAACCAAGTCAAATCAGGGCTAGCCTAACTACAAAATAAATGTACCATACATGTTCCATACGACTGGGATAGGCTCTTGCAGCGCTATTAGAGAGTTTGCGATGCAGCCATTCGAGCCATCTGATGGCTGTTTCGCATTGCGCAAATTAATGGCTAATGGCTCGAATGGCTCCGATACTTGCCCATATTTTTGGAGTCGTTGAGTTGCATCTGAGTCGTTCAGCTCATGTATGGGTGACTAGTCCCACTCACATATATAACAGCCAGATTGTGGGCCCAAAATAGTTAATCTTGTTGAATTTGGAGGTCTCATGCAGTCTAGGGGCATTCTTAACCTCCACGTGTGATGACACACTCATTGAGACTCGTTCTGGCAGAAAAGAGCATTATATACACTGACTTTATTTTAGCCATTCGAGCCATTAGCCATCAGTTTGCGCAACGCCAAACAGCCATCAGATGGCTCGAATGGCTGCATCGCAAACAGGCTATTCAGTAATTTGTAAGTCAACTTCAACTTGATTTCAAGTTGAATTCTTCATAACTTGCTCACAAGTTCGTTGAACCTCGAAGCCTGTTCCTATAGTCTCAACATTATGCTCTTACAAACGCCCTCGACGACTGGGGTAAGCCATTCAACCGGTATTGAATTTTCCGTCGTCAGCCAGTCCAACTTCGACTTTATTTCAAGTTGAACCTCTTACTAACCTGTTTGAAGTTACCTTGTACCTCAAAGAAGTCAACCCGAAGCTATTAAATCTTCAAGTGCTCGTTTCTACACGCGTTTTCTGCGACTGGGATAAGGCGTCAGGCTGACATTCCACCTTCTCTGGTGAGTTCAATTTCGACTTTAGCTCAAGTTCAACCACTTACTAAATTGCTAGCAGTTACCTTGTACTTCAAAAAAGTCGATCCGAAGCTCTTATATGTTCAAGCGTTAGCTCCTACATGGGTTTTCTGGGACTGGAATAAGCCGTTGAATTCGGGTTACATTTTCTGTGGTAACTCCAACTTCGATGTTCAATTCCATCCGAACCTCTTACTGACTGGTTTTCAACTGCCTTGTACCTCAAAGAAGTCGATACAAGGCCCCCATATCCTGGACAAAAGGTCTCATGCATGTCCTATACCACGGGAATAAGCTGTTGAATTAGCATTCCATTTTCTCCGGTGAGTCCAACCTTTAATTTATTTCAATTTCAATGTCTTACTTGTACCTTTCACCTCGAACAAGTCGATCTGAAGCTCTTATATGCTAAAGCGTTGGTTCCTACTCGCGTTTTCTTCGACTGGAATAAGCCGTTGACTTCGTGTTACATTTTCCGTGGTAACTCCAACTTCGATGTTCAATTCCATCCGAACCTCTTACTAACTGGCTTTCAGTTACCTTGTATCTCAACGAAGTCGACACAATGCCCTCATATCCTCGATAAAAATGTCCCATGCATGTTCTATACGACGGGGATAATAAGCTATTGAATTAGCATTCCATTTTCTCCGGTAAGTCCAACTTTTAATTTATTTCAACTTCAGTCTCTTACTTGTACCTTTCACCTCGAACAAGTCGATCTGAAGCTCTTATATGTTCAAGCCCTCGTTCCTACATGCGTTTTATGCGACTGGAATAAGCCGTTGACTTTGTGTTACATTTTCCGTGGAAACTCTAACTTCGATCTTCAATTGCATCCCAACCTCTTGCTAACTGCCTTGAACCTCAAAGAAGTCGACACAAGGCCCTCATATCCTGGACAAAAGGTCCCATGCATGTTCTATACGACAGGAATAAGCTATTGAATTAACATTCTATTTTCTCCGGTGAGTCCAACTTCGACTTTATTCCAACTTTACCTTCTTACTAAATTGTTAGCGGCTACCTTGAACCTCGAACAAGTCGATGCGAAGCTCTTATATCTTCATATTTTCGGCATTACTCACGTCTTCTGTAACTGGGATAAGCCGTTGAATTGGCATTCTATTTTCTCCGGTGAGTCCAACTTCGACTTTATTCCAACTTTACCTTCTCATTAAATTGCTAGTAGCTATCTTGAACCTCGTCCTGAATCTCTTATATCTTCAAGATTTCGGCTTCACTCACGTTTGATGCGACTGGGGATAAGGAATTAAATTGGTACGACATTTCTTCCGGTAAATATAGTTACATTGTACCTCAACACGTCGACCAGCTCCGATATCTTCAAGCGCACAATATACATTTGCCTGGTTGGTCCAATTTTCCCTTTATTTACATACTCATCTTCGATTTGCCGTACTTACCACCGCATCTCTTCGCAGCTTCAATAAATCCTTACCGGATTGAAAAACAAAATGTCGAGCCACGCTGAATTAAACCTCACAAAGTGGTAAAGTCTATTCATTCATTCCTTACTGTGCGTTAATTACTTGCTTACAATATGTATTTTAATTGATAGAAACCACGCAACGCGAAGGGCAAGCCCGATACGAATCGATGATGCGCGCGAATGGAGACGGCGCGCCGTGTGTACAAACCGCTGCCCCTGCCACTCGAGACGGCACAAGCTGCGTGCAAGCGTCGCGGGCGCGGTTTGCTGCGAGCGAGTCCGAAGACCCCGCACGCTGCGTGCCAGCGTGCAAGCCACACGCGGGTGAGGCGTACAGCGAGTCGATGGTGCGCAGAGTCCGGAGACTCTGCGCGCGTGCGACTCTAGCCGGATCCGGGAGGCGTTCCTCGCGAGCGCGCCAGCGGACTGGGCACTGTGCAAGCACGCCGCGCCAATGCGAGTCGATACGAGGCCGCGAGCGGAGTCCGAAGACTCGCTGTGGGTGCTCGAGTCCGACGCGGGGAGGCGTTCTTCCCGAGCGCGGCCTTGCAGACGTGCGCGCGAGCGCCGAGTGCGCCTCGAAGAATGTGGGCGTAGCGGACTTACGGTGTGTTACCTGCTCCGGTACGCCCCTCTCTCGCCTTCACATGCTGCCGCGCTGACTTTTCTGTAGAAATTGAGTTAGTCGTGAGTGTGAGTTGCGAAGAATAAGACGTACCGGCGAGGTGTGAGCAAATGACTTCTTTTTTTTTTGGGGGGGGGACGGAGCACATCGGGGGCTCTCGAGCCGGCGCGCGCGAGATCGAGCCGTACTGCGACTCCGCGAGTGCGTACGCCTCGGTGGCGAGACGCCGCTCCGAGTCGGCGGCCGCAGAATGCAGCATGTGCGTACACGGCGCCGATTTGGAGGGAGCAAGCGGGTGGGGCGCGAGACGAGACGGAGAGAAAGAAAGAAAGTAAGAGGACGGCCCACCAGCGTGAATGTGCGCCGTGAGATGAGGGCTGCGCGTTGTGAGACGGGGGCTGCGCGTCGCAGTTGAGAGTACAAGTGAGACTATTGTTGAAGAGAAAAATGAGTAAGTAGATAAAGCACGCACCTGCACATGGGGGCGGCGCGAGTCGGTGTGGGTCTGGCCTTGCAAGCGCATCACCGGCGCTGCGCATGGAGGGCGCTGCGCTCCGCCGTAGGAGACGGCGGGACGGGGATCTGCGCGGGGTCTAGTATGCGCTACTCTCCACTCCCTCATCTCCATCACTCGACCCCGCGACGTCCTCCCACCCGGGCGGCAAATCCTCCCCCAGATCCATCGCGCGGGAGGGCAGAGAACTCGGTCTTGAGGAGCGTGTGCAGGAGGGGGTGCTAGATGCTCGCGAGCGATGCCGCCTGGCGTGCCGTCGTAGTGCGAGGCGCAAAGGGATGCGGAGGATTTCTTGCGCACGAGGGAGAAGAGGGTGGAGGAGGGCGGTGGGTGCGGGTATAGGGCGCGGTCATGAGGGAGGAGCTGAGACGCGTGTGTGCGAGGCCGAGCGGCGAGGTGGAGGTAGAGGTGGGGGGCGCCGTAACAAAGAGATATGCAGGTGGGTACAGAGGTAGCCTGAGGTGTCAGGTACGTATTGTACTGTCTTGTCCGCAGATTATCTTCCGTGCCCATCCAGTTTAAGACGCTGTACAACGGGTTACTAGAGACCATGAGGTGCGAGGATTTATTGGCGGTGAAACGAGGCGGTAAAGGTAGCTAACATCGAAAACGAGAGATGTATCTACTTAATTCCTCCAGCCAATTCATCTACACTTCTTTCATTTGGGACTGAGCGTTCATTCGCTCTTGCATTCGCGATACAGCACTAGAAGCCGAATCACCGTCAGCGATGAAAGTATCGAAACCAGTGTCGGCGTCTTCTTCGGCCCAGGCGCGGGCTTGCATTTGAGCTTCAAATCCCCGGATAGCCTGAAGCCACGACTCCTTGTTAGCGGACATATTTTCGGCAATTACAGTCGCAAGCTCGAGTCCGTCCCTACACAGAAGGAGTGAGCAACGAAAGGCATGGCGAATCAGCAGATGGGCATACAACATTGCGAAATTCGCACCCTCGCCGTTTGGAACCTAATGCGATTGAATCAACATTGTGTGCTTGAATAAAAAGAATATACTAATACCATAAGATGTGCAGCATCTCCCAGGAGAGAAACGTGGGGATTAGTGGCCCATTGGTGGTGATTTACTTTGAACAAAGGTCGCACATCCATGGACGAGCAGGGTGCCTCGAGGTAGCCGGTCGCCTGAGAGAACCACCCTTTAAATTCCTTAAGTAGTAGCTCCCTCGCCTCTGTAAATCTCCCTTCGTTGACGAGTGAGTTCATTCCGACTTCGTCCACCCAGGCAAGTGGTTTACGGAAGGCGGCGTAAACGTGAACAACATCGTTGCCACTTTTTTGAGCCAAGATGCCTTTGTTGTCGCCCAAGACCATGGCCGTGCCTCCTTTAACAAAAGCGGCGAGATTGGGATAGTTCTTCGTCACGTCGGCGAGAAAAATGTCGATGTATGTCACACCAGCATACTCTGGTACGGCGGAAGAAAGACTAGGTCGTACACGAGACCAGGCTCCATCCGCGCCGACAACGAGATCGTAGACGGCAGGCTCGAGCGCCGAGTCGAGGAAGTGGATTGTAGCTTTATTATCATCCTGGACGACCTTGGAAACGCCATGGTTGAATCTGCAAGAAAGTCAGTAATTTATCTACTGGTAGAGTGGAGGTACCCACTTCACTGTGCCGGGTTTCAACGAATCCAAAAGAATTTGACGGAGCAGAAACCTATCCACTTCGGGGGTATCGCCTACCTGCCCGTCTACCGGATCATCGTCTGCGAAGTGGACAGTGCCGTCCATTCCCACGATTTTCATGTTCTGGTCCTCATATCGGGCTACCTCCTTGAATTTATGCATTAGTTGTGCCATCTCGAGGGCTTTGGTGCCAGATTCGGGATGCATGTCGAGCGACCCTCCTTGCTGACGAGATGTAGATGTTGATTCGCGTTCATACACAACGACTGGGATGTTTCGCAATTGCAAAATGCGCGCACAAACGAGGCCTGAATGGAGTGAGGGGTGGAACATTCGGAGACTTTTAAGAGCGCATACCGCCAAGGCCAGCCCCAACAATAGCAATTGAGCGCTTAGACTGCATGGTTCCAAACTGTACGCGGTACGCAGAGTGCCCGAAAGGATGACTTTGTGGACGCTAGGTGATGCCCTCGGCCCCTTTATAAGACTTCTCCAGTCCAAGGTACGCGTCCCAGCGGCATGAGATCCGTGTTTGCCTTATCATTTCGTGGACCTCGGCATATGAATTGAATATGGATCCGCCAGGATCCGCCAAAGCGAGGTGCTCGCTCGAATCAGCTTGAGTTCCACAGACTCGTAATCCGGCTGACAGTCATTTTCCCGATTTGGACAAACCCATTTCGCTCAGTTCAGGCCTGCGTCCCGAATGACCTATACCATTCGAACCACGTAGTAAATACGAATGCAATGGAGCAAAATTTGGGGGGATAGCTGCAGAATTGAACGTGTTTGAAGCCCTTCTTTTTTGCATTTTTTGCCAGCCACTTTCGGAGAATTTGTTCTTGTTTTCCGCCCCAGCTATCCCCCATCCTCGTCACGTGTTAGGGTAGAATTGCGAGCGAAGCGAGCAATCATTTGGCCGGCTATCAGAAGTTTCCAATGCTTTGAGAAAAGCCGGCACGGTTTGTTCCGGTCTTACCCGAGTATGCTTTCTGAGTCCAGACTTTCGAACATTTAAGCGTTTGTTCGCTTTGCCTTTTCGACACTTGTGCCAGCATTTTTGCGCGACATCTCAGTGCACCCCTTCCACCCCAAAATCCTTCGCGATCATGAAAGTCGACTCTACGCCATCTTCGTCCCTTAGTCACTTCGCTTAATCTTTAGTCTCGATCCAGACTCTTATGACATCCCAATTTGGGAACCCTGTCATAATCTTGCGAAAATTCCCGGTACCTTTAGGTAAGGGTCTTAGGGCGACCTAATTTCAGGCCTCGCAGTAAATCACATTTTCGTCAGCACATCTGACTCATCAGTGATTTTCAAAAGTTTCGGCTTGTCATCCAGCTGAGAAAAATGCCGCAGATGCCGGAACAGCATGATAAGCTCGATTACTCAACCACCTGTGGAATTGTCCTGGAAGCTTTGGGCCTGGAGAAAATGCATTGTCATTTTTTAATCATGACCATATAGAGTCTGAGAATTGCCTTGCCTGACAATGTCTCCCAAAACTCATAATCGCACTAATGCGGCTTGATCCGCCCTTTCCGTAACGTTCCGCAAGACATGTAATCAAAATTACCTGTCTTTGTCTTAAATTTAGCTCACTGACAACTGACAACAGCCGACGTCAAGTTGACTTCAAGCCTGAGACTCAACGCTCGAACTCAGCAGGAATTCTGAGTGTTCCACCTCGAAGTTTAGATTTTCTTTTTTCTTTCAAAAAAAAACAACAGAAATCTCATGAAAACTCAAGAGGGACCTTCTCTGCGAACTTCAGGAATCAGCGCAACATTAGGGCTGCGTATTGTGCTCCTCTTGACGGTTTCTACGGGTTCCATGAAACAGGTGGCCTCCCGTCCGTTGGAGGTTCTGATTTGTTTTTCTCCGGGACGGCAACGGAATGGTTTTAGCCCCCAACGGCCAGCGAAATGACGGTCGTGCATGGTCCGACGGTCTGACTACCTCGAGTCCGCGCCATCTTCGTCACTTCGTCACTTCGTTACTTCGCTTAAATTCATCAGTTTGATGGCATTCTATGAAAGTTCGTGAGTTCAAGGAATTTCGACGAAGGTTCGTCACTTTCCCTGGATCAACGTACCGCGTGCCTGTCGGCACATCACAGAATCGGGTGTGGGCGCGGGGATGCCTGTGCCGACTGCGTGGGGGAAGACAGGGCCCGCATGTACGGTCAGCGGAGTCAGAATGGCGCACAGCAGCAGCAGCAGCAGCAGCAGCAGCAGCATGTAGGGACAAGTGTGGTGCGCATTCAAAGCCTAGATGACTGTTCTGGCCTTATCCTCTTTCCTTGCTCTTTCCTCCACAGAAGTGGCGCGAAATGTTCGCTAGATAATGCGGCTGCGGACAACACCTTCCCTGGATGATAATATGAGGGTTTCCTCTTCAATTTGTGTCCATTTCCTCTTGTTTCGGAGCACCACCACCCACATTTGTTCCGTCCGCGTGGGCTTGGGTCAACACACTTCTTCTCTACAGCTTTGTGGTTCTCTGAACACTCTCCGGCTCGACATCCGCTGTGCTGCATTCATCTCAAGCAAAATTCACTGAGGCCTAACCACGGCCAATTCGCCGCCCTCAGCAATATTTAATTTACAGCCGGATAATACTCACCAGTTCCATCCATCCATCCATCTTGTCTTCAATCTGTTTTACTTTGTGTTTAACCTAAATTCATCTTTATTCGTGGCACACCATCCTCTTCTCTTCCTAGATATATGATACCACCACCGCTCTTCCTACCCGCCAAGGACTTGTGGACATCTGGATCTGTCTGGATGGGGCCTGGGCTGATATCCTGCTCGCATCGACCGAGTTCCGCATGTCCTGCTTATGGTCTTCTGCGCATCCTACTGCCCTCCGGGTTGCCTCCGGGCTACCGTACTCTAAATAAAAGTGTCTTCCGTATCTCGACTCCTTTTTTTTTTTTTTGTGTCGGTCTTGCCTGCCCGCTGCCGTCTGCAAACACCACCACCGGCTCCGCTAACGTCCCTGCACACCCGGACTCTCAAGCCGATCCGTGGCTCCTACACCCTCCTTTCGCTCAAGTGGGTTCACGAGAAACTCAGAAAGGATCAAGGAAGAACCTGACCACCGGGGAATTGCCCTCGTGTTCCTCCCTGCAAGTTCACGTTGGCACCGTGGTTGAGGAGGAGCTGGACCACTTTTGTTTCCCCGTGAGCCCATGCTGCCTGCAGAGCGGTTCCGTAGTGTCCTCCCTGCACGTTCACGTCGGCGCCGTGGTTGAGGAGGAGCTGGACCACATTTACCTTCCCCATCGCCGATGCTGCCTGCAGAGCGGTTCCATAGTGTCCACCCAGCAAGTTCACATCGGCGCCATGCTCAAGGAGGAGCTGCACCACTTCTGCCCTCCCATTTGCCAATGCTGCCTGCAGAGCACTTCTGAAGAACCCTCCCTGCAAGTTCACATCTGCCCCATGTTCCATGAGAAACTGGACCACAGCGATATCCCCGATTGCCGATGCATCTTGAAGACTCCTCTGAGCGTCGGCGCCCTTCTTGATAAGCAGCTGCGCAACTGTGTTGTGCCCCTTCTTCAATGCTACTTGCAGAGCGTTAGCGTCGTGCACAACGGCACCGTTCTCGATGAGAAGCGCGGAAATCCCCTCGTGGCCTGTCTGCAGCGCTGCGGTCAGCGCGGAACTGTAATGTCTTCCCCCTGTGTTCACGGCGATCCCGTTCGCGATGAGCTCCTGGACCACCGACACATGACCTATGGCTGCCGCTGCATGCAATGCGTTTCCGTAATATCCTCCCGCCGCATTCACATTGGCGCCATGTTTGATCAACAGCCGAACGACTCCGGGGCAGCAGTCCCAATATGAAACGGCAAGTAATGCACTCTCTTTTTCTTCTTTACTGATGGACTGGTCAAACTCGAGGAGATGCTTCGTGATTTCCTGCAAACCGAAGATTACTGCCACCCAGAGCTTCGAGGGCACCAGCGGCCAATCCGCGTAATACCACTGCAGCGGCACTTGACCGCCAAGAAAGGGGGACCCACGCCAGCGGTGGGCGTCGCTTAGAAAGTCGATGATCCTCTCCCGAAGGAGCGATTCGGGCTCTCCAGCGGCGTGCACGAGACAGTAGTGGCTAGCATACGAAAGGAGTTTGTATTTGCGATATAAACTCGGGTTATCTTGAGATCTGTGCCCACGAAAGTCTTCGAATGAAATATATGTGAGACACTGCAAGGTGATCTCTGTTTGTGCGTGCGGAAATCGGGTGGGCTGGACTCTATCGATGTAATCCTGGGTGGTGTAGTGGACCAGTCAAACAGCGTGATCGACAATAAGCAACCCAGCACAGACAGAAACAATAAATTCAATGTCGAGCATGCGTCTGCATCCAGCGTGGTCGCGCCTAGTTCGATGGCAAGGGCCTCGCAGAGCTCATGGACAGATAGGGGCCGTTTAGCATTTGCAACCCAAATGAGGGCTCGTCGCGCAATCTCTCTGTCGTCCTTGTTCTGGGACTCGATGCGGTCCATTGCTTCGTTGTACATATGCTCTAAATCTTCGGGTAGATTTTTAAGAGCATCTCGAACTGCCTTGACTGTATTTTTTATGGCCAAAGAATCCATGTGAAATTTCGCGAGCAGAAACCTGATGAAAGCATGTAATTTAGAACTTTTATTTGAATTACGACAATAATACTTGCATTCCGTCAACGGTGCTGATGATCTTTGACTCAATTTCCGCTCGCAGTTCTGGTCGGGCCTGAACATGCTTCAACAAACGAGACGAGGTTTGTATGTGTGCGTCAATGTAGCGGCGAATATCCTCCTCCCTAGCCCGAATCTCGAGAACCAGTGCGGTGGGGAAGAAGGACTTTGGAGCAATGTTTGGCCGTGACGTGAGCAACAAAGAAACAGCCCCTATCGTGGTGAGAGTGTTCAGAAGAATACGGCGATGGGCCTCCGGGGATTCATCCAAGGCTTCAACGACGATGAAGACCTTTGACCACTCTGTGATTGTGGAGTGAACTATATTGCAGACCTCATCCAATGAAGGCCTAGTGCGTTGTTTCTGATGCTTCTGATACAATTTCTGAACGGAAGCGGAGATAGGTCTTTCCGACACAAGTTGCCACCAGAGATCCGCCAAAATATTCGACGGAGATTGCACTTCGCTCTCCTTGTGGTTTAGGTAAGCAGCAGCAACGGCGACACCGTCGCTCTGCAGGTGGTTTCGAAGATATTCGACAATGATCGACCTATGAGCTATGCTTGAACCGATGAACCCTCTTTGAGGGAAGAATACGGACGCTAAGACAGTTTTCCCAGCCCCGGCTGCCATCTGATATTAAAGTTAGCGGAGAATTGTAGTTTGTGACGAGGATACGTACGAATTCCAGAGCACCAGATAATTTCCCCGGGGGATAACAACCAGGTTCTAAACCGAGGGTCCTCCAGCAGCCATCTGCCGGTTCCCTCTTGTCGAGTTCCGAATATATTTGCGTGCCGTGCGAAGAAATTGAGGGGCGATAGCCAGTCAATGATTTTTTCACGTTCTGCACCTACTGGGGTGTTAGCGTTGATCATACAGATAAGGTTTGCTTACAATCCATGGCTTCCCGTTGATCTTGTGTGACATTTCTAACTTCTGTTAGTATTCCTAATTCCGAAATAAGTAAAAAACAGTGGTATCTTGCCATCAAACGCACGATCGTTATCCTGACGTTGCGTGTTGCTACTACTGCTAAGTGTCTTCGATATTTCTGACAATGCCGATCCTGCCGCTATTCAGATGTCAGTCCGATTCAAGTTGTCTTGCTCAAGCATACAGCCATGGAAATCTTGTTCATTTTGTGCAAGATTTATGACTTCTGTCAGGAGTCCTAAGTACCCAATACCCATCAGTATAGACGGATCCTAAAAGTCAACAAACTCACGACTATGGTTCTTCTCCTGCTGCTGTCCAACATCCCTGATGTAATTAAGCATCCCATCGATAGTTTAATCAAGACACGTACCAAGTATCCAGGAGCAACCAAGCATTAAGCACAGCTTTAAAGCGTTCAATCTTTCCCATATCCTCATCAATCTCTTTCTTATTCCAAAAGGTCCAGATCAACGGTTTGGAGCCAACCTTGTTCGCAGAACCCAGCTTTCTTGTAATATTCTCCATGGTTTCCTTGAGCTGACCCAGAGGTTTCTCGAGTTTCTGGATGCCATTCACCAATTGGTTGTTCGGCTGCTGCAAGCGGTATTTGAGATCCTCCAAGAGCGGCGCAAGGTTCTGGACCTCGAGCAGGAGATCCCGCTGGTCCTTCGTTGCATTCACCACATCTCGGCCGGGATCGATAACTGACTTGGCAGCGGCGACGAGCTGCAGAATGCTGGCGACGAGACCAACTGCACTGACGGCCCGGTCCATGAGGTCGAGAGTAAAGGGCAAAAGCTGTATGAGTACAGCATGCGCGTTACAAGGGCGTCAATCAGTGGTCCAGTCGAAAATAGACCCCTCGCATTATCGCCGCAGTAAATGGCGAAGGAGAGTCAGGCATGTCGAGAGTGCAGGCAGCAAGTAAGAGGCTGAAACATGTTGCACACGAATATTAATGCGGTTGTCCGCAATTTTTAGTCAGCCGGATATTCACAGTCGAACAAAAGAGTATGCAAAATGTCTAGATCGATGCATTGGTAACACATGAACACCGCTACGCCGGCTGGTTCTTGTTAGGTCGTAGGAGGAGCGCGTATATGAAATTCCGTGAGGGGGCGATAACTTGAACAGTGGTGGCTAGCATTTGCGCAGAGCAGTAATTGTGGAAGACGAATTAAGGAGCACCCATCCGGCAGATCACCAGTTACATGCATGCTTCATGGAGGCTAGCCGACCCCCCTCTCAAAAAAACGCGATGGAGGACATAGAGATGGACGCTGCACGTTCCCACGGTCCTCGTTTGCTTCCGCCCACCACACCACTGGCGCCGATTGATTTTCCAAGGTTCTCTTTCAAAATGTCGAAGCTCTGGTCAAGTTAGAATAGGTATGTATGTGTTCTCTTCCACCCGCTTCATTATTTACTGACTACTTTATTCAGACATTGTTACTCTGCCTTCACGCAACACCCGCAGTCTATCCCAAAGCCGTCGTGGATTTGCGCTAGGTATGCAATCTTTTTATTTTCCCCGCCGTTCATTTCTGACCTGCTTTCCTTCAGACGTCGCCACTGCGCCGTTTGGATCCCAGCTCACGAATTACTTCTGACGGTGGACACAAGGCACAATACTTTATTATTCATTTCTTCACCGTTCTCTCTTTCTTACTGGCCTTGCGTTACTTCAGGTCCTGTTGCTACGAATCCAATCCAAGCCGATTCTTAAACACTGAAATGCACGGGTACGCAATATATCACCAACATGAGCGTTCCTCGCTGACTTTTGTGTTAGATATTTGCTGTCCGAGTCCCAGGCCGTCACCTCGTAACCTATATAGCTGGTGTCATTCATTCATTCAAGAGTGCATTCAAATTACTGACTAACTTCCACTTTTGTGTTAGATATTTACTGCCTATGCCTCGTAGATTTCCAGCAACCTAGATACATGGTATTCATTCATTCAAGAGCCCGTTCAAACTTTGAATTACTGATCGACTTCATTTTTTTTTTGCCTTCAGATTCAGGGACGATCGCCTGGTGCTATGCCGGTTGAAACATGATCTGCAACATGTTGACCCTCTATTTCAACAATATTTCAGCACTTGACATTTTACGGAGACTTCGAGATACACTAGAAGATATTTGTGTCAATTCTGCCGAGCGCACGGAATGTACGCACATCCTCTACGTAACTTATCCCGAAAACATTCGTGACGGCCGGCGATCAGTCCGGCAAGTGATGTTCGGATGCAGTTCGGCAACCCCTAGGCCTTTGTCATCCACCACCATGTCTGACTCGTCCAGTCTGCTAGAACTTGAAGGCACGAGGAAAAGACGACTGGCCGGGGCTTGCGATATCTGTCGACGCCAAAAGAGTATGTACGCAAGCCACCTTTACCCTTTTGGCTCTGTCATTCACTTACATCTCGCTGACACAATTTTCTATTAGTTCGCTGTAAGCAGACCTGCACATTGAATTTCGTGGACTAAGTGAACCGAAGGTGATAGCGCAAAAATGATCAACAATATATGCTCTAATTGCCTATCGTTCAACTCTCCGTGTACACATGATTCTTCGCAAAAGGTTGGCAACAACGATGGCAAATATAACGCGACTTGTTGACCATGGCATGCAACAGAAGGGTAGGACATCCCGTCGGTAAGCCACCTGAATCAAATCACAGCGGTGCATTTATGGGTTACTGCAGCAAGCGTATAGAAATTCAGACGCCACTGTCTTCTGCTGTACAGGTTTTGTTTTGGCCCGTCACCGTGTCTAACCGTTACCACGAAACTAGTCTATGGCGGATTTGGAGCCCTGGGAAGATATTAGGTCCTGCGTCGATTCTATTCTCTCCGAAACCACACCGTATCAAGCGCCGGTGGAACGCAACGCAGTTGTTCAACTTCTGATCCAGGTATCTCGCTATGCGAAAAATCTAGAACAGCGGCTGGACGTGTTTCTTCACTCTCAATCGCCGGAGGCTTCTGATGTGGCCCATTCTACCAAGTCCTTACCTGTGTCAATAAATGGGAAAGCTGCTAGCACAGACGCAGCTGCCAATGGTATCATTCTCGACACTCGCACTCTACCAGATAGTCTTGTGCGGCTTACACTGAGGACCGCAAACGACCTGTTCTCGAGAAATATTAGGCCTGTTAAGGAAGCCCTGGAAATTTTGAATAGATTGCCACGAGATATCGCGAGCATACCCCGAAGGCCAGAATATTGGAATACCTATCCTGTGAGTGGAAATAATTAACCGTATAATTCAATACTCAAACTTTCGAAGGCGTCTCCTCCAGAGGTACCTCCCTCGCAGAGTTTTCCGCCAGATGATCTTCTTCGACATCTCGTTGACATTTATTTCACCCAAATTAACATCTACTCGCTCATACTGCATCGTCCTACATTCGACAAATCCGTTGCTTCTGGTCTACACCTCCGAGACCATAAATTCGGTGCTGTCCTTCTCCTTGTATGCGCGGTGGCCAGCGCAAACTCGCGGGACCCACGGGTCATCTTCCCAAAGACCGAGGAGCAATTGAGCGTTGGGTTGGAATGGTTCCAGCAAGTTCGTCGGCCATTCACTGAACCCGTCATGAAGACAGCCTCTCTGTACGACCTTCAACTGTGCTGTGTGAGTTGCCTTTATTCGACCTTTGTCTCTAATCTGAGACACCTACCTAGCTTTACATCATGTTTCAACAAAATGGCTCCGCGGTCGTATCCTGCTATCTACAGAGTCAAATCGGTATACTGTACGCCCAGGACATGGGGGTCCACCGACTCAAACATCAAACTCAGATGCAAAGCGCCGACAACGAGATGGCCAAACGCTGCTTTTGCTTCCTCTATGCGTCTGACGCCTTAATCAGTGCATCCTTTGGGCGCCCTCGAATCGCAATAACAATGTACGCTGGCGTCGAACATACGATGAAGGATTCCTAAAATTTGTGAGCGCGGAGCTGACTCAAGGTACAGTTCCGATTCAGATCTCCCAGTTGGCTGCGACGACGAGTACTGGGAAGGTTCCGATGCCTTCCAGCAGCCGCCTGATAAGCCGCCACTTGCCGCATACATTATCGCATATACGAATCTCGTCAAGATATTTACCCTGTCTTGGCGAGAAACGGTTAGTGTACTTCAATAATATCTGGTTATATTTACGTAGCATCTCCGCGTGCAAGGACACCGTCCACAGTTTCCGCGGACAGAGATTACTGGACCGGGAGACTATAGAGGAACTAGTGTCAGTCGTATGATCGCAGTTGCGGCCACATCAAGTGAATATGTTTTCTAGTTCACGCTTGAATGGATGGACCCAGAGCATTCCAGACCACTGTGAGTCTTGATCCACGTTCCGCTTCGCATTTACTCATCTTCCTCCCAGTACTTTGGAACCCATACATGGAAAGCCGTGACGAAGCCTTCTTCAACCAATCTTGTGCATTATACACGACATACTACTTCATGGTAATTCTTATTCACCGTCCTTACATGCCCACCTCGGCGGATAGGACACCCACGTCGTCTGTGCGTTCGACTCATTTTCTTTTGGCTCGACTCGTGCTTATCCCGCCTCTTTCAACGTCTCCGCTATAGAGCTTTAAAGCCCTTGCAATATCCACCAGTGCCGCACGCGCCTGCGCTCACATCGCTGATGTGCGATGCCGCCGCGGCGCTGTGCCTTCCACCATCATCATGGTAAGCGCCATGGTCAAATACACTAACCGCCTTAAGAAATCTCAGACAACGTTGCAGAAAGCGGCATTCGACAGCGGTATCACGCTGCTCCTGAACATTTATTGTTCGAAACGTGCGGGATTGCCCATCGACACAGCCAAGGAACTCCGTGAAGTGTATAAATGCATGACGTTGCTTCGACAATGCGAGCGCCGGTAAGACCTTCAACACACTGTTTCACAAAGTTAATGAACAACATTCAGATCTCAGACTGCTGGTAGACTTTAGTAGGCGTTTAGTTCTAGTTCTCCCTTGATTATGTTCATTCATGATTTTGTCCCTCCAGCGACGTCCTCTGTGAACTGATGATTGCGGCCAAGTTTGATCTCCCGGAGGCGCTGGACGAGAGTACTTGGGATATTTGGACGGGAGAACGCACGCACCAGGAGAAGCACGATGGTGACGCTGGCAGCGACACGAACGTGGGCCCCGGTGATTGGCCCGAAGCCTTTTCCCCGTTGGGAGCAGACGACCTCTCAGGGCTTTATGGTTCGCCACTGGAGCCTGAGGTCCTCGACACGTTTCCTTCGAGTTTGATCATCCCCACTGCACCCGTCGCCCCTTTCGGTGCGGACAATGGTGCTGAATCTCTACCGGATGGCTCTGGTTTTGAACTTCAAGATGGTGTGCCGGCACCATTTATGTATCACGACGGGATGTCCATGGACGTAGATCCGTCCATATATGCGTGCGATTTGTTCTCGCGTACTGGACACCCAATTAGCTTACTGACGGACTCTTTCTGAGCAGGTTAGATTGGATCGCGTATTTGTCTAGTGGGGATGATGCGCCGATGTAGACTGTTGTGTGTTTCCGGCGGGGTCGACGAGGGATTTCCGAGAGGAACAACTTGGGAATATCTGTCTGTCGTCATTTGCGGGTGAATCTCATTATACAAAACTTATTTAGGGCGGGGACGACATTAATTTGGGCCGGAATAAGAAAGGAACTGACGTCAGTGATGATGAGCGCTAAGC
Source organism: Mycena rebaudengoi (assembly GCA_029282285.1). NCBI lineage: Eukaryota > Fungi > Basidiomycota > Agaricomycetes > Agaricales > Mycenaceae > Mycena > Mycena rebaudengoi. The sequence continues at coordinate 1,542,067 of JARJCX010000002.1, read as the reverse complement.
ACAGGTCTCTTTGATCTCCCATCCTCCTCCTCCTCCTCCTCCTCCACGCAGCCAAACTCGAGCACTTTCGATGACGTCATCCTCCGCAAAATCTTAAATAGCAGCATCCTCCTAAGTTTCCATAATTGTCAACTATGCCCGCCGCCGAAGCCACTGCTCTCCCGCTCTCCCGCTCTCCCAGCCCTTCGCGGTCCCAGTCGCCCACACCACCACCACAGCAGCAGCAGCAGGGCTCGTCGCGGAGGCGTGATCGCGCACGGAGGCAGCGCTCCACACAACCCTCGCCGGCGCAGTCGCACCAGTCCCAATCCTACCAACAACCACAGCCACCGCCTCCACAACCACAGCAGCAACAACAACAGCCAAGCCAGCAGCAGGCCATGGCGCAACAGATGCCCCAACAAGCCGGCCAGATGCTTGGCGATACCCTCGGGTCCGTCACCGGCGGGCTCCTCGGCGGCGGCGGTGGGAGGAAGAAGGAGGCCTTGAAGCTGCGGCTGGACCTCAACCTCGAGGTGGACGTGCAGATAAAAGCGAAGGTGCATGGGGACGTGACGCTGTCGCTCATGTGAGTTCCTCTTTCTTCCCCTCCTCTGTTTTTCTGCCAGGATAATAATTTGGGTCGCTTCGTCGTTTCTTGTTCGGAGCCAACGACTGACAATTTTCCCCAGGGCGTGAGGAGGCATCCGGGGTTTGATGATCGGGGACCGTTGTTTGATTAGTGGACGTTAGCCAAATCCTTTCCCGGATTGTACTACAGTTTTTTAGATAGATAATTCTTGGCAAGAGACTTGCGGCAATGGTTGGAAAAACGGGCCTACCGCTACGTCACCGGCGGCTGGCATCGGCAATCTTTCGGAGTTTGAATTTAATGGCTTGGAGCTGTAATAAAAGGATCTATACTCCTCCCACGGATACTTTTGTTTCTGTCACTTCCTCCGTCAGGAGTACAATCCATATGACGCTGCCAACAGCCTGTTAGTTACCCTTTAATTTCCACGACACTTATTTACTTTATTAAATTGATTTCGAGTGCAAAGTGGATTTCTTAGCCTCGTTTTAACCTGTGCACGAAGCAAAACCACAGAAGGAACCGACATATCATCCCTCCACGTCCACACCAATGGCCAAATTCTCTATTGTTACCGAACCTACTTTGGTAACAGGGCGGCCGAAATTCAGAATTTAGATTATGTATAATTTTTTGTGGCTCAACGAACTCGGGTTGTCTAGCTCTGCCGCCGCCTCCGAGTCCCATTCCAACATACAGACATTACATATAGTGTAGAGCTTGTCTCCGCGATATACGCGGCAATTCAAATGATTAATCTTACTTCGTCCTGCTATGATGCCCAACTGCAAATATAAGACGCTGCTGCTCAGGTTTGGCGCGCTTTGTTCTTCGATAGAGCCGATGGCTGCGCACAGTGAATGATTGAGATACATATGGACATATGAGTAATTGGTGAGACATGAGAGAAAGGAAGGTGGAGCTGATTCGTTCTCGTTTCATTGTTGTAGCTCGCGATTGAACTGTGTAAATGTGGTATCCATGCCGTTATCAAAAAAAATACAAGGTCGAATACATATCTGAAACATGCCATTCGGAACCTAAAGCATGCGCCTAGTTGGCCTCCGTATATGCCTCAACCGGCCGATGACTCATTTAAGAATTCCGGGCGTTGCCGGTGGCTGTGAAATTGGGTTGAACTTTTAGTTCGACCATTCAAGTCCGCTTGCAAATCCCGATTGGGGTTTGCAATTTGTTACTTAAACATAGATTTTATTCAATCAATTGAAATCTTTTAATTTGAAGTTGGGGTTAATATTCAAAAGCAGTCATCTACAACGACGCGAGCAAAAATGCGGCAATCTACAATGACGCGAGTAAAGATACATCCTCAAGTACCCGAACAATGCAGTTAGGATCCACCTCCGCGTATGGCTCCAGTCGCTTCAATTCTTCGTTGACTGCCTCCAAATCGGCTGGCCTGGTATTTACGAATGCTACGAAGGGTGAAATGCCGTCGGCAGCGCCAGATGTAGCCTTCCATCTGGAGGCGATCATGTTCACCAGACTAGGCACTGCAGTGGCAGTTGGCTGGATAATCAGTGCCACAAGATTGGGACAGAGGTCGGCGCGACCAACTTGCTCCCAGACGGAGAGCGGGATGTCATCCAGAGATGATATACGCCCCAGTGCCTTGACACTCGGAAGCTGCTGCAACAAAGGCTCGATGTCGTCTGAAAAATGACCTGAAATTGGAAGGAAATAGTCGAGTGCAAAGTTCGACTTCGCTTGAAAATCGGAAATACACGATGGACGGATGGTGTCACACCAGAGGGCGAGGGTTTTGAGTTGGGGAGTGACAATACAGGTGAGAAACTCGTCTAGATCTCCAGTTGTGGCAATATGGAGGTGGTAAAGCTGCTCGAGGTAAAGGTCTCCCGCATACTGAGTTGGGTGTCCGATGGGAGACAGCAATCCAAGCCAGCATTCCTCTAGCTTCGGGCAGTGGGCTAAAATGGAGCACCACATATAGGGCGTCAATTTCATGGCCAGAAAACGCATCGTAGTGAGTTGGGACCAGGGCAGAGATAAGGATGGAGTAAATGGGGGTGGGGTAGCCGCAGCACCAGAGGAGCTGGGTTCCATCATTGAATCGATGGTACGCTCGAAAAACTCTTCTAATCCAGATATGTTGGAAAGTGGATTCATTTGGAATGTTATTTCTCGAATAGACGGAAGTGACCTGAACGCGGGTGCATTTATCGGCCAATTACAGCTTTCTTTGTGCCTCTCTGTTAAGCCCAGGTCAACACAGCGCAAAAGAGGCTGGAGATTCAGGACTTCGAGGTAGGGCAGGGAACCGCAAGGAAGGTGGAGCAGCGGATGTAAAGCCGTGAAGGGGAAGGCGAGCTCCAAGTGTTTCAGGCGGTGGGCATGCGATATGACGAGGAGCATGAAGGATGAAACACGAAGGGGGTCTTCACAGGTAAGCTCCGCGAACTTCCCGGTGCACGCCGCGGTGATACTGAGCTGATAAGTGGGGCCCGTGCGCGCCAACCACTTTTCTGAGATGCGAGTGACTGCTTGCACATCGGTGCCTTCCTGAGCAAAATTGACCGAAATGCTGGCCCACAACTCGGGGGACTGTAATGTCAGTTCGCGCCACGAACGCGAAACCTGGGTGAGGAGTAGCAGCGGTTCGTCTGCTTTGGGAGGAAGAGTGATGGGGAAGTCACTACACGAGCGGAATATCTTGAGCAGAAGTTCGGAGGGAAAATGTTGGATGAGTGCAGGGGTGATGTGGTATAACGCAATGTCCCGCTCGAGAGCGTCGCGCCGAGACTGCAGCACACCATATGGATCGGGTGTGTTGTGAAACACGGCCCTCAATTTATTGAGCTCTTCCTCGAGTTCCAGAAGATGGGCTTTATCGTCGCATCCATGAGGCGATCGTGGTTCAATTTCTGGGACTTCAGTATTGGACATCCTTTGTTCCCGTCAGTAGTCATCATAATATTGCTCCACTGGGACCTACCAAGACGAGGGGAACGAGGACGGTGTAAGATCGATACAGAATGAGATACTTTATATACCGAATTCGAAGCAACGCCAGCAAAGCTGGCAAGCCGCGGTGGTTCGTCATCCAACCACCGTTGCTCAACCCCCTCCCTGACAGCACGTGACTTCACACGTGCTGCGCCAAACAAATACAATGTATTCAAAGGTACACCGTTTAGAGGCTTTTCTGACCCATTGTGAGGCTACACCTGTTAGATAGATTTCAAGTAACTACTCAAAGGTCAGTCTATTTTTTTGTCTGTGGCTAATATAAGGTATTATCATGGAATGCAATTTATTATTGTCATACCTTACAAAATAGACACAATTTGAAAAATTGAGAGCTTGTGAAGAAATGAATGGGCTAAAATTGAAAAGTAGTAAATAAGGAGCAGTAGCGAAAAGTAAGGGAGGGAGCACCGATACAACAGAGCTAATAAAAAAAAACAGTAGAAAAAGATAACCAACGGGATTCGAACGAGCTAGATGACGTAAGCAGCAGCAACTGCAGGAATACCTCCAGTTGAGCCACAATAAGCACAACAGATGACATAATCAAGGGTATATAGTATGGCGCTGCGATCCACTCTAGCTAGTGTATCCACAGGCCGCAACCTAGGGGCGGGGTTTTTTTTGGTCATATCATGTACATATACCCACCAGGTACGCCCACTCTGGTATTTACGGTCGCTGCGGCCCCCGAACATGCGCAACCCTGCGCAATCGGTGCAATTTATTTGTGCATGTGTGGAAGTCACGTGCTGTCAGGGAGGGGGGTTGAGCAGGGCGAATTTCGTCATCCTTGAGCCGGACATGTCTGATACACGTGGTTGACCATTCGGAAGAATTCGGAGCCAAATATTAATGAGTGGTGCGAAGCTTGCACCGCGGGCTCTTCCGTACATTGCAAGTGGGAATCAACCGCCAAGTTTAGAGAACCGTGGGACCCACTGGGTTAGAACGGCTACCAAGATGGGCGCCAGTGAGGACACGGAGAAATCGAGGACACGGCCCACTAGTACTGCCATAAACCGTATAGAGTGTGATCCCATCCAGCCAGACGGGTTGTTCAGTTCCATGTGCTGGTCGCGGTGACTTGCAAGCAGTTTACTGTTTACGTAAAATTCAGGTTGTCACAACCATTTCCGGCCTGGACTCCGGTGAGAAAAGCGCTGAAAGTAGCCGCAAGCACAGAAAAAATGGAGTGAGCGAGGCGAAGCGGTGAGCTAAATTGCCAGGTGGATGCCAGAGAGTGATTAAGAGGGAAAAAAATCAACACGTTCAAAACGACCAAATCAAGCCATCAGGATCAACAATGACGTCAGTCCGAGTCTGTTGTCCCTCTCATGTTCCTTCCACCTCGGTCTTGGGCACTCGCGCACTTGAAACGTCTTCATACTCCCGGCTTATGTCGTCTAAATCTAAAACTTTGCGTTGTTGGGCCACAGCACCACTATTCAAAACGCGTCGATGTCTCCAATAACGCCAATGTCGCTCACTCTCAATTTCTCGCGGATGCGGGTGTATCCAGCAACTGGAACGACAAAAACTCACTCGAAGGGGGGACCGGAGCCACGGTGGATGAATTTGACAACCTTGCAGAGGGGAAAGGCGCGTCTAACAGGTCTGATCCGTCACTGCGCTGATTCTGTCCCAGGGAAACTCTCCCCAACGGCGTCGCATTTATTCAAGCTGATACTCCCCCTGGGAATGTTGACCTTTAATCAAGAGAAAAACTCTGTCGCTAAAGGGACGGCCAAGAAGGGCACTCCTCCGACTGTGATTTTACTGCACCCCTCACAGCCGCTCTCGCACGTCAGCCGACTCATTTTGGCGTCTCTGGCGCCAGCAACGCCGAATATATCTTTCCGAAGCGCTTCAGCTAAAGGTCAACAGTTCCAGTGGTCCGACTCTACGGATGTGGGCGACTTCATAAAAGACGCCGCCCGCTCTGCGAAATTCTCGATCTGCATCAGTTACGAACAATCCCCGAGCACAAACTCGGAGGACGAGTTGTCGGAGACGATGATTGACGTCGAGGTCCCCACTCTTGCAGACCGCACACGCTTCCTGCGACGGCGACTAGAATATGTAACAGGTGAGCTCAAGTCGATGGAGGACCTCAAACGCGCATGTGATCGGGAGGCACATCGTGGCGCCCGCCGAATGGCGACAGGCGGGTTTGCATTACTGGCAGTATACTGGGGCACTGTTGCACGGCTGACATTCTGGGATATCGGATGGTATGGACTGTATTCTTTTTATTTCCTCGAGGTCCGCTTAAAGCGCACAGGGAGGTCATGGAACCGGTTACATACCTATCGGGACTCTCCACTGTAATGGCGGGATATTTATGGTTTGATAGTTCACTCAGTCTTCGGCAGCTTCTCATGTCTCTTCCAGGTTTCTGTACCAAGGGCGTGAAGTTTCGTACACATCTGTCCTTGACCGGTCTATATCGGCCCGACGCGAGGCTCTGTACGTGAAGCGCGACTTTGACATCGAGCGGTGGATGGATTTGGTGACGGAGGGCAAGAACCTGCGGCGGGAAATACGGCGGATATCAGAGGATTACGACCACCATAAACACCAGAGGGAGAAAGATAGGAAAGCAGAGGAGGAACTGGCTCAAGAGGAAGCTTCTTTTGAACGGAAGGGGGAAGGGAAGGAGAGCGAAAAGAAGGACTGAGAGCCTGAGGTACATCAGAATACTTACACCTAGAGGTTTTGCGTTCCACCTTTTTGTCCATGACTCGGAATTTATTCTGGACGAGCCGCGAGCGCTGCAAACGTCAAGAGACCCGCCATAAGTCCGCCGAGTCAGCTAGACCGGTGACCGTCTGTCTATGAATTCTGTCGATAGCTGTTTTGATTCGACAGGCTGGACTCGAGCCTACGAGTCAGCTATCAATGGAGTTCTTGAATCTTCAACTTGTATTAATATCAAAAGGTGAGGTAGTGGCGGTGCTCAGTGTTTTGACGGTTTGTTTTTCCTCCGGACCAAAATCTAAATGATCCGTTGATCCCGTCCAAATTTGCTCGCAACCAACTCGCAACCGCGTCTTATGCTCTCGTACTGCTCTCGTATGCTTCTCAACCTTCAAGCTTCAAGGCTTTGGTTTGCCCACTAAGGAACTAATAGAAACTGAATTTTGGCCTGGACCTGGGAGCTTGGCGATCGGTTGAAACATGCACATGGCTTGTGCTTTGACCTTCTGAGAGAACAATAGCCAGAGTGCAACTGTTATATAATGCGTGGCATTATACCCTCGCACTTAAATATCTCTCTACTCGTCCACGATGTCAACCCCCCAATTTTTTTCCGTCCCCATCACCATGGATGGAGCCCACCAGCGCACCGTCAAGATACGCTGCCCTGGAATCTCGGCTGTATTCACGACTATTCGAGCTGGCACCCTCATCTTCCGCAAGAAGACGGACAGAGATCTGCCAGTGCCCTCCAAGTCTGCACCTGCAATCCCTGCTGAGCCAGCCCGCTTCGTCGTTGCCGCAAGTCAAGACGTCCGGGATATTGACGAGGTGCTCGAGAACAATAACATCTTGGTCAGGGACTTTGCATACGCCGAATCTAAACGCGGACATGCTTGCCCGGTCTTAGGCAGGCCTCACGAAATCCTACAACGTATGCACACTCCCGCCTTGTGTTCATTCTCGATGCTCACAATGATATAGTGGATGAGGACTCGGATCTAGAGAACGAAGAAGAAGTAACGAATCATCTCGGTATGCGCACTCATACCTCGCTTCGCTCTTTCGCTCATGTCTATACAGTATCTGACGATCCCGACTCCGAGAAAGTCCCCCAGCCTTTCCCGCTCGTGAATCTGTCCCGGCCACTCACAAAAGAGGATGCCGACCAACGCGTCCGCCCCTACATCGACCTCGCTGACCTCCCCCACGTCGAGCCCGTCAAGGTCCCCTCCCCGTCCACGCCGTTTGAACCCGCCTTCCCCGCACACCGCATCCCCGGCCTCTTCAACCACATTCTGGCCAAGCAGGAGCACGACTACCGTCTCGGGCCGGACCGCAATAACAAGATCCCCATCCCCGGAATGTACACCCGCCGCCTCCTCACCATTGACCCAGACTCTGTCGACCTCGCCCGCTACAGGCGCATCGACTTCGAGGCGCTGTATGCGTACGACAGGGCCCTCGCGCGGCAGCTCCGCCGTGGGGATGCGCTGTACCCTTGGCGGCCCGTTGTCAAGGGGCGAGACTACGTTCCCGAGAACACGCCGGTCGAGTTCTATGCGTGGGACGAGGAGAACAAGACAGCGGAGAAGCATCTGGAGAGAGTGCGTGTGATGGCTGATGACACCATGCAGGCGGAAGAAGAGAATCGCGTGCGCGCGCAGAATGTGGAAGCTGGCCGCGTCTATCAGGGGTTTGATAATGGAGCTTCTGACTGGGACGTGGATGGCCCGGGAGATTGGTTGTCCACCGTCGGCCGCAACGGGCTCACCCCTCAGCAGCAGATGGACATCCTAAACAAGCGCAAGGCCACGGCCACGCCGGAGGTACTTGCAGTGCTCGAGCGGTATCGCCGCGAGTGCCGCATGAATTTTTGCGAGTATCAGTACGAGAGCTGGCGGGAGGAGGAAGATGAAAAGGAACGTTGGCCGGTGTATGGGCCGCAGCGCAAGGCGGGGGGAGTGAACGGCGAGGAGGACGCGGATGGCGACCTCGTGGGACGGCTACCGGCGCCCAGACTCATACTCGAACGTATTCCAGGTCTATTCGCGACTATCCCTACGCCACCTCCTAGTCCCACCTACGACTGGCGCGGGCGCGTAGTAGAGCCCAAATACGACTTCCCTGGGCAGCCTCCCCCGAAGCCCAAGGTCCGCGCGCGCCGCCTTCGCACCCCGGCTCCGTTTCCTCTGTCCCCCCGGCGTCTTGTCGTTCCAAGCCCGGATGGTGAGATGCCAGTGCAAGAGAGCGACGAGCCCGCCGCAAGTGAGCCGCGCGATGATTCCATTGGGTTTGACCTATCCCTCATCCACCCTCAACACTCGAGGGTCGATGCCGACCCCTATGCCGACCCCCCCTCGAGAGTTGACGTTTGCTGAGCTCTTTGAACGAGATCTCAACAAATCCGGTATCGCCACGAGAGCCGAAGACGGGAGCGAGTTGACGTTTGGTCAGCTCTGTGGTCTGGACCTCCCACCCCGCGCTACCCGCAAGAGAGCCCGCTCAACGGATGATAGCGGTGACTCCTCCTCCTCCTCCTCCTCAGACGAGTCGTCGAGCAAGCGCGCACGGAGATAATCGACGACACTGCTGTTCCCTCTGCTGTTCCTTCTTTTTTTTCTATTCCATTCAATACTTGTATCCGAACGTCGCCTGCAGCTCTTGTATTCTTCTTAATTGCATCTACCTTTTTATTTCTGTATGCTTGCGCGGCTGAGTACAATACATATCGAGCGCTCAAAGGCCGCCTCAACAGCAATGCTTGGATCAATCAACAGAAATGGAAGTCGCATTATGCTTAATCCTTCGAAACGTTTATCACCACCTTTCCTACATGGGACCTCCCGTACATGTAAGCGAATGCGGCGCGCGCCTCCTCAAATGTAAACTCCGCGGAATCTATGTAAGGTCGCAGCTTCAGAGAGTCAATCTCCCGGTTCATTTGGTTGAATCTGCGTCATGGTGCACATTTAAAGATAATCGCATAGATGAAAAATACTCCACACCTATCAACACCTTCCATTATGACCCCTCGCATACATGCATTTTTAACGATAAGGAGGAGTGGAAGGGCATTCAGGTCAGCATCAGCGTGCTGGTTAATAATATAAGTTTGAACGGCATCAAAAATGTTAAAGCTGACCCCGATCACCCCAACAGATTGAACCCATCCACCATGGGCAGTGGACTGTATCGACTGTATAAGAGTCGATGCGCCCCCGATCTATGACGGTATTAATTGGATCATTCTTGTAGGGTGTTACAAAAATACTCACATCGATCACAATATCAGCGCCCTTTCCGTTTGTCTGCAGTGAAAATGTAGTAGTAACAATTCGAATGGTAAAGCGAGGGTAAGCACTGACAATCCTCATTACTTCGTCTTCCCACTTGGGAGTCGTAAGGTAATTGATACCGTGATGTGCCCCCACTGTCTTCGCGACGTCCAGCTTTTCGTCTTCGAAATGTTAGTCCGGACGGCTGCTTCTGTTAAATGTCGCGCACCGGATGAAGAAGTGATTATCACCGTCGCACCAGCCCCAAGAGCGAATTGCAAAGCAAAACTGCTGGCACGTTAGTTGAAAAAACGACGCGTGGTTGGACGGCACACGCATAGAAACACCGCTGGTGCCCTGGATGAGAACTACGTCTCCTCTCTTGACGGGAATCGGCCCATTGAGCGCGGCGAATGCCGTCAATCCGGCACACCTGAATGTCGAAGCCATAAGCTTCTCAAGAAAAATACCATGGCACCGATTCACTCACGGTAAAGTTGAGGCCTCTCGATAGGTCAAATGGTCTGGAAATTTCACCAATCTCTGCTTCTGCATTGTTTAATAGAAGAATATTAGTCATTTAAGATGGATATATAGGTAGATTAACTGACATCCGCTTCGAATATCTTGTATTCGCATAGAACGCCGTCAATTTCGGCGCCCAGATCGCCGAAAACGAAACCAGGCATGGCAAAGTTGGCGCAGATCCTGTCGCCGATGAAAAAATCCGTAACTTCTGTACCAACAGCCACAATCTCTCCAGCCATGTCCGATACCGGCACAATTCCGGTTTTCAACCTGAAGCACAGTTATCAAAAATGGTACAGCGAGCCGATGGAGATCTATACGGTTTGGGATATTTGCCTTTCGCTATCACCAGATCTCGGTACTAAAAAAGAGAAGATTTAATCCAGCACTGAAATAGGGGTAACACCGGCTTACTTGAAGTGAGACAGCATGAATTTTAACAAGAACTTGAGAGGGACCAGGAGTAGGGGTAGAGCTTTCGACGATGGTCAGTGAGTCAAATCCCTGGAACTGTGATAGACACCGATATCAGTGGTGTTCAAGTTGCTTGCCGCGCAGAACGACACGAACCTCGTTTAGTCTATATTCGCGCATGTTGGCTGGGTTCTCAAAGGTCTTCAGTGAAAAAATGCTTGGAAATTCGTTGGAGGCTGCTAGAAGGTGGTAACTGACAAGGATGGGGTGGCGGCCCTGAGTCGAGGCCCACCCAAAAGAGGGAGATACTGATACGCGATACCTCGGAGATCGTCATCATCTCAGTCCCGAGTTCAGAACCGAGTACTCGTTATGGAACGGAAATCCGACGGCCACCAAGTCATTTGCTGACGGTGAAGTTTTAAAATCATGAAAAAGTTCAATGCTGGTTCCGTGCCCCTCCAGGAGTCCAATGGTCCATCGCCGACCTAAGGTAGCAGCAGAACACGTCGAAAAATCAAAAAAAAAGTCGATTTTTAGAACGAGCTTCGTTGTCACCCGAATCGACACGCGACTCGATCCAGTCCAAGAAGAATGACAAAAAAATGCCGACTGAAAGGACAAACTGGTCGCACCGCTAGCGCAGCCACTGAGAAGTTGCCAGCTGAGAAAGGATGGTCAATGCTCCGGTGAGTCCGCACTGCGAGCCTATTGAATTTGCGAGTTATGCAGCTGAAGTAGCTTGGCTGTAGCGTGGAAATTGGGACTTAGAACGCAGTAGTGTTCTGGCGGTCTGGGCTGCAGGCTGATTGGCAAGGTTTGTGGTCAAACCCGTTAGTGGCGCGGCAACCTCCGAATCACTACGTAACCATACGATTAAATTTGGCTCGCAGCCACTACTGGCATTCAAGTTCGGCGCTCTCTTTTCTTCATCATATTATCTGATATACAAAGCGTGTACCCTCGGCAGTCCTCCGATTTATTCTTGCGCGACATCGACGGCCTTGCTCGTCTCCATACTTTCTTTTACAGCATCCACAAAGATTATGGTCTTCAGCGCTTCCAATCCGCTGCAATTTGGTTCCTCCTTCCCCTGGCAAACGCGACTAAAGTGTTGCAATTGACGCGTAAACGGGGGCACAGAGTCAACATGAGGCGGGGCCTCCGTAATGAGCTCATGTGTCCAGTCGCCCCCAGCAGGATAACGATGCACCCTCAGGTCCGGAAAGGACATCGTCCCTCGCGTGCCTAATATGGTATACACGTTCTCACCCTTGTAAGGGATCATTGGATTTTCGCCTGCTACATCCCGGAAAACCTCAGTATGTTCGGACCCGGATGATGAGCACGACCTACTGGCGGCCTCAAAGCAATGCGGACTCGCCGCCGCGTCGGAAAACACAAACGTCCCTACCATCCCGCTCTTGAACACCATCGTGAGTGCCCCTGTCTCTTCCACTGGGAACCCCCGCGTCGACGCGCCCTTTTCGCAGTATACGCGCAGGATGTCGCCGAAAAGGTGGCGCATCAAGTCCAGATCGTGCACGAGATTAATCAGGATCGTGCCCCCACTCCCGGCTTCGGCGTGCCATTCTACGGGCGGCAAGAAATACGACGGGGGCTTCAGCGTCGTCCAGAGACCCTGCACCGCGAGGACTGCGCGATATCTGAGTGTGTACATATCGAAAAAACTGGAGAGCGGCTGACTCACGACGCCCAAGGGTCCCCTCCCGCAGAAGCCGTTTTGCAGCAATAACGTACGGATTAAATCGCCGGTGATGCCCGACAAGTAGCTTGCATCGACTCTGGGCCGCAGCGACTACGAGCATTCGCCCGCTCGCAATATCTGTCGAAATCGGCTGGAATAATTACCCAAAATATTAAAAGCTCTTCAAACACGCAAGATCTTACACGACACGCACCTTCTCAACCAAAACATGTACACCGGCGTGGACCAGCTGGATGCCTAGGGGCACATGCGTCGCGTTCGGCGTTCCCAGAATCGCGCCATCCACGATGACGCTCCCCTCGGACCTTGCTGCGAGCATATCCTCCACAGATGCGAAGCAGGGGATACCGTGCTTCTCCGCCAGCACTTTTCCCGCTGGCATAGGCTCGACGATACAGGATAGCTTCACGAGGGGCTCGTCGAGACAGTGTTGGGTATGTCGGAGGCCAATCAGCTACACTCGCCGTTTTAATTAATCGCTGAAGGTGCTAGGACACTCACACCACTGGCGCCCACAACGCAGATGTTTGTCCTCGACATGGTGAACGCGGAAGAACAGTGGTGAGACTGGTGACTTTCCTCAAGGACATGTCATTGTCAAAGTGGAGACAGGTTTCTCCGCTCACGTGGTCGCGATATTTCGATTTTAATTTACGCTGACACGCAACACGACGACAACCAGGGACTCCGGAGCGCTCGAGGTGATGAGTTGGAGAGGAAGAATTGAAGAGCCGACTAAAATACAACTTGAAGTATACAAAAGCAGACGAGATAGTATTATTCTGCCTTGAAACGCTTGCTCGAAGCATCCTGAGTGCTATCCTCGACATCGTCGATATTTCTCTTGCGGCGCGGAGAGGAAGTGGACTTGGGGGCGGGGTCGGGTGGGGAGGAAGTGGAAGAGGACGAGAGCGACGAAGAACGGCCGAACATGTGGGCTCGGTAGGTGGCTGAGGTGTATTGCGGTGGCAGCCTTGCCATCAGGTCGTCGATCGCCTTAGGATCCTCCTTGCCATCAGCGTCGACATCTGTGTCCCCTTCCTCGCGCTGCTCGCCGCTTCCGCCGGCCCCGACACTGGGTGCCCCCGTAGCCAGCGTGCAAGCGCCATATATCTGGAAGTCTTCCTCCTCGTCGTCGTCCGGGAAGTCATCTTCTGGATAGTACTCCTTGCCGACAGACCTGCACAGAGCCTGGTAGTGCTGGATCTCGAAAATTGTCTCCATGCCCACTGTCCGCTGGCGCTTCATCAGGATCTTCAAGTATTGTCGGGGGCTTAGCCCATTTTCCAAGATGCAGTCCGGATAATCGAGCCCAGCCGTCTCGATGGTATCGTGGCCAGGCTTGTAGACGCGACCATTCTTGATGTTCTCCTCCATCGCCGCGTCCTCCTCCATCATTTGTCGATTATCGTCCGCCATCTCCTGCATTATGAACGCGTTCTGCAAGGTTTCTGTGGCGATCACGTCCATTTCGCGCACTTTTTCTGTGGTGACCTCACAGAAGTAATCTCGCCCTTCAGTAGCCGGCCACCAGGGATAAGGTTCCTCGCCATCGCGCAACATTCGCATGACGGCCTTGTCGTGCTCGTAGAGGGCGAGGACATCCATTTCGTCGTACTTCTCTAGATGAACGCAGGCCGGATCTAAAGTGAGGAGGCGGCGAGTGAAGATGCCAGGAATGGGGAATCGGCGCGGTGTCTCATGGTATAGGCGGTAGTCGTGCGTTGCCTGGGCCATCCGGTAGCTGAAGGGGGCGGGAATGCGGTGCAGAGGGTAGATGGGTTTATACGGCTTGTCCGGGGTGGGAATTTCGAGGGGCTCAGTGATGAGCGGGACGTGGATAGGCAAGAGGCGATGATCAGCATCTTCTTTCGTGATTTGCCGGGCAAGATTCACCACCGGGAAAGGTGGAACGTCGCGAGGAAACTCTGGAGCGCGATCATCATCTTCGTCGCCCACTAGGTATGAAAATGAGTACGAGGATTGACATGAAAGGGAGAACACATACCGAACTGGTTGGGTCTGTACTGGTCGCCGTGATGCCCATATTTTGCTTCGGGGTAATAGAAGTCACGGACAACAATGTCGTGGGTGTCGAGCACTTCTTTTATGTCGCAGACATCTTGGGTGGGCGGAACGACTAGCTCGTACGGCTTGGGTGGGGCAACAGAGTCGAGGGGCACGGGATTATCGCTGACAGTCCTCTTGCGCAAGACGAGAGTGCCAGGCTGGGTCGTGGTGAATACCGACGATATTCCAGAGCCATGTATTTTGACGGTGCGCTGGTAGGCGCCGTCCATGGCGATGGGAAGAGAGAAATATGGGGTATTTTGCATCGTAGATGGGGTGTTGGTTTCAAGAGGCTGATCGACGCTACGCGCTTTATAAGACTACGCTTTGTCTATTGTCTCCAAGTGGCAAGGGTCAAAGCGTAGATCAAGAAGCGCGCAAAAAAACAACAAGAGGCCCTTGCAAGCACGACTGCTGTTGGGCGGTCCATTAATTGCCGTATGGACGGAGAGTAGGTCGGACGCTGCAGTATGGTCGTATTTCTGAAGAAAGGTGAAAGCAAAGGAAGGCGAAAAGGCGTGAATCGTGATCCGATCAAATCCCATTACTTCGTGTTTCTCCGGAGCGACATAAGTAACTACCTCTATTCTACATTCCTAATGTCGCTGCTCATCTGGGATTGAGCAAGCTAATTCTACATTCATGTTCTCAAGCCTTCGCCCATATGCGCCTCTCGTACGAGAAACGCGCGTGCAGCGCAATAAAAGACCCCAGCAGCATCGTTCCTCCCGAGTACATCGTCACCGCTGTCCAGCTTCCGCCTGACGCAGCGAACACCGCCCCGCCGATGGAGGCGCCCGCCAATTGACCTAAAAAAAACATGGGCAAAATGTATAATCGAAGTGCACAGAACAAACCCGGAGAATTGACCAGCACCATGAGTCCAGTGATCGTGGCGTGGTCGTGGAGCCCGAAGAGCTGCGCGCACACGACGGGGATGAGGCCGAGGAACCAGCACCCGACGAGGCCGTAGATGACGCTGAAGGCCATCACCGCTGCGTACGAGTGTGCAAACGTCCACAGGAGCAGCTGGGAGAGACCGCCGAGGAAGAAGCTCATAAAGAACATGTTGATCGGCTGGACGGCGCGAGGTCAGAATTCTCGAAGGATAAAATCGACAAGTGGATATGAAACGAACACCGAAGCGGTCCGACATGCGTCCGGCAAGGATCTAGGGGGCAAATATATCTATCCTGAGGGCGTAATTACTTGGGAAGAGCTTACGCGGCCGATTCCACCTGCAGTAAAAATAAATGAGATCAGACGAGGAAGCAAAACACGAAGTACATACCCGACATGTTCATGACGACCAGGGGAGCAACAACAAGGAGGGATTTGGGATCAAGTGAGGGGACCTGGGACCTGGAGTACGGCGTGATGAAATAATAAGGCGTAAGGTATCCAAATATGCCGACGAAGACGCTAGCCGCCATGCTGTAGAACGCGGGGCCGATGTGGGAAGGCAGCCAGCGCTTCGGAATATCTTTGTCTCGAGGATTGCGGCGTTCAGCCATCATGAACCAGGCCATGATCCACAGCGCGGCGGACGCTGAGCTGTATGCTAGCATGGTGTTGCGGTAGCCCAGCTTGGAGAGGCTGCATGAACAGTCGAGTTAGCTGGACGGTCGCAGAGATACGAGAAAGGTGCGTACAGTGCTCGCACGACAAGGGATTGTACACCGCCGCCGATACCAGAGCCGGAGACAGCAATACCGGTTGCGAGGCCGCGATTGCGCAGAAACCACTGGGAGGGCAACGCCATGTATAACGGCATCGAAATCCCCATTGAAATCCCCAGCAGGCAACCTTGGAAAAGGAAGATCTGGTAGAGCTTCGTGGCAAAGGCAGAAGCCAGGAGGCACAGATAACCGAGGAGGCAGCTCAGGGCTATCATTCGCTGAAAAACAATTAGTCAGAAATCAGCGGTGCGTTTTCTTGAGAGTACCTTGTAGCCGTAGCGCTCGGCGATCCCACCGAATAGATATGAGCTGCATGCCATTCCCTGATAACGCTGCATGAGCACTTGATTCAAACTGTACTGTTCTCGTCGACCGCCTCACCCACGCGAATAAACCACCGACGAGACTCAGATAGCTCAGGCGCGTGTCCTGAAACTTATTCGAGTGGTAGTAGTCCTGGAAAACACCCCAGACCAGCCCCCATCCCCTGCGAAGTCAAATTCCAGGGACATTCAAGAACAGGGAGACCATCGGCATACATGCAGGTAGACGCCATAGTGAAGCACCCAAGGACGACGAGCCATGCGCGAAGTCCGCCGTCGGGGTACGTCCACTCGACAGCCGCGGGATATTCTTGAATACCCTGCGCGTCCTTTTCCTGGGTTGCCGGCGAGCCAGTGAGCATGGCCTCAGCGGGCAAGACCTGGCGCGACTGAACAACAGACAGATCGGACATATTGTAGGCAATTTAGCGAGAGGTTTGGGGCATTTAAGGCAGGGAATGCCTGGGATAAAACGTTGGCTGAAACGAGGCATAGTAGGATTTATCGGACCGTCAGACTGGTCAAGTATGAGCCGAAAGTGATTTGGGGTCTTCGTTGGTCCTTGAAGCGGCCCCGGGCCGATGGTCAATCTTCTGTTGCCATTGGTCTTCCGTCATATAACGTCCGATTAAGTCCGCAGAATCTAGCGCGCAGAACTACGCGAATTGAAGCCAGGCAAGTGGTTGAGACTTCTGAGGTGTGCAAGGCGGCCAACCCTGAACACCACAGTGACATGTGTCACAGTTTGTGACAAGCAAAAATAGTAAAATACTTATTAAATATTTCCAAAGTCCATCGTTATAGCAATAGGCTGACCATAGAGGCTCCGAGGAGGGCTCCAATCGTAATCCCCCCTCCTCTGTGGCCCACGGCTCCAGAAGAGCCCGTTCTACCCCCGACCTTCTCCGGAGTCCCCCCAGCCAGCGGCTGATTCCACAAGAAATCTGCATCCGATGCGTACACAGGGAAGTTGCTCTGTAAGAACGCAGCATATTTGCCGTCTGGATCCCCATAAATGGACGCGACCGCCGCAATATTTGGGTAAATTTCGCCGACAAGATCTTCCTCGCCGCTGTCGGCGGCGTGGACGGTCATTGTCATGTCCAGTGCGTCCTGGATCGTGGCACCATTTTTAGTCTTCATTTTCCAAGGATCCGAACTGGGGTCAAGGTATTTGAGGAGGCGGGCGTTGGTCTGGGGACAAGTCAGCGGATACGATGAGGTTTGCTATATATAAGCCTACAATCATCGCGCCGAGATTATAATTTCTATAGTGATAAGGGCGCGTACGCGCTGCTTCCAAGGGCTGTAAACTTTAGTTAGGACCTTTTTGAATGTGGAAAATTCGACAGTACCTGATCCCCAGTCGAATTGATTTGATTTTGGTAGATGCCCTGGAAGTACGTGTTCCCTGCGCGAATAGCGCCAGGGATGTCGTTCACGAGCAGCTTGAGCGCGATAAGCTGATTAAAGCAGAAAGATCCGTGATTGCTAAGCCCGTAGGTTAGTTAAGAAGTCTTCCCCTAGATATTGGGTACATACTTGGTTGACGCACACTCCTCGATACCCAGCTTATTGGTCTCTAGCCATTCCATGTACTTCTTCGACCAAGACACTAACTGAGAATCAATTTCGGGTGTCCAGTCAACACTCTTCCGTTTCCGGAGAATGAGTATTCCCGACACGATCTTAACGAAACCTTTCAGATCGCTGCAGGCAGTTCAGAAACCCGCTCAGTAAAACCTATATGATGGCTTACAGCACTCCGGTACGTTCTCCTGTTCCCGGCTCAGTACGCATGTTTATGGCCCATGAAAACGGGCTACACACCTACTTGCCCGTCCGGACCCCGCCACATCTGGGCGTAGTTTAAATTTGGATTCATTCCGGTGGAGTTATCGAGGAACCAGGCATTCACGAATTTCACTGTATGCTATGATGATGACGGAAAAATAGGGACACCGAGAAGCCGACGAACCGATATTCTTGGAATAAACCGATGAGGTTTCGTTTTGAAACGAGAACGCCAGTGCATTGTACAAAACAGCGTCCGAGAAATCGGAGAAATCCAGGACATTCTTGATCGTGAGACGGTCTGGGTTGAACTGTCCGTCGCGATTCACGTATGGGCACGTCACCCAAACTAAATTCGAGGTTAGGCTATTATCTCAATAAGAGAAAAGATGCGGATACTTTGCTCCGGGGTCAGAGCGGTAGTATTGCCTACACCTGTGCAGTTAGGCCACCTGCTGTAAACGGTAAGAACTGACGCGGGATACCAAAAGAAAATATTTACTATGGGGCCCAGCTCATATAGTCATTCTTGTTCCCACTGGGAGCCAGCATCGGTTTATCCGTTACACCTAAACAACGGCGAGCTGAGTCGCTGATGGATGGACGTGAGCAAAACTTACTCCAGGGCCCTTCAGCATTTAGCTTTTCGGCCCAGTTCAGAATCGTCGCCTTAGCACCACCCACTGTGTTGGGAAAGTCTCCCGCCACGATGTAATTAGGGTCCACGAAATCATTTGCGTAGCTGTAGAATGGGACAACATCGACGGCTTGAGCAGAAACAGTCAAGATAGAATATGCAGCTAGGAAAAAGGAGAAAAAGAGTGCGGATGGCGACATTAGTCGAGGGGTGACTGCCAGAATGTTTGAGGCTGTATATACCGGACATTCAGGGATCATTTGACAGATCGGCGGCGGGCACTCCTGAGCCATTACAAAGCCAAGGTTGATTTTATGAGGAGACCTTGGGTGCGTTCATCGAGTCATTCGACGCAGATACCATCGCCCAACGCAAGTTAGTCCACCACCTTTCGTCAGACTGGCACACTGCTTGCATCCGCCGGCCGGATATTCGGTGCCTTTCAGCGTGAAATGGCAGCTCGGCGCGAGGGATATCTGGGTGATCCTGGGGTGATCCAAACCGTCGCAGACGCGTCACCCAAGGGGCGACCACTAATCGGTGAATTCAACTAGTGCTGTCGTCTGTTGTCGTCTACTATTTGTCCTTCTTTGGCTTTCATGCACGTGAGCTCGCCATTCAGCGGCGATGCGTTCATATACATGCGTAAAACCAGCTGCATGCAACATGTTTTAGCCTGTAAACTCCTCCTCCATCGCTACCCGGGCACCTGAAGTTGAGCGAAGCCTTTCAGGCCTCTCATCGGCACTTGCCGCTCACGTGTATTACATCAATGATCAAAGCCAAATAGTGGAGGTACTGGTCGCCCCCTGGCGTCACCTGTTACCCCTCCCCAACCCATGCTCTATGCTTATGTTTTATTTTTCTCTCTTTCTATGCTCTTTCTATGCCCGTTTGTCGCTGTGCGAAAGTTTTTCCCTGGACGATGTTTTTTTCCACTGGGTTTACACGCCAGGGTTTTTATTGCATCGTAACATGCATTTTCTAGTTTAGCCTCTCCTCCTCTTTATTTTGGCCTGTCGAAGTTGCCTGCAGCCTAAGTCTTCTAGACGTAGATATGTACACCACCATTTGCCACACACGTGGCCGGCACCTGGACGTGAGATGCATACTACATGTCGGAAGAGGATGGTAGCCATGTCGTGTTCAGCTGGAATCCGGTTCATTTCTCCTATGGCCCCAGACTGGGGCCAGGCGTATATGGTGGCCAGCCGGAGCCCAAATCTGGAAGCGGCTGATCAGGCAGGTAGAATGAAATTCTTGAAAATTTGTTCCCGTTCAGGACGCGCATGCAGGAGGATTCAAATAAAATGCATTCATATCTGATATGCGACAGCATCGCCATAGCAAAAACAGGTGGGTACATATTTCCTTAGTAAACAGCATAAAAATGAGTCTGCAGACGCATGCCGATTAGTGTGATACAAATGATAAGAAACAATGGTGGTGGCATTACCAAGGTGTTACTGCCATCCTCTAGGCGCTTCGCTACTAGCCGCCGAGCCGTTCCCTCCAAGTTCTACGTTGGACACACAGAAAATTCGTCTCGAGGCAATCCTCCTGTTGAGGGAGGCGCGTCGGGGATTGATGGGGACGTCGCGAGGACCTAGTAACAGCGGGAGAGAACAGAACCAAACTTGAAGGCCATTTTGGTGGATCTTGTAACTGCGGCAGGGAAAAGAACGACGGCGCATAGAAATCAGCCGTTCAATGGTCAAAAAATGCCTGCTTGATGAAAGGCAGAATCCTCATGTCCAAGGAGGGATGAAATGGCCTTGATACATTGCTCAAGGACGACAGTACATTGACCAAGACTTGTGATTTGATTTAGCGGAAAGATGGACTTGAATAGAATTCATGTCTTCGAGCTTCAGGATCGTCATCATAGAGAGAAGGCTGGTTTGAGATGTGATGGATAGGATGTGTTCGCATTGACGAGGCTTGGGGGCAGCGCCGAGAAGAGGTTGGCCAACCCTAGTCATGCAACGTATGGTTTCCGGCGCAATCCATCTTGATGCATATCCGAGTCTGATTCAGAGGATTCAGCTGTTCTTGAGAAGCTTGAGGCCGCCGTTTGCGGACTGCTTGATCAAGGACATCGAATGACTCGCACCGAAACGAACGCCAGATTCATGCAAGAGAGCGCCAGAAGACAAATGAATAGCAGTAGGCGCGGCTCATGAGAAGATTTGCTGGAAAGGGTAGAGGTCCAATTGGCGCAGGCAGCGGTAGGTGGTGGAGGGAAGAAAGACGAGACGACATCAACATGCAGCCCATTCACGTGCTGATGGCGGAGTTTCAAAGTGACTTTCCCACCAACTTCGCGTCGAAATCAGCAACAGGTTTAACATCATCTCGGAACGAATCTGGCTAGGTATAATGTAGGCCTTTAAGTAGGGCTAGTTTCTATGAGTTCCATGTTCTTTAAAATTATTGAGTATCTGGAAGACAGCTTTTTAAAAAAGATGGCTCATACATGGCGAGACAGGGAGAGGCAAGCTGTAAAACAACCTGCACGTCACAGCTGGTAGCCACATCACTACCATCTGCAACCAGGTTTGGCAAAATGTGTCCCCAACATGATTGTGCCAGCTGCCGGTGACGTGTGGGCACTTTGGCGGTGTAGTAAATCCATAAGAGTTGGGCTGTGGCAGTGCTAGAATGATCTCGTCCCAATCGGGGTTCCAATAACCCCTTTCGGTTTGCTTAGTTTTCTCTTTGTCTCTGCGCCACTTCTGGCCGCCTCGTCTTTTACCTTATCCGGGAGTCCACGCTCTGAATCAAGTTGTGCGACAAAGGAAGATGGAGTCGTGGCTTCGATGGCCACCGATTTGGGCCGTTCCCACAGGCCACGACCCCCGCTCTTCGGCGCGCTTTGACTCTCGCTTTGCTAGTGGCCAGGCAACGCGGGCACGCGGCAGACACTATTTAAGCTGCCCGAATGTGAGCTTACCTCCAAACCACAATGTCATCCATTGCGAGCCTCCCAATTCTTGTCCTGGTCCCTAGCCCAAGTCAAACAGAGCGCGAGATCGACCGACGCGTTCTTCTTGACATCGCTGCTGACCGCGAGGGCCTTATAATGAGCGGTAAATCGATAGAGGAGATCCGCCAAATCTTGAAACTTCGAACCGGGCCGATTGCTGGGTATGTATCGTCCTTCGTCGACAATTGCCCTGTATCTGAAGTCATATGCATCACAGACATTGGCTGCACCATGTGAAGCATCGCTCAGATGTTAACCTTCGTGATGCCACTGCCCGAACGTCTATGTTGATTCGGAGAGTCAACAACGAGAACAAGGGGGAAGAAAGTGGCGGCGTCGTACGCCGCGTGCTGTCGGTGTCGTCCCTCAGTCAGACGCCGATGGCCAGTATCCAGAATCGAATGGTTGTTGGGCAGGACGATGGTGGTCTGAGTGTGTGGGGCACCTTCGTGCTCAGCACTCCCAACAAGCTCATCTCGCCGCGTCCGCTTGGTCCCACTCACATCCTCGTTGTACATACCGATCCCGTTGCCGTCTCCCGGTCGGGAAAGACCACATTACCGCGTCGCCGGCCAAATGCAGACGGTGGCAAAGCCCCGTTTGCGAACATAGACATCGCAATCAACGACCTCCTCTTCACCTTAAATGTGCCCAATCTCGTGTCCCTCGACGGCCGGTCCGCGCTCCCAAAGCGCCTGCACAAGGAGCTTCCGCGCGCGCTCATCCGCGTCCCCCACATGGAGACGTTCCACGAGCTCGTCGTTTACCTCCACACAAAGAACCAGGCGGAGCTCTTCCGCAGCGTGGTTCCCGAGTGGATGCGCGACCTCATGCATCCTCTCCCCGCCCCGGAGCCGACCGTCACCCCCCGTCCCTCGCACCTGGAGCCCGGCACCGTTGTCTTCTCCCCCAAAAAGCAGCGCAGCCACCGCACGCTCTTTGGGATGCTCTCGTCCTCGACCAGCTCCGCCAGCTCGATGTACAGCGTCGACTCCTCGCTCTCCTCGGGATCCGCGTCCATTTACGAGTCCTCCAGCACCGCTCCGGAGCGGACGCTGGACTCTATCGCGCAGGAGATCATCGAGACGCTACCGACGATGGTCGACCCCGATGTGCCCAGCGACCCACTAATGGCCGTCACGGCGCAGCTCAATGCGCTCAAGACGAACCTTGAGTTCCTCGGCTACTTCGGGCAATCGGTGTGGGACGAACTGGAGGCATGCCGCGAAATATTGATCAGGGCGGTAGTGTGGAAATCGAAGATGGCTGTCGAGGAAGAGGAGTAGATGAAGGTAGAGTTAGTATTGAGTTGGGTAAGTATGTAGCATTAGCACTTAGTATGTAGCAATTATACCTTGATAAGTAGTAGAGTTCCGATATAATGCGACTATTCCACGTATCATGAGCTGGCTGGCGAGGAAGGAATAAAAATAAGTAGTATCTGTGTAGAACCTGCTGTTCTAGGACTCGTCACTGGAACTGGGCTGCTGGGGTGCTGGTCGTGCTGGCAGAAGGCAGAGGGCCAGAGGCCGTCCTCCTTCATCATTATCGTCCAAATCCGGATTGATCCGCTTTCTTTCTCTTTCCACACCACCAGCTCCGAACAGCTTCGAGCCTGTATCAGCCTGTATCTCGCTGTGGCCTTCTCCGCAGCGCCGTATGAAGATGTATGGACTTGTGCGAGTCGCTCAATTTCTTTTTAAAAATCAAGTGGCCGCCGCGGTCAGGAGGGTTGGAGTCAACAAACTTTCGGTCTTCAATGCCTCCGACGCTGCACAAAGTTCAAACGTGGGCTGGCCGCTCTCCACTCCTCGGTTTTACGCATCGGACTCCTGACTTCGTAATAACCCTGAGCGGAAGCGAGATTAACTCCCAGGCCGACCTCAAGTTCGGTGCTTGAAGACGATCCCTGAAACCTATATATACTGTTATTACCTTGGCCTTGGTGCGGGCTGTTTCGTTTCCGGAACTGATTTCGTTGGAACGACTTGAATACCCTCCATGCTCTTGTCGCCAATCTTCCTAGCCATCTTCTCTGACATCTGGATCGATTCTGTGCAAGCAACCAAATATGTTCCTCATGTTGTTCCCTTCGACAGCTATGCAAATGTTTTCGTTGACCCTGATTACATCGCGGCGGGCGTTTTCCCTCGTACTGCAGGCGGCGCCAAGGTCACGATTCTGAAATGGGCGGAGAGGCTAACTACTTATGGGCCCTGGAGTAGGCGCCGATCTCTGTCGATGTATCGCTAGTCTAATTCAGCGTCCAGCGGTTACGGACAAGTCAATGTTGGCTCCCAGTGGGAACAGGCAGGACTACATGAGCTGGGCTCCATAGTGCGCGTTCCTCTTTAGTTATTTGGCTCAGGCGCTTATTGCTCCAGTTGGTGGCCGAACTGCACTGATGTAGGTAATGCCACGGCTTTGACACCACAGCAAAGTGAGTTTTATCCCTATATTGCGGTTGGAAGGGTGTGCTGACCTTCGAATTAGTTTGGGTGACGTGTCCGTATGTCGAACGCGACGGACAATTTAACCCAGACCGTCTCACCATCAACAATATTGGTGCTTTCTCCAACGTCTCCGACGCCATCTTGTACAACGCCGTAGCGTTCTCCTTCCTCAACGTGTCCTCCTCGAAATACTCCAAGAATGTCGGTCTGTGCCCTTCTTTCGTGCCCGAATTCCACATGCTTACCGCGATTACAGTGAAATTCGTGAATGCGTGGTTCTTGGATGCCTCCACCGGAATGAACCCGAATTTAAACTACGCGCAGATGAAACGGGGTCCGAATGCGGAGGGTGTGTCGCATGTCCTCCCTCCATGGAGATATTCGTGCTTATATCGACATAGGACAACATACCGGCGTGATGTGAGTAAGCTCTTTATGTGGG
This sequence comes from Mycena rebaudengoi, assembly GCA_029282285.1. Lineage (NCBI taxonomy): Eukaryota > Fungi > Basidiomycota > Agaricomycetes > Agaricales > Mycenaceae > Mycena > Mycena rebaudengoi. The sequence continues at coordinate 1,517,457 of JARJCX010000002.1, read as the reverse complement.
TTTGACGGATTCCTGAACTGCCTGCAGCGACCTGAAAAGCCTCGTCAAGATTGTGTCGGGCATCCTCCTCCTTAGAAAATTGAAGAGTACTGACTGGACACCTGAAATCGATGCCCGGCTGGTGTCCTGGGCGGAAAAGTACATTGGATGGCTGGAGACCAATCAGCTGGGTGTTGGCGAGTGTGCATCGACGAAGTACGTATTAAATCCGTGGGCCAAAACTGCGGCAACGCAGCTAACGAACTCAGTAACCACGGGTCTTTTTGCTTCAATCAGCTTATCGCGCTAAAGCTGCTGGTGAACGACATCCCAGGCGCTATCTGCGCAGGGAACGCCTACTTCCAAGGCATATACCAAAATCAAATCAATTCCACTGGGGACCAGGTATTGCTGATGTTTCCCCACGCACAAGAACGTCCTGACCATAATTCACAGCCATTGGAAGCGGTGCGTACCCGGCCATACCACTACCGAAATTACAATCTCGCTGCGATGATCGTAGGCTCACAAGCCTTTCCTCTGTATCCCGGCTCACCTCTCCCCCAGACCAATGCCCGCCTTCTCAAATACGCAGACCCCAGCTCGGATCCTTGGAACACGAAGACGAAGGACGGTGCCACGATCCAGGACGCCCTCGACTTTGCGATGACCACTACCGCGGCCGCAAGCGGCGAGGAACACGCTGTCCGCGAGCTGTACCCCAATGTTGCGGTCGTCGCCTCCATGTACAGGGATCCAGAGGGCAAGTACGTCGCGTTCTTGAAGGACAACTTCCCTCTGTATGGATCAGATGCGAGTTTTCTGTGGAATCAGCCTATTGCTGAGGGTGCTGCGGAGAAAGGCACCTCTGCCAGCTCTTCCGGCGCATCGGACCGCAAACTGCGAGGAGAGGGAGAAACTGTCGATGGCTGTCCTTGGAGGTGTTGCTGCTACTAGTACCTTGTTGCTCCACAGCCTATAATGCACTGCTTTCCTTTCCGTTGGCTCCAGAATATTTATGTTGCGAGCCCGAGTCAAGCACTGCTTGAGTACCTCCCCAGACAAGCCTTTATTTGTCCTAAGTTGGATCCAGGCGCGATAGCGTCTGTTGGTTAGTCAGCCCCCCGGATTCCGCCTTTTGGGCATCCATGTTCTCGAGGCCACATGCTCTCTCTTCAACCTAGCCGTCCGGAATCTTGTCTGTAGCACATTATTAATTGCTAGGTTCGAGTCTCAGCGCGACATTGATCAAGGGAATTCGGCCCTGAATCTCTCGGACACGCTGCAGCCTGCGTCCTTACTTAAAGCTTTCGACAAGTTATCTACACCTCTCCTCATGGCGCCGGTCCCTGGCCCGTCGAGGACAGCCAGTACGAGCTCTGCCTCCGCTGCCACTAGTCGAACAGAGGAGGACGAGGAGCTGCGGCCGTATGTCATTGTTAGCGACATTGGCAAAGGCAGTTTCGCGACAGTCTACAAGGGTTATCATGAAGTGCGTGCGTCGTTTCCACAGAATTTGCCAGTGCTCACCGGTCTGCCAGGACAACCACAACCCGGTCGCAATCAAGACCGTCCTGCGGCAGAAGCTCTCTGCCAAGCTCTTTGAGAACCTGCAGAGCGAGATTCAGATTCTCAAGTCGCTCTCGCACCGCCATATCACCAAGCTCATTGACATAGTGGTATGCCACCCACTCAACTCTCGCCATTTCGGTCTGACTTGCCCGCAGCGCACAGACCGCAATATATACCTGATCATGGAATATTGTGCTGGAGGCGACTTGACCAACTATATCAAGAAGCGCGGCCGTGTTGAGAGTCTCGAATATGTGCCGTCAGACGGGCGCGGCTCCTCAATATTACCCGCACCCGCGAACGGGTGGCTTGGACGAAATCGTCGTCCGAAGTTTCCTCCGACAACTCGGTAAGTCTGCTGCAAATTCGTGTTCATCCCATTCGTGTTCATCCCTGACTACGAGCTGCAGCCCGTGCCCTCAAGTTCCTGCGACACCGGAATCTAATCCACAGGGACGTGAAGCCTCAGGTGCTTTTCATCCACACTATTGATCGCACATCTATTTATACCACACATTCAGAATCTTCTGCTTCACGCTGCGCCGCCAGGAGGAGCTCGCCAGAGGTCACCCTCTCGGCGTCCCCATCCTCAAAGTTGCGGACTTTGGCTTCGCGCGCTCGCTGCCAAATGCCATGATGGCAGAGACATTGTGTGGTTCTCCGTGAGTCACCGATGATTCTCTCGGTTGCGACTATTTACTCACTGTCTCACAGGCTCTACATGGCGCCGGAAATCCTGCGGTACGAGAAATATGATGCCAAGGCTGACTTGTGGTCAGTCGGCGCTGTATTGTACTGAAATGGCTGTGGGGAAACCGCCATTTCGTGCCGCCTAATCACCTTGAGCTGCTCAAGAAGATCCAACAGTCGAAAGGAATCAAGTTTCCGGACGAGGATCCCAAATCGCAGTCGGCGCGGGCAGGCGGTGGCGGCAGCGAGGAATTGCCTGTTCCCCCTGACGTTAAGAAGCTCATCCGTGCCCTCCTGAAGCAGAACCCAGCGGAGCGGGCCAGCTTCGAAGAGTTCTTCGGCAGCACCGCGCTTGCAAAGTCCAAGTTCCCGCGCCCTCCAGAGCCTTCCCCGTCGCCATTGAATTCTTCCGGAAACGGTGATGAAGAAGGCGCCCAGGGCGGCCCTTCGATCCCTGCTCACCATCTGGTCATACCGCCCGAGGTTCTGGATCCCAATGCCATGATTCCACCGAGCAAATTCAACTTCAGGGAGCCTCGGGGAGAGAACTGGTAATAGTGTCCCCCGGATCCCCGTCGCTGCGGGGGTTCCCTCATCGCCGAGGTAGATTTTTTCCCTTCTTTCATCGTGGTATTCACTCACACTGTCAACAGCTCTACCTCCTCGCGCGACAAGGTCCCGTCGCCTGGGGAGAAAGCCAGGCGGCCCTCAATTCCCACGAATTCGTCCCCGCTGCGAGTTCCCAGACCTCTCTCGACAGAGGGCTCGTTCATTCCCGGCGAAACTGAGGAAGACGGCATTCTGCGGCGCGAGTATGTCCTGGTGGGCGATACCCGTGCGGTCGAGTTTAATCGCGCTGTCGATGGTGAGTTTGCTATCGGGACACATTCTTCCCTTGCTCAAATTGCGCGCAGAACTCAGTGCAGCGCCACGACGACCCCTTCACGATCGCAAAATGCCCCCGACGCCATCTACGGAGGATTTTCCCGACTCCCCTCTCGCCAATAACAATACATCCTTCCCCCCTCCTCCAAATCCCGTCGCCCCGTCACTCTCATCCTCCCCCTCTAGTGTCGCCTCGCGTGCCACGTCCAACGCGCTCAATCGTGCCCTTAGTCTTGCGCAGAAGAAACTCTTTGGAGCATCAACTCAAAGAAGGGCCTCTTCGTCCCGCGACAGCGCCCCGCCGTCTCCCCGACGCACTCATATAATAGCTCTAGACAATGATGGGGAGCGCGATCCCTTAGAGGACGAGCTCCTAGCTTCCTTGGAGGAGCTTGCACAGAAGACATTTGTTCTAACAAACTGGGCGGACGAGATGTACGAGTATGTAAAGGCTGTCCCGCAAAGTACGCTTTTCATATTATTACTGCGGTCCATGATCGGCTGACGCCCGTTGCAGAGCCGCTACCTGACCCTACGCGGTTCACCAAGCGGGAGGGCGAGGCGGACAAGCATGCGCGGCGGAGGAAACACGCTGACATGGAGGCGGAATACAACGCTGTCACATGCGTCGCGGTGTACATGCTCACCATGTCGTTCTCGCAGAAGGGCATCGACAAGCTGCGCAACCACCAGGAGCACATGAAGATGCGGCACCCCGACGGCGACTTCGTCGTGAGCGAGGGCTTTGATGATGGTTCGTCCGTTGTCTTACCGGCTGTCATTTTTATGCTCATTGCGCGCTCTTAGCATTGACGTGGTTTCGAGAGCATTTCATCAAGTGCAATGATCGTGCCGCACTTGTCAAGACGTGGCTTCCGGCGCAGTACGACGGGGCTAAGAGCTGGCTTGACCAGCTCGTATATGACCGCGCTCTCGTCCTTGTATGTCACCTTAATTCGTTCCTGAGAATACTTACCAACGTGTTTCCTCTTCTCTAGAGTCGCACAGCCGCCCGCAAGGAGCTCTTCGACCAGGCTACGAGCCCGGACGAATGCGAGAAGCTTGTACGACGAATCACTGTGGTGTCTGTACTGCGCTGCAGGATGACCTCCTGCAAATGGGAAACCCATTCATGGACGAAGACCGCACCACCATCGATACATGTGCTGTCGTCGTCCTCCAGCGCTTGACCTTTCATGGCTGACCATTATTTCTTTAGGGATCAAACGTACCAAGCTCCGCCTAGTGCGCTGTCGAGCGCGCATGGCCATGAATGCTCAAGACCGCCTGAACGACGCCCGGGCCGACCACAACCTCGCGGATGTAGCCCGCATCCCTGCGCCATGGGATGTCAAGCCCGCGGACGCTTCTTAGCTCCTGCCATCCTCTTCAGACCCCACCATGCATCATCGGCCGCCCGATGTAATACTTATAGAATGAGCGTTTTTTTGGCCATCTCCCGTCCTAACTATCGCATTAATTATGATCGTATGGATCTTCTTGCATTGCATTGTCTATCTATCTCGTTCTCCCCCATCCATACAATGTAACACTAGGGTTGTCATCGTAGGAACGCTGTCATGTATCTTTGTGTCATATAGTCGTTTTGTCGCATTAGCGGCATTGTAGTTAATATACAGGTTTTAAAAGTCGAAGCTTTTGTTTAGATCTTCGTGCAGGAGCTCCCTCATTCCTGGGGGTAATTTGGGTTCAGTGCCGTCGGCGATGTATCCTGTGTCATTTCAGTCAGAGGGAGAAAGCTTTAGAGAGATACAAGGGACTAACTAAACGGCATTTCGACGCTCTCTTTTGGATTGAAAACAATAGTTGGAAATTCCTGAAGGTACGGCGTTAGCTGGGGTAATACCGGGGAGACGAGACGTACGACGTAAGGAATTTTGTCCAGTGGAACTGACAAAAGTAAGCTGAGCTTTCTTCTCGACAAGTCGGTCCGGTCCAGCTTACTTTTATCGTCGACAACCATCTTTGTGACACCGAGGGCAGTATCGGTGGTCATCTGGACGGGCCCAAGATGTCGCGTCGGGAATCCCAGAGCCCGCAATTCGGAAGTACGGTCCCGAGGCGGATCATCGCCTACTTGGCATGTAAAAAATTGGCAAGTCGTTCGCGGCAGGGCGATGGCGCACCAAGGATTCCCTGAGCAATGAGACTAATTAACGACCGAAAAAAAGTAAATGAAACTCTGCACCCCAAACAGAAACCATTCGAAGCGATCCCCGTCTTCGGGGGACAATGCATGCTCTGCCTTTGGATCGAGCAAGCACACTTTTTCCAACGCAGGAGCGCCGTGGAGCCGCTGATTTATCAGATCAAGCACACCCGTCTGGTGGCAGGCTGCGTCCGCCAACGATTCCCGCGGCTTGAAAACTGACGCAAGGCTTTCGCGGGAAGCGCCGGACAGGTGGGTGAAGTGGATTTGAGCACTTGGGCCTGCTAGAATCCGCATGTGCTGACCGAGACGAGTGTGAAGAAGCCGTAGAATGGACAGCCTGAGGGACCGACCGCGTACTCGAGTTCAACCCAGGGTGGAATGGTTTTCGTGCTTTCGTCGTCGTCTTCCATATGCTCTTCGGATTTTACGCGTTAAAACTATTTGAGACTGTGTGAGACGTCCAATGGACCTCACCGATAACGTAGACAAAGCCCATCGCGTCGGGGATGCCGTTGCAGAAAGAAAGAAGCTTCAAGTATACTTACCTGAAGGCGTTGGCATATACGCGCAAACGCTGACAAACATCTTCTTTGAAACTTTCCTTCCTTTTCTCATGTGAAGTTATCAGATCTAGCTCTGCTCCATTCTCACACACTTGGCTAAAACCAAGATGCAATTCTACTCTTTGGTCCCTTGGCAACCTCCATGATGGGACGACCTGAAGGAGCCTGAAGGTCGGGGAGTAGTACTTACGAGACCTTCAAGTTGCCTTCAAGAGCCTCCAAGTCCGTGCTGATTGCAGTGAAGCAACAATGAAGACAGGCATAACTTCCAGCCCGAAAAAAATCAGGTCCGGAAGAACCTGCCCTCAATACCGTATACTTTGCTCGCCGAACCTTGGGGGGGGGGAGGGTCGATATCGATGGATCTACAACTTGAACCTATCTACAGCCTGAGAACTGTCCCAAATTTAGTCTGGTTTGATGATGTGGCCCTCAAACGCATCTGTTCTCTGTGCATCTAGAGTCTCTATTTTTCTCGCTGGATTCTTTAACGCATCAGAAAGATGAACAGAAGAACAAAGGAAGCTGACAACCGGCAGATGGCGGCCCTCAAGCTTCATAAAAAAACGGTTTCACGCTCCTCATATTCTGCGGTCTCATACCCTCCCTCCCCCCTCTCCCCAATTATTTCTACTACCCCCTGGGAATATTTCAAGTATAACAGACGTGCTTTCATGCTGAGATAACTCTCAAATTTATCCTGGACTCCTACTCATTCCGTGGCGGGAGCCCACTGGCACGCATGCTATCCAATCATCGATTCCATCCCGGGTATTATGTTTCATCAGGTCGTGAGACTATCTTTGTCTGGTTATAAAACACATCACGACGTCGCTGGACCATTCCCAGTGCTTCCCTTCGACGAAATAGCCAACCTCCATGGCCTCTGATTCCTCAGTGCTCATCGGAACTTATGGGGCAACGGAGATCGGTGTAGTTTTCGGAGCCGTTCTTCTAGGCGTACAGACTCTTCAGACTCTGAACTATTTTCGCCTATTTTCCAAAGACTCGCTTCTCCTCAAGGCCACAGTAAGTCTGTCTCTGTGCATCTTCCGTGACTGATCATGACGCTGCGAAAAGGTTGCTGTAGTATGGTCAATAATATCATATATGCCGACCTCGCATTATCTGACCATTCTGTAATGCAGGTTTCTCGAACTCGGTGAAAGTACATGCGGTTTGCATGCGGTAGGCTGCTCTGCAAATAATATTATATGTTTTGTTAAAAAATCCTGTTAGCTCTACGCAATCACTGTCACGTTGTATGGGAAACCTCCTTCTGAAATACTCGCCAATCCTCCACATTCCTATGTGCTCAGGAATGTATTCTTGACGGTATCGAACACTGTGGCCCAAGTCCGTATCCTTCTTCAATTTACTCAGAATGATACAGATATACCAGTAGCTATTTTTCAAGCAACCGAATACGGAACCTGTCCGGAAATTGGCTCATCTTTGTCCTGTGCTTGGCTTTATCCCTTTTCCCACTCATCATTGCTACCATTTCTGAAGTCCAAGTATGGACATCCACCTCGGCGGTGACTTCTGTCGAAATGGAGCTGCGGGGTGTGAAGATTGCTGCGATGTTTGTGACTCCCATTCTCGACATTTTCATTGCTAGTTCCCTATGTTTTTATCTCTACCGTTTTCGGGAAAGAAGCGTTAAACGGTGCGCATTCATTGTGGTTCAAGCTTGTTTCCCTTTTTTCACAATGAATAGAACGCATCAAATCTTGGATACATTGACGCTGTGGACTATAGGTAGGGTTAGCAATTCGATTTTATCGACCATCTGATTTATTTACTGAAAGAAACAACCCTTCTGACGAGGTTGACACCAACGCCGAATCTCACTTCTCTATTCTCATTAATATTCTAGTGTTTGTGCGGTCACACAAGCCGTTCTCGTAAGCCCTTCTTGTTCGTCGCCATATGTTTTGGCTCATGCACTCTGCCAGTTCACTGTGCGCTCCGACTGTGGGTCTTAGTTTCAAGTCATCATGATTGATTTTTAAATTCTATTTTTTATAGTGTGGTACATGGTCCTCGCAAGTATCCAATCTAAATGTGAGCCCTATTTGGGACATGAATTATACAGGTTCACCAATACCTCGCCGTAGTGTTCTCGAATTCGATGCTTGCAGTGTTGGTTATCAAATGATCATGTCATCATTGGCTCACGAAATCTGCTAGGCTTAATGGTCGGGCGCGGTTTCGTTCCCAAGATGAGGTGCCTGGAATCTCAGAAGTCCTTGTCTTTGACCTGTCGGAGAGGAGGAACGATGGCACCATTAACTCCGTTTTTTCGAGCCCAATCTCTCGTCATAGTCACAGTGCCCGAGAACAAAAAGAAACTCTCCAACTTCGTTTACCATAACCAAACCACATATGGCGGCCATACATACATGTAGATATATTTGTTGTGAGATCCATCGAGATCCAATTGCGGCTAATTGGATTTGGGGTAGAAGGTTAGATATGTTGATGTAAATTTGAACCGACATATCGGCCCCACCGGAGTCTTCTCGAAACTTGTACCGCCGCGTGCCGAGAATTTGGATTTAACCGCAAAAAAAAAAAAGAAAAAGGCCCCGCGCCAGCGGAGAAGGCAGTGCTAATGAAGGGGAGAGGTCTGGAGCTTTCCCTCAGTGTGCCGGAATGATGGTAGAGTCCGGCAACACAGCTCGATAATGGGATTCGCCAAATGATGGCATCAGGGACGACTCGTCCTCGGAGTCCCATTCTCGTATATACTTAATATGGGGATCTGCATGTCTTCCACTACGCAGCATTCAGCCTGCCACCGCCAGAACATGTTTTTCATCATTGTACCGCGCGTATCTGTGCCTCGCTGTCGCGGTCTAACCATGGCTGGGCCCATCTCAAGGTACCGGTGAGCTTTCAAAGTCCTTGTAGAACCCGCCCTTACTCTTAGTTGTCTGCGCACCGGCGGTACGGTCACAGGCGGTATATTCATGCCTCCGATGCGCCATGTATCCGTCGAGATATGGACGATTTTAGGTTTACCTCACTTGTTCTGACAGTGTTTCAATAATGGCATGAGTGAACGCAGGATTCGGGTTCTCGGTGAAGTGTGTGCTACTTGGAGGACTTTTGGACCTCGTCAGGCACCCTTAGCAGCAACCTACTGCCGCTGGAAGCGGCGGGAAAGCATATATAAGGGCTCCCCCACCTCTACTTTCCTTACTCCACGAACATTCCTCCCTCTGACTGTCCTCCTCGTTAACTATGCCTAGAGCTATATTCTCCACTACCCTGGCCTTCGTGTTGTTGGTACGCCATGATATATCGTGTTTGACTCTTGCTCAATTCCCTCAGGCCACCGTCAGTGGCGTGTTCGCTGCTGGCCCAGCACCAGTTCTGCTAGGAACCGCCAAAAACTTTGCCATTCTAGCGAAAACCGGTGTATCTACAGTCCCAAATTCCGCCGTCAGTGAGTATTCGTTCCTTTTTTTCGCTATTTAATTTTTAAATTCCATATTGCGCGCCAGGTGGCAACGTTGGGATTAGTCCCGCCACAGTCACCTCCTTGACTGGGTTCAGCCTTGTCCGAGATGTCAGCCAGCAATTTTGGACATCGACGCAAGTAAACGGCCATTTGATGGGTGCCACAGATGCCCTGCCCACCCCGGGCTTTTGACCATCGCTGTTCTGGATATGCAGACTGCGTTCACTGACGCAATGAGTCAGTTACTTCCATTGACTCACTCATCTTTGTATATTTAGACTCCATTGCCTTTTCCAGACAGGCCGCGGCCGAATTTTGTGGGATTGAAGGCGGGTGAGTTGAATTTGTAGGATTCCTCGTGGCCTGTGAAAGTAATTTTTTTCTTCCCAGGTCTCATCGGAGGCTCGATTCTTGTCCCTGGACTTTACAAGTGGACAACAGGAGTGACCATATCTACAGGCATCACAATTTCTGGAGGTCCTGGAGACAGTATGTCCATCTAGCAACATTGATCACGGTTTAACTTATCTCCTCTTTTCAGCCTGGATTTTTCAAATCTCAGGGACCCTGGTGCAGTCCGCAAACGTTCGAATCACCTTAATTGGTGGTGCTCAATCTCGTAACATAGTTTGGGTAGTTGCTGGCACAGTTTCCATTGGAACCAACGCTGTGTTTGAAGGTAACATTCTTGCAAAGACTAACGTAGTGGTTGGCACAAATGCAATCGACCACGGCTGCATCTACGCGCAGACCGCCGTGACTCTGCAGAAGGCCACGGTTTCGTGCTCCGGAGGGGGTGTGGCCCCGCCCCCGACCTCGTCTCCCGCGAGCTCGCTCCCTCCGACCTCGGCCCCTGTGAGCACGACGCCTCCTCCCACCATGAGTCCTTCGCCTACGAGCAGCACGCCAACAACGACGTACTCAGCAAAATGCACTCCAACTGCGGCCCCATGCTATAGCACTGCGTTCGAAAACCTCGAAGCATCCATCCACGGGGACGACTATCTCACCTATATTCTTACTGATACCGTTGATGGTTCGTACCTTGAATAATCAGACTGTTTCTCCCCGTTGGCTCACTCGTCAATATCAACAGAATGCATAAGCTTTTGCGCTTGCCGGACTGGCTGCGCGTTCGCAAACCGTACGTGGTGATAACTGTTCATAATAGCAATGGATCAATTGATTTGTTTAATGTTAGCCTATCACGACAATAACGCCAAGGTCTCGTCGCATATTTTTGCACATGCTGGTTAATTGACAACCCAGTAGAACACCACGATGCTGACCTGTGCAATCTACGCCGGATGCCACACTGCTGCCGATGCCACCAACACCGGAGGGCAGACGGAACCGGACGGGGGTGTCTCAGCAGTCACTAACAGCAGTGGGTACTGCCTTAAGGCCTGTGGATATGGCTACTAGTACTTCTCGGATGATACTCTTGGACTGGCTGTGTGATATGATGCGATGACTGAATATATCTTTCTTTGGGGTTTATTTCTATTTTCGTGTTTTCTGTGAGAGTGGAAGCACCTAGATTGAGTATTCTCTGCCAGCATTTCGGATCGCCTAGTGCCATGCCGGTTGAAACATGATCTGCAAAATGTTGAACCTCTATTTCAACAATATTTCGACGCTTGACATTTTACGGAGACTTCGAGATACACTAGAAGATATTTGTGTCAATTCTGCCGAGCGTACGGAATATAACGCACATCCTCTACGTAACCTATCTCGAACCGTGTTGAAAACATTCAACAAAGTAACGGCCGGCGATCAGTCCGGCAAGTGATGTGAGGATGCAGTTCGGCAAACCCCTATCCGCCACGATGTCTGGCTCGTCCAGTCTGCTAGAACTTGAAGGCACAAGGAAAGGACGACTGGCCGGGGCTTGCGATATCTGTCGACGCCAAAAGAGTACTTATGCCAACCACCTTTACCCTTTGGCTCTGTCATTCATTTAATGTTAATCGCTGACACAATTTCATAGTTCGCTGTAAGCAGACCTGCGCGTTGGATTTCGTGGGCTAAGTGAACCAAAGGTGACAGCGCAAAAATGATCAACAATATATGCTCTGATTGCATATCGTTCAACTCTCCGTGTACATAATGGACATGCTGCTGTACATGTGTTCGTAAGGAATTCACAGCGTGCTCTGAGTTGATGACGAGACAAAGATCGGGAAGTGCTGCTCTCCGCTTGTCTATTAATCAGACGCTAAATTTAATGCCAGCTCGTTACTCATACATATTTTCCAGGTAATTTGGCGCGGATCCTCCGAGGCTGCTGGCAGTTGACCTCAGGCCCCTTCCTGAAAATTATACTGGATAATTGTGCCGCGGCAGTGTCCCAGTGGACGCCTGATGAAGGGGGCTATAAGAAAATGGGTGTGTTGCAACTGGGAATATGGGCTGGCAGTGGCAGTACAGTGGCAGGACTCAAATAACCGGCAGTCAATCTGATGGCATCATACAGGTTGCGAGAACTTTTTTCACCGGTCATTCGGCACCCTGTATGGCAAATTGTGTCTGAAAGAAGGAAAACTGGCGGAACGGGTAGCCAATGTGTAGTGCCATTATGCCGTTCAGATGGACAAAAAAAAAGATGGGTTGATGCAGTATTCTGAGAGAGAGGAAGATGTTGACAAAGTAAACGAAATAAAAATAAAGTAGTCAGGATATAAATACAACAACCGCAGGATACCACTGCAGATATCCAATGATCAATCCGGAAGTGTCCATAAAAAGGACTTCCCAGTGTCCTCCCCATGACAGAGACTTTCACTATGCGAGAGGTTAAAACGTGGAGCTGAAAAGTGCGAGCCACATACCCCACAAATTTTAGTGCGCTGACGGCTGGTGGTCGTTCAGCTCCCTGAGTGCGAACCTTCATCGTTCGAATTGTCAGGAACTCCCACACAGCGACCTCATCTTCAGGTGTGCCATCGGTGGTCCAGGTCCGAAGTGTGATAGACCCATCAGACCCGCCTGTCGCGATAACACCGAGATGTGAATATTCTCGTTCATGGAACGCAAGCGAAGTTATCGACGGAGGAATATCCGGTAATGAGGGATTAGTGAGGTCCAATACAGCCATTGGCCGCCCATTAATCGTGTGTAGGCACAACTTTGAGCGCGAACATGTGGCGATATAACCCTGGACAATATAAGCAACGGTTAATGAAGGGTGTTCGTCATATACTCACCGTGCTCTCGTTCACTGCCACCAGATTGACAGCCGTCATTTCTCCAGCGTTCCCATGCCATATTGACCTAATGTAGATGCCGCGGTTCAAGTCCCAAAGTGCTGCGCTGCCGTCTTTGGAGCCACTCAGAACCAGAGACCACGCCCGCGAAGCAGTTACGGAGATGACATCGTCCGTGTGGATTCGCATGATATGGGAGAGGTCGATGTGAACCATGTTCAGGTTTGAGCCGGAGCCTCGCGTAATCCGCCATAATCGAACAGTGTAGTCGCTGCAGCCGGTGACGAGATTCCCGGAGTCTGCGAAGGCGGCACATACACACAGTGCCTCCTCGATTACTTGAACGACCTGAAAAGCGAATCAGATCTTGCAGGGTTTCAACCTGCTTGGCTCACCTTCTGATCTACGAGGAAACGCAACTGGCCTGCAGCAGCTCGAGGCGATCCCCATTCGAGTCTTTCATGTGGTCGCCAGGGAACGCACATAACACCCTCTGGACAGGGAAGGATTCTCTCACCAATCGCATCCAAGATAAGTTCACGAACAGCGACGGTCGCACCAAGATCTTGAAACCCAAAGGTATGAGTAAAAATGAATCTATGATGAGAAACGGAATACCGTTGAAGCAGCGACCACCCTGTACAAGCAAGTGCGGATCTTCTTCTATCCCATGAAGTGTTCCGATTGGGAGGCTTTGAACTCCGTAGTTGTAACGCTCCGGGTGCGGTGTCGCGAACAGCTTTCGAGGAGTTTGACCAACTGCATGTAACCGACCGTGAGTGAAGTATATAAGTAAGAAGAAAATTTGCGAACAATTGTGAATAATTCCAACTGTTGCCTCTCGCTCTAACTCGTCCGTAATTGCATCCAAGTCTGATGACAAACATGTCAGCCTTTCGTAAATGCCATCAAAAGTTCAACGAACCGATTGAACCCTCGTAGGAGAGCGGGTGAAAGGCATTTAAAGATTCTGGATCTCGTTGCTTGCATCCCCAGATGAGATCGATCCATGCAGGCAGATTTTCGCTGACGTAGACACTTTCGAGCGCCTAAAAAGATATTTTAACAGGGATTCTTTGTTAAAAAAACGGACGTTGCCTTTCTATTCAGAATAATGAACAGCAGTGGATCTTTCCGGGCCCAGGCTGGGAGTTTTGCGTCATGGATCCTCTCTCCCGTATTTGTTTGCACTCCAAAGTCTAGATTGGACGAATTTTCGAGGAATCTGTGCAAATTATTAGTATTCAGCAACACCAAGCGTGCAGAGCTCGTACTCGGGGCAGGTGAAGAATTCTGGGATGAGCTCTCGTACGTCACCGCGAATATCGTTAGCGGCGGATTCGTAAGCACGTGGAACATCACTGGAACAATGATCAATGAGATGTTACTTTCGAGAATTTGAACATACCTAAAGAGGCGATCAGGCAAGTCCCAATCACCGCCTTGCAACGTCTTGAACATATTTGTGAAAGGGCTCATCCGTATCAAAAAGTGGCAAACGATCATAGAGGAGCTGAAATGGGTTCCGTAATGGAAAGGGTCCTCGCCCACGCTCTCCAGGTTTGAGTATCGCATTTCTGCTGCCTCCCGACGAGCTTCGGTTAGCGCGCCCATCGGTTTCGTCAAACTAGATGGCAAGTAATCAGGCAGGATACTTCAGGCAATAGGATGCAACGTACTCTCGGTAAGAGTCTGGAGACGTCAAGTCCAAGGTCTTCGAGGTATAATCTTTCAGAACCCAAGCTAAAATTCCAATGAGCAGTGAAGGAGGATTGTTCGTTTGAGATTCATACGAAAGATAGGATACTGAGTCGCATCACTGGGGGTACGCCCGGAAATTTGGTTGATAATGCTCAGGTACGTGAACTGAGGACGTGTCAATGCAACAGAAGCGCAACAAACGAAAGGCGTACGTTGCTGATTTCTCTAGCTTGCCATCTCCGTTGTGCGCTGGAAAGCTCATCGGACTTTTGGAAGACTTTGCCGAATAGAGGTGTTCGCATGCGCCCAGGGGTAGCAGTTGCGGACACAGATAGGTCGGATGTATACCGACCAACAATATGGAAAAGCCGTTGGTCGATGTCCCGTCGACGCTGCTTGTCAAGGAAAACGATCAATAAGGAGCGGCTGTCCTTGAAATAAACTTCAAGGCTAGATAAACTATACATTAGACAGAGCAAGTTCAACAAAAAGAAAATACGTGCGCGACATCACGGAACAGAAACGTCTTGTCGCTGAAAGTCAGTATTTGCTCATGGGACCTGCAGAACGTTTAAGAACTAGATAATTGATATTGAGTGGCACGGACCATCGTTGTGCCTTTTGAGGGCCATCCAACTCGACAATACTTCCTGGTACAAAGAAAAGACGTCTAGGAGCTTCATGAGCATCGATGATCTCGCCGTCGTCATTCTCCACGAGGCCGTCCAACATATAGATATGTGTTCGGCCGATGATGAGGAGGCCGGCTGTGATTGAACTGTCAGTGACGGGATATTCGAGTTTGATACCGACAAACGGGAAGAATCAACGCCTGCGATTCGGGCAACAGTGGTGACTGCGTCAATGACGTCTCCGGGCTCAAGCTCGTGCCGCACTCGACGATGTTTGTCGTCAGTGATTTCCTCCGCTAATTGACGGTCTATAAAACAGTGAGATGTGAGATATAAATCAGACGTAATTCATCGTCACTCACCCTCCATCTCGGTGGCAGAAATTTCGTATGATTCGGCCCAAGGTGGAACCTCGACCTGGACAGATTGTGATTCCACCTCCGGCGCCTCGACATTGCGGATATTATGGCCAGCGGTGTCCACTCTGATGGCAAGGGATTTGTCGTTCTCAGGCTCTAGTTTTTTCCTACAATGGCAAAGACGTCAATAAGGCCGATGCCGTCTGGCCGGGAATACGCACCGGACACGATGCGGTCCTTCTGTCTCATCCAGTCGCCATGTACGCTCCTCGGGGTTCGACCATAAGCCACGCTCAGAGGTCAGCAAGTTTGACCATTCAGTCAAGCGCGATATCTGTCGTCGATTTTCTCGCCTGTATGATATTGGTCGGAACAGACGAATGGAGTAACCAAATGGGCACGCACAGGTCCAAAATGTTCTTGCGTAGTCGCTTCCGTTCCGAAGCCTGAATAGTACTGCGCCACTCGCTCATCCGAGCCATGGTCTTGATCACCGTCCTCTCACCAACTTGAATACTGAATCTAGCCGACGCGATCCTCTGGCGGACGGTGCGCGAATCTACGACGAGATGGGGATCTATGGCTGTTTTTTCTGCCGACGGGCTCAGCACACTCTCCGCCTCTTGCAGGATATCCAATATCTAACAGAAAGCGGTCAGCTCGAGCTCGATAAACGCAAATGTATACCATACCTCTCGCTTTTGAGAGCCCGCGACCGCATTGTCAAGCGCCAAGCCGAGGCCGAAATGCGTGAGTTTTTCTAGGATACGAATGGTCCGCTGGTTGACTTCAGGCGCGGCCGTGACTTTGGCCACGAAGGACTTGTAGCTGTCCACGAAGAGCTGCGTCGTCTGCTGGGATCTGAACACCTCCCGGAAACCGCTGCTCGACGCATGCAGATCGATCAGCTCCTCAATCAAGACCTCCATGGTGGATTCAACCGCCCACGACCCGGTTGATGGATCTAAATAAACGATTAGCTCGCTCACGCCACAAATATACGAAAGCGACAAATGGTACCTTCCATTACATCGCAATTTCTGGCGATCGCCCCCAAACCGGCCTGCAGGGCGCAGAAGATGGTGGGCACGATATTTGGGCAGACAATTGTACCGGGTTCCCGCTTCGTGTCCTCGAGGCGCCCCAAAAGTATGTCGAGCGCAGCCTCGTTGACGCTTGGGTCCCAACAGGAAGGCAGCACCGTCTTGAGAACGCTCCATCCGCTAATAAGCTCAAACTTCCTCGAAAACGAGGCGGACACTCTGTTGCTGACGGCGATCAGTACAAGGATCTGGTTCGCGACAACCGACGTCGGCTTGTCGCCGAGGAGGAGCAGACAAATGCGAGTCAGCGGCAAGACGGCGGTGAATTTCTCGTAGAGCGCCGGGACCGAGAGCAGTGAAATCAGAACCTCCAGGACTTGTTCTGCTTTGTCACGTGGGTCTTTGTAATCTATCCGCGAGAGGATAGACTGAGGCGAGCTGGCATCCGAGACCTCGAGTAAACCGCCGTGAAGATTCGCCGCTAGATACGAAACGATGGGCTTGATCGCCTCCTCTTTGGAAAAGTCCGCTTGCGCCGCGGATTTGAGCGCCTCCACGACGTACGGAATGACTTCCGGTTGGTACCAGTTCGTCTGCAGAGCGAAAAGCAGCTTTCTGACGAGGCCGACCTTGGCGAATCGCTGCCTGACGTTGAACTTCTTGTACCGGCTAGCGATCAACAGCGTGGTGAAATGCTCCAGATGCACCCGCTGAACCTCCTGGCGCGTTTTTGACCACAGCTCAAAGTCGAGGGCGATGGCTCTATACGCCACAGCGTTCGTCACGGTTGAATGTCTATAAAAAGTCAGCGACGCTGATTCTCGTGCTATGAGCAACTGGCTCACTCTGGAGATCGGAAATTAAATCCGAGGAACTCGAAGATCGTCTCGAACCCGGTCATGTTGACCATCTGAGCCTTGGGACGCAGAACGCTCGCGAGGATCTCATACCCACGAAGCCGCTCCATGTCCTCCGAATTCTGCCAGCTATTTCGCAGGCCGTCCGTCAGGACGCCAAGCGCCCGGGATACTTCATGAGGGGTCTTGAAAATATCAACGAAATGAGATCTAAACACGCGCAAACAAATTGAGGTTGAACGTACATTGGCGACCTGAACCAAACGCAGTGCGACGGCGGCGCCGCCGATCTTCCACAGTGACATATCGAGGCACGCGGCCTTGACGACGAACACGTCACCTTGAATATGGAATTGCCGAGAAGAGCCATTCGCGGGGACAATTGGGCTCTCAGAGTCCAGTGAGCAGCTGAGCGGCGAAACCGAGAAAATGAGGGACGACTCGGAGATCCCCAGCCCGTCTTTTACCACTTTCATCAGCGGGGTGGAACCCACAGGTGATTGGCTTTTTGCCACTACGGTTGAGAGGTACATGTTGAGCGACGTGGACGCCTCGTAAGTCAAGAACTTGACGAGAGCCGGATCCTGGAAGTTGCTAGAATATCGGGGCCCGAGATGGTGAATGAACCGCGGTAAATCGTCGCCTAATAATTTTCTGTTAACCGTAGGACCCGGAACAAATAAATATATATAGTTACCGAAAGGAAAGGCGCTGAGATGCGCGGATGCTATGCTCCAGCTCATCTTGGTCTTTTTAGAGTCGTCGCCGAGAACATACTTGACCGCCTGAGGTTGAGATTCGAACTTCGGGTAGGTCCAGCTAAACCCGTCATTTAACACGCCGTCGATGTACAATCCTGAACAAGATGATAAGATGAGAGACATCGAATCGAATGACATGTCTTACGGATAGTTGGATTTGACACCCGGTGCGGATAGTGCACCAATGTGATGTGAGTCCACCGTGCTTTATGAACGTTGGATTTTCTGAACACGCCAACATCTCGATTGGAGGATGTCAACAGCTCCAGTTTGCCGTCGCCACGCAGACTGAGTGACACCATTGTTCGTGTGTTTATGCGAGCAGAGAAAATCGGATGGGTCGTAGTGGGGAGCTCCTTGATCCATACCCAAATCTGCGAGTCGTTAGAAAAATATAAATATTCCAGATTTAAACGTACCATAAACGTGAATCCCATAACCGGCTGTAGAAAAAAAATCAAGCAACTGACTACTTGCGAAAAGAAAGGGGCACGTACAAGGCCTTTAACTCCTTCCTCCGTCAAAGTTAAAGAAGCCGGTGATTCCATCGAGAAATGCTCTAACCACCGCGACTTCATCCCGTGTCGTATGACCTCCAGTATTTCCGCGTCCAACGTCTCGTCTGGCTTGACAACGGTCTGAAACAATAGCCGTGCGACAGGGGGTGTCGCGCCCATGTCCAGCAGCCGCCGAAGAAGCTTCTGCAGCACGTTCCGTTCCATTTCAGACACAGAACTATCATTTCGCGCCGCGCAGAACCGCTCCAGCACGGGCTTCGCCATGTCGAAGCTGCTGAGGACGACGTGATTCCGGTGGGTGGTGCTTGAGATGAGCTCCAAGAGCCGGAGGACGCCATAGCGCATGATTCTGTCGCTGCCGATGAGGTGCGGCGTCAGTTGCCAGAAGAGTCGCAAGGCACCAGGTCGTCGTACGACGCCCAGGCGGGCGGCGACTTCCTGCATGCTGGTATCTACGTCGGCGGATCTCCCTCCCCGTATGCTCTTGAAGGCGCCGGACATGGAGAAGTTTCGGAAGGCGAAGGAGAGAAGCAGGCCCATGGTCGTGTCCACGGTATCACTGTCCAGGACGAGTGAATTTATGGCGGAAGCGAACGAGGCGTACCCGACGCGTTTCTGAACATCCGGTTACCCATGTCCAGCCAACGACGACATTTCCGACGCACCTGAAAGTACTCCGCGTTGTCTGCATGGTCTGTGATGGCCTCCGACGCTATCATGAAGGCCAGCCGGCTGCATTCAATGACCTCGGACAGCTCCTGCTCCGAGCGCTCGCCGCCTCCGGGCTGCGTCGTGGAGAGGGCGCTCATGAGGCCGACGAATCCGTCCATCTCTCGGAAGACGTCCTTCGTCGCCCCAGGCACATCCTGCAGCATTATTCGCTGTATCTCGGACAAAACCTGCGACAAAATTTGAGACCCCCGGGCGGACTCCATGGCCAAGCACACGCACCTCCAGTCGTGCATGGACAGTCTCAGCCAGCTTAAGCTTATCGACACATATGCGCATCAGCTCGATCAAGACATCCCGCGCAAAATCCTCCGGGTCGAGCTCTTCTTCATCGGGGATTGTGGTGGGGGTGGTGGTGGTGGCGGAGCGGGGAGAGTAGTCGAAGCGGGCGCGCAGTGGGGTGAGCAGCGTCCGTAGCATGTCTGCAGCTCCTGACGAGACAGCGACCGACGCCTACGTCGTGGTTTGTTTGGTTATTTGATGGCGTTGATGTCGACATATTTTCAAGGAGGTGATCTTATCTTATCAACGAGTTTCAAACCTATTCTTGCCCTGAACTCGCATCGCCGCAATTATGTGGGCCGGCTCCTTGTAAACTCGCGAGAGGTTTCAGGATTATTGTTCCAAAAATCGAAAAATCAGCAAAATTCAAATCCGGCAAGTAAGTTGACTCAGGCACGGGTACAAACACAGCATTTTGTGCGAGAAGCCTTGGCCCTTCTCCAAGTTATATCAGTGGAACATTGATAAATGGCCTCCGCATCTTCGGGAAACGGATGCAAAAATAGCCATGGAAGCCGTTCACTTGTTTCAAGTACTCCCGTTACAGTGCTTTCCGCTCCCACTGAATATGTTCAACAGCTTCTAGCGGCTATGGTTGCAAGATATTCAAGAGAGGCTCTGAGTCGTGATCCAGCTCAGTTCACATTGATAAGCCAAGATACAGCATTGAGGCGCAGATGTGGCGTCCAGAATCATTGACCGCGGTAAATGACTTTAAATGACTTGAAAAATGTCGCGTAGTTGGTCTGTACCTGCAAAACGTGGACGGTCTTGTCTCGCATACCCTCGGCCTTCCTCCGTGAACTGTTCAGCGCACACCTGGACCCTCCGGACATACCGCATATAGAGGAAATTTACACGGTGTCAATGATGTCGGTGATGATCATTGCGGCTGTACGCGGCGCCGGTGCCGCCCCCGAACCGCCCTGAACCGCCCTGAACCGCCCTGCGCAGCTCCGCGCGTACGAGCGCCGACGACCATGCGTTGCTCGATAGCGACGGGTACTATGCGTTGCCCGACTGTGGCATGTGTTGCTCGACGGCGACGAGCATGTGCATGCTGGCCGACGTCGGAGGCGTTTCGGAAGAGTGAGAGCCGCTGAGATTCGGGCGGTAGTTGCCCGGAATCGCCAGAAGCTCTGAAACGGAAAGATCTTCAGGGTGTTTCCGGTTCCCGCGGTATATAGTAGTAGGAGCCCCGGCCCACGTTTGTGCTGAGAAAAGGCTTGGACTCAAGCGTCACCAGAATTGTGCAATCCCTGGGTCGAGTAGGGTGAGAAAGGTTCATCCTGGACTCCAAATAACAGACAGGCAACTTGTTGTAGTCTCTCCTACAGAGGTACCTCGTAGGCAAGTTACGCATCACGGCCCGTGGTGCAAGTTCAAGAGCGTCTGTGCCTGACATCCATTAGGCTCGAGTCCAGCAGCAGACGCCAGCACTGGACTTTGATGACAGAGGGTGGACGCGGTGGACGCGGTGGAGATAACCTCTAGGGTGGCGGCGCAGCATGATTATCAACCTATATTTCAACCAGTAGTAGGATACAATACAACACAGTTTAGGATGAAAATCAGCGAAGCTAGGTTAAAATACAACCGGTCATAGGTTGACCCATATAGGATGATAACTAACCAAAAACCGTCATTTTTAACCTATCATCGCAGTCAGTGAATCCGTTGATATTCAACCTACTCTAGAATGAACTGAGTAACCCGTATAGCAGTGCATTTCTCATCTAGCGCCAGGTTGTTATTAATCCAAAATGAGATCATATTCACAAGCATGTATGTATATGGGTAAAAGTAGGGACGTCCCCGCCCGCCACGCCTCCTCCCGATGTAGTGTCAGCTTTACTTAAAGCCCGATGTCTTGGTTGAGTTCTACACACTGCGGCGCAGGTCCCATGCGCTGCAGGATAGTCAGTACGGGAATAACTTGTCAGGAAATCGGTGAAACAGCACCTTTTCGGTAGCTCCGATGCTGACTGGAGGCGGCGGGCAAAAATAGTGGTTCCCGACTGTAGAACGGTCAGTGGGCCGAAAGAAGACGTGAAGAACACAACTGAAATGGTAGACGTACGGGGTGTCCATCACTGCTATAGGGGAGTAGCACGTTAACATTGGGATCCGCAAGTACAGGCCAGCAGGCTCGGGTGTGGGAATACAGTGGGGAAATTGAAGGTAAGAGAAGAGTCTGAGTGGAAGCAAGGAATACAGGAGACCCAAGGACAGATCTTGATGCAAAAGTGCGCTGCTTGAGGTACCGGTGGCTTTGAAGCTTCAAGGCGTTGCGGGGATTTGGACAAGACTTGCAGGACTTGCAGGATGCTTGAGGCAGGCTTGAGGCAGGCTTGAGGCAAGCTTGATGTGTTCTTGAAGCCCTCTTGAAGACATTCTTGAGCACTTTAAGCAAGGTAAAGGACGGGGGAGTGGTGGGGAGAAGCAAGAAGCGATTGCGCCGACACGTCAACCATCTGTCAAAGTCACGCGATCCGCGTAGCCGGTGATCGGACAAGCGGAGTTGAAAGACTTCGGTGAAAATCCATTCTTTGACCCGCAAATTATTTAATAGTTGCCGTCGGCGGCGGCGCCTCAAATAGAACCATTAAAGTATAGCCTTCTACTAAATTTTGATATTTATACGAAGTTTTACGGATGAACCTATCATAGGTTGAAATTTGGCATAGGTTGATCAATCCCCGAGCGCCAGTCAACTTAATATCATCATTCAATAGGATGATTTTGGTAGCATACAAATCATCCTAAAAAATAGGTTGAAGTGAATCAACCTAACACCAATCAAAAATAGGTTGAATGTTGCTTTCCAACCTAAAACCTATTGATAATCATACTGTGTTGCCTTCATAGTGAACGGGGGCGTTGAATACTTTGAGAGCAGTGCGAGATGGGGGTTAAGGGCAGAGAAGCAATGGTCTTGCATTCCAAACGTCAAGAATTCGTCCAAAGGGGCTGACAGGATCGCGCGAATATAGATTATGGATAAAGTCCACCGCGAATGTACTAGATTCGGATATTTTGTAAGTCTGTCAGGTTCAGTAGGGTTCAACCAAGTTGTGTATAGTTTAGGGAGGGAAGGACGCAGTATTGACGCAGATGGTGGAGGTCAAGCACCGCCTAATGCTGCGGCGTCTTGTTGCGGAGGCGCGGGAGACTGGTGCACAGCACGGGCGTTCGATGTGCGCGAAATATTCCATTAATATTACTGTTGCCCAGGGATAACCCCACCATTCCAAGGGTGATCGCAAATCAGTCGGTAGACCGATTAAAACCGACAGTGCTGGACGGCAACCTCTAGGCTCCCAGAGGCCGTTTCCCGGCATCTCGGATCCCTTGGAATGACCAAATTTTCCTCCATCGTCTCCGAAACACGGGGATGTACTATTGTCCCCCTAACCTAAGGAAAATATGTGAATATATAATATCATTTTATCCACACTCAAGCTGAGTATCTTGATCGTCAGTAATTTGTCTTTTACCCAGGTCACAATTTTTGTTTCATAAGAAACGGGCAAGAATTCACCCCAGTGTCCCAGTTCTAGGTGATGGCCGGATTTGGGATTGATCCCATCCTCTCGCCCTCATTTCTCAACCGATTTCACTGTAACCTTGTATACTGCTTCACCTCAATCCAATCCAACTTCTTGTGCCACATCTAACCCTAAAAATCATCTTCAAACTTCAGTTGGATGATTTAATTCTGCGGGATCAGGATTATGGTTGTTTTCAGCAACATGTCTGTAGAAGGTTCACTTGGAGGGATATGAACGAGATGGAGCTCTCTACACCCTTCCTCATGTCCATTTGAACTGTTTCAAATGGATTTTGCGCTGTTCGAAGATTTGTTCCATTGATGCCAGCCTCATTGTGGCATCGACAATAAACCGGAGTTGGCCACATCCTCAAATTCCAGCTTGGCATAGATTTGAGTCAAAATTCGTTACAAAATTGTGTAGCAGTACTCAACCCAATCTCATGAACCATCTGTGCATTTCAGGCCTCCCATAGTACCATCTTCCGTCAGACCCCAGAGCTGGAAATCTCTGAATTTTAAGATTGTGGTGGAACCAGCTTATTTCCTACCATGAAACCTATTATCAATGTTCATTGACACTATATAAACATTATATGGTTCATTAATTCATATCTATATGACCATAGGATCTTGGGTGAATGCATATATCTAAAAATAGCCCATACACCAAATCGTTTCAAATTATCCTCTTGGTAACAATTCATAGAGGGCCTATTGTGGATTATATAACTCCAAAGATCAAAGAAAACGGCCCAGAACTGAGCGAGATACACTCGTTTGTCCGAGTACTAGGTTTGTCCGGAATAGTGGGGGATGATAGAAACTGTTACATAGCAAAGTATCTACATTGTACACGAAAGCTAGCAGTCAAAAATGTCTTTATCTTTCAACTCGAGAAAAAAACGTTGAAGGCCAGAAGAAGAAAAACCTGAATAAATAAAGCCGCAACTTGAGGAGTGTATTTTCCCGGAAGGAATGAAGAGTAACTCGCATCGGAGTGCCCGTCGGATGTAGCGAGTGAAGATAAGTAAGAGGTTTCGGTGTCACCAGAAGCGCTCATGATTATCGGACGTGAGTTTCTGTCGGGGACACTTATACCAAGCATGTTGTGCGCCTCATCGTGTACTCGGTCCAAGCCCACACTTTCCGATGTCAGAGTGGTGGATAGCTTCAGGCGATAGCATGTCAATTAAGCCACTCGGTTAAAATCAACAGGCGCGACTTACAGCATATGCTTGACTTGGACTATCGGTCCTGGTATCCTCTGGTCGGCGCTGAGGAACTCGCGGTACAGAGAATATGTCTTCTATCGCTGAGGCAGACGGAAGCCCGGAGGAATCTATGGACGATCTTCTGCGCAAGCATGAAGAGCGATTCGCATCAGAAGATGAGACTGGGCTCTTGGTGCCACTTGCAGGGCTCCTGGGTAATGAATGTGATCTGTGTTGGGGGTTTCTTTCTGGAACGGCTATACCAAGCATGTTGTACAAATCGTCTTGCGCGCGCTCCAAGAGCGCATTGTCCATTTCCGATATAGGAGCCGTAGATGACTGAAAACCGCGCGCCAGTTGACCCACTAGTCTCGAGGGACAGACAGGACTTACATTATATGTGTCACCTAAAATTTCGGTGCTCATATGCTCCGGTTGGTGCTGAGGGGAGATGGAAGAGTCCTGATGAATCTCTTCTATGAAGGCAGACAAGCTGCTGAAAGACGATCGCCTGCTTGAAGAAGCGGTGGAAACTCGTATATTCGAGTCCTTGACGGTAAATAACCGGGCAGATTGCGCATGCTGGTTGGGGGCTCCAGGCCCTCTAGGCCACGGGGAGCTGTCCATCCGTTCAGCTAGATTGTCGTATTCAACCGCGATAGCCTCGGCGTGGGACCACGCTTCGTCCCTTTCAGCCTCAAGGCTCTCCATTTGGGTGCGCAGCCCCTCGGCTTCCGCGATCTGCTTCAAGAAACTCGCATTCAACTTGCGCAGGGCCATTGCAAGAGCGCTGGCCGAGTGCACATCTCGCGCCGACTTCAACTGTGCGATTTGTTCGTCCGCAGAGTGTAGATCTTCGGCAAGGCGATCCAGGTCCGTACAAATCCCCTTGAGGTTTTCCGCAACACGGAGCGCGTAGGCCGAGTCCGCAGGCTCGGTCCCATCGAGAAGAGAGGTCAACTTGTCGAAGAAATTTGCTCGTTTTCGCGTCAGCATTTTGTACTGCGTTTTTATATCGGTTCGTTGCATTTCAAGGCGATGCAGTTCATTTGGGATCTCACTGTCCACCGTTTCCTGCCGAAGAACGCGGATGAAAGAAGCCTCTGCAGACTGCCTGATGGCCCTCGATACAATGCCCTTCAACTGATCCGAGGTGAAGGTCCATTTGGCGGCGTCCATGGATAATCCACGCCACTTCCGAGTCAATTCAGGGGCTGCGAACCGGTCAAATTGCTGCAGAGAAAGATATTACAAATTACGCACGGTTCCAAGCTGGGTAAGAAGAACACTCACGGATTTGACTTTTTCCATCGTTCGTTTCGTCACACCTTGGCCGAATTGAGCCTCAAGGAGGACCTGAGACATCAGCCCCTCCAGCCGCTTCAGTTTAATTTGGTTCTCGACGTGGTTCACAAGCAACGATTGTTCAACGCGGAGAGTGGTATTCACCGCACAGTGGGATGTATCTTCGATGCGAGCAGCCGTTTGCTCGATTCGAGCAGAGGAGAACGCCTAGCATCGGTAATGGTAAGCACATATAGTGGAAAGAGAAAAGTGCGCTTACCGTGAATTGAAGGTAGCATTTATTCACATGCTCCTTCAGACCCTTGACTTTTGCCTCGATTTCGTCCCGCTTAATCCATGCTTTGAGCTGGGATCCGAAACCGAGCCTACGGCGGCTGGGCTGCGCCTCACAAATAGCGCGGCAGAGTGAAAGAACGTGAAGCATGTCTCTAAACAACAGATGTGTCAACACAAACGGCTCGAATATGGCAAGAAAC
The DNA here is from genome assembly GCA_029282285.1 of Mycena rebaudengoi. Classification (NCBI taxonomy): domain Eukaryota; kingdom Fungi; phylum Basidiomycota; class Agaricomycetes; order Agaricales; family Mycenaceae; genus Mycena; species Mycena rebaudengoi. Next base: position 1,491,490 of record JARJCX010000002.1, on the reverse strand, counting down.
ACTTACGCCTTCAGATTCGCTAGGGCGCTTAATAACATCGGCGCTTGGAATTCATCCTCATGTCCTCGAGAAAGGTTGGCAATGGCCGCAAGGCTGTCAAGGATATCATTTGTGAGTGCTCGGATTCGCCGTCGGTTCTCTCCAACCTACTAAGCTCAGTCGACAAACCGGCCGACAACTTTAGCTCGCCACCTTTTCTATTGAGCGCTTAATGCTCTGTCCCATCTCGATAAGGTCCACGATGAAAGTCGCAAGTGTGATGACTGTCGTGGTAACCGTTAGTGGGTCCATGCTGGCTTGGGGGGCGTCGCAAGAGAAAGAATGCTAATAGAGATGAAATGAGCGCCCAGTAACAGCTTTCGCCAAGTAACGTTGAATAAGTAACGTTGAATGTATACATGTTTCGAGTTGTTTTCACAAGCTATTACCGAAGTGACCTACTTTCAGTCAATTTGCTCCAAACGCCCATCATCTACAACTCCCGGCGTTCCGGAACGGGACCGGCCGTGTAATCCTACCTACCTACCTACCACGGCTATGGACACCATTTCAGACTCTGGAGAGTCTACCTACTCCGATTCTGTCCATCAGCTGCAGTTTCTCGACACATCCTCCCGCGAAGCGCCAATAACGAGATATTCTCCCGGACTTTGCCGGCAAAGAACTATGTGGCACCTTTACCAGTATCTTTCTCCGCCCCGCTCAAGGGTAGTCCCTGGATTTTGGGACGCATATGCCAGCAATGGAGAGCGCTAGCTCTGGCATGCCCTACTCTTTGGTCCACCATTACCGTGTTCGTGCCGAAGACCTCCATTAACATGCTGGCTCCGACGAGCCCCGTTCGCGCCATATCCATCCTTAAAACCCAACTCCGCCGTTCAGCAGATTCGCTCTTGGATATATTCATCATTATTGGCGACGTCAGCTATGATCCAGAAAATGCAGAGCTTCTATGGATGCTCGTTGGATGTTGTAGAAGGTGGCGCTTTCTTTACACAGAGGTTTTGGGCCCAATATTTGACCCAATTCGAAACAATCTCCCTCTCCGGAAAGAGCTGGTTGTCGGCCGATTATTTCGCCGAGCGACCAAAAAAGTCGATGATACATTTCTGAATGCCAAATTTATCCAAGTTTGTCCTGGCGGGCCTGGTCAGAAGTTCAAGTTATTGGAAGTCTGACATTATTCTTCCCTGGGCGCAACTCACCGAGTACAGCGCTTTGTCCACCCCCCTCCACCATTTCGGCCACTTGCGGTCAGCGCCGAACCTGATCCACTGCGACATCACCGTTAAGATGCATTACTTGCATCCTCGCATCGTTTACGACTACCCTCAGTCTGGCCAAACCGTGACCCTCCACGCACTGCACCGTCTAGTGGTCAACAATGACAAATTCCTCAAGTGCCTCGTTACTCCTGCTCTCGGTGAGCTTTTTGTCATCGGAGCATGCAATGCTGTCCAACCCTTCCTCGACCGTTCTTCCTGTGTGTTGACACGCCTCACACTGTACATGTGCGACTCCTACGACAGCATCATCCCCCTTCTGCACAACACTCTATCCCTTTCCACCCTCCAAGTTGACTTCTTCGGCGGCGCGGAGGAGATGAGCAGCCTCATCTCGGCTCTCACAGTTGATGCAGGATCTGTAGGGCCTTGTCTCTGTCACAACTTGACTTCCATCTCATGGGCAGATCGAAAATGTGTCCTCAGCCACACCACTTTCGTGGACATGGTGCAGTCACGGTGGCGGGTGTCTAATACCACCCATTGTCGTCGCCTGCGTTCTGTCGAGATCCTCCTTGGCCGTGTTCGTATATTCACAGCTCGGACAAGTGGTAGACGGCTGGAGGCATTTCGTGATGAGGGTCTGGAGGTATCCATTCATAGCCGTCGTCGGGTCCCGAATGTGATTGCGAAGTGGAGGAAGTGGTAGAGAGTTTCATGTACATATACATATTTCAACTGGACTCACCATTCATTCAGAGTTCCGATATTTTTGAAGGCCCGGTTCCGCGACTGCAGAAACTGAGTTGAGCGTGATTCAGTAGTGGAAGCCGCGTTTTATCATCATTTGACTTTTTACATATATTCAACGAAACGTTAACACGGCCACGGCAACATTTTTTTAATTCAATTGGTCCAAATTCGGTCAGTCTAGCTTCTCCCTAGAATATTAGACGGATTCTCCCCTCCGGGCAGGTCCTCAGGGTCCAAGTTTTCACTTTGATCTGCGTAGGGTTTCTGGTGTTAAAAATACCCTACCTCATACATGCGGTGCCCTTTCCGCAAGCCACTAATTCCATTCTCCTCCTCTTCCTCCACCGACAAAACCAAAATATATAAACTCTTGACGCCCTTTCTTCTAAATAAAACTTCCTGCTCAACAAAGCCGAAACCGTGACAAAGGCGCCCTGGCATTGACATCGTGGGAACGGAAATTAGACGCCCAGATATGAGCGATACACGATTATTTTGCTCATGCGCGTCTGAAATCTTAATGAGTCGTCCATGGCATCTCGACGCGAGCAAACGTACGCCCGCCATTTCGCATCTGCCCAATCCCGCTGACCCCCCGCAGCCTCGAGGCGCTCGTATCCTACATCGAGAAACAAAAGGCGGTCCTTGCGACCGTCCAGTCCGACATCGAGCGGCTCAGGAGGCTCCAGGAGGACGCTGTCGCAGACACCACCGCTCTCCCGGACCAGGTGCGCTTTTCTGCACTCTCTGGCCGGAACAAGGCGATATTGACGCCCGGGATAGCTGAGTGGCAGCAGCGCTTTTCGTCTGAGCGAGCAGCGGGACTATTATGAGTCCCAGGTTCCCGACCAGATAGACTGGGCTCTGTTTGAGAAACATGGTGAGTGGCGGTTTATCGGGGTGGCTCGCGAGATTTTGGCTTCAGGATCGATGATTGCCAGTTTTGTGGGCCGGGTGCGATGCTATCTATCTGCTACAACGCGCTGCGTGTAGTTGCCGAGAGGAACGACGGCTAGTCTATGGGTCACCGACGGCTTTTCTTTAGCCTAGGGCGGTAGACTATGATTGCGTTCTTTGGCGTCGCCAGGAACTCCATGCCATGTCTACACGGCGCAGGACGTATCTGCGTGGCACTGCTGGTGAAGATGTATTCTTTGCCTGGCCAAGAGGCCTACCTCCTTGTCATATTCCTGGCGCCCTGATAGAGATGGTCAAAAGACTATTTCTTGGACCCGAGACGTGGTCCCATGCGTCCCCCACCGCACCTCTCTCGAGAACTGCTACGCATATTGCGATAGCGTTTCTCCAGTGGCTCATCAACGAGCTCATCGCTCGCGTCCTCTTTCTTTCACTCCGAGAGGAAGGACGGCTGGTCTGTGGGTCACCGACGGTTGTTCTTTAACCCGTTGTGGGTTCTCTGGTGTCACCAGGAAATCTATTTTATTGTATCGGCTGCCTACACGGCGCGCGACTCAAATATTGCCTGGACCCATGGCCTACTTTGACTGTGATATTCTTGGCGCCCGCGATACATTTCTCCAGTGGCTCGTCCTCATTACTAACAAAACATTCAGACCCCAGACCGCTGCAAAACCTCGCCCAGACGGCGCGCACCACCTATGCCGAGCGCAACACCCCCAGCGTCGTCCAGCGCTCCGACCTCTCCGACCTCCAAAAGCTCGTCAAGGAGGCGCGGCGCACCATCCTCGACCCCGTCCTCGCCCTCTTTGCCGACCAGCTGAACGACCCCCCGCCCTCCCCCCAGATCCAAAAGACCCACAACTACAACCTCAAGCACAAGCCCGACGCGTGCGGCGCGCTGACGCTCCCCCGCGGGCCCTCCGGCCTCTTCACGCGCCGCCAGCGCGCGCTCACCAACGCGACCGCGGACCTCGAGACCACCGCGAGCACGACCGCCGTCATGGACGACACGTCACCCGGCACCAACACGACCTTCACGCCCAACACCTCCCCCGCGTGCCGCACGCCTGACCCCGAGCCCGCGCCTGAGCCAGAGCCGGAGCCGGAGCCAGAGCCAGAACCAGAGCCGCTCCCGATGGCGCTCGCCAAGCCCCCGCGCACGCGCCGCATCTCCACGAAGCTGCGGCACCAGAATCTCGACCGCGGCCCGCAGCCCGCCACGCGCGCTTCGCGGCGCCGGTCGTCCGCTGCGACGCGCGCGGAGCCCCCGTTCGTAGCCCTGGAAGACCCCGACGACGACGACGTCGTCAAACCCGAACCGCTGGAGGCGTGGCCCCCGCCGCACCGCGTCGTGTCCGTGTCCGCGTCCACGTCCAAGGCTGTGGCTGCTGCTGTTGCGGCGCCCGTCTCTGAGAAGGATGAGGAGGAGGACCCCGCGCAGGTGCTGGGCAAGCGCCGGCGCAAGCCCGTCAAGCCCAAGCCGGACACGTACAAACAGGCATGGACCGTCGAGGAGCAGAACACCCTCGAGCGCCTCATGGAGCAGTATCCTGAGACGGAGGACCGGAGGTGCGTGTCCCTTCCCCTCTATAATTGATTTATTCATCCATTCATCCAGATTCCTCAAAATCTCCATCGCGATGGAGGGGCGGCGCACGCCCCGACAGGTCGCGAGCCGCGTGCAGAAGTATAATCAGAAGCTGAAGCGGTTCGGCGCCGAGGCGTAGTCGCCACCACCATGATGATTTTGTATTAGTGTACATAGAAGCCTATTGTCCGGTATTAATATTATTCGAGTCGCTGCTTGTACACACCAATAATAGTATCCTACCATCTCGCTGTAGCTGTTCTGCAGGATTATCGCGAGTAACTGTCACAAGGTACCTCGGAGATCATCTGCATACAGTAATAAGAGTAATTGCTTCCTCACACACCCACGTCGACGCCGCCAGCGCATTACCACCTCCACCAACACAACACTCCTTCCAACTACCACCATGGCTACGCCGAGCAAGCCATTCGACCCCAACACTGCCCAGAATCTCGTCGAGATCGAAAAACAGTGCGTCCGTCCGCCGCCCCCGCCGGGGCGCATGCGATGAATGTGTGGATGGCGTGTCCTGACGACAGGAACATAACCTAGATTCGCTGTAAAGGCCGTCGAGCAGGCGCAGGTGCGTCTCCACGCATCACATACGTGTGTGCGTCGACGTAGGAACGAATACTCATTCATGCTTGGTACAGACATACTGGAACCTGCTGGAGAAGGTGCACCCGAAGGGGCTGCGGCTCACCAAGTGCGTCGCCTTTGCAATTGTCCGTGCTATTGCTCATAGGAGGCCCGCTGTAGACTAGACGACGAGATCTTCGAGCACACGCTTGCGACGTTCCCGGAGCTGGTGAAGGACGAGCACGCGGGGCTGACGAAGCTGGACGAGGACTGGATGAAGAGCGAGAGCGGGAAGGAGCGGTGGCGCGTCTTCATTGAGAGGTACGTACACCATTGCTCGCTTGTGCCCCTAGTTCGCAGTCTGACATCTGTGCGCCGCAGCTACAAGAATAAGAAGGAGATCAAGGACTACAACTTTGGCTCGCTCATCCGTACGGACGCGCGCCAGGAGTACGGGGAGACCAACACCATCTTCGGTGCGTGTTTCCCGGCGGAGCCTCTGCGTGTGCTCACGAAGTAATTAATTCATGTGTGCAGTGACCCGAATACAGGTTCGTATTTTTAAAATTATGTAGTACATCCCCCCGTTGACGCTGACGCAATGCTTTATGTAGTTCTACGCCATCGAGGTACGCGCCTTGTCCTGGATATATTATTATCCATTCATGCACTAACACCCACTCCTCTCCTCCAAGATCTCGCGCAACAGACTCGGGCTGAACGACGCCGCGCACGAGCTCGCCAAAGCGGAGGCGGCGCGGGAAAAGGAGAAGGCGGACAAGGAGAAGGAGAAGGCGGAGAAGGCCGCCGCGAAGAAGAAGAAGTCATAGACTTTGCGTGGTTGACTTCGAGGGCCTTATAAATAACTCTCTCCTTTCGAGAGCGGAATTTATTGAAGGGAAAAGCGGTTGAATGTACAATTATATGCTTACTAGGCGAGTATGTATGGACTGGCATTTGTGGAGTTCAATTATACTTACTTAGGGTTATATGAGCGTGCAGTTCTATTTTAGCTGAATGTTCTGTGCCAGTGAGTGTTCCGCCCACGAGCAGGCCAATTTATCGAAGTCGCTCAAATTTGAGAGTCCTCGATGTCGACGTTCATTAATCCCGCCATCCAAAGTTCCATACTATGATACCATGTCCACGGCTGCATTGATCAACAGCCGAGACACGCATATAAGTTAAGTATGCCTCACTGCGCGTTCACATCCGCGATGCTCTCCCAAAATCTGTGCACAATAAATAAATAAACCAATCACGTTTGAAGGTTCGAAGCGCTGTTCGCGACACTCACTCGCAGCGCTGCACCAGCCCCGAGTCCGTCTGCACAGCTCGCACGAACGGAACCCCCTTCCCCGCATCGAATCCGAAGTGCATCTCCAACCCGGTTGCATTCGCACCCCAGACATCCCACAGGGGAAGGCTACCAGTACCAGTACGCAGCGTGTTGGGGTTGAGGGCCAGCGCGAGGGACACGAACGCCGGGATCGGTTACTGTTGGCTGGGCGGCGAATCTGCAGCTGATTATAACGTCGAGTTTCAATTGCCATGGTTGAATAAATAAATAAACACGGCGTATGTGAAGAAGGTATACGCCAGGTCCTGCGAGTGGAGGCCTGGTGGGATGGCGAACTGCACCTGTAATCACGGACAATTGGCGGACAGGTAATATGAGTGAGAAAGCCAACCTTCCAAGCGCAAGATTTGAACGCCCGAGCAAGGTAGTGTCCCGGGCAGTCGAATATGGCTACACAAAATCAATGAGTGTTTGGCCATTTTTCACGAAGTCATGTACAGGATACAGAAGGGCGCTTCTGGAGTCATATCTGGAGCGGCTTCAAACGAGAAGGAGCAAGGGGAAGAGGAGAAAGTCACCCGCCACCATGAATGTAAGCAGCTACGGGAAGTAGGGACCCTTCATTCTTCTCAGACGGAACGTGTACACTAATAGACTGTTAGCGGAGATCATGGTGGTCGCCACAAGTCTTCGTTGTACGGTCCGACGTCGTTCTTGGGCCAAGATATGCGGAAAGGCTCCGGGACACAAACGCCTGCAGATGATTCCATGTCCATTCTACTGAAGGGGGATGTGGTCGATGATCCGGGGGATCCAACTAGCAGAATGTGCGGCGGCAGTGTGGTAGCCTATTGAGTGTCTACGACTTGGTGTGGGAGCTGAGGCGCTCTCCAACGGCGCTCACCTGCACAGTAGTGTAACAAGTCGGCAATTGATATATGTACAATGGAAAATTTCGCCTGTTGGAGACGCAGTATAGTAACTTGAATGCCTAGAAAGCTCGTCACGCCGTTTTCGAGGCTCAGGTCGGACTGGTAAGTGGCATAATCGAGATGAACGAGTTTACCAGGTGATTTGAGTGCCAACACAGTTATCCAGTGGAAATTCAGGAGCGCAAAGAGTTGGACCAGTGAATGGGGCATGAAGTGCGTCGACAAGCTGGTTGCAAGGTGACTATCGATATCGCCCACAAACGCCCACGAAGAACCGCAGACTGATGCCAAACTGATGCCAGGTTGAAAGGCCGTAAACTTTAGGATGTTGAGAGGGCGGAAAGTCGCTCCCTTACTCTCCCTACAAACCAATGTGAAGAAGGTCAATGACAAGTTGAACTTGAAACTCCGCCTGATGTCATCGTGGCCAAATTACTTATCCGGATCAACTTGAAAGCCATAAACCTGGTTGAAGTTGAAGCAAAGTTGAAGTTGAACAGTTGAACAACCGGATATCATCTGCAGCGACCACCTGGCAGTCTTTCCAATCATTAAAACGACCTGTCTGTGTACGCTGATAAATATGTCTGTGCACTGCTTCGTCTAACATCTCGTTCCAGCATAGTTTCCTATCATATTCTTAGTTTCTTTACGAACGGTGATGAGAAATTCAAGATGGCAAAGATGTGCGTCATTGCACCAACTCATAAATATTTCGAATTGGATGGCCCGTGCGTAAGAAGTATCGACGTGTATTCCAGCACGGATTCAATCATCGCAGATATCAATCCATGAGTCCATTTGGGAATCCGAAATGCCCGCGTTTTGAAGTGATCGGCGGCATGATCGCGGGCATTTGAGGGCATTCCCACGGGGTCATCGGTGTCAGCCTCTCTTCCAAATGTGCACAAACAAAGCTGCACGCGTCCTGCTATGACTTTCTTCGACGTGTTACGCGGCTCGCCTGAGCTCCAAGGCCTCTCACTTTGTCAAATAATATCCTTTACTCGTCTTTCCTCTGTATTGAAGAACGAGATTGTCCTCTGTCAGCCTTCAAATGTTACTAGGGACGCCGCGCCTGCTGTTCTTTCCCCAGCAATTGTGCTCTTTCTAGCCAACGCGGTCGATATTAGCCCGGATTCCATCCCTTATTGCTGGGATAAACTCAAGGATGAAATCTGGGAACAACCAGCAGCTGATCCTTTGACGGAACAGGAGGAAGACCTGTTTCACAAGCACGGATGGAAAATAGGCATCAGTAGGCTCTTTATCGCATGCGACTAGTGAAATTGTCATTTAGTTTCTAGCATCCCGCTCTCTTTATCCTCCTCATCATTGCCAAAACTCTGACTGCCCTCGCTCCACGCCCTTGACGAAGGCCGAAAACAAGCAAGTTGTCGTATATACCCTCGGCCACGGTGTCTCCCCTTCCTGGTCTACACACCTATACTGCCCCGACTGTAATACTACATATTATCACAACTATTCCGTCCAGGGCGGGGTCCGAACATATTATGGTGGCGTCCCTGATTACATCCAGATTGGCGATCATCAATACGTCGAGCGAAAGCTTGTGGGAATGTGGGTTAGTCTCATGCTGACTGCGTGGTAAGTAGACAAACACTGTCTTTACTTCCTTTGCCAGCTGATCTGGCGATATAGGGTCTCAGCCACCAATTGCTCTCGTTCATACGACATGTCTCTCTCGGAGCAACAGGAGCGTGACTTTGCTGCTGGCGGTTGGCAGTTCGGATGCGTGCTTACGACTGACCACGTCTGGGATGCATTCGTTCTGCTGACCCTCCTCGACTACAATGAGCGCCAGCAAAGCTGCCTTCAAGTTCCACACACAGGTGACCAGAAGGACAGGTTTCGCACCGCCATGGAGGCACGGAACCGCGAAGTAATTACGAGAGGCCAGGATGAAGTCGGCCACTGCTGCAACAAATGTATGCGTGTGTGGATCCGCCCAGATGGTACTGAGAGTAAGTGCCTGCACCACATCCTCAACACCTATCTGAGGAATATCTTAGCCGATGTCCAGGTCGCTCTGAGCGATGGTCTTGCGATGGGGCATGTACGCTGTCAAGTTCCTCATTGTACAAATGATCTCGACAACAATCGTCACCGCTTTTGCCGCTCCCACCAGCAGCTCGACAATGTCTGTTCGATTGTGGGCTGTAATGAAACCGTTGTTGTAGGCAAGAAGTCCTGTTCCAATCCCCAGCATGCGACTATGGAACATCTGCATTACGAACGTGGGAAAGCAGCCTTTACTCTTCGCGACAGGCTTCAGAAACACCGTCTTGCCCATCCCAATAACGACGCGACGGTGACAGGTGGTTTGCCAAACGAGTCTGCAGTTATCTCCAATGACGATATTGAATGGTTCGAGACTAATGAACAAGGTGATATCCATCTCCGGAGTAGTCCGAACCAAGGGTCGATAGGTGTTGAGGACCTGAACGACGCATGCGAGGCTTCAAAAGTGGAAACCGGCAATCGGAAGTTCAAGGCGCTGTTTGGTAGATGTCGCACGCACAACGAGCAGACAATTGTTCGACCCTGTGCAGTGATGCATCAACGGGCTACGTTCTACCATGCGGAAGCAGTTTCTAACGTGCTTGTAGGCCTATATCACGTTGTTCCTGCTGCTCATTTACTCACAACAAGACAGCTATTCGTCCAGAAAGCGTTTTCTGTCCCCGGTGCTCATAAGCCTGAACACCTCATCTATGACACCAACTGCGATGCGAAACAGCAGGTGAATGCGCATCCGGAGCAGTGGGCATGGTTCAAGGACGTGGGCATGACTGTCGATGTCTTCCATTTTCTTAACAAGCACGACACACGCCATTTCTTCTGCCAAGAGAACTGCAACCCGGCGAAGTGCCCAGAGCTCATGGGACCGGACGGAAAGACCTGGTTTTTCAATACCTCGGCTGCAGAGCAGACCAATGTCTGGCTCGGAGGTTATCACTCAATCTGCCGTGAGATGCTTCCGTACAAGTACAATTTTTTCCTCGACGAGATGGTTCGGTTGCGCAACCAGATTACTGTGGCGAAGCTGGCTGCAGAGGGAGCAGATCCCAGGGTGCGGGTAGCCCGTGGCTAGTTCATTGTATTCGGCTTGATAATTAAATGTTTGCACGCCTCTTTGGTTCCGCCGTATCATTTCTCCAAAGTACTATGAAAGGCTACATACTACGAGAGGCTACATTTAACGATAATTATAACAAAATAAACTGAGAATGTGCGTTGAATAAAAGGACAATTTTCTAGAGAACATTGACTTTGTTTTTCCCTTCCTTCCTTACTTTCTTGGCAAACGTCGACCATAGGCCCTCTGGAGTCCTGCCTGCATTCTGGGCATCTGTCTTGAGCTCCGCACGAGCGTCCTTCCAGACCTTCACCTGCCCGTCGTATGTGGAAGAGTGGTATGGAGCCCCAAATATCTTTATGAAACGTTCTTCACGTGAACCCAGCTCGTTCGCCATACGAATAAACCCCCGGACCATGTCCTCGACGTACATGCCACGGGGCCACTGGGGGATCACCGTGGGCTCGTCTTCATCCGGAAGGTCGAGGTGTGCGGGCGACGGCGGCGTTGTGGCCGGTGTTGAGCTTGGTGAGGAGATGAATGAGGAATCATCTCGCAGGTCGAGGTGTGCAGGTGAAGGGGGTGTCAGGCTTGGCGAGCAGCGCGAAGAGACCGACGAAGCGGATGGGGGAGGGGAGTCGACACTGATAGGTGATTGAGAGGAACCGCTCCTCCGGTCAAAGTCCACCCGCTGCCGGAGGGGTGCTCGTGTTTGGAACTCGTCGTCGTCTTCTTTGATAAGCCGCTTCTTACCCTTCCTCCCCTTCTCGATGACCTCAATGTCTGAGTCCGATTCAATCATCACCTCGCCCTTGCCCTTGCCTTTTGCACGTTTTTGTATCTCTGCACGAACAGCCGCTCTTTCACCCGGAAGATTGTAGCGTAGATGAACAGGGGGAGCCGTCGAGAGGAATTTATTGAGCGTCTCCTGCTCGTCGAGGCAGATGACACCACGACGACGGAGAATGATCACACAGTCGGTGGTCAATGTATGAACAAAAGTGATGTCCATCCCAATCCAGCAGCTGTACGTGGGGGTATATACATCCATAAGATGAAGAGCTACACCGTTGGTTAGATCATCTAGTACGTCCTGGGGCAGGTGACCGATCTCCCAATACGGCCAGTCCGGACAAGGTGATATTGTGATGACGCGCGCAGCGGCGCCGCTCTACATAGCCATTAATATGATATACTTATTTTGGACTGCACGTTCTCACCGAATCAAAGTACACCAAGGTCGCTCGCTTGGTAACGCGGGGGTCCTGGAAACCCCGACGACTCCCGCCAGCCTTGACATGGAATGTGGGAGCTTGTGTAGAGGGAGGTGCCATGGGCCGAAGCGAATGGGAAGGAGAAAGAAGGGGATCAGCTGTACCCATCCAGGTCGGATTCATCTGCATGGTGATATGGAAGGGGACAGAGCGGCGGTTACCCGGCACCGATGCCGCAGGTATCCGAGTGCGAGGCTTGGGCTTCAAGGGTGCCGTCGGATTTGATGGTGTGCCAGTAGGAACAGAGGCTCGACCACGAGCCACATCAAGAAGCGAGGCGGGCGGATCCGGAGAAGAGGGGAGAGGAGGGAGGTTTGGCGGAGGGAGGGTTGGTGTAGGGCAAACAGGAGAGTCCGAGCCCAGCGAGGTGATGTCAGGAACTGAGAGCATCCTGGACAACGCAGCCTCACGAGCTTCTCGACGCGAGAGGCGCATAGCTGCCGCTGTGTCGGCGTCTTCTTGTTCTCGTAAGGCTTCTTCCCTTTCTGCATCTTCTATCCGCTGCAGCGCAAGTTCGAGGGGAGCATTGTGTGACAGAGATGCTGCCAAGTCGCTGTCGTATGATGGGAAGGAGGCAGAGGTGAAGCGGAGCGCGGTGGCTGACACAGACGGAGCGGCAGGCAAGGACGCGGCGGAGATGTGATTTGGTGTGGCTGACGAGGACAAGGTAGAGGTGGAAGCAGCGTAGGCGGCGGGGGATGATGTGGACGTAAAGTAGCGCGTGGTGGTTGACGTCGACGGAGCGGCAGCGTCAAAAGGATCGGAAGTGAAGGACAGGGCGGAGATGTGATCTGAAGTGGCTGACGAGAAGGTGGACGTGGGAGCAGCGTAGGCGGCAGGGAAAAATGCCGAGGTAGCGGCGGCTGACGTGGAGGGAGTGGCGGGAGACGTGAATCCGAGGCGTTGTTGTCTAAAGGTCTCATGCTGAGGGTGCGCGCATGGACCTGTCTCCGCGCAGTCTTTGCGGCACATCTTGTTGGAGCATTGGGGATGTATCCGGCGAAGAACCTTACAGCCCTCTTTCGCGCACCCGGCACCTGCAGCTGGGACTGGTTCCATTGACACTGCCTGCAGAACACGCGAGGACATTGCTTGTGGTGGTGTCGGACCTTGCACACTGTAGCCTAGGCGGTAAAAGTACTTGCGACCATCTGCATGAGGATTGGAACACTAGGAATCCAAATATCAGACTTGGCGGGCAGCATGCGAGGTAACTCGGCCTGCCTGAATATACCAGGTGCGCGGCATCTGACCACCCACGGCGTATTGCGGGACAAGTAGGTTTAAGCACTTTTCGCAGCGATTTCCATTTGGACTTGGGGGTGGTGGGTGCAGCATCGTGCACGGCGGGAGACGAGCAGGGGAGAAGGAGACGCGACGGGTTGTGATGTCTATGTTTGGCTGCAGTGCTGATGTTCTTGCGGCTATTTCCGGCGGCATTTGATGGCGGCCTCAATCGGCGGCATTTCGAATACCCAAATTTTCTGCAATCCATTCCAACTGTATGTCTTTTGTAATTTGAAGGCAATATTCTCAGCTTCCAGCTCGGAAATACGCTTCTTCTCCAAAACTTACTCGTCAAAGAAATATGACCGCCATCTGAGGATGTACCCGAACTGTATCAATAATTTTCTAACTTGCTAGAGCGCTAGTCCCAGTGAGCTGAAGAGGAAGGGATATTGAGGGAATCGAACATACTCAATGGCACCCATGTCCATGTTTACGATTTTTAACTACGTATTTACATGTACATGCATCTAATCGTATACCGGAATGTTATGGATGCGTAGGCGCAAGCCGCGTTCGGTGGATCCACGGGAGCGCCGGATTGTTGGCTACAAAGGCGGCTTGCGAGGATGTGATGGACATAATACGGACCCCTTGTTCCGAATGAAATGGATCCAGTCCTGAAAGAGCGTTTGAAGGCGACAATCCAACGCTAAGGAAGGATCCTTGGGAGCTCATCGGGGGCTGGGCCGCTGCTGCTGGAGAAGGCAAGATATCCCATCCGTCCGTATAATGTTGTGCAACCGGGGAGTTTGCGACGACAGGGGGCACCTCGACCACGCCAGACGGCGGCCGAGAAGAGAGTATGCGCTCGCGTGGGCGGCGTTTGGCCACAGGAGAATAGCTGTCCACTATGCCATTGTCTGCAGCGAGCAAAGATGGCCCCCGAGGCCCCGAAAAAACATTCCCCTGCGCTCGCCTGGAACGACGGCATAAAAGAATCGTGAGCACGATGCCAAATACGAGCGCAATAATGGCAGCGAATGTGACGCCAACAATCCCCCCCGTATTCTGTGCAAACGATCTTGGGCGCGATGATGATGTCGAGGTCCCGGACGTTTCAGACGTCGATGTGCCACCCCCTCCGAAGATTGCAGTTAGATCTACTGGAGTCTCGGAGACAGTCGATGGAGTAGAGGACGGTGAAGTAGCTTTGAATGCATTGGCTTTATCCGCTGTGGAAGACATCGGTGATGACCCGGATTCGGCCTTCGCATTGGATCTCGAATGGATGACACCTGCGGTAGCAACCCGCGTTGTCGACAATGATGAAGATCTTCTTTCAGTGTTAGTTGGACCCCGAAGAGTGCGACAAACAAAACGTACGTTGGCAACTCCACAATCGCTGAAGCCATATTGCTCTGGGCAGTGGTCATGAAGATCGGAGAAGACGGACCGGCTGGGTATGTGTAGACTGGGTATTTTACATCTGAGGTGTCCGAAATTAAGGATTTTTTCAGGGATTCCTTGGAAACTGCCGGGGTAATCTTGACAGAGAAGCTGAAAAAGGTGGAAGACGGAATCGAAGGGAAGGATGCGGTGATGTTGGCTGGCAGGGTCTTGGGCTTTATGCTGAGTGAAGGCGTCATGGTCGTGCACTCGGATGACGAGAGAGAACTGGAGGCTTCGGACGTGGAAACATTATTGAGGCTGGAGCATGGCAAGAGCGAAATAGATTCATCGAGGGTCGCAACTGGCGAGCTCGATTGAGAAACTGGGGGTGAAGAAATTGCCGTAGACATCGTGCCAAAACTGGTTTAAATTCAGTGAGAGTAACTTTCATTCGAAAGTAATCCGCAACTCACTTATTACAAGCCTTCTTACATATAAACCAATTGCTCCGGTCGCCGAGGCACAGGCGTTGCGATAACGAAGAGCCTACGCAGACTGCGCAGCGCGGTCACTGGCAGGATTGAGGTGAACGGCCAGGGAAGCGGGCGGATACAAGTTCACGATCAGGCGAGTGCGGGTTACAAAACATTCGCGCAAAAACGAAGTGGACCATGCTGAAGTACCTCGCTGATATGGAAAACACAACTACTGGAAGACGCATCCATATGCATCAGCAACGCCATCTGATCAGCTTGTGAGTTTCACATGTTCGTGCTGATGCGATTGTTCGCAGAGCAGTCTGACCATTCCACATTCCAATGTACCAGAGGCTGCCAGAGGACAAGTTTGCAGCATTTCTTCGGGAAGTCCACATAATACCAACCTGTGGTATCCGACCAAACTTTCCCGAAGTGTGACGTTGACGGGACTGCGTCGGCGGTCACCGGTACTATCGCAGATTATGATCTTCCCTTCCCTCACACACAGGCCGGCAACACTGTTGCGGCGACAACAAAGATAATAAGGGTACAACAGACTGCGGGTAGTCTCCCTAGTCAGACCAAATGATCAGAATCGTTTTTTTCTAAAATAAAATAAAAAGATGAAAAAGAACTGATGTATGGACTGCGGGTCCATCTGGCTGTTCGAGTTTCGAAATCTCAGATAACAATTCATGTTGCTTCTTGTTTTTGAACCGCGGTGGATATACGACTCTGCAGACACCATCCTTGTAAGGGGGCCCTAATTTCCTACGCACAGTGTAGCCAGTCCGGATCCGTCGTCTAGCTTCCAGAGTGATCGATGTAGTTTTTGTTGCGACGCCTGACGATAGAAGTCGTATTCCAATTGAAAAGATGCTAGGAAGGGTCAGGAGCAAATGAAGCTCGGCCAGCCACGGAACCAAAGAAGGATAGCAGGGCCAAGAACGACTTTGAACACGACAGAGCCTCTTCGAGCTAAATTAGCTTGGAAGTAGCCGCCTTCAAAATTCAATTCAGAGTTGGCCCCAAGTTGGCCCTGAAGTTTGACCATACCACAATTCGTCGCCAATTAGTCGTTTAGAGAACCCCGTCAAGAATAAGACGGAAATAGCAAGGCACAGTGGCAGCAGTCCCTGTACAAAGAAGTTGAGGAGAAGAGCGGTACTATTTGACAGCATTTGCGCCTGTGTGTCCGACTTACAAATAAGACCTCTCTATTTCACCGCAATCCACGACGCGATGGGATTTTGTCTACGTTATCGGTGAGGTCCATTGGCCGTCCCAGACAGTCTCAAAAAAATTTAACGCGTGAAACCCGAAGAGCACATGGAAGACGACGACGAAAGCACGAAAACCATTCCGCCCTGGATTGAACTCGAGTACGCGGTCGGTCCCTCAGGCTGTCCATTCTACGGCTTATTCACACTCGTCTCTGTCAGCAAATGCGGATACTAGCAGGCCCAAATGCGCAAATCCACTTCACCCACCTGCCCAGCGCCTCTCGCGAAGCCTTGTGTCAGTTTTCAAGCCGCGGGAATTGCTGGCGGACGCAGCCTGGTTCTCGATCTGATAAATGAGCGGATCCACGGCGCGCCTGTCTTGGATAAAGTGTGCCTGCTCGATCCAAAGGCAGAGCATGCATTGTCCCCCGAAGACGGGGATCGCTTCGAATGGTTTCTGTTTGGGGTGCAGACTTTCATTTCCATTTTTTCGATCGTTACTTAGTCTCATTGCTCAGGGGATCCTCGGTGCGCCATCGCCCAGCCGCGACCGACTTGCCAATTATTTACATGCCAAGTAGGCGATGATCCGTCTCGGGACCGTACTTCCGAATTGCGGGCTCTGGGATTCCCGACGCGACATCTTGGGCCCGTCCAGATGACTACCGATACAGCCCTCTGTGTCACAAAGATGGTCGTCGATGATAAAGGTAAGCTGTACCGTTTGTCAAGAAGGCCCAGTAACCTTTGTCAGTTCCACTGGGACAAGATTCCTTACGTCGTACGTCTCGTCTCCCCCGATAGTACCCGGCTAACGCCGTACCTTCAGGAATTTCCGACTGCTGTTTTCAATCCAATGGAGAGCGTCGAAATGCCATTTAGTCAGCCCCTGTATCCTTCTAAAGCTTTCCCCTCTGACCAGAACGACACACAGGATACATCACAGAAGGCACCGAACCCAAACTACCCCCTGGAATGAGGGAACTCTTGGATGAAGATCTGAATAAAAGTTTTGACTTTTAATGTTGAAATGTTAATATTTGAGATCGGTGGGATCGCCGCCACCTACTATAGTTATCCTGCCAGCGTTTTCTATGACTCAGCGAGAGCCGCGCTGGAGATCTCCAGTCGGGCACTCTGCTCGATGACCGGAGGGCGTATTCAAATTCATGTCAATAGAAAGATAGGTCGAACGCTTTTGCGATCCAGACAGCTGCATCCAATGGCGAACAGTGAAATTACAGGACTTTCTTTGGGAGATTAAACACATTCGCAACGATCGCCACAATATCCCGCCATTCAGTCATCGCGCCGATCCCTGCGTAGTGTTGCCACGGCTCGGCTACGGCTGGCTCGCGAGCCGAGCCGATCGGAGCCGGCTTCTCACGACTCAGCTGCGGCTAGCCGTTGGCTCAGGTCACTTTTGGTAGTCTCGAGTTTTTATAACTTTTACATGCTTGTCATGAGGCAGAAACATTTTTGTGCGCTACTGAAGGCTTCCTGGACACCTCCTGTCTGCTCCGTCCCTGTAGATCAGGAAGTTCAGCAATTTACATGAAACTGTCACGTTATGTCACGCAATGTGACGTAGTGTGACACGAGCCGTGATGGCTCATTCAAACAACCTCAAGCTTGCCTGCTACGGGCCCAGTTTTGGAGAGGATGTCACTGGAGAATGTTTGCTGCGTATTACACCCCATATAGCCAATTTACAGGTGGCTTATGACTAGATGTCCAAATTGGATCTAAGCTGACAGCTAGCCGCGGCTTTGATGGCTGGCTTCAGCTGGCTTATTTTTGGCTCGGCTCGGACGGCTAGCGGCTCCGAGCCAAGCCGTGGCAACACTATCCCTGCGTCGCAAAATCCCTCAATACGTGTTAAAATGAGAGATTGAGGAACTGACCAATGTCGCCGCATGCGAGCGGCTTTCCGATAGGCCCGACGACGTGGTATTTCACAACATCACGCACAACGCGCAGGTGCTCAGCAGTTAGCGGGTGCTCGTACATAAGTGTGTTCATCGCGGGGAAGATGTACGTCGGCGTCGTCGGCGCAAGTGCACGCATCAGCGACGTCTATCAAGTCACTTAAGGGGAAGCTAATCAACGATGCCGATGGAAGGGACGTACGGCGAGGTTATCGCACACGCCATACGCGATTTTCGAGAGCGTGTTGGCGGAGCAGGGCGCGACGAGGACGATGTCGGCCCAGCGTCGTACTTCTATGTGAAGGATGGGATCTCCAATCTTGTAAGTCGCCTGCTGATCCTAAGCGTGCGGTACTAGTGAAAGCGCTGGACAAGTCGTACCGGCCACTCGTCGTCGTCCTTCCATACGCGGGAGCCCGCTGTTCTGATAGCTTCCGGATCGTAGAATACGAGAGACGGCTTGGTGGCTACGATCTCTACCTTGACTTTTTCATACTAGATCCCATGAGGCGCTTCAAGGACCTGACGTAGTAGGGAAAAGAACGAACACGAAGGAGCTCCTCAACAATGAGAGGGGCCTTGACGGATGCGACACTGCCTGTAGTTATCAGCAAGACGTGCGTGTACCCAGATATTCGTTCAGCCTTTGCGACGAAAGACGTCATGGCGGTCAAAGCAGTCAATCGTGACGGTTACGTAACAACCATGACAAAACTATTCAGAAAATATACTAGGTACTCTATCTCGGATCTAGGACGGGACCAGAGCAGGTTCGGCCTGAGAATTATCTACTGGCTTCATCGCGGGGAAGAGAAGCACCTCCTTGATGTCTACATTGTTGAAAATGATGAGAAACGATCAGGAGAAGGGGTGTAAAGTGCGTACTGTTGGAGTCGGTAAGGAACATGACCATACGGTCGATGCCAATACCCCATCCGCCTGTTGGAGGAAGACCGTGCTCGAGGCTATAAGAACAGCGGTCAGCAGGACGCAGACAGGTAACGAGAGGAATCATACGCGTCTATGTAGGTCTCGTCTACACCCTGGGCCTCCTCATCGCCCTGGTCCTTCTGCTTGACCTGGAAAAGGATCGATGATGAGATAAAAAACGAGGAGAGTAGATATGCTACGCACCTGCTCCTCGAAACGCAGACGCTGCTCGAACGGATCATTTAATTCCGTGTAGGCGTTGGAGAACTCCTTCCCGCACATGAAGCCCTCGAAGCGCTCGCACAGTCCCGGCCGGGAGCGGTGCCACTTGGCGAGGGGCGACATCACCTGTGGGTGTCCGACTGCGAAGGGATGAGAAATCGAGATTTGCGGCACCAAACTATGTGCGTACCGATAAACGACGGGGAGATGCAGAGGGGTTCGATGTATTCGCCGACGAGCTGGGCAAATGTTGGTTAGGAAGGACGGGCATAATGAGTCTGCGTACCTTGTCAAGGAGGCGGGCATTTGTCCTCGGCTCGCTGCAGTCAACGTTGTTCTGTGCGCAAATAAGTCTACGGCAGTGACATAGGACGACGCAAATACCTTCGCGCAGACTTCCCGCAAAAAGGTGTTAGTTTCGGCGGTATGGAGGGTCTCTCCAGGCGGGAAGGTCACCCCGAGCTTTTCCTCAAGTGTCTGAATCATGTCGTACCGCTTCCACGGCCGCTTGAAATCAAGCACCATCTCGCGTGCGCCCTCCTGGCCCTTGTTTCCATCCGGGTGGTACGTGATCTTGGTGCCCCCGGTGAGATACTTGACCAGTCCCTCCAACATCGACTCGGTGATGTCCATGAGGTCCGTCATGTCTGCGTAGGCCATGTAAAACTCGCAGATGGTAAATTCGGGGTTGTGTGTAAGGTCGATGCCCTCATTGCGAAACACGCGCCCGATCTCATACACACGGTCCAGTCCACCGACGACGAGCTCCTTGAGATAAAGCTCGGGAGCGATCCGTAGATACAGGTCCATGTCTAGATCGTTATGGTGGGTGACGAACGGCTTGGCGGTCGCGCCGCCCGCTTGGAGGGACGTGATCGGCGTCTCGACCTCCATAAAGCCAAGGTCGTCGAGGAAACGACGAATATAGTTCAGGATCTTGCTGCGCGTGATGAACAGGCGACGAGTATTATCGTTGAGGATGAGGTCAAGGTACCGCTTGCGATACCGCGTCTCCTGATCCTTGAGCCCGAAGTGCGCTGATGGGAGTTGATGTAAATTCGGCGCCAGGAGGATCATGGAGGAGGGCAAGATGCTGAGCTCGCCCTTCTTGGTGCGCGACGGCTTGCCGGTAACACCGACAATATCACCCCGCTTGAAAAGTTCGTGGGTGGCGAGGAACATGTCAGGATCGTTGGCATCCTGTTGGCTAGCCATAATCTGGACCTTCTTGCCTTCGCCGTGCAGGTCATAAAACACGAGCTTGGCGCCACTGGATCGAATGTTGTGAACGCGGCCAGCCAGACTCTCTTCATTATCGAGCCTGGTCCCCGCAGGGATCTTGCCTTCTAGGCCGTATGTATCGATGTACGAGGTGATGGACCGGGTAACATGAAATTTGTGAGGGTAGGGGTTGGGCGACTGTGTCGCCTTCAAATTAAGAATCTGACGCGATCGAAGTTCATAGTATTGCTAAAACACGGTCAATAGCCATAGTTCGCGCAATGGCTAGCCCTTACATTTGGACTTAGATCGTCCTCGGCAGGTGCAGCTTGATGTGCAGCAGCTTGGGGTGGTGGAGGCCTGCTGGCTTTGGCTGCCTCCTTGGATCGCTGCTTTTCACGACGCTTCAACTCCCTGGCTCCAGCGACGAGTCAAACAACAGCACGGCTGCCAGGATAATGTTACTGACGACTTGGATATCATCTCTCCAGTGACAGGGTCCAAATGCTTTCCTGCAGGTTCTGTGGCCATTTTTCGCAGTGAAATCGCGTTCAAATGAAAGTTTGGGGGTCTATAAAGACGGGGAATCAACAAGGATGGAGAAGGTCGAAAAAGACGGTGCATACAAAAAGTCGAGTCACTTTTCTGTCGCGGTCCTGTGACAGACCCTAACCCTAAACGATCGAGTCAGCAACCAGTCTACGATGGCCAAAAAATCGAAAACCCAGAAAGCGGCAGCGGCAGCCCGTGCGCAGGAAATAGATAGGGCGTTACCCCCTCTTCCTCCAGCGGGTAATTTCCCCTTCCTTAGATACACCTCGGCCGTAGGAGTCCATACCAGCCTTCTCGCCTTCTCCGCTCTCTTTCTTCCCCGCACCACCGAGGTCTTTGAGTTCTTGAAACCGGACATCGACCCAAGCCAGTTTACTTCCAAAGACCGACCGCAACACCCTTTCCTCGACGCGCTTACCCTAAGCCCTGTGTCCACCGTTGCCTGTATATGTATCGGCGCGTCGGTCTTGCAAAGCTGGTGGGGAGGCTGGATGCGCTCGTGGTGGATAGATTTTGCGTTGGACGGGTCGAACCTCGAAAACCGAATGGATAGGGCCGCTCTAGAAAAGCACCGATTCACAGCATGTGCTTTCTCTTCTTGTAGTTGCGCAGGAGAATCACGAATTAATTCGACAGAATTTTTTGAATGCATGGCTTGCAACAGTCGCCGGGTCCATATTCCTCCATGCTATTTTAATCCTATTCGGGGCCCCGATTACTAGGCATGTTTCTCTCTTTTAAACTTACTTTTGTTGAACAACCAGGATTGTAGCCACGTCCCGGAAACCTACTCTTTAGCTCTCCTAATATCAATTCTGACAATATTACCCCCGGCCTATACTCTGGGCTTTCCGCTCGCTTCAAACACAAGCACACTGTTAAATAGGATGACTTGGACCAGAGTCTTTGCCGAATTCTCGTTCGTACTTTTCTTTTGCAATCTTACTTTACTTACCGGCTACGAAGAACTCGGACCCCTGTCGAACGTGCCATGCTCTACCCCGCAATCGGCGCCATCCTCGGGTGCTGGCTCGGTGTCATTCCCATTGCGCTTGACTGGGACCGGCCATGGCAGGTTCGTGGGCACGACTTCTCCGCATCGGTTGGATTAAACAGCGCTGAATGCAGGCCTGGCCACTGACGCCCGCGTTTTGCGCAGTCGTGGGCTATATACTCGCGTCGCTCGCTGCTCTGACGGCAAGTGCAACTAGACATCTTGCGGACGAACACATACGCTCTCTGCATACAGCAAAACACAAGACCGACTAGATAAACAATCTGGATGTAAATTTGAGCCGGACATCAGCTCCACCGGAGTCTTCTCGAAACTAGTGCCCGTCATGTTAGATAATGTGGTTCTTGATATCAGAGAGGCAATGATTACCTGGAACTGGAATTCCCCAAGATGGCTCGGCCAGTGGACTAGCATCGGTTAGCCACAGGGACAATTCCCCATCGTCAAAATCCAGCAATCTGCTCAAAAGTCCTTCAATAAATCGAGGCTTGATGTGCCACCAGGCCTCGATGTGCACATGGCAGATGCGGACGCATTCCGCGACGTTCCAACGAGACTTCAGCATCGCGACCAAAGCTTCCAGATTCAAGTACTCGAAGCCCGATTCTGAGTTGCTGTCGGTGTCCAAGATGAACGAGATGTCGTTCAACTTCGGCAGCGGGATGGGTGAATCACGTTGGACCGTGAGCATGGCGAAGAAAGCGCTGATGTCCCCGGCGCAGTACATTTTCAGGTTGCAAATGGTGGGGCAGTGTAGTAATGCGGAAAAGGATATGGTAGCGGCGGCGGACTCTGGGAGAAGGATCGTGACCGATTGCAGATCACAGCCGGAGCGAGATACAACACGGGGCAGGGTATCGAGATATGACGAGTTCAATCTGATTTCCGTCAGCCTCGGCGCAATGAGGGACGAAGGAAGAGGCATCCTGTCGAGGTATAATTTTTGGAGAGCAGGCAATGCGATGATATCATGTGCAACAATGTCATCCTCCTCCCTAAACCAGCCTCTGAGATGGGACTCGACGACGTTGACGAGTTTTGGAAGAATGCGGATGAGCTCACTCGAGTCGGTGATGTCGCCCTTGAAGTAGGTTAGCTGCGCCCAGCGGAAATCGCTCTCAAATCCCCGTGACGATTCGAGATGCCGGAGTTGGGGCGCCTCTGCGAACAGTTCCCCGCGCGCAGGATCATGGGAAAACGATAGGGATTTCAACCTGTCCAACCTTCCCTTGATGCGATCCATGGGTCCGCCGGGAGAAAACCATCTCGAGATGGCTTGAACCGTTTCCCACCGCGGTGAAGAGTCGGATAAGACTTCTATAACTTCGGGAGAAGTAGTCGAAGGGAGACCGAGATGAATGTGGAGTGGCTGATTTGCAGACCTATGGAGCTGCATCTTCAACCGGCGGAGAACTAGGTAGGGTCCAGGAGGTGCACTATTTTTATGATCGTAGTCCCTCAATTGATTAATCGAGACGGTCGTCCAGAGTTCCGGTAGAGCGAGTGCTATCTTTCTCCAGCGAGAGCAGATGCGACCTACAAGCCACGGACTAGAGTTAAAAGAAGCTTTATACGGCACCTTTTCCTTTGAAGAAGGAACAAGAGTTGAAAGGAATATCTCCCCCAAGATTTCGGGAGGAACTCGTCGAGCAACGGAAATGACGCTCTGATGCCGCAGGATTTTATCCGCCGTGGAATTGCGTTCATTGACGAGGGGTTCTAGGATTTTTCGAAGAGCGGCAATTTGGGTGTCGAGATCCAGAAGACGGGACTGCTCATTGGCAATGATGTCGCGTATGACGGGGATTTCTGCGTCGGGAGGGGGATCATTTGAGATCAGAAGAGACTCCAAGGCGGTTTGAGCTTCCATCTGAATGATAGTTGTTCGTCAATGGAGGTGCTGCTGTGTTCGCAAGGAACTCACAGCGCTCTTGGACGGTTCAGACTAGGATTATGGCTGAGGGAAGTGCCAGTTGCAGACGGACGATATCTATGAATCAGACATTAAATTCATACCGAGACTCGCTAACTCGTTACTTATACATACATACCAGATAATTCGGCGATGGCCTTAAGCTTTAACCTCCTTCAAGTTCCTTGAAGTCAGACCACTTAGATAATACAGTCACCCCGTATCTCCCTGTATGCTTGACCGGAAGCCTAATCATGAATGAGACTATAAGAAAATGAATAGTTCCACTGGAAACAAGGGCTGACTGGATGGATTCACAATTTGGTCGTCAATGTCAGAGTCAGATCGGAGTTTGAACTTGTGCCGGCATTCTCTGATTCAACCCCGGCTTTGATCCGACCGGCAGTCCCCGACGACTCCTGTACCCCCCGATAAGGCAATAACGGAAGACGCAAGACTTGAAATCTTGAGGCACTCCGCTTGCACTCCCCAGGTAGTTTTTTGTTCCACCTAGGACTTTCGGGCAATCCAGCCCAATGTACCCGAGTATTACAGCAGTAAGTAGGTGCTTTCTAGAGAATCATGATTCATGGGCTGCGTCGCACCTGGTGCGTTTCTTGCAGGGTGTTCCCAAATTGAGATGTGAACCGCGCGAAATTCCCCCTTGCGGCATTTAAGACTGGGGTGATTTACTTTGTCCAGTGAGGTTTTACATAAATCGTGGTTACTAGTTTGTGTCATGTGAAATGTAGCTTGCCTCATTTCTGCTTACAAGGACGCGTGTCCGAGGCGACTATCGTAAGAGGGTGGAGATACATAGTTCACTTGCGGCCAAAGCGCCTGTACTTCTTCCTCGAACTTTCTCTCGTGTGACTGTGATGCACTCGGGTCTAGAATAGGAAATAATTAAATGAGGCACAGAATCGAGTGTTAGCAGGCACATACTAGGAGCAGCTGGAGGTTCGAGTTGAGGCAATAACATGGGCATAGTGGGAGTAGCTGCTGGCGGTTCCCACCGCAGAACTATTTTTTCTTCGTCGTGGGACGCTGCATTGGGAGGATCGGGAGCGTGTCATCTTCTGGATCAGATATGCGTACATGAGGTGGGGACTGGCGGTGTTGGCCTATCGCCTTGCTCCCAGGGACGAAACTCGTCTGGATCGTCATGATTTGGGAAGACTCCAATGCCTTTTAAAAAAAATGGATTCATAAATATTACGGATACAAGGCGGAAATTGATCACGCACCTATGGGAAGGGATTGAATTTCCAGCTTTCCTTGAAGGTCGAAGTCTGCAGCTGGACGAGCAGAAGCTGAACGGCGACGACGGAGGTACCACAACGACAGTCCCCCGAGTGACAAAGAACACAACACCGGCTACGGTGCCGCCCGCGATTGCGCCGACGTTGCGCGGATGCGGATGCGGATGCGGATTTGGAATGCATGAGGCGATACGTACGTAGATTACAAGTGGGATAACATACGAAGTGTTGGAAGCGGCATTTGAGCTCGTCTGCCTGTTGGTGGTCTGGCTGTCACTGGTGGAAGAGCCACTACTGGTTTGACTGGTACCTTGAGTGGCCAGCGGCACACCCTGTGAACCAGAAAATAAGACGTGATGCAGAATGTAAGTACGTGGAAAATAGTTCACAGCGGCATTGCAATTATCAATTTGAAGCTGGAGAAGGGCAGCGGCCTCTGGTGCACCGCCAGTCTAGTCTCTCTTAGACGGACCACAGTAACTCGTACCGCAAGACTGCAGTTCGCCTGTGTGCAAGACAAGAGGCTTGTGGCATGCTCCTGGCTTTTGCAGAGACAGGCTAGGTTAGTGGCAGAGGAGCAGCCAAATTTGTCATCGCTGACGGCGCAGGCGGCAGTGCTGCACCCTCTGCGCGATAAGGGATGAAGGGGGATGTCATGCATGGTGGCCCTGGGGTACTGGCGGGGGAACAAAGAGGTTTGTGCCGATACAGCGGAGAGCATTATGAGGAGAGGAACCAAATAATATGAAGGGAGCCTCACGACGGCGCTGGTCCAAGAGTGGTCCAGCAGTCGAGCTCGCCGTCGTCCATGGATTCATGGTTGATCCATCATCCACGGTGTGTGGTCGTAAAGGGCGCCGTGACCCTAGTACTGCCTCAGTGTTCTGGGCCTGATGCGCCTGATGCGTTCGATGCGTTCACACGTCCGACAATTTTTTTTTTTTTTTTGGGGGGGGGGGTGGGGGGGGCAAATACACGACGCTAGGAACCGAAACGGTGACAGAGGTGGAGGTAGTCCTCTTCGTTTTCTTTCGGTCAATCGTTTGCGTCAGAAATGAAGCCAACTCTCATTTCTGCATTACACGGATTCGTCCCCGAAGCGACTATCGTAAGAGGGTGGAGACAGGGCACTTACCTGCGCCCGAAGCGCCTGCACTTCCTCTTCAAGCTCTCTCTCGCGCGACTGCGATACACCCGGATCTAGAATAATTGAGACACAGAATCGAGCGGAGGCGATAACGGGGACATACTAGGGGCAGCTACTGGCGGCGGTTCCCACCGGAGGACTAACGGCGCTTTGTGTTCGTCGTCGTGCGACGCTGGTTTGGGAAGATTAGGAATCTGTCATCTTCTGGCTCAGATGTGCGTACGCGGTGGAACTAGCGGTGGTGGTGCCGATATCGGCGGTGGTAGTGCTGACACAGGTGGTGGTAGTACTGATACAGGTGGTGGTGGTACTGATACAGGTGGTGCTGGTGCTGGTACAGCCGGTTGCGGCCTACCGTGTTGTGCCCGGGGACGAAACTCGTCTGCAGCATAAGGGTATGGGTGGACTCGAGCCTCTATGAAAAATTGAGATTGATAGGACACGGAAGAAATTCGATTACGCACGCATGGGAGGGTATTGGATTTCCGATTTTTCAGCTAGGCGAGCAGTAGCTGAACGACGACGATGGAGGTCCCACAACATCAGACCCACGAGGACGAGGCAAACGACACCGGCTACTGTGCCGCCTGCGATTGCGCCGACATTGGGCGGATCCGTATGATGATTTGTGTCTGTCCTGAAAAAGTTGGTCAGTGAGGCAAGACGTACGTCGATTGCAAGTGGGGATAACATACGAAGTGTTGGAAGGGGCATTTGTGCTCGTCTGTGTGTTGGTGGTCTGGCTGTTGCTGGTGGAAGAGCCACCACTGGTTTGACTGGTACCTTGGGTGGCCAGCACCGCGCCCTGTAAACTAGAAGCTTAGACCTCATACAGAATGGGATTCTGTAGACGGAAATTCTCACAGCGGCATTACAAATATTGGCTTCAGCCTGAAGGACGGCAGAGACGTCTTGGGCAGCGCAAGATGCTCGAACACAAGATACGAGGTTTGCCACAAACTCCTGGCGTTGACAGATACAGGCTATGTCGGTAACAGCGGGACAGCCAAAGGTGTTCTGTATAGAGGTGCAGGTGATGCTGCACCCTAATTTGAGAGTCGGTAAGACGCCATAGAGAATAACGATAAAGTCGATACGTGCGAGGGAGCTGGCGGCGGAACAAAGAGAGGTGTGCCGATGCAGCGGAGAGCATTAGGGAGAGAGTAAAGACGGGGGGCCACAAATGAAGGGACCTTCATGATGAGCGCAGGGCCACGCCTTCATCCCAGTCTTCCTCGTAAAAGCATGCGGCACCGTAACGATCAGCCAACTGGGTGGTGGTGGGATGACATCAGAAGTAGTGGGATAGTATGCGCTGGTAGTGAAGTGCTCTGATATATCTGCTGTTTAGTATGCTTCGATTGGCCTTCTCGCTGGGAAATCTCAGTGGGAATCTTCAATCCTGGATGTATGATGCAGGCCAGATCTGAGCGTGAAGGTACTGAGAGCCGTCAATCAGCAAATAAGCAGGTAGAGGTCTTGAGCTAGTATCGACCCGACATGAGGCGTTTGAACGAGAGAGAACAATCTCTCTGTTGAACGCCGATCATCTTTTCTAGTGGCAGTGCTGTCATGAACATCGAGCGACTCGCAAACTGGTATGCCTTCCGCCTCCCTGTCTTCCAACACAGGCCAGGATGATCCTCAATTGAACTGGTTCTCTACGTCGACCCTACTGGTTCAGAGATACCTGCACTCACGCGCTACTACCACAAGCCGCTCCAGCTCGCGTCGCACATCTCCACCTCGTCCCCTCGTCTTCGCCCAGCTCCGCGCTTTCGGAGCGCCAGCGCACCCCCCACAGACTCGCGCCCGGGTGGCTTTCCCCCCCCTGCCCGCCTTCCCCTTCCCCACGTTTGATTACTGACTAAATTTCTAGCTACATCTTGACTCGCTTCCTCTCTTTTTTTTTCATTCATCCTCTCCCTCATCTCCTCGACCGAGCCCGACTGTGTACCCGCAAGAGCCCCGCGCGCTATGCTCTAGGCCTCGACACTGCGGACCAGCTGCATACGCCCGCGAAATCGCAGGCGGGGCGAACGTGGGCGCGTCGCGCGCCTGCGCACCAACCACGGCACTGCAGCATGCTCGCCGCAGAGGCTCGCACGGGCGCGGGTGCGGTGTGCAGAGGCGCCGGCGGGTTCGGGGCTCTGCGCTGGAACGTGCTGGGACTCGAGTGTGAGGCGTGCCCGTGCGGGGACTTCGCGCTGTTCTGCAGCTGACGTAAGCACTCCTCTCTTCGCCGCCACCGCCACGATGAACAACAAAAGAGCTTTTGACGGCAGTGGGGAGACCTCGAGTAGCAGGAAACTGAAGAGGTCTGTTTTTCTCTTTGCCTTGTGTATAAAGTCCCCGAAATCCTTTCCGTAGCAGCGATGTGAGTACAGCTCTCCTTTCATTTTGTCTGCTCTTAAACTCATGTCCTGTAGCCTACCGCAGCCACTGATACGGAGACCCTCGAAAATCTTTATATCTTCACGCTCCCTGAAATTGAAACCCGGCCATCGGGCTGGTTCATCAAGCCGAATGACGCTAATATGGATTGGTTCCATGATATCTACTCTGCTCTTTACATCCGACAGGAGTATCAAAACCTCCTCGCAGTCATACTGGAGTGGGTTTTTCGGGCCGAGGAGGAGGAGGAGGAGGAGGAGGGGTTGAAGTCGGATTTAGGAGCGAATGAGCTGCAAGCAGATCCTCCCGTCTCGGCTCTTCCAATGAAGGTGGAGGAGACGGAGGAAATGCACGCCATCATGGCCAGCCCCGTCTCCGCCGAATATCCTCAGGACGACATCAAGGTCGAAGAGATCGAGCCTGACTCCGTCCCCTTGTGCCAGTGGGCGTTTCGGGATCTTGAAACACCTCTAATGAACGCCGCATCCCCTCCTTCGAACCCCTTCGCAGAAGACAAGCATCGAGCCCCGGTGCTTAACCGACTGATAGTAACGGGTTTACCTGGGATAGGTGCGTGGACCTTTTGGCCGGCAGATAGCGCGTCACTGACGTATTCCGCAGGGAAATCGGCATTTGCGCGTTATATCTTAATATTACGAGCTATAGCGGGTCTCCCGACGGTAGTCGTCTACAAAAAGACCTTTTTGCATCTGTACACCAATGGCAAACGGTTTGAGCATCCCATGAACTCGGACCTTGTCATGCAGCTCCCTGCCAACACCTGGTTCCTTGTAGACTCCGGCACGGACCTTCTCGGAGTGCCAGTGGATCTTTGGGTCGCTCGTGGATTCATCATACAGTTCATGTCCCCGGGGGAGGGCCGTGCTCAGTGGATGAAAAACGTACTCCCGAGACCGGTCGTGGTTGCGATGAAGCCGTGGTCAGCGGCAGAGTTGATAGCTGCGTGCGTTTTTCCCTATTTTTTTATAGTTGATTCTATCTTATTTCCCCCTCCAGCCGATCAGTTCAGGCTAGAGCTCCGAAGGTAACGAATGCCCAGCTCCACCAGTTCGTCAGACAGTACGGGGGTTCAGCTAGAGACGCTTACGGGTACGCGGGCGAGCCTAGGCGCTATTCTCAAGGGCTGGACAACGCATTAGAGAATTTCACTCCCGAAAACGTGCGAAAAATGCTTGTGACGCATCCTCTTCCCAGTTTCGTTGAATCTGGGATCTCGCATCATATATTTTCTATTTACCCGCAAGTGCAAGAGGGCATTCGCGACGTCACCCTCTCTTCACCAACGCCTCACGTGCGAGACCGACTTTTGGCGTATATCTCCAAGCTCGAGACACAGCAAAGGAACGAGATTTGGCGCGTTTTACTCCACCACCCATACGGCAAGACGCTGGCAGGCAACATGTTGGATGCAAACTTCCATCGGGTTCTTCTCAACGAGCCCGTATGGCCCCTGGTTGTCATGGACCGTCGGTCGATTCACCGCCAATCACAATCGAACTTCTACGTGCGGGGGGAATCTCTCACCAATCATACTCCCGCCGGCAATTTGAGACCATGGGCCGGCATGAGTCCTCCTCCTCCTCCTCCTCCAGCTGCCTGGCTGTCTCTTCGAGACAACCCTGGTATCCAGAGAATCGGGCCGCCGCAACCCGGTCAAAACCAACTGCGCATTGATAACTTTGATGGTCCCGCTCCGTCAACACTCATACCGAGCACATACTACTTTCCGAAATCCAGAACCTACGCCTCCTTCGATTCCTTTCTCTTGACCGCGCCCAAAACAGCCATTGTTTTTCAGGCTACCGTTGGCAAGAGGCATGGCAACGTCCTTTCAGGTTTTGAAAACCTCAAAGCCCTTGGCGTCGACACGATCAGTTATGTCCTCGTCGCTCAGGAATCGAACGAGATCGAGATCGATTTCCCTCGTGCACTAGAGAACGACAAGTCGAAATACCCTATTATCGAAGATTACTATCTCCTCACCGTCACCAGTCTCTGGTATGTAAACCCCGTTTGTCTTGCGTGTGTGGCTGAAAGACTCTTGTAGACGAGGAGATGGGGATTATAGCGGTGTTCTAATATTACATATGTATACTTTAACGCGACTGAGAGTTGACCAAGTGCGAGACTGGAACTCAGAAACCGAATTTTTTGGAAATGATTAAGGGCACACCCGCAAAGTTTTAAGTTTTAAGTGGGTAGTAGTGGCAGCTGGAAATTCTTTGAGTGATGCAAGTCACAGTCTGCACGTGCTGTGACAAAACGCACCTTCGCCTTGAAGTTGTCGGCTCAGGCTCTCTCAGGCAAAGCCTCCAGTCGTTCTAAATCTCTGTAACAAGAAGCTCGCGTCTACAATTCTTTGTGGTTTCTGTCTGCTGCATCCAAGAACGCCACAGCTCGACACTTTTCAAGCTCATTTACAATTATTCGCGGCGATCATTTAGCGGCGCGGAATTCGCGCAGCACCATCTTCTCCACGGCAATAGATTGTCTAGGATACTGCAGCCATGTCCTACTCAAGCAGCGACGACGAGCAGGAGGTTCCTCGCGACCCTATCACCCACAAGCCACTCAACCCGCGGCGCCTACTATTTGAGCCTGTCATCGGCCGTGTTGTTGACGCACTTGGCGGGTACGAGGCCGGAACCTATCGTCTTGGAGACGAGGCGAATGGCTGTCTCAAGGATCTCAAGAAGCTGTGGCGCAAGGACGACACTGACGACGAGCGAACTGTGGCGCGCATATTCTGGGAGAAACGCGTGCTGTCCAACGACTTGATCCCTATCCTGCTGCTGACCGCCGGTGCGGGGCAGGTGGAGGACAAGCGGGCGATCGCGTGCGCTGACCTCATGTCCGCAATGACCTGGCCCATCGACATGGCGGCAGAGCTAGCAGATCTCGAGACCAACGATCGCGCGGAATTTACTCAGCTCCGCCAGAGCCACAACCACTACAAGGCTGCTATATTGCAGCCCGCCGTCATGGCCGCTCTCTTTGGGCTGCTGCTGCCACCTCTCGCCAAGGCACCAAAGGAGCGTACCCCCCGTGACGGCCAGGTAGCTGCGCTCGTGCTTCATATCGTACGCAACCTCGCTGCGATCCGTGACCCGGACGGTCTGCAGTCGCGCCTGGTGACCGCCCTCCAAGAAAACCACCTAACCGACCTCCTTCTCACTGCGGCCGCCAATGCCGACGCCGACCCCCTTCTCGCCAGCTGGAACACGCTCGTTCTCGAGATCCTCTTCTTACTTTTCCGTGGGACCCAGCCCAATCTGCTCTTGGAGAAGCCCAAGGTTGTCGTTTTACTTTGATTTCTACTTTCAATTCTAACCTACAACAGCCCGCGCTCGCCAGCCTCCTCGAAGCTGAAGCTCGGGCAAAGTCCGTGCCTTCCAGCCGCCACTCGCGCTTCGGCACCACCATTGCCATATCCACGCGCGTCGCCAAAAATACCTCAGCCAATAACCTTTTTTCACCTAAGAAAATCCTCGTTCCCAAAGCCCTCGTGCACACAACCGCGCCCATACCGCTACTCCTCGATGCCAACAAGCGCCCTGTCCGCCAGCGCAACATGAACAACGCCCCCGCCCTCGACGACGATCTCACCCCGCCGGCGCGCGGTGTGCTGCGTGACTTTGCGCAGACGCTACTGAAGGAAGGCGCATTCAACACATTCGTAGCGGGGCTGCTCAAGGACATGCGCATGGAGCGCTCGTGGGCAGTGGGCGAGAACGTCGGGGTGTGGATGTTGGGTGTCGTACGATGGGCCGTGGCGTTCTTCATGATCGATGGGGCCGACGGCGATAAAGAGAAGGGGAAGGGAAAGGCCCGCGAGTTCGGGTATGTGGCGGCGGCGGCGGACAGTGGGTGTGTTGCATGGGTGCTGAAGCGCATGCGTGAAGCGACGGAAGATAAGGTGCCTTTTCTTTTCTCCTTAATTACTTTTCATAATCGGCTGAGTAACCGCAGCCGAAATCATGGACGACGATCCACGCGGGCATGGGGTGCCTCACGCAGATCATCGCTCTGCTGGAGTCCGTTGCCAACAATGCGGCACTAGAGGAGGACGCCGACGCCGCGCGGACGTTGACGACTCAGCTTATCTATGCAGGGGCGCCGCTTGATTTGGCTCTCGAATGTTTGAGAGCTGCTAGTGGGAGGGTACGTAACTTGGCATTTAATTTTCTTGACGCTGATCGACCCGCAGGGTCCGGCGTTCCTGGACGCGGCGGTGGGGTTTGGGTATGCTGTTATGCGGATGGTGGAGCGAGGTGGCGGGGAGAATGGGGATAATGTATATGTGCGCAGGACGAAGAAAAAAGGCAGGCGTGGTAAAGACGGGGAGGAGGAGGTGGATATGACTGGGGACGGAGAGGACAAGGACAAGGAGGTGCGGGTCACGACGTTCTCGTTGGACGCGTTTGAGATGGTGTGTGGGACGCGCTGGGCTGCTCCATCAATTGCTTACTTAATCTCTAACCAGAAATTCGCGTCGGCGGAGATCGTGCGCGCCCTCCTAATGCAGCTAGCGCGCTTCCGAGATTTGGAGACAGATGCGCTCCGACGCGTCGTGAGCCTTTTGCATCGTATTGCCGTGCGCGCGAAGGCGGAGGGGCTGTTTTTTAATGTGAGCTTTTACATTCGTTGTTTCGCTGCCAGTACACCACTGGGTTCGCTTCTAGACTGCCCCCATCCACTCTTGTCCTGGCACTGACTGAAACCTCCCGTAGGTCTCAACTCTGAACCTCTTCCAAACTATCCTCGGCGCCCAAAAGACATTTCCGCGGGACCAGCCGCACCGCGACCTCGTCGCGCTCGTCAACTACCTGCTGAGGCGCTTCTTCAAGGCCCTCGAGGAGGAGCCGTTCTTGGCGGTCGAAGTGCGTATTCGTTTCGATAGGGGATGTTTTCTTCGTCACTTATTCCATGCTAACGAGCGCGTATGCCAGGCTTTCTTCCCCAAGAACCGCGGGACGTGGAAGGCGTTCTCGAGCTGGGAGCCGCCGGAGAAGAACGTGCGGGCGTTGCGGGAGAAGCCCGGCGCCGGCGAGGTGCAGGTGAAGCGCGGGTTTTCGTGGAGCGAGCAGTTGGGTATTGTGGTGGCCGCTCTAGTGGAGGCGGACCAGCGGAAGCTGGTGGATTGGACGAAGGATGTGAGTGTTGTGGTTGCTGGTCTCCCTCGGACGTTGATCTTACGCGCGATACGAGATTCTTGCGACGGTGATACGGCAATGGGAACGGATCGTGGGGGAGGTGGAGGCAGCGGCGAAGGCGGCCAACATGAAGGAGGGGGATGACGAGGAGGATGATGACGACGATGCGGTGGCGACGCGAATGGCACAGAAGCTCGAGATGCCTGCGCCCGAGGTGCGCGCCAAGATGGTCGATTTCCGTGAGCTGCTTCGATCCCGTCCCCCCTGTGGAGCACGCTGACTGATGTCTTGCATGCGGGCAGTCATTCCGTACCGCAACGACGAGGAGGCAGACGCCGCGACGCGAAATCCGCAATTGAAGCTTCTCTTCCGGCTCGCCAAGTTTACGCTCATGGACGAAGGTTCGTTTTGTGTACTACCTCGGTTACATGAGCATGTAATACTAACGCCTGGTATGTTAATGCCGCAGACCCGGACGTGTCGGACCTCGAGTGGTTCGTCGGCGCGAACATCCCGCCGGCCGATTTGCAGCGCACACTGAAGGTTATCGACCAGTTCCTGGCTACGCCAATTAACCTCGAGAATGGCAAGAAGGCGGGCGAGCTTCTGACGAAGACGCGGGGAACGCGACGCGCTCGCTCGCCGTCACCGGATTCTGATGGGTCTGCTGCGAGCGGAGGGGAGGGAGGAAATTCTGACAGCGATGCACCCAAGAAACGCAGGAAGAAGAAGGAGAAGGAGCCGCCGAAGCAGCAAGAGTACAAGTCGGCGCAGTTCATCGAGGACAGCGACGAGGAGTACGGCGATATTGACGCATTCCTGGAGAAGGAGAAGGAGATGCGGGAGCGGGCCGTTGCGGCTGCAGTTGAGAGCGGCAAGGTTGATCGCCCCGCGATGAAGCCCACTGGGACGAAGAAGCGGCGGCGGAAGGACGCGCAGGGCGAGGGGACCTCTAAGCGCAAAAAGCGCAAGAGCGAGGCGGCGCCCGACGATGCGGCGGACAGCGAGCCTGAGCCCGACGTTTTTGGCTCCCGTCCCGTTGGCGCCCCGCCCGAGAAGCCGGAGCCTGCGCCACGGCCCCGACCCCGCCCGAAGGCGCGCCGTAAGGCACAAGACATGGAGTCTGGCACCTCGTCTCCGGGCGCTCAGCCCAAGTCGCCAGAGGCGGGCGGTGATATCTCCGCTGGTCCCGCATCCGCAGCGGCCAACTCCGACGAGGAGGCGACGGCGATACTTGGCCGACGCAGGAAAAATCGCTTGGTCATCTCTGACGACGAGGAATGAAGCGACCTCAACTGAGTACTGCCGACGGGCAAGTCCACGCCGCTGGCTTGGAGCCACCAGGCGATCTAGAGTTTGATATCTACCCACTGTTGCCAAGACTAGAGGTTGACGGCGGCCACCTGGCCTCTCCCGATATAATCGATCGCAGTCGTTCTTGTTTACCTTCCTGGATCTCCTTCTCTTATCCTCGTATCCCTCGCATCCCTCATTAAACGCGCAATTGCCAGTGGAAAGGGTGTAAATCAGCTATATGCGGGGATCAGACAACCGTAGGGCGCCTACCCTTCCCTGTACTTATCAATATCACCAACGAAGATCTGTACGCATGCGTGGAGAACTGATTAAATCCATCCTTTCGAATCTTCTACACCATTCGTTTGGCGAAATAAGACACCTTTTGGGTTAGCTCCTTGTGCTCCGCATAGGCGGGGATAGCGGTAACTAACTCAACAATACTCTCGAATTCATGGTTGAGTGAATTCCGCTTACCCTTCGTTGCGGATTCAATTTGGATCGCGCCATGCTCCGATGTGGCCCTTTCGCGACTCTGGGGGCTGTCAAGCAAAATTGCCGCGGTGTTCAAGACGTCTATGGTGGGCTTACTGAGGCGATTCTATGCTTGCGTAGCCTCTTTTACCTGTCTCTTGGCCGGACTGAAAAGTATATTTTCTCATCGACGGGCACCCTGCTTGCGCGTTGTATCTTGTCGACGCGCCGCCGACATCGGAGGACTTTGCATCTTGCTCCCCGTGCCGAACAAGGCCAGAGTAGCATTAGCAAGCATTAACAATGCGAGCATCCCGGCCGCTCACCGTAGCTTGATGATGTCGCTGAACCGACGTAGATCAATCAGAATATTCCTGGCGTTCGAATGGCATTCACTTTGAACACCTTCGGTCCAGCTCCTGTCGACAAATTGAGGGGCGGGTTTGTTGCCAGGCATGTTTAATTTTCGCCACACAGGAGACGGCGCATTAATGGATGGAGCACTTCCCTCTGTCAGATTCGCACAAAACCGCATTTCGCGCGCTCGCAGGCCGCGCCCGACGCGCCAGGAAATTAAGTGGGGTGCGGGGTCGAATAATCAGAGCTTCAGAGCTTGCTGGCCGCGAAATCCCGGTGCGTTTAATCCTGGGGGACAAGTATTTTTACTAGAAAAAGTCGAAGATGGAAATTCGATTCGCCCAGATGGGCAATGTGCTACCCGAAAAGAACGGATCTTACGTATGTCTTGCAAAAATTTACTTCCGCTTTCTTCTTTTGTCAGTTGTGGAGATGTTTTTTTTAAATAGCCGCTGTCCGTTGTGGCTCGTGGGCTTCAGCTTCCACTGCCGCGGAGTATGAACTATCGCCGGCAAGTAGAGACTGCACAGGAACACGTAATTCCTCCAGGCGTTTTTTGATGGCGGCTGGTCGTCGCCTCATGTTTTGCGTGTTCCCGACAGCTGATAATTCTCGGGTTTGTCGGATACTCGCAGCATGGTCTGTTGTTGCCAAACACAGAAACCTCCATGGCGCCTCGGCGAGACAGCGCTCTGGATCCTATGACGAAGACAGGCAACGCCACTGGCCCTTTGGGAATTGTCAGAAAAGTCAGATGGGAGAAGAAGTAGCGCCAGTTCAGGCACGGAGACCGCTATTTTGCGTCGAAGATTGGAATATCTGATCGGGGACTTCCAGCCTTTTGCGTCCGTTTTGATCTTGATAGACGCGCAGCAACGGCCGCGTTGCCGACGGAGAGATTGGAGGATTTTGGCCGCGATCTGCGACAGAAAAGTCTCATAACCTGTGAGGCAGCCCTCGAGTAGCCCTCAGACTAGCTCAGATGAATCTAGAAGGTCGTGGATCAAAAATCCGCTGAAAAGATGCGGGGACTGGGCGTTTTGGAAAGTTGGAGGAATTGGCCCGAACGGATGGTATTTGGCAGTTTCACAGGATGTCGCCTGATCAAAGAATAACATAAAGCAACACAACCTCCCCGCGCCGCACACCGCTCCTTATAATACGCCTTCACTCCTTCGTCCTGCGGCCTCTGTTTCTCCTCAACTTACGTTACACTTACACCTGATGTCGTCTGTAAGCGGTCATACGGCACACTCTGAGCGCCCTGAGCGCAGCCGTAACGCCAAGGCTCAGGCGAGGCATCGAGCAAAAAGAAAAGCCTACATCGAGCAGGTCGGTGGCCTCGTCGCAGCCCATCTAGCACACTCACACCTCTTTTTGCAGCTCGAGCAGACCGTGACGAAGCTCCAGACAGCCCTCGGTTTTACTCCAGAGCAGGTTGCTGCGCTTCCCCCGCCACTAGCAAAAATTCGAGAACTCGAGCAAGAAAATGCCCGCCTTCTCAAAGAAAATGACGACCTCCATCGCATGCTGACAGAGTCGGGCAGCAGGCCGCTTCCGCTCGATCTGAGCCGCAGGAACTCGTTGACCTCTTTTAATGAGGGACGCGCTTGTGATCGGGATTACAAGCGCCGGAAAATGGACAGCATCGACGACGTTTATATCGTGAGCTCGGTAATTTCGGCCCTACGCGCCTCTACTGACCAGCTGCAGAGCCCGTCTGGCTCATCCCATAACGATGCTCTTTCACGACCGCCACCGTTGACAATTCCTCAGTCGCAGTCGTCCCTGCCCCACCATTACAATAATAATGTGTCGGCGCACCCTTCCAGCACCCATGCCAGCGCCAGCCATACTGGACCCAGCTCCATGTTCGGCCTGAATGGCCCGCCCTTCCAGATTCCCAATACTCCGTCTGGGTCGAGCTCCACATCCAGCCCACCTTTTTCGGCGAGTATTTTTCTCTCTAGGCGTATCCTGCTGTGACCTACTTGGGATCCTAGTGACCTTCTTGTCCCATTTAGCCCGCCCAAATGCACCCCGGCACCTCGACGTCTCCCATAAGCCACAGGCCACCACTGTCAAATCACCCTCATTTGTCAGGATACTCGCAATCCGGAAGCCAGTACAGTGTATCGGCAGTAAAGGCCGAAGACGAAAACTACGTGAGCCGCCCGTTCTCCTGCCCAAACGGTGCTGACCTGCTCCGGCGCCAGCAATCGAATCACCACCACCAGTCGTCGTCGCATCAGTCGTCGCAGAGCCACGGTTATACGCTGCCGCCTTTCTCGCAGACCATCCCCGATCACGGTATTGATAATTGGCATGGGTATTCCTCTGAACGCGCACCATTACATCGCTAGACCTGGCCTCTCTAAGCTACTTTACGTTTCGGTAGATCGTACGCTCTCAATATGTCTGTATCGTCGTTTGCCGCATTTGCTTTCGTTGTGCTTTGCTTCATCCTGGCCTTTTATTCAAATCCACAGTGGAATTCCCCGCCGCGCCCACGTTTACCTACATATTTCTTTGTTCTCGCCCACTCGGACCCACCCAACTACTAGATGAGAAGTTTGTTTTGCTGATAGAAGCCGTTCGCAACTTTCATTATCAACCGAGATCCAGACTTTGCCGATCTTACGCTATTTACGAGACTGGATCTAACTGTCTATGCCGTGAAGTGCCGTGAAACGGGTTCTCGATGTCAATCGCTGCTTATACTCCCTCCACGCGTCATCCCAGTGAATACTGACAAAGACCACTTTGAGAGAAGACTTTAAGCAATTTACCAAGGAATAATGCGCTTTGTACCCTGCAGTGGCGTAGGGAAGCTTCTTTGTTCGATGCCACTAGCAACGGACTTGACATGTTCTGATCTTAATTTCTCCTGTTCTGCGCACCATTTGCCCCGAACTTCGCCGCTAAGAATACGTGCACCGTAGACGCGCATCAACGCATGTATCACCGAGGTCCACCGACTGATGTCCTGCCAGTGGATCAGCCTGCCGGTTCCGCACTAGCATCTGCTTCTCCTACAACGCGTTTTACTTCTGCACGCGCGCGGTCGGTGCGAAACGAAAGAGTGTCCCGCGATCACAGCCTCCCCCGCAACGAAGCACCCCGGAATCACCAAACCGTCCGACGCGTCCTGCGCGACACCAATACCGCTGTCATAGGGAGCACGATTGATTTCCCAAGTAAGGAGGTTGGATCCCTATTAAATTGAAGCGCCACTCATCTACACGCGTCTAGCCCTTTCTGTGCACGATCTCAACGGCTCCGCGCTCACGCCTGGGAATGTGCTGGCTGCGGTGGAATCCAATGACGACGTGTATTATCATCTCTGGGTCGCCGCGAGGCATGTTGTGGACGAGCAGTACGTCGGCGCTAGTCCAAATCTTTTTTTGGGCCACTGAGGTCTGGGTTTA
Organism: Mycena rebaudengoi; assembly: GCA_029282285.1. Lineage (NCBI taxonomy): Eukaryota > Fungi > Basidiomycota > Agaricomycetes > Agaricales > Mycenaceae > Mycena > Mycena rebaudengoi. Next base: position 1,452,184 of record JARJCX010000002.1, on the reverse strand, counting down.
GTTTGAGTGGCGGCCTCGATGGTGGCGCCCTGACAGAAGCTGCAATGAGCAAATTCGTGCGTGCCACATGATAAGCGTTTTCTATACAGGATATATTGATGCCGGGCCAGCTGGTGGAAGTGGGGGTCGCGGTGGCCCAACGAGTCGGTGGGCCCCAGTTCGTGTTTGTGGATTCACGGAGGAACGATGACGCTGCGGCAATGGTGCGGTGCGCCCGACGATTGGTCGAGTATTTTCGCCAGAGGGGAGTCGCCCGAAACAAAGTCCTCATTAGCGTCAGTCGGCAGTGGCGCGGCATCCAGAAAAGTACTGACTCTGTAGATCCACCCAGATCCCTGCCACTGAAGATGGCGTCTTGGCGGCACGGGAGCTGGGGACCGTCCATGGCATTCAAACAAACCTGATACTCGTCGCCAGCCTCATGCATGCGGCCGCTTGCGCAGAAGCAGGCGCCACTAGTATTTCCATCGCAGTCGGTCCGGTGCGCAGTTCTCTCCGCAATTAGGCATTCCATGGATAGCAAACTCATGTCTGTTTTCGGCACCAGTTACTAGATTGGCATGAGCGGAAGCGGAAGGCCGTGTACCAGGACCTGGACATGCACCCCGGAATCGAGACAATAAGAGCCACCTTGGCATACTTCAAGCTCCACGAGATCCGCACAAGATTGGTGGGTACGGATTTGCGGGAGGTAGGCTGGGAATATTGCCAGATCACGGTCTGCTGATTGAATTTATTTATTTATTGACAGTTGAGCGAACTGAGTGTCTTGGGAGATTTCGATGCTGTCTGTCTCTCGAAGGACCAATTGGAGCGCGCGCACTGGAGCGCAGGGATTCGATCTGCAGGGATCCCTGATGGCTCGCATGCTTCTTTGCGAGCCCGGCAAGCACAACATCCCACCACGTTTCTGGAAGTAAAAACCGGGTTCCTGGGCGGCATGTCCGCCGAGACGCGGAGTATGGTCGCGGGGACGATGTACAGCAGCCTAGGCCGGATGGAGGTCCAGACGAACAGGCTCGAGAAGCTGGTCGAGGCGGAGGTGAAGTGGCAATTGGCGCTGAGGACGATGACGATCCAGGCGCTGTATGATGTGGAGAGGGCGCCGCCACCGATTCCGAAGACAGATACCAGAAGGAGAAAGGAGCGGGCATCAAGTGTTGAGCCCGAGGTCCAGGATGAGAACAGGCGACCAGAGTCGTGTGAGCGAGAAAATCGGAGAGATTTGATCGAAGGGTTGGAATATTTTTGAGAAAATCTTTTGCGCTAATAGAATATTGATCCAACTACATGTATGTGTTTGGGCGGAGAACTGCCCGCAAGATGCGTTGTTCAACGGCGTCGTATTTTATAACCGGATAGTAGGCCGTGAAGATGCGGACAATAACTGAGAACTAGTGAAACTTCGGGGTAGGAAGCCGCGCGCCAAGAAACTTGGTGATACACTCGTAGTTGTCGTGCTTGGAGCTAGCTCCGTCGGGAGAAGAGTGGTCGAATCTGGAGTCGGGATTGTCGGCCGCAGTGGTGGTCCCTAGATGGAAATGCCCCAGGTCATCCAAAAGATGGTACCTGGGAACATTCGCAAAGTGGGGTACACTCGAGGGAAGAAACGTTGAAGTTAGCAAGTCAGTGAGACCCACAAATAACGCAAATTGCCGTAACTCGGCGCCGATCGAATCTTCCCACAGCCTGTCCTTTCTTGTCCACAAACGTCATCATGAGCTCCCGCTTATCCTCTCCCACCGACTACGAGACTTTGCTGGACAAATATGACACCTGGATGTTCGACTGCGATGGAGTTCTCTGGCATGGGGATCGTCTAATCGACGGTGCAGTCGATGTCCTCGATATCTTGCGGAGTAGAAGTCTGTGCTGCTGCTGCGTCTTCCTCGAGGACTCGAATTGACATGGTGGCGTAGAGAAGAAGGTCCTCTTTGTTACCAACAACGCGACCAAATCTAGGAAGAGCTACAAGGGAAAATTCGACCAGCTAGGCGTCGAAGCACATGTCGTGAGTGCAGGATCGGCGGAGATCATAAATTTGGATGTAACATGCCCAGGACGAAATTTACGGGTCGGCATACGCAGCTGCTGTTTACATTTCGTCGGTCATGAAGTTGCCCAAGGACAAGAAAGTCTATGTCATCGGAATGAAGGGAATGGAAGAAGAGTTACACGAAGAAGGCGTCACCTTTCTCGGTGGAATGGTAAGCGCCTATCGTGCATATACTTTCTAGTACTGAGTATTGCTCAGGATCCTGCCGACTTTACCCTGGAGCCCTTCAACCTGGCCAATTTTACTCTAGATCCAGATGTTGCGGCCGTACTGTGCGGCCTCGATACCAACATAAATTATACCAAGCTTTCCAAGGCGTTCCAGTATCTTACAAGAAATCCAGGATGCGCCTTTCTTGCGACTAATGAAGATAGCACGTACCCCGCAGGTGATGGTTTACTCCCAGGTGCAGGATCCATCAGCGCTCCACTCCGTTACGCTGTCGGGAAGGACCCGGTGAGTATAGGCAAACCCGCCGCCACGATGCTCGACTGCATCAAGGCGAAGTAAATATCTTGCGCTCCATTTGAGCCAATCCACTAATGTCGTGTGCCAGAGTCAATTTCGATCCGAAACGTACCTTAATGATAGGTGATAGACTCAACACCGACATCTTATTCGGTCAAAATGGCGGACTTTCGACCCTCCTCGTTCTCACTGGTACGTTGTTTATCTCCTTTAGCCATTTGACCAATATACATAATTTACCAGGCATAACGACGGAAGCAGAGATCACTGGGCCGAATGCTTCAAGCATTGTTCCCGACTTTGTGACGCAGTCCATCGGCGACCTCCGTGTCATTGGCAAGTGATCATATGTAGAACTTGAACGTGTAGAAATTTAGAGCCTTTACTGTAAGGACAAGGATATCAAAATACCTGATCCTCCAGTTTATAGTACTTAGATGAAGGACGCGGGCAAGTTGCAGGCAAGTATTGTTTTTGTTTCACTCAGTTGCACTGTCGCACAGCGTGTATATTAAATAAAACGTCTTGAGACTGCTAGAATCCTGTTAGCTCTTGCCTAGATCGTTCACAACTTGTGGGTTTCATTTGCCAGGCTTCATTAGGAACTCGCTGCTTTGCAAGATGGGTAACCCTTTTTGGCGCTTATTTGATGCCATCAGGAAGGGTTACGGTCTGGTCCGCTTTCGGACCAGCACGACTGTCACGACAAGACCACGACCACAGAGTCGAATCCATCCTGTCAGCCCTTATTCCCAGTTGCAACACACGCGCTCTCTTTCTTAATCAGGCTTCTGCTGGAACATACAGGGTCAATACACAGTTGTCGAGTCTACTACTAGTAACTTCAGAAAGTGACCTCGTCACAACTTGCCTCGTCAGCGCCGAATTACCTGGTAAGCACGCGAGCCTCGGTTGAATTTAATATCAAATTAATAGGTATCGTCCGTCTACAATTAGCGAGAAGCACTTCCTTCAGCCTTAATCTCTGATTCTTCGCTGACTCTGAACACGCTGTGAGTTACTCGCGAAATGCAGTACTTCCTTTGACGAACAAGAAGTATCATTCAGATGGAAGCTAAATCCACCTTGGAGTCCCTTCTGATCTCAAACGATCCCCCTCCCGACGCTGAAATTCCCGTCATACGCGACATTATCGCCGACGAGCAGTCCCGTCTTCTGGATCTCGACACCCAAATTGCCGCGCTTCAAAAAATCTTAGAACCCCTCGTTGATGAACGGAATGCCATAGCGGATAAAATTCTGCGGCATCAAAGCGTCATTTCCGTGGCTCGACGGGTTCCTCCCGAAATCTTGGGAGAAATACTCCTCTTGACTCTACCCTCGCAGGAAGATGGCATGTCAGATAAAGCTTCCTGTGTCGACTCTAGTCCGTGGATTGTAGGTCGCATCTGCTCCCGCTGGAGAGAGATAGCCCTCGCTCTACCGGAACTCTGGACTACGGTCTCGATTAATGAATTGAGCTACGACCTTGGGGGAAATGATGTACATCCTTCCATACTTCTTTGCCGGTTGAAGATGCAACTCCATAGGTCGGCAAATCAGCCGCTGTCCATTGTTCTCGGCTCCCCGTCGTATGAGTCGGACTGGACTATATCTCCCGAAATTCTGGAGATCTTAGCTGACTCCTCGCCGCGGTGGGAAACCGTTCAGGCTGACTCAACTTGGTTTTCTCCTGGCAGCCCCATGGATCGCATCAAGGGCAGGTTGGACAAGCTGAAATCCCTCTCGTTTTCGTACGGTCCGCCGCAAGGGGAGCTGTTCGCCGATGCGCCCCAACTCCGGCGTCTCGAATCGACGCAGGGGTTTGCGAGCGAATTTCCCTGGGCGCAGCTAACTTACTTGAAGAGCGGCATCAGCGGCTTGAGTGAACTCATCCGCATTCTTCCACAACTCGTCAACGTCGTCGAATGCGATATGACAGCCTGGTTCGTGGAGGGAGATGACACCACTGCGGATGACATCTCATTGCCTGTTCTCCAAAAATTAACCCTCCAGTGGATGCCTCTTCCTTCGTCCCTCATTGCGCCGAGGCTGACGCACCTCGGACTGGGCGCAGGATTTATTGATACCATCGCCCCTGTTGTATCTCGTTCTGGCTGTGATCTGCGATCGGTCACGCTCCTTTCACGTCTGGACAGAGTTTCCGGCGCTACCGTCTCATTCTCCGCATTACAACACTACCCCACCATTTGTGAGCTGAAAATAAACGACGCCAGCGACATTAACGCTTTATGCGCCATGCTCACCATCCAACAAGATTCACCCATCGCGTTGCCGAAGTTGAATGATCTCATGTTTTTCTTGGCCACCGATGATCCGACGTCGGTATCGGGCTTGAATCTAGAAATTTTCGTGGCGATGCTCAAGTCTCGTTGGGACGTCGAGGGATGCGCTCGCATCCGCCATGTGCACATCGACACAGGCTGGTGGCATGGGCTTCCCTTTATTGAAGGACTTTGAGTAGATTGGTGGAATTTGACGACAGGGAGTTGTCCCTGTGGCTTACCGATTTTACTCCAGCCCAGTCACCTTCGGGAGACGCCACCATGGTTCAAGGTAGTTGTTGGCACTGTACTATCAAAGCGTTATCTGACATATAACTGGCTCTAGTGTCGAAAAGACTCCGGTGGAGCTAATATGCCATCTAGTTCAAATTTATAACCCGCGCTCTTTCATTCTTTCTTGGTGGGCGATGATGTACTATAGTAGGGTGTTTCAGATATCAATATTTGGATGCAACTTGGGACACAGCTTGATGCCCAACTTGATCCCAACTTGAGTCGCACTTTTTCTCCGGGAGTCACCGGCAAGGGCAACGGCCGATGGAAATCGGATGGGAGAAATTGCGGTATGAAGTTGGGCATGAAGTTGCGTGTTAAATCATGGTCCGCACCCTGATTTGACACGCAACTTCGAAGTTGGAATGTTTTTGAATTGCAATTTGAAAAGTTACGTCCCAAGATGCGTCCCATAAACAAGATTTTTTCCCACTCCTACCTACCTACCTACCTACCTACCACCCCCCAAAAAAAAACATATTGTTCTATGGTCTGACTAAGGGAGACTAGATGCGTCCCAAGTTGCGTCCAAATACCTGAAACACCCTAGTAGAGTAACTAGTTGAGTTGAATGTTGAAAGTGGTGTTTGCCATCTGAAATGACTGGCTGAACCCTTGGAATGCTACTGTAGACCAAGTTTCATTATCCCAAATGCCAGAAAAAAAAGGACTGGTGTTTGCGGATCAAAGGCGGCCCGCGTGCCGCAGCGGCCACTCCGTCGCAACACTCCACCATGTCGGACGCCGGGCTAAAGACCTACGAAGGCAACTGCCACTGTGGCGCTGTTAAATTCACCGTGTCCCTCCCCCCCCTCGAAACCACACCCCTGCACGCCTGCCAGTGCTCAATCTGCACGAAAAAGGGGTACCTATTCGTCTTCGCCACGAAGTCCGCGCTCAGGTTCGCCAAAGGCGCGGGCTCGGACGGCCTTGGCGGCGGCGTGCTGCGGGACTACGAGTTCAACGACAGGCAGATGACACACCGCTTCTGCGGGACGTGCGGGACGCCGTTCGGGATCGTGCGCGCGGGCCTGGGACCGGCGGACAAGTTTGCGTTCAATGCGCGCATGCTGCGGGATGTTGACTTGTGGGCGCTGGAGGTCAAGACCGGCGCGGGGATGAATACCAAGACAGTTTATGCGGTGCCCGTATTCCCCGGCTTGGCGGAGCTAGAGCAGAGTAAAGCCGAGGGGGAGAAGGTGTACAGCGGCAGCTGCCACTGTGGCGCCGTAACGTTCGCGCTGAAGAGCGCCGCGCCGCTGGAGGTGCAGGCGGCCACCGGCGTCGAGGAGGACGCGGTCAAGGAGTGCGATTGCAGTATTTGCATCCGCGTAAGCATTCTACGCTGCACCTGCACCATAAGTTATAACGGTACTCGTACGTTTTAGATCGCAGGACTGTACACTTACCCGCGCCCCCTTACACGCGTCTCGATGCACATCGTGCCCCCTGATACGCTCGTCTCGTACTTCTATCCGCTGGGAAGGAAGTTCGGTGCGACGCAATTCTGCGGGCTGTGCGGGTGCGCGGTGGGACAGCACATCGAGGGTCCGCCCGCGGAGCGTGTCGCGACGCTCCCTCCGAACGTGCAGGCGATAATCGCGGAAAAGCGCATGATAAAGCCAGTGCACCTGCGCGCGTTGACGCTGGCGCTGGGGCGCTCGGCGGAGGAGAAGGCGGAGTGGGAGAGGATTGTGGGGGCGGTTCGCAGGGAGAGGGGGAGCAAGGAGGGAACGCCGTATATCGTGCCTGAGTAGGTACTGGGAAAAAATATCTAACCTAGTATTCGGCCCTGAAATTCAGAACATCAGAAACTTTGAACGATTACGTTTGCCAGCAAAAAAACAAATTGACGCGACGTGCGAACGCGGACCCATACTTACTGTGCGAGGATCAGGCCAGGAATCAACCGGAACAATCCCCGGTGCAGATCTGCGCTTTGGCCTCCACGCCCATGTCTCATGAAGCGGTGCCTTTACCTAAAGGTTAACGGTATGTAGAGGTGCCACATCGTGATTGATCGTGGCAGCTGGACCGGCACCATCATGAGAGTCCCTTCACACTTGAGCAAGCCAACAGGCAAGGCGACAAAAAACCTATGCCTGCGGAGTCTCCAAGATCTCAGGTTTTCTTTTTCTCCATAATAAGGCACGTCTTTTGTTATTCCCTTATTGAGATTCTGGAGTAGTCGGGAACTGCCGGACGGATCAAATTCATGCTTCATTCGGGGGATGTCGGAATAAGTTCAGACTCCGCTGTCTTCTTCCAGCGGTCCGACGAGCCAGCGCATGAGGCGGCTTTAAAGCCCTGCCTTCGCATTCTAATTCAAGAATTTGCCATTGAGTCCTCCCCGCTAGCGCTGTATGGTACTCTTGGCCTTGCTGCTCAGGCTTCCTGCTAGTTTTCAAGTTTTAGGCAGGCTGGCAAAACCAAGTTCAGCTTTTCTATTCGACGCCCTGTCCATATATACATACGTCCGTGGTAAAAGGGTCACTTTTCTCCTGGCCCGTAATCACCGGCTTTTCGCACTGCACCCTCTGGCGGTCCGAAGACCGACGTTCAAATATCACACCGCACATCTTCTCAGGAGATGATATTGTCTACATCTGGCTGCCGCACCTTTGGTGTTTTTAATTCGAAGCATATCAACTTCGAGGAGGAATGAAAATGTACTGTACACTGCGGTTGAAATTCCGCCCCTCCCATAAACAACGTGCCACTCCGAAGACTGCGGCGAACATGGGGCCGCACAACCCAGGCCCCGGCTAACTGCGACTGCTTCTAAATCTGTATCCGGCTATCTAGCCCGTTTCTTTCAGAAACCGTCTTCCAATACTATCTATTAAAGCCACCGATTTGTTCCTGGCCCCACGACGCCCGCAGCATGCTCACCCCCACGTCTTCCGAGTCAGAAAAGGCAAAGGATCCCGTTGATATTGGATCTGGACTTCCGCGGGTTGCAAAAGCCAACGCAAGTTCGACGAGTCTCGACAAAGCAATCGTCTATCTGCAAGAAACCGGCATTGAATCTGATGCCCGTGAAGTCCAATCTGCCCGTCTCCTGCGCAAGATCGATTGGAGAATCGGCCCCATTGCGCTGATGGTCTATACGCTGCAGGCCCTGGACAAATTGTGAGTTCTCTCAACTGGGTTCCTTTATACATTTTTGACGTGCTACAGAGATCTCAATGTAACGATCTTGTCCTCATCTTCAATGTTTTTGCATTTACCTTTCTCTGGGGAACTAGTACGCCGCCGTTATGGGAATAAATCAAGAACTGCGGCTTCAAGGGAACAATTTCAATAACGCCGCCTCTGCCATGTACATTGCAAATTTGGTAGCGGAAGTACCGACAGGTGCGATGCTGTGCTTTTCATTGGAAAATGGGCACGTTAATGTACTATCTCAAAGGCTTCATCGTGCAAAAGGTCCGTCCCGGAAAATGGCTCGCCATCAACATCATGTTGTGGGGTATCGCGACGGCGTGCTCGGCGGCGATTACGAATTACCATGGCCTACTCGCATGTCGCATTTTTATTGGCGTTTTTGAAGCGGCTACAACGCCATGCTTGATGCTAATTACTGGTGAACAAGCCTGATTATTCTTTGATTTCGCAGAACGTTGACGAGTTTTGAAGGAATGTGGTATACAAAATCCGAGGCGATTATACGCTTTGCTATTTGGTACTGTGGACTAGGTACGTCGATATGATTGAATCTATTACAGGCGGATTAAACGAGGAAAGGCATTGCCCAGATGCTGGGAAGTCTGATATCGTGGGGTATATTCCAGTGCTCACATCGTCTGGCAATTATATAGACTGAAAGTCGAATTACAGGTTTTCAACTGGTGAAACACGAATCCTTGTCGGGATGGCGAATAATGTTTCTTCTGCTGGGCTGCGTGACATTCGTCGCGGGAGCCGGGACCTACGTATACATGCCAGACTCTCCCATGGAGGCGAAATGGCTTTCAGAGATCGAGAAAAAAGCCGCCATTCATCGGGTCGCTGTTAATCAAACAGGGATCAAGAACACGCACTACAAATGGCAGCATCTCAGAGAGCTGGTCGTTGATCCGCAAATGTGGCTGCTGGCGACGATGACTATTTCTGTGAGTTTACTTGAACTCGAATTGTCCATCCATTAATGACCTCGCCAACCTAGTTATCACTGAGTTCTGGCGTTGTATCGTTTTACTCGGCAACCCTCATTCGCAATTTCGGTTTCTCGCCCACCCGAACTGCACTGCTCAACATACCGAGTGGATCCGTTTCACTGACTGCCTGTCTTGTTACAGCGTATCTAGTGCACAAACAGGCAAACCGTACGACGTGGATAGCGGTTGCTGCCCTTCTAGCTGCGATCGGATCTGGCCTAATGTCTTTCCTCCCCTCTACGAACAAGGCTGGTCTTTTAGCGGGGATCTACCTTGTGAACGTGGTATGGAAGCTCCCCACGAATCCGCAAACCCCGTAATTGATGTGCACTTCAGATAACTGTGACCTTATTCCTCGTATTCTGCATTACGACGGCGAATGTGGCGGGACAGACCAAACGGCGAGTCCCATCTTCCTTTTGTTTAAATATCCGTTCTTAGTCCCCGTAGCGTTGCTGCTAATGCACTCATTGCTGGCGCGTTCTCGGTCGGCAATATAGTTGGCCCGCAGCTCTTTAAACCAAAAGACGCACCGCAATTTATACCCGCCAAAATTGTTTTACTTGTGACGCAGATTCTGGCGGCAACGATAGCAATTACGCTCCGGCTTTATTATAGCTGGCAGAATGTGAAGAAAGTTGCTGTTCAACGGAGGGATGAGGAGAGCGGGGAGGTGAAGAACTTCCGAATATTGAATGGATGAATCGTACGTCGAGTTATGCCGATCTTTCAACAGTTGACTGACTTTACTTTTTTCCAGTGACAGATAAAGAGAATAAAACGTTTAGATATATATACTGAGCTGTATTTCATGGGTACAACTATCCTAAAGTTTTTTTCTGTGCTGGACTGAGAAGAATCCATATACTTGAGTGTTTCGGACCGCGAAAGCCCGCCGGTTATAGATCCAAAGAATAGTGGACAGGGGCTTTGAGCGAAGCCGTTCGCCTGCCCGAAATGTAAGCTGTGGAGGGGCGAAGCAATTTCCCGAAGTAGAATCTGGAGGCCCGTGCTCAAGATCCAATTTGAAACCGCTGCCCACGGCAGGAGTCCAAGCTGTTTCTGGCATTCCCGGTTCAACCACAGGCTTCGGCAACTTCCGGAGCACGTGTGCAGAACTGAGCAGCTCAAGTCACGCTTAGTCATCCTGTCACACCCTTTTCCGTCCACAAGGTCGCTACGATTTTGTTTTTCTGCAGCAGCGTCTACTGACCAACATTTTCTAGGTTTAGTTCTCAAGAAAGTCCGTATAGACCGTCGTAACGCTCGACCGAATATCTGACCCTGTCTTGACCAGCTTCCTTTCTTTCCAATGGCCCAACGAGTAACATTACGGAAACGCCAGCCCTACAACACCACCTCCAACCGCAGACGCGTGGTGAAGACCCCCGGTGGGAAAGCTTGTCTACCACCACCTCAAAAAGATCGCCACCTCCCCCAAATGCGGTGACTGTGGTGTCGGACTCCCTGGCGTGCGTCTCACCCAGCTATCGACCTTGTACCGTTTCTTACAGGCCCTTTTCTAGATCCCCGCTCTGCGACCCCGCCAGTACGCTACCATCTCCAAGCGCCAAAAGACCGTCCGCAGGGCATATGGTGGCTCGCGGTGCGGAGACTGCGTCAAGCTGCGGTGAGTCGGAACGTCACACCATTTTCTCTCGTTCTGACGCGCGTGCAGCATCCTGCGCGCTTTCCTGGTCGAGGAGGCCAAGATTGTGAAGAAGGTTATCAAGTCGCAGGCGAAGAAATAGTTATTCTTCCCGTGTGTATTATCGTCCTCATATCGTCGATTCATGCATCCCGCCAACCCATGAATACATGCACATGCCTACGACGATTATTGTCTTCTGAAATGTATTCGGACGCGGTCAATATGTACGATGTTCGTACAGTCTCCGCCACGCCTTGACTGTACGGACGCCTCTCTCATCTCGATCGCGTACTGTCCGCCACAAAAGCAAATTCCTGGTCCTCGATGCAGCCTTCTATCCGACCTTGCACGGAAAGAAACTTGAGGTTAGCCTATTGTGAGAGAGCCTCGAGCGCCTTCCAGTTCATTGAGGTGAAAAGAGGACTCTTGGGATTAAGATAGGCACCGTCGTGGCCCATCGTATACTCCACGTTCGGCGCGCGGTTCATCCAGTAGGGTGGCCGTGGTCTCATTGGCCGGCTCGCAGTCGCTGACGTCTATGGCCATGGTCGACCCGGCTGTTTCCTCAGAGGCCTGGTCTTCTTCTTCTAGGGTCCAGCAGCTGCAGCTCGTTCTCCACGCGGATGGTCAGTAGCTCCAATGTCTGCAGTTCTGGAGCCGCTCGGCACAAAACTGAGTAGATCTTCTGTTTCCGGAGACAAAGTCAGTCGAAGCGTCTTGGTATCACAAAATCAGCTCACTTCTGAATTGCCAAACTCCCCGTACTCCTTGGCCCAGATACACACGGCCCGAATGTTCGGAAACAACGCAGCAAACGCTTTTCAAGAAATCGTCGTTGAGGGCATGGAGGCGCAGCTCCAGCGACACGATCTTCGCGCGCTCCTCGATTCCGCCTAGGCTGTACAAGAGGTATGGCCCATTAAGCCGTGCCTGGCTGCCCGGGACCGCCAAATGCCGCACCGGGCGCCCCTCGCATGAAGGCGTTGATGCTCTCGGCGTTCAGCTGGTCCCTCGTAGAACTTGAGCAGCGGCAGCGCATCTGGATGCGGGTTAAGCAGGACCGGATCGTCGCGCACATAGAGGAAGTCGTAGCAAGCCCTCGAGCGCAGGACACAGGCGCAGCAGGGCCTCCACGATGACCGCCTGGTTGCTCCGCGGGCGGATCCACAGTTTCTTCAAGTTCGGAAGTGGGCCAGTGCGGCGGCAGAGCATCCTGACGAAGGCGGCGGCGGTGGCGGTCCAGGGCCACGACAGGTCGAGGCGCGTCACATTACCGCAGAGCAACGCCAGCTGCTCAACGACCTGGTGGTCGAACTGGACGCGCTGCGTTCCGGGCGTGTACCCGGGCTCCACGATATGCTGGGCGGCCTGCATGGGTGGCAGGCAGAGATTAGTCAATATATTCGCGATCTGGGGCAATGAATGAATTCCCGCTGGCGACACGATGCGGATGGTGCGGTCGCAGTCACTGCGTGTAACCGCTGAAAGCGCGCAGGTTCACAAAGTGCTGCATAGCGCTGAAGAGGGCGATGATCAGGCGCCGGGTGAACCCGAGCGAGTCCGTCCAGTCCGGGTGGTCTATGTCCTCGGGATGCAGCATTCCCGTGACCGCGAGCGCGATTCGTGCAGAGCAGCAAAATCTTAATCTTTCCATCATGCTGGCGAAATCTCCTTCCTCGAGTGGCGACGCGTCCCGACTGAAGAAGTTGACTCCGACCGTCCGAAACATGAGTGGCTGGGCGAGGTTTCGGAACGTGCGGCTGGTGAGACTCGGGCTGGCGAGCTCGGAGGGAGGAAGATAGCTTCAGGCCTCCATCCACACTTCCAGTGGAATGGATACAAACGGCGGTGGCATATCTGGAGGGTCGAACACGGATTGAGTTCCACTCAACCCGGAAGAGTAGCGATCAATAACTCACCACGAGCCAAAAAGAGACGGGTGGCAGGGGAATAGTTCGCTCTCTCGGGTGAGGTGGAGAGAAAAAGAGGCACGACTCAACGCCACAGCAAGAGGCAGGCTTTATATGGTCCTACAACGCTCAATACGAGTCAACAACGCGTCTAAGCGAATCGCTTAGCAAGGAACAAGAACACACCATCGTCGCTCAGGAAACGATTTAACAGCAGACTGGCTCATCCTTAGTTCTTTCCTGCGTGATTGTTTTTGCTCTGGTCACTGTTCTTTACAAAGGCAACACCCAACTCTGGATACCTAACTCTTCAAGTTGCCAGTGAAACAAGCTGGATAAATCGCGCGACGGTCGTGACACGGGACAATACAGGGCTCCAAAACTTGGCGTGGTCCAACGTCATTTTGATTTCATTGGAAAACGCGTCCCAAACGCGTGTCCTTGACGGTTCGACTCGACGCTGGGCGGTCAAAGCGAACACAGCCACTAACGAAAGCGCTAATCTACGGAGTCAGCTGTCTTTTTTTCCGGAAGTGCAGGTTGGCTCAGCCGCTTCTTTCAAAGCAATTATATAGACGTTGGAGCATATCGACCAGATTCGACCTCGAATGGACAGCGCGGTTCGATTCCCAGAACTGAGGAGCCTGGATTTGCAGCTCGATTTCCTTATCTCTACGCGTTAATTAGTTCATATTTGCGAGCTGTCTCGACGGTACGGTCACTGGCTCTGTGTCTGCTTGAAGGAGGGGCGAGAGAAGCGCGGTCAAAGCGAGTACTGCCACCACTCGTCATCCAAGAGTCTGCGGGAAAGAGGGAATTCGAAACAACCCTCAGTGTTCACCGTAGTGCGCGCGGAGATGTTTTAGGGTGGACTTTTGAGAGCGGGGCCGCCAGTGGGCAAGGCATGGAGGACATGTTTACTGGTACAACCAACATGCGCACAGATGGCTGTCCTGTCCCAAATTGTGAGGATGAGAACTAGAAGGGTCCAGATGCAGCGAGGGGTAATTTAAACTGTGCAATCGAGTCCATGGAGGAACAGAGGAGGGGCTTAAAAAAGAGGTCACATCCCGTAGAGCAACAGGTATTGGGCTGAAATATCAAAGATTTTTTGTGCCCGGACGCGCGGCTCTGACTCCCCCGAGTCTCCGTAGTAGGTCTCCGTCAAAGCCCTTAGCCAAGAAGAGGTCTAAGCCCATTTGAGCCCATTTAAATGCAATGCCCTCAGTCGCCGGCTACGATGAGAAAACTACTAGTAGATCGCTAGTAGATCGCCACCGGACAGTTGAAACCAAGGAGCGCTCGGTCGTTCGCAGCTTTTCGTCGTCCAAGTCTGGTCCAAGAGGCTTTTCACCCGATATTAAGAGTCCCGGCCCAAACATCGGCCCGCCCCGGGCCACTGTTGCCACGATTAGATAAGGCCTACGTTTTGTCTTGAACCATGCAGATATATCCCGGAGCTCCAACAGAGACTCGTCCGAGCCTGTAGGGTTTTCCTTTGGATCTATATCTTTCTAAAACTCTTCCCTCAGGCTTCCAAAGCTGGCAATTAAGCCTTGGATTCGGACACTTCCTGATGACCTGATTCTCACGAATGCGCTCGTCGTGGAACCGTCGACTGGCGCGCTTCTCAACGGAAAGCAAATGATCACCATATCCAAGGGGATGATCGTCTCCGTGAAGCCAACCCAAAGCCCCAAGAGCGCGAAGGACGATGAACCGAAGACGATTGATCTGAACGGCGCTTATGTTTGCCCGTAAGCCTGCGGTGTCATCCAATGGGGGCTCACGAACATGGATTCGTCCAGCGGCCTCATAGACTGCCATGTTCATGTAACAGCCGTTCCCGGAGTCAAGGTAATCATTTGGCAACATTAACGTCACTTCCGTGGATTTGGACTGATCATACAGAACATGGGCGAATTTAGCCAAATGCTAGAGCAAGATATGAACCTACGCACTGCGTACGTTCTAAAAGGTTGTAACTTTGTCTTATCTCTGGTTCAAGGAATTTTACCGTCTTCCAGAAATGCTTCTGCGTGGGTTTACAACCGTTCGGGACACGGGCGGCGCTTCGAAGCGTATTGCTCTGGCAATCGAAGAAGGTCTTATTCAAGGACCCAGGCTCATTCAATGCGGAAAAGCCTTGTCTCAGACAGGTCCACTTTTCACATTCAACGTTCAACTGGTAGTTGACTTGAATGGCAGGTGGCCATGGTGATTTTGCTGCGGGAATATCCGGAGGAACTGCTACTGGATGCTGCGGCGGTCACTCAAAAGGCCTTGGACGTGTTGCGGATGGTGTTCCGGAGGTTCTTAAGGCGACCAGAGAGGAATTGAAGGCTGGAGCTGATTGTAAGCAGTTCGTCCCTTCGTGCAAGGCATCCTAAACTTGAAAATCAGTCATAAAAATTATGGTTGGGGGCGGAGTTGCTTCGGAAACCGACGCAATCGAAACTGTTCAATACACCGCGGAAGAGATCAGAGCTATCACGACTACCTGCAAGCAAATGGGAGGGAAAATGAGTGAGTACGAGTGTCTTTGCTGACTTTCTTGAAAGTAACCGAAGTATACTCCCAGCGACCGCCCATGCCTATACTGTTGACGCCATCCGCCACGCAATTGAAAATGGCATTTCTGGAATTGAACATGGGAACTTGATTGATCACGCAACTGCAAAACTGTACGTTTCAACCTCGCACTCGTCGGTTGCTGTGCTGATCTTCGGGATTCAGAATGGCGACCAAGGGAATATTTGTTCGTCCTGACTAGCTACGAGGGGAACATCTGACATTGATGGCTGGTTAGCTCACTCCCACTCTCTCATGCTACGGTATTATGGCTTTCTTATTCATCGATGAACGGTGATTGACAACCATTATGCAGGGATAATGGTCGATTCTCCTATATAGACGTTTCAGCACTTTTAACTCGTACCTCGTTAGGTTCGGCCGCCATTCGAAGATTTTCTCCCTCCGGATGGCCAAATTAAGAATGCTCAGGTCATGGCCAAAGGGCTCGAGGCTCTCAAGATCGCTCACGATGCCGGAGTTACAATTTGCTAGTCAGTCAGTCATATCTTTATTCTTTCGCCGCTGAGTTTTGTGTAGTGGATCCGATCTGTTAACGTCCATGCACGCTCTGCAGACTGAGGAATTCGCCGTCAGAGCAAGCGTACTTCCCTCCCCAGTCATTTTGAAGCATGCGACTACGAATGCTGGTAAGAGCATGCCAAGGGCACGGACCTCATTGTTGCGACTGACTAACTTCTTCAAAGCACGAATGTTAGGGAAATCCTCTCTCATTGGGAGCATATCCGGAGGCGCATATGCAGACCTCATCATTCTCAACGCAAATCCTCTGGAAGATGTGACGGTGCTCGACCGTCCAGAGGACCACTTGCTTGCTGTGATGAAACAGGGACGAGTTATCGCCAGCTGTGTTGATGGACTCGCGGCTGATTGAATACCACTGTTCACTCATCCATTTAAGAAAGTACTAATAAAGGAATATGGACTGTGTACATCGGTTGCTCTCAATGGTGAAACAACTTTGACATGCTCATCAGATATTCTATAACCTCTAAAAGCGCCGTTAAGCGGTTTATTCGGAACGAGATGGAGGTCATACCGTTTCGATAGGTATCTTGAATCATAGTGGTGTTCTCTCCATCCAGTTGCATCAGGACCTGAATAAATGAAGCCGGATCAGTGCTAGCTGAGCGCCACGGTCATTGGAATGGCAAACCTGATTTTCGGTGGTGAACGCATTCCACAAGGGGCCTATACGGACCGTCGAAGTTGAATTCTACTGTGAAGAAGAGAAGGACTAACGAGGTTGCCCACGGCCGTCATTTGGGTCCAAAAAAGTAGCGAAAGACAGCTAGAATCTATCCGTGAGGAATGCGTACTTGCAGTATTATTGAACCCTGCTTACCCAGTAGTCAATCATCATTTTGCTAAGATTTGCATCTGACGCCGGGACGCCTGGATCTCCCAAACCACTGCCATAGACGTAGCGTATTTCAGAGCCGTGATAAACTCCGAGATAAGGAACAGCCTGGGGTTGAGTAAATAGATAACAGAACACTTTTACTCCCGCCGCCGCCGCTGCCGATCTGGCCCAAAGCCGCCGTTGGGACTGGAAGCTGATATCTCCCTCTAAACAACAAAATCAAGCCTTTGATTAAATTGATCTTGAAAAATGCATACCTATAGCGGCGGCCCGTTTGTATTGAGGATCGCGCCCAAATGTCTGGTTTCCAGTATTAAACGGCGATCCCACATTCGGATCGTTGGGATATCGTTGCAGGATCCCTTGGGCGGCAGTTTGCAGGTCGGACATCGAAGTAGACGCGGGTGAGAAATTAGCAATAATGAAGTCGTCGATGTTGAGTGGCGTGTTAGGGGTAAATATCGTGCCTCAAGACTATCAGTTTGTGGGTAAGAGGACTCCGCAACGGCAGGGCTCACCTTCGTCCAGGTTCGTCCCGGCGATGAAAGGCAGATGAGAGAAATTGCCTGTTTCCCATATCTCAGAGGGCAGCCTAGGAATCAAACCATTCGGCCCATCGAGTATCGGAGTCCACGGGAACTGCACTTGAGTATTGGCCGATGCGTTGGCCCATCCGCACAAAATATCTGTCGACTCGACACTTCTTAGCCAGTCAAAAGTGTCGGAGTTATTATTTCGCGGCGCATTGCAGGCTGCGACTCCGCCGACAAAATTTTGCCAGTCTGCCTCTCCTCGGTCCGAAGTAAACAATGAAGATGTTGCGGCCGACCCCGACTGGAAGATCTAGGAAATATAAGTATTACACCAATATTCCTGGGGCGGCATACTGCAGCTCTCGCCAAACGCGATATGTCGGTAAGGAAGAGAATGGACGTCATGATGGATCCGGCGCTCTGCCCGAACAGAACAACCTGTGGATCGTTGAGATTCAACCCAATATGTCAGAACGCCAGGCACCTTTGAATTGTCGCCGCCAAATGCCCCAATGTTGAGTTGAATCCATTCGAGACAAGTTAACTGATCGTGGAGAGCCAGATTTAAAACACCACGTTGAAACACCTCTGATCCTTGCGGAAAGCCCAGCGGTCCGAGACGATAGTTGAAGGAGACGTAAATTATCGGTGTTCCCTAGGCGGAATCGGTTATATTTTCAATCTGGACAATAAAGAACTTTTACTCGAGAAATACTTTGTGCTACGAGGACGCTGGCATTATATTGTCCTGCGCCTCCGCTCGTAAATCCACCTCCGTATCTACAAAATATTCAGAAGGCTTCGTGGGAAATGGTTTTGGGGAACCTACGTCCAGAACATCTGTACGCCAATTAAATAGAGAGCCTACAATTATGGAAGCAGACTCACGACAGGCAAGGACGCATTAGCCAACAATCCCGCCGGGCGAAATATGTTGATGGTCAAACAATCTTCGGATGAAGTTCCAGGAGCAACACCCTGAGCTGAAGTTAGTTCATGCACATATCGATAGCGCTTGATAACATACTGGCTGCAAGCAGGACTTGCCATAATTCGAGGCATCGAATTGGGCGGTCGGCGGCGCTGGTTTTAGTACGGCGGATTTGAACCGAAGATCGCCAATAGGTGGCTCGGCAAAAGGAATACCTGAGATCAGCTCGAGGGGGCTCAAAGATTAAAGAGAATGCGACCGACCGCCGAAGAACTCCAGATCGCCCATATCCTTTCCTGTAAGTGTGCTCGTCCCAAGCTGGACTTGAGCTGCGGCGGTGCACCGAGATATTAGTGTGAGGACAAGCGACAAGCCTAACATGCTGAAAAATTGGGGCATTTCAGAATCCGATGCCGTCGACTATGGCCCTGATAACCAAATGAAAAATGCGGGGGCCCGCAAGAAGTCGATGGTGAGCGCTGTCGAAGGTACCCGGTTCGGAGATTGAAAAAAGACGCCTCATGGATGCTGTCTCCGGCACAGAACTTTCCTTTCGGTGGACCTGTACGTTGTAAACCGCAAATCAGGTGAGATAATTGGCGTTCCGCATCGATTCTGGATGGAAAGCGGGCCTTTGAGCCATTTAATCTCGCAGGCAGAGGAAAGGTTGCGTTTAATAGGAGCGTGCTCGAGAAGCATCCCCTTCTCTCGCCGTGCCCGTTTGAACGTAATGGATACAAGTGCTTCTTAGTCCAGATAAAGCAAGTAAAAGAGATTCAGGGAACTGATACTAATAGGGTTGAAGTTGGGTTGGCTGGAACTTCGATTTCCATGACTGCCCATTTCTCTTGACCAAGATGGAGGTGAAAAATTCCTCTGAGAAGTTCCTTCCAAATAAGCAAACAAGGATGCTCAGGCACGTAGCTAGCAGTGGTGGTTCAGACAGAGAGCATTGGTCACGTCACGGTCACTGCCGCCACACTTTCCTCATGCCTTTCGGAGAGGTTATCTGTGGCTCTCCTGGCAGCGGGAAGTCGACATACTGCTATGGGAAGCACCAGCTTTTCACAGCTCTAAACCGCCCAATTTCCGTGGTCAATCTCGACCCCGCCAACGACTCCGTTCCATATCCCTGTGCCATCGACATCTCTTCTCTCATAACTCTCCAGGATGTCATGGAGGAGCACGGGCTCGGCCCTAATGGCGGACTGCTCTACTGCATGGAATACCTCGAGGCCAACTATGACTGGCTCGAGGAGCGCCTCAAGGAGCTCGGCAAAGACGCCTACGTGCTGTTTGACCTTCCCGGGCAGGTCGAGCTCAGCACGAACCACGACAGCCTGAAAAACATCGTGGGGAAGCTGGCGAAGAGCGGATTTCGCGTGCGTTCTATCGCTCCCGTTGTATGCGTCTCGAACAGATCGTTAGTTGGCTGTTGTACATCTCTGCGACGCGCATTATGTGACGGACGCATCGAAATATATATCCGTCCTCCTGCTCTCCCTGCGCACGATGCTCCATCTCGAGCTCCCCCACATCAACGTGCTGTCCAAGGTCGACCTGATATCTCAATACGGGGACCTGGGTACTTGCTACCACTTTGGCACGAGTACCTTCTAATGTGCGTCCCTAGATTTTAATCTCGACTTCTACACCGAGGTACAAGACTTGTCGTACCTAGAAAACGCGCTGTCCACGTCGACACCGCGCTTTGCGGCCTTGAACATGGCGATGATCTCCTTGATCGAGGACTTTAGTCTTGTTGGATTCGAAACACTGGCCGTCGAGGTACGCACATGCATGAGTCTCCATTCAGACCTTGACGCTGTTCAGGACAAAGATTCTATGCTCCACCTAACCCGGGCCATTGACCGCGCGACAGGATACGTCTTCGTCCCGCCCCTCGAATCGAACGCCCCGCCCGGCACGGTGGACGTCACCGACTCGTCCGCGGCGGCACGGCCAAACTCGTACGCCTTGATGTCCAGTGCGCTTGGCACCATGCACGGGCCCGCGGATGATATCCGTGACGTGCAGGAGCGGTGGGTCGATGCCAAGGAAGAGTGGGACGCGTTCGAAAAGGCGAAATGGAGGCGGGAAGGGGAACTGGTGCGCGATGAGGCCGCTCGTACTGGTAAAATACGCGAACGAAAGCCGCCAGAAGACGTGGAAATGAGTTCTTGAGTGGTTATTATTTTGAGTTCTAACCTAAGTACAGATCCATTCTTTTGGAATTTCTACGAGTGTATCGTACACCTCTTTGGATTTCTCGTTGTATCCAATCAGATAGAGGCGCGAGTCGACCACGACGAAAACCTCGAGACTACATTTTATTGCAATGAAACGCTCGCTGAGGGCCAAAGAACGCCAGCTGCCTTGAGAATAAACATTAAATTGCGGTTGATCCAGCTCCTCGACATCGAACGAGCAAAAAATGACGGATGCTGCCGAGGACTCCTTCATGCTTGCAGGGAGTGTCTGCATGTTGTGGTACGACGCCTTTGCAGGAACTTCCAAGTTGGCGGAGGCCTCAGCCCGCTTGAATGTGTGCAATCCGATGTTGAAAAGGACGAAGGGGAAGTAGCTAGCCCAAACACGCTGAAAGGTGCGAATCAGAATATTAATAATATGCTGGGGGAGGCGTGGTACATATCCTACATGCCTTGTATTCATTGTATGGATTATCGCATCCCATAGTCAAGAGTATGTGTTCGGCATCGCCGTCATGCATGAGGGTCCCACCGCAGCACCAGCCCAAGGACGGAATATTCTCCGGGTACGGCGCATCCAGGACATCCCATGTCCACTGCATGTCCCGGAACGACGCAACGCAAAATGAATCGACGGCCTCAAATCTTCCGTCCATGAAGGTCTTGCCGCCGAACAGGAATAGCTGGTCACCAGAGACGACGAGACGGGACTCCACCCGAGGCTCCGCGTCGCCGCCCGCCAGCTGGACAACCCACCACGTACAGTTGTCGACGTCAACAGCGATGAGTTCGTTCGAAACCTCCCCTCGGTTGTGGCTCGTACCATCGATTTGGCCCCCGAAGAGCAGCAAGATACGCTGGCCGTGAACACTCGACTTATAGTATGCCATAGCGCTGCCAAACCGGGGAGGCAGCGGCTGTTTCCGCGGTGGCGAACCGAATGGCTGCGGTAAATGTCGGATAGACGACTGTATACATACACCATAAGCGTAGAAGGCGATTTTTGCAAACATCCACGTACGGTGAGGTTTTTCCATTTCTTGGTTAGTACATCGCAGCAATAAATTGTTGAACGTTCGCCGTCCTCCTCCGTCTCATCATAGATGTTGAAAAATACAGATGTATTTTCATGATCCACAGCATAGCTGCAGGGGGGCTGGAAGGGGGGCAATCTTCCCGACAGTTTGTGCACTGACAAAGGAACGGTGTCCGTTATAGCAGTTTCTTCGGGCTCTTGTTTAACATCCGGGAGTCCCGACGCACCGCTGGCCTTGGCACGGGATTGAGCCTTTCGAGGAGGACGTGAGACAGCGACTTTTGTAGTGCAATGGGATCGAGCCATAATCTGATGATGTTGGTAGTCCCTCCTAGACAGACTGGAAGAAATCTTGGTGATTAGATTAGATAGAACTCATCACGCACAGCCACCTGCCCTGTCGCGTATTTATACGCGCAAAACTAGAGCGCATTTTCCTAGTGTAAAAACCCTACCAGCCCTCTGAATCTTTCGCAAACCTCGCCCCAAATGCCTTCTGGATTCGCTCCCGCTACTCGTGTCTGGATCCATGCTCCCTTTCGACAGCACCTTCGATTTCACTGCCTGCCAGGGGCTGCTCCTCCCGACTCCGTATTGAAACGCACCAAAACTGCGAGATAAAGGCCTACAACTCTGACAGTCATCTCTTCACAGCTTCAAAAAAAAAACAGGAGTCAAGCCACGCTGAATTAAACCTCACAAAGCGGTCAAAAAAAAGTAAAGGCTATTCATTCATTCATTCCTTGCTGTGCGTTAATTGCTTGTTTTTTAGATGATAAAAACGGCGCGCGCGCTGCCGACGAGAAGGGTAAGCCCGATACGAATCGATGCGCGCGAGTGGAGACGGCGTGCGCGTGTACAAACCGCCGCCCGTGCGACTCGAGACGGCACAAGCTGCACGCGACTTGCTCGCAAGCGTCGGGGGCGCGCTGCGAGCGAGTCCGAAGACCCCGCACGCTGCATGCCAGCATGGAAGCCACAACGACGCTGCGCGCGACTCTATGCGGGTCCGGGAGGCGTTCCTCGCGAGCGCACCAGCGGACTGGGCACGCCGCGCTAGTGCGAGTCGATACGAGGCCGCGAGCGGAGTCCGAAGACTCGCTGCGGGTGCTCGAGTCGACGCGGGGAGGTGCTCTTCCCGAGCGCGGCCTTGCAGACGTGCGCGCGAGCGCCGAGTGCACCTCGAAAAATGTGGGCGTAGCGGACTTACCTTGTGTTACTGACTCCGGTACGCCCTTTCTCGCCTTCACATGCTGCTGCGTTGACTTTCCTGTAAGAATTGAGTTGGTCGTGAGTGTGAGCTGCGAAGAATAAGACGTACCGGTGCGGTGCGTGCAAATTATTTCTTTTCTTTTTTTTTTGGGGGGGGGGGGGACGGAGCACATCCGGGGCTCTCGGCGCGCGCGAGATCGAGCCGTACTGCGACTCCGCGGGTGCGTACGCCTCGGCGGCGAGATGCCTCTCCGAGTCGGCGGCCGCGGAACGCAGCATGTGCGCACACGGCGCCGATTCAGAGGGAGCGAGCGGGGTGGGGCGCGAGACAAGACGGAGAAAAAGAAAGAAAGAAGAAAGGAGGGCGACTCACCAGTGTGAATGCGTGCCGTGAGACGAGGGCTGCGCGTTGTGAGACGGGGGCTGCGCGTCGTAGTTGAAGAGCACCAGTGAGACTATTGTTGAAGAAAAAAAATGAGTAAGTAGCAGTAAGTTTGATAAAGCACGCACCTGCACATCGGGGCGGTGCGAGTCGGGCGTGGAGAGTGCGCCGTGCGAGGCTGGTTTCGAGAGCGCGTCGCGCGAGTCGGGCGTCGAGAGCGAGGGTGGAAGAGGAGGTGGAGGGCGGTGGCCGCGGGTATAGGGCGTGGTGGTGATGAGTTGGTACACGTGTGTGCGAGGCCGAGCGAGGTGGAGGTGGAGGTGGAGGTGGAGGGGACAGGCCCGGGTGGGGGCGGGGAGAAGAAGAAACCGCGGGGATGCCCCCCGATGTCGTTGTCCTTCTGGTCAAAGTTGTTGCCTGTGTCGACTGCGCGAAGGATAGGGCCGGCGCGGGCGGTCAGCGGAGTCAGAATGGCGCACAGCAGCAGCAGCATGCAGGGAGAGCGAGCGCAAGTCGTTTTTAGGCGGCTTCGGCCGCGCTCAAGACAGTTAGTGCTTGGTCACACATAAGTTCTGACTCCTGTCACATCCGGGCCTTATCCTCTTTCCTCCACACACGCCACGGAAGTGACGCGTAATATTCACTAAATAATGCAGCTGCCTTCCCCGGATGATATCCTCTTCAATTTGTGTTCATTTCCTCTTGTTTCGGAGCACCACCACACACATTTGTTTCGTCCGCGCTCGCTCTTCACGCGTTGTTGGACACCTGGGCCTGGGTCAACACTTGGGAACATCACTTCTCTACAGCTTTGTGGTTTCTAAATCTTCGAACACTCTCCGGCTCGATATCCGATGTGCCGCATCTCGTCTCAAGCAAACTTCACCGGTCATTTCGCCGCCCTCGGCAATATATAGTTAGCCATCTTGTCTTCAATCTGTTTTACAATTGTGTTTTACTCAAATCCAACTTGATTCGTGGAGCGCCATCCTCTTCTCTTCCGAGTTATATGATACCACCACCGCTCTTCTTGCGCGCCAACAACTTGTGGACATCTGAATCTGTCTGCATATTCTGCCCTGTTATCTCTCGGCTCAAGTTCGCGACTCGGCTCGCACGTAACTGAAGACACGCCTATTCTGCTTTTCTCGCGGAACGTTGATGACGCCGGACTCTGAATAAAAATGTCTTTCACACCGTAGATCTCGATGCGCATGCCCTCCCCTTTATTTATTTTCGCGTCCTCCACCCTTCCCTGTCTGCTTACCTGCGCGCTTTTCTTCCCACTGCTGTCTGCAAACACCACCACCGGCTCCGCTAACGCCCTCGCGCACCCGGGTTCTTAGGCCGATTCGTGCCTCGTACACCCTTCGCTCAGGTGGGTTCACGAGGAGCGAGAAACGACTTGGGGGACCACCGGAGAACGCGTCGGACCCTCCCAAACTGCGGCTTTCCCGTCAGCGAGATGACGGGGTTCTTCGAGAGCAAGCACCATCAAGGTCAAATCTCAGCCTGGTCAAGACCCATCAATAACGCCCCGCGCGCTCGGGCCGGTGTCGGGATGGACCAGGTGTACCGTATCGTGGTGGTGTCTCGCTCTCCTGGTTCTGGTATATATACCTCCTGGCCCTAGTATACATACGCTCCCGGCTTCCCTTCCGCTTTGCTCTCCTTACGTTTTGTTTCTCTCGCGCATCCTTTACATTATGGCATGCTATTCACGTCTACAACGTCTACGACTGCGTCTGGCTCGACCGTTTCTGCGGTCAAGACCCACCCTGGTTCTTTCAGGATCCGAATACAAAACCATATCCCAAATACTATGAGCGCCGGGGAGGTTGGTCACTGTAAGGTGACACTGTCCTATCGCTGCATGGTCCGCGCATGTATAGGAGGACTGGCGCCGTGCGCGAGGAGGAGCTGGACTGTCTCCTTTCTCCTCATCTGCAACGCTGCTTGCAGAGCACTTCCGTAGTGTCCTCCCTGCACGTTGATGTCGGCGCTGTGGTCGAGGAGGAGTTGGACCATTTCCGTGTCCCCCTTCGCTGATGCTACCTGCAGAGCAGTTCCATAAAACCCTCCCTGCCCGTTGACGTCGGCGCCGTGGTCGAGGAGTAGCTGTACCACCTCTGCCTTCCCCTCCGCCGATGCTGCCTGCAGAGCGGTTCCATAGGGTCCACCCTGCAAGTTCACGTCGGCACCGTGCTTGAGGAGGAGCTGGACCACTTCTGCCCTCCCATTCACCGATGCTGCCTGCAGAACGGTTCCATAGTGTCCGCCCTGCAAGTTCACGTCGGCATCGTGCTTGAGGAGGAACTGGACCACTTCTGCCTTCCCCTCTGCTAATGCTGCCTGCAGAGCGGTTCCATAGTGTCCACCCTGCAAGTTCACGTGGGCGCCGTGGTCGAGGAGTAGCTGGATCACGTCTGCCTTCCCCTCCGCTGATGCTGCCTGCAGAGCGGTTCCATAGTATCCTCCCTGCAAGTTCACGTCGGCTTCGTGCTTGAGGAGGAACTGGACCACTTCTGCCTTCCCCTCCGCCGATGCTGCCTGCAGAGCGGTTCCGTAGTGTCCACCTTGCAAGTTCACGTCGGTGCCGTTGTCGAGGAGGAGCTGTACCACTTCTACCTCCCCCTTCGCCGATGCTGCCTGCAGAGCGGTTCCATAGTGTCCGCCCTGGAAGTTTACGTCGGCGCCGTTGTCGAGGAGGAGCTGGACCACTTTTGCCTCTCCCTCTGTTGATGCTGCCTGCAGAGCGGTCTCACCGTCCCGTCCCAGCAAATTCATGTCGGCGCCGTTGTCGAGGAGGAGCTGTACCACTTCTACATCCCCCTTCGCCGATGCTGCCTGCAGAGCGGTTCCATAGTGTCCGCCCTGGAAGTTTACGTCGGCGCCGTTGTCGAGGAGGAGCTGTACCACTTCTACCTCCCCCTTCACCGATGCTGCCTGCAGAGCGGTTCCATAGTGTCCGCTCTGGAAGTTTACATCGGCGCCGTTGTCGAGGAGGAGCTGTACCACTTCTACCTCCCTCTTCGCCGATGCTGCCTGCAGAGCGGTTCCATAGTGTCCGCCCTGCCCGTTGACGTCGGCGCCGTGGTCGAGGAGTAGCTGTACCACCTCTGCCTTCCCCTCCGCCGATGCTGCCTGCAGAGCGGTTCCGTATATTCCTCCCTGCAAGTTCACGTCGGCAGCGTGCTTGAGGAGGAGCTGGACCACTTCTGCCTTCCCCTTCGCTGATGCTGCCTGCAGAGCGGTTCCGTAGCGTCCTCCCTGCACGTTGACGTCGGCGCCATGGTCGAGGAGGAGCTGTACCACTTCTGCCTTCCTCGTCGCCGATGCTGCCTGCAGAGCGGTTCCGTATGTTCCTCCCTGCAAGTTCACATCAGCCCCATGTTCCATGAGAAACTGGACCACAGCGATATCCCCGATCACCGATGCATCTTGAAGACTCCCCTGAGTGTTGGCGCCCTTCTTGATAAGCAGTTGCGCAACTGTGTTGTGCCCCTTCTTCAATGCTGCTTGCAGAGCGCTACCGTAACATTCTCCCTGCGTGTTCACGTGCACGTTGGCCTTCTCGAGGAGAAGCCGGACCACAGTTGTGTTGCCAGCTATTGATGCCGCTCGAAGACTGCTTTCGATGTCAGCGCCATTCTCGATAAGCAGCTGCACAACCCTGTTGTGCCCCTCCTCCAATGCTGCATGCAGGCTAGTGCCATAGTGTCCTCCCCGCTCATTTACATCAGCAGCTTTATCGAGGAGCAGCTGGACCGCGGCGATGCTCCCCTTTGCCGATGCTGCTTGCAGAGCGTTACCGTGGTGTCCTCCCTGCGCGTTCACATCGGCACCTTTATCAAGGAGTAACTGGACCGCGGCGATGCTCCCCTTTGCCGATGCTGCTTGCAGAGCGTTACCGTAGTGTCCTCCCTGTGCGTTCACATCGGCACCTTTATCAAGGAGTAGCTGGACCGCGGCGATGCTCCCCTTTGCCGATGCCGCTTGCAGAGCGTTACCGTAGTGTCCTCCCTGCGCGTTCACATCGGCTCCCTTCTCAAGGAGCAGCTGGACCGCGGCGATGCTCCCCTTTGCCGATGCTGCTTGCAGCGCAGTTCTGTACAATCCGCAGCGCACATTCATATCGGCACCGTTCTGGATAAGAAGCTCGGCAACCCCCTCGTGTCCTCCTTCCAGCGCTGCGTTCAGCGCGGAACTGTACCGTCTTCCCCGTATGTTTAACTCGATCCCGTTCGCAATAAACTCCTGAACCACCGACACATGGCCCATGGCCGCTGCTGCATGCAATGCATTTCCGTGGGATCCTCCCGCCGCATTCACATTGACCCCATGCTTGATCAGCAGTCGAACGACTGCGGGGAAGTTCCAATATGAAGCGACAAGCAATGCACTCTCTTTTTCTTGTTTACTGATGGACTGGTCGAACTCAAGGAGGTGCTTCGTGATTTCCTGTAAACCAAAGATTGCCGCCACCCACAGCTTCGAGGCCACCGGTGGCCAATTTGCGTAATGCCACTGCGGCGGCACTCGACCGCCAAGAAAGGGGGACCGCCAGCGGTGAGCATCGCTTAGAAAGTGGATGATCCTCTCCTGAAGGAGTGATTCGGGGTTTCCAGCAGCGTGCACGAGACAGTAGTGGCTAGCGTACGAAAGAAGTTTGAATTTGCGATATAAACTCGGGTTATCTTGGAACCTGCAACCACGAAAGTCTTCGAATGAAAGATATGTGAGACACTGCGAGGTGATCTCTGTTTGTGCGCGCGGAAATCGGCTGGGCTGGACTCTGTCGATGTAATCCTGGGTGGTGTGGTGGACCAGTCGAACAGCTTGATCAACGATAAGCAACCCAGCACAGATCGAAACAATAAATTCAATGTCGAGCATGTCGTCTGCATCCAGCGTTGTCGCGCCTAGTTCGATGGCAAGAGCCTCGCAGAGCTCATGAACGGATAGAGGCCGTTTAGCATTTGCAACCCAAATTAGGGCTCGTCGCGCAATCTCTCTGTCGTCCTTGTTCTGGGACTCGATGCGGTCCATTGCTTCGTTGTATGTATGCTCTAAATCTTCAGGTAGATTTTTAAGAGCATCTCGAACTGCCTTGACAGTATTTTTATGGCTAAAAAATCCATGTGAAGTTTCACGAGCAGAAACCTGATGAAAGAATATAATTTACACCTTTTGTTTGAATCACGACAATAATACTTACATTCCGTCAACGTTGCTGATGATCTTTGATTTGATTTCTGCCCGCAGTTCTGGTCGGGCCTGAATATGCTTCGACAAACGAGCGGAGGTTTGTATGTGTACGTCAATGTAGCGGCGAATATCCTCCTCCCTGGCGCAAATCTTGAGAACCGGCGCGGTGGGGAAGAAAGACTCTGGGGCAATGTTTGGCCGCGAGGTGAGCAACAAAGAAACAGCCCCTATCGCAGCGAGAGTGTCCAGGAGAATGCGGCGATGGGCCTCTGGGTATTCATCCAAGGCATCGACGACAATGAAAACCTTCGACCATTCCGCAACTGTGGAGCGAACTATATCGCAGACCTCATCCAATGAAGGCCTAGTGCGTTGCTTCTGATGCTTCTGATACAGCTTCTGAACGGCAGCTGAGATAGGTCTTTCTGACACAATTTGCCACCAAAGAGCCGCCAAAATATTCGACGGAGATTGCACTTCGCTCTCCTTGTGATTTAAGTACGCAACAGCAACGGCAACGCTGTCGCTCTGCATATGGTTTCGAAGATAGTCGACAACGATCGACCTGTGAGCTATGCTTGAACCCATAAATCCTCTTCGAGGGAAGAATACGCACGCTAAGACAGTTTTCCCAGCCCCGGCTGCCATTCAATGTTAAAATTAGCGGAGAAATGTAGTTTGTGACGAGGGTACGTACGAATCCCAGGGCACCAGATAATTTCCCCGGGGGATAACAACCAGGTTCTAAACCGAGGGTCCTCCAGCAGCCATCTGCCGGTCCCCTCTTGTCGAGTTCCGAATATATCTGCGTGCCGTGCGAAGAAATTGAGGGGCGACAGCCAGTCAATGATTTTTTCACGTTCTGCGGCTGCTGGGATGTTGGTGTTATGTTAAATAGATCAAATTTACTTACAATCCATGACGTCCCGTTGGTCTTGTGCGACATTTCTAACTTCTGTTAGTATTCCTAATTCCAACATTAATTTAAACAGTGGTATCTCGCCATCAAACGCACGATAGTTATCCTGACGTTGCGTGTTGCTACTACTGCTAAGTGTCTTCGATATTTCTGACAATGCCGACCCTGCCACTATTCAGATGTCAGTCCAATTCAAGTTGTCTTGCTCAAGCATACAGTCATGGAAATCTTGTTCATTTTGTGCAAGATTTTTGACTTCTGTCAGGAGTTCTAAGTACCCAATACCCATCAGTATAGACGGATCCTAAAAGTCAACAAACTCACGACTATGGTTCTTCTCCTGCTGCTGTCCAACATCCCTGATGTAATTAAGCATCCCATCGATAGTTTAATCAAGACACGTACCAAGTATCCAGGAGCAACCAAGCATTAAGCACAGCTTTAAAGCGCTCAATCTTGGCCATATCCTCATCGGCCTCTTTCTTATTCCAAAACGTCCAGATCAGCGGTTTGGAGCCGACCTTGTTCGCAGAACCCAGCTTTCTTGTAATATTCCCCATGGTTTCCTTGAGCTGACCCAGAGGTTTCTCGAGTTTCTGGATTCCATTCACCGATTGGTTGTTCGGCTGCTGCAAGCGGTGCTTGAGATCCTCCAGGAGCGGTGCAAGGTTCTGGACCTCGAGCAGGAGATCCCGCTGGTCCTTCGTTGCATTAACTGCATCTCGGCCGAGATCGATAGCTGACTTGGCAGCGGCGACGAGCTGCAAAATACTGGCGACGAGACCTATTGCACTGACGGGATCCATGAGGTTGAGAGTAAAGAGCAAAAGCTGTTTGAGTACGGCATGCGCGTTACAAGAGCGTCAATCAGTACCGAAATAGAGTCGCATTACCGCCGCAGCGAAGGAGAGTCAGGTACGGAAGGCATGTCGAAAGCGCAGGCAGCACGTCAGAGGCTGAAACCGGTTGCACATGAATATTAACGCAGTTTTCTGCGATTCTTCGAATTCAAAGCCATATATTGACAGTCGAACAAAAGAGTATGCAAAAATGTCTGGATCGATGCGTTGGTAACGCATGAACACCGCTACGCCGGTTGGTTCTTGTTAGGTCGTAGGAGTCGCGCGTATATAAAATTCCGTGAGATGGCGATAACTTGAACGGTGGCGGCTGGCATTTGCGCGGAGCAGTAAGGAGTACCAGATCGCCAGTTACATGCATGCTTCATGGAGGCTAGCCGACCCCCGTCTCAACAAACGTGATGGAGGACACAGAGACGGACGATGCATCGCCACTGATGGCGCGTCTGGTTTCCTACACTTGGGAACCGCTTTCTGGTCAATTTCTCGTTCTCAGAACAGCGGTCGGCATTCGTCGCGTACCCCGCAGGAAATGCGCAAGCAAAATTCACCGAGCTGGCGCGAGCAATTGAAAAATTCACCGAGGCAGAACTGCCCTCGTTCACGGCCATGTCGCCGCCTGCCTGGTCCCAGCGATGATATTTAAGTGATTTTAGAGCCTACTCCTCCGCCACCTCTGCATGCTGCTGCTCCTGTTCGCCCTTCTGGTCCCCCTCACCGCCCGCGCCGGCCCCGTCCTCCCCCGCGCTGATGACACACTCGACGACTCAAAAGTTCTCTGCAAGAATATGGGTGAGTCTTCACTGTGCTGCATCCAACCGTACATCTGACACCCCCCACAGATCCCAATAACAGTGCTCAGTGTCGTGGTCGCGATCCTGTCCATCCTGGCGCGTTCGCGCACGTTGCTGTGGCGGCAGGTCGAGAACATGGGCCAGGGCGCGCCCCCACGCAGCGCCAGGCGCCCGCGCCGTACGCCGTCGCAGATCTCCACCATCTCGCTCCCCGCTTACATGAAGGAGCCCGAGGCCCAGGAGCGCGTGGTGTCCCGCGGGCCTGACGGCGAGGACGTGCAGGTTTCGGCCGACGACGCCGCCACCACCCATGGAGACGCTATCAGCATCAACCCGCCGCCACGCGCGTACCTCCTTCCGCCCTCCTCGCCCCCGCTGGTGGGCGATTCCACACCCCCCGACCTGCGCGGCGCTACCCCAGCGTACTTCGAGGCCGTCGAGCACTGGGCAGACAGCGCGGGGGTGGGTGGGGGGTTGGGGTTGGGCGAGGGCAGGGGCGGGGACCAGCGAACACTGGACCCCGCGCAGATCCCCGTCCCGGCGTCCCCCACGGTGTTGCGCGGCGCCAGTGGTGATGGGCTCGAAACACCAGACTCGCGCGACCCGGTGCGGCCGGGGGAGCACCTCGCCCCCGCTGCTTGAGTGTCGTGACGGCCTTGCATACTACTCACGTCCTGCCTACCTCATCTCATCCCACCTCATCTACGTACGCACTTACACGTCTCGCGCCACTTTTTAATTTTACATTAATATCCAGACTTGCGCATTTACGCATATGCGGCGTCCCTCCATCCTCATCCTCACCTTCGACCATTGCACGACGTTACGCGACCCCCCTCCCCTCAAACCGCTCACGCCGCTCACGACTCGACTTACCTCCTCCTACTTGCCTACATACTCACACATACACCGTACAGACGTATGCATAACGCGCGCACCACTTACATACGCGTTGCGCATGCATACTTACTTACTCACTTCCTTATTCACGGCTACCTACGGATCCTGCGGATATATATTGGTTATTATTGTGTAGACTCGAGGGAATGGTGTGTGTGCGGGACGCCGTCGTCGCAAGACGTGGATGTAAATTGGGTGGACACCGTCGTACTAGTAAGACGTGACGTGGACGCCGTCGTAGGCCGACGTCGTCTGCCCAAGTTGGGAGATATCGATCCCGCGGTACTTACTCTCCAAGTTCTCGGGAAAATATGAACATAATAATTACTGCGGGGGGGAGGCGAAAAATACTGGGGATTGCATACGTGTCTCTTATGGCCAGAAGAGACTTCGGACTCAGCTTCGTTCGGGAAAGACGAAAGGCATCCTAATCATGCACCGCCACTGACGCGACTGGTGCTTCAATTTAGTCTCTCCTGGCCAGACGCTTTAACAAATGAAGCTTGCACCTCGCTTGTTAAGGTTCAATTTGACTTTGAACACAGACTGGAAATTGCAAACGAAAGAGAAGTATAAGGCAACAAATTCGATTCACGCGGTATCGGCGATGGCACCGGGGCACCAAGATGGAGGCTAAGGATATAGTAGTACATGTGATTTAATTCACGCGGAGGAATCGACACTAAGGCTCATATGTGCGTCATCTGAGAAAATTGCGGCAATGGACAGAAGTGCGAAGTTGTGGAACTCGTTGGGCATGGGAGAATAGAGCATGCTTTTTGATACAGATTTTTGTATACGTTTTGAGAATCGAGGGCTTTTTGATTAGAACATTTGTGACGCGATAGCAATTGGTATCCAATGACCACTCTTACATGCCCCCCAAAAAAAAAAAAAAAAAATGCGCCGGATATAAATTTGAACCACATAGCAGTATATCAGCTCCGCCGGAGTCTTCTCGAAACTTGTGCTAATAATATGTCAGAAGGTGCAATAACAAGAGTGGGAACAACTACTTCGAAGTATTGGGGGTGTGTAGGGAGACCCAGGGTATTCCCAAGATGGCTTGAGTGGAGTGAGATCGGTGAGCCAGAGGGACAGCTCTCCGTCGTCAAATTCCACCAATCTGCTCAAAAGTGCTTCGATATATTGAAGCTCAATGTTGTGCCACCGGGCCTCGATGTGCACATGGCAGATGCGGGCGCATCCCGCGACATTCCAACGAGACTTGAGCATGGCCACGAAGGTTTCTAGATTCAACGGCGCGAAGTCCAATGCAGAACCCGGTGCTAAGCCCGGAGCGTTGGTGTCGAGGATGAACTTGATGTCGTTCAACTCCGGCAGCCAGATGGGGGTGTCGTGTCGGACAGTGAGGGTGGCGCATAAAGCGTTGATGTCGCCGTGGCTGGATATTTCCAGGTCGCGAATGGTGGGACAGTATCGTAATGCGGAGAACGAGACGCGAGTGGCAAATCCTAGGGGAGGAAGAAGCACGACTGATTGCAGATCACAGCCGGAACGAGATACAACATGGGGCAGAGTGTCGAGGTATGGCAAGCCCATCGTGATGTGTGTCAGCCTCGGCGTAATGAGGGACGAAGGGAGAGGCATCCCGTCGAGATATATTTTTTGGAGAGCAGGCAATGTGATGGTATCATGTGTAACGGTGTCATCTTCCTCCCAACCCCGGCCTCGGATATGGCATTCGACGACATTGACGAGGTGTGGAAGAATGAGGGTGAACTCGCTAAAGGTGTTGAGGCGACTGTCGAGGTAGGTTAGCTGCTTCCAGGGAAAATCGCTTGTAAACGCCTCAATCGATTTGAGACGCCGGAGTTGAGGCGCTTCGGCGAACAACTCCCCTTGCGGAGAACCATGGTAAAATGAGAGGGATTTCAACCTGTCCAACTTGCCTTTGATGCGCTCCATGGGTCCATCAGGAGAAAACCAATCCGAGGCAGCCTGAACTGTTTCCCACCGCGGCGAGGAGTTACTCAACGCCTCGATAACTTCGGGCGAGCCGCACATATACGGGGAACCAAGATCCATGTGGAGTGATTGATTTGCCGACCGGTGGAGTAGCGTCTTCAACCGGCAGAGGAGTACGGAGGGATATGCATCATTTCCCTTGAGGTCGTAGCTCAGGTGATTAATCGAGACCGTAGTCCAGAGTTCCGGTCGGGCGAGGGCTATCTTTCTCCAACGGGAGCAGATGCGGCTTACAAGCCATGGACTAGAGTCCACACAGGAAGCTGTATGTGACACGACACCTTCCTGCGAGGGGAGTGTGAAGAGGAATATTTCTCCCAAGATTTCAGGAGGAACCCGTCGACCCACGGAAATGACGCTCTGATGCCGCAGAATTCTATCTGCTGTGGCATTCCGTTCATCGACGAGGGGTTCTAGGATTTTTTGAAGGGCAGCAATTCGGGTGTCGAGATCCAGAAGCTGGGACTGCTCGTTGGCGATAATGCCGCGTATGACGGGGATTTCAGCATCGAGAGGAGGATCGTTGGAGACCAGAAGGGACTTCAAGGTGCACTGAGCTTCCATCTGAATGACGGTTGTTGTTTGTCAATGAAAGTACTGCTGTGTCCGTGAGTAACTCACAGCGTGTTCGGAGTTAGATTATGGCTGGGGGAAGTGCTTCCCGTCAATTGCAGACGGACGATATCTATGAATCAGAAATTCAATTCATACCGAGCGCCGCTAAACGTTCCTTATACATACCAGCCTGGGGTACTTAATTCAATCGGCGACAAATCGGCGATGATCTGCGCTGACCACTGCTCAAATTGTGCAGTCCACCCTGTATGTATGTTCCAGCGGAAACCTGATGAAGGAAATTGCAACTGGAATAAGGGCCGACAGGATGGATTCGAGTATGGTCGTGGTTTGTGGTGCACGAACCGGCCAGCGGGCCATAATCTTGATGGCATCAAACTAGCACTGAGAACAAACGGGTTTTAGTGAGATGTTTTATTTAATATACACGCTATGCGGCTGAACGAACATAAACTGGATTATTATTTTACATCGGTATTCACATTCGGACTTGATTAGTTAAGCATCGTCCCTCCTCCTCTGAGTCCACCCATACGCGAGTCCTCTCATCCTCGCCTTCGTTCCATACGCGACAACTCGCTTTATTGCATTTGAATTTCGTGTCTCTTGGGGCGGGGGGATACCCTTCAAGACGATTTTCGCGCCGATCACGAAATGTTTTTGTCGCGCTTTCAAATCCCGTAGGTGGTTCATCCAAAAAATGCAGGAATGGAAAGGTGTATTGCGGAGAATGACAGAACAGTGGGATGTTTAAATTAGAGACTCGTTCTTTTTGATAGAGATTTGTGTGTATGTTTAAATTGTGCCCTAGTGTGGAAACTTTAACAGGGGAAGAACTTGACAATTCGCCAATGCGAACCTAATATTTATGCTTTGGACAGCATATTAGCGGTTAAAAGTTGCTCACCATCGTAGACATGATCGAACTGCGCATTAATATTTATACCCTCTTGACGTTTGTTGTATTCTGGATCTTGCGAACGTAGGAGCTCGGAAAGTGTGATAATATCTCTCCGACGAAGAAATCAATGAGAAAATGGAAACGGCTCGAGTTTGAGTCGAACAGGCATCTCTCGCGTATATTTCTCCCTACACTCTCAAATGACACATCGACCACTCCGCCACCGAGCCAACAATTTGACACTTATGTTTCAAGTCAAATAGAAAATGAACGGCCGCCCTACAGCTGAATTTTTATTTGTGCATTTGAAGGGAGAATTAGGAATGGAGGCATTCATGAGGAATCAAACCACAAATCTACTCGTGATTTATTTATTTTTGGGGGGGTTCGTTTTCAGCCACTTCGCATTTTTTCAACCCTTTCCATCCTTAGGGTTCGCGTGGAATCCCCTGGTACCTCTCAGTGCCAGTCGCCGCCACCCGTTTAAAAAAATCCGCGCACAAGCAGGCTGCAGTTAGGATCGGAACTTGAAGTCGGACTGTCATGATTTTAAACACGGCTGAATTCCGGGTTTTAATTATGGCTTGGAGACCTGCCAATGGTAAGCGGCAAGCATCCTTGCAAATGCACCTGCGAGATGTGTTCAAGGTAGGCTATTACATGCAATATGGGCAGATTCACAGAATAAATGTGCTAGATAATGATTTGAGAAATCGTATCTCTTCTATAAATCTCAAGCTAAACATGTTGAAAATCATTTAGACAACCCTAATAGATCTTTGGTAGGCTCGTAACCAGCCGCTACATTGAGTAAATATATAGAGGAGGCTGCACAATTTTTTTCAAGGCATTTGGATAAAAATTGAGAAAGAGAGAAAAAATGTGTTATGTTGTACTCGAACGTAGCGGCTGGGAGAACTTAGACTCGCTACCAGTCGCTTACGAAAGCTGATCTGACAGAGAAGTCACGAGGAGAAACGATCAAATCACGTGAGGATTCAATACGACTTGGAAAAATTTCGCCGTTCTGGATTTTTTGACCTCCACAGAATAAAATTCTGAGTTGTAGGAAAGTTGAATAGGTATTTAAATAGGCCTCCCATGTAGTCTAAACTTCTTCAAATGTATAATACTTTAGACAGAACACAAAACAGCCAGATTTTGATATTTGATGTCAAGCTTACATCTGCCAAAATAAGAGGAATAGAATATTTTCAGGGTCTTCGAAAATTCTTAGATGTTCTGTTTGCACAGTAGAACACCACCTTTCATTGAATTATTCCATATACAGTAGGGTAGCCTCACTTGAAGTTACGGAAGTAACCACATCCTATAAATTGTTCAAGTGAAAGTCTAGCCAACCAAAAAAACAGGGAGGTCTAAAACAGCTTTTTAAAAGCACACACAACTTTATTAATTTCCCAAATGCGCTGAGGGAAAGTAGTGGAGAAGACAAACTGCACCGGTATCTCCCGGCAATACGGTGATGGGTGGCTGTGGGTGGCTGTGATGACCGGTCCGTCATCCCGCTTCTCACTGTTTTCTTGCTTGCACAACTACAGAGACAATTGCCAAAGATCTGAACATGTAAACACAGGTTTTAATACTTCCTTTAACTTTCCTGCTATTCAGAATTTTATTCTGTGGAGGTCAAAAAATCCAGAACGGCGAAATTTTTCTAAGTCGTATTGAATCCTCACGTGATTTCTATTGACCGTTTTCCGTACTAAGTTCTCCCAGTCCCTACGTTCGAGGAACCATTATTAACTTTTTTTTTTTTTTTTTTTTCGGATTCCGTCTTCAATTAGGACTCCGCTGTCTTGTTCCTCAACGTAGGGCTGGATCCGAGTCTAGATCTTTGGATGTGCGTGCAGAATCATCTACTTAGATTGATGGGGACCTCCGCGGACAACTCCTCCCTCAGTTCATACTCTGGTTCTTATAGATTTTATGGGTGCATGCACAGGGCATATACCTGCAGATTAATGTAATGAATACGGCTCAAGTTGCGTACTCATTGTCTGGCAATTTTTCTTTCCAAGTTTGCCCATATTCGGAGTTCGATGCCATCAGATTTTCAAGGCACCGGCCCGCTTACCGGTTCGTGCTTTCGAACCACCACCCCAAGACAGCGACCATAGTCGAATCCATCCCGTCCGCCCTCATTTCCAGTTGCAACACCACCACTTCTTATAGTCTCCGTCATTAGCCTTCTACTGGAACATACAGGTTGGCTCCGCACTTATCGAGTCTTAATTCTAGCTTAATTTCGAAAGTGAGCAGTGGTCAGCTTGAGCGAGGGGTCGAATTACCTGGTAAGTATATGTAACGAATAGCGGTCTCGGTTTGAGTTTAATTTCTGATTTCGTAGCTATCGTCCTGCAATTGGCGAGAAGCACTTCCCTCAGCCATAATCTCTGATTCTTCCCTGATTCCGAACACGCTGTGAGTTACTCGCAGACACAGCAGTACTTCCATTGACAAACAATAAGTATCATTCAGATGCAATCTATATCCACCTTGGAATCCCTTCTGATCTCAAACGATTCCCCTCCTAACGCTGAAATTCCCGGCATACGACATCATCGCCGACGAGCAGTCCCGTCTTCTGGACCTCGACACCCAAATTGCCGCGCTTCAAAAAATTCTAGAACCCCTCGTTGATGAACGGAATGCCACTGCAGATAGAATTCTGCGGCATCAGAGCGTCATTTCCGTGGCTCGACGAGTTCCTCCCGAAATCTTGGGAGAAATATTCCTCATGACACTGCCCTCGCAGGAAGATGTCATGTCAGATGAAGCTTCCTGTGTCGACTCTAGTCCGTGGCTTGTAGGTCGCATCTGCTCCCGCTGGAGAGATATAGCCCTCGCTTTGCCTGAACTCTGGACTACCGTCTCGATTAATGGCTATGACGGAATCAATGCACATCCCTCCCTACTTCTCCGCCGGGTGAAGATGCTACTCCATAGGTCGGCAAATCAACCGCTCCACATTTATCTCGCTTCTCCGTCGTTTAAATGGATTATATCTCCCGAAGTTCAGGAGGCCTTGGCTGACTCCTCACCGCGGTGGGAAACAGTTCAGGCTGCGTCGATTTGGTTTTCTCCTGGCGGACCTATGGATCGCATCAAAGGCAGGTTGGACAGTCTCAAATGCCTCTCGTTTTTTGATAGTCCTCCGCATGTGGACGTGTTCGCCGATGCGCCCCAACTCCGGCGTCTTGAATCGCCAGAGGGGTGTGCGGGCGATTTTCCCTGGGCTCAGCTGACCTACTTTGAGAGCAGTTTCGGCATTATGAGTGTGTTCAACCGCATTCTTCCACAGCTCATCAACGTCGTCGAGTGCGCTATCGATATCACGGGCTGGTTTGAGGGAGATGAGACCATTACACATGATATCATCGCATTGCCTGCTCTCCAAAAATTATATCTCGGTGGTCTGCCTCTTCCTCCGTCCCTCACTGCGCCGAGGTTGAGGGAAATCAGACTCAGCTCGACATATCTTAAAACCTTGCCCCATGTTGTATCTCGTTCCGGCTGTGATCTTCAATCGGTCACAATCCTTCCACCCATAGGATTTGACACTACCTTCTCGTTCTCCGCATTACAACACTGCCCCACCATTTGCGACCTGAAAATCCACAGCGGGGCCGCCGACTTCAGCGCTTTATACGCCATGCTCACGATCCAACAAGACGCGCCCATCGCGTTACCGAAGTTGAACTATCTCACGTTCTTCTTGGTTCCCGATAATCCGCCGTCGGTATCAGGCTTCGTGTGGAATCTAGAAACTTTCGTGACGATGCTCAAGTCTCGTTGGAACGTCGACGGATGCGCGCGCATCTGCCATGTGCACCTTGAGGCCTGGTGGCACATCGAGCCTCCATTCATCGAGGGACTTCTGAGCAGACTGGTGGAATTTGACGATGAGGAGTTGTCCCTCTGGCTCACCGATGTCAATCCAATTGGGCCATCTTACCAGAGAGACCCTACCAACCGGCATATCCCAGTTCCAGGTAGTTGTTGCCACTATCTTATTATGCCGTTATCTGACATGACTGGCACAAGTTTCGAGAAGACTCCGGTGGAGCTGATATGCTACTGTGCTATCTGGTTCGAATTTGTTTTCATTCTTTTGGAGATTGTGTTGGACGTAATTGGTTTGCGTATCAGACGGGCACTTTCTGTTTCCAGGCAACTGCCACTAAATTCACCGTGTCCCTTCCCCCCCTCTAACAATATATTTATCCTGACTTAACCGTGCACGCCTGATCTGCACGAAAAACAGGGGGTGACACCTTTGCGTGGACTGAGCTCACGACTGAACAGGAATCGCGATGTGAAAATAAAATTTCTGGAACATACTATGCAATAGGATAATATCGCGCAATTACCTATGCCTCGACTTCCGCCCGGGCGGCACGCACGCCATCTCCGCATGCTGGGACGCGCGCGAACAGCGCCGCGTTCCCGTACACATGTCCCAGGGACGGGTCATTCCCGTAAGATAGCTCGACCCGACGCGACTAAGCTCCGTGATCCTTGTCACTCAATGCACCGGCATCTCCGCGTCCATATACGGTTTCTCCTCATAGTCCACCATCTCGAATCCATGCCAGCGCGCATTCCGCCCCTCCTCCACCTCGCGCCCGCGCTGCAGGAGCACGCCCGTCTGCTCGACAATATCCACGATCTGGGTCGTACACGCGCTCCGTGTTGAGCATGTCGTCCACGAGGACGTCCCGTCCCGTAAGGAGGTGGTATGTACGTCTCCCCGCTGTCGTACAGCACCTTCACGCGCGTCGGACTCGCCGACCGTGCGAATGCGTGCGTCGCCGCCCTTGAGTATGCGGAGCACCGGATCGAGCCGCCCGCCGGTGGGGCGCGGCGCCTCGTCACGGCAAGCATTGGCATCGAGCGTCGGCGGCGTGGGCATGGGGTACTAGTGCGTGAGCCCGTACGCAAGGAAGCCGCCGGTGTGGAGGAACGTGCGGTCGGCGAACAGCGTGCGCGGCGCGGCCGCGAATGACTGCTCCGGCGGCGGGGGGACGGTGTGGTGCCCCGGTTCCTTGTCTGTGTTGCGGGCCGCGAGGAAGAGGTTGTAGGTGAGGGTGACGCGGTATCCCATCTGCACAGGCGCGACGGCGTACACGACGAGAACGCGACGTACGCGGTCGCGGAAAGCTGAGCGGCAGAGTCGAAGGTCAGGCTATGCCGTCGTGTTCGAGGGTGAGCGCGCCGCCTGCGTGGGCAGTGGGGAATATAACCACAAAGGAGCCGATCATGTCTTCCCTGCGCGGAGTGTCCTGGTGGGCCTTGAAGAACGATCTTGGACCTGGAAAAAAAAAATCGTCAGTGGTGCATAGAGAGAATTTGATGAAAGGGAAGGACAGACCGTCGTCGTTGGGCTTGTACATCTCCGCCCGCACGTAGTTGTCCGCATTCGTATTTTGTCCTTGCAGGATATCAGAACTGATTGCTTCGAGGAGTCCAGACGCGCCGCAAATCTGACAGGCAGCAGAAAGTTCTTGCAGGTCGTCAGCTGTTGCGTTGCCTAAATCAATGCGACTGGGGGCACGAAACACGCAGACTCTGAGGATTTACATACTCAGCATGGCCGAAGAAACTCACCGAGGATACGGCTTGCCCTCCACATCATAGTATATAACAAGGTCGTTGTCGTGGACAGGGTGCATAAGGAACGGGCGCCTCGA
This sequence comes from Mycena rebaudengoi, assembly GCA_029282285.1. Taxonomy (NCBI): domain Eukaryota; kingdom Fungi; phylum Basidiomycota; class Agaricomycetes; order Agaricales; family Mycenaceae; genus Mycena; species Mycena rebaudengoi. Next base: position 1,411,240 of record JARJCX010000002.1, on the reverse strand, counting down.
GCGATTCCCTCAAGACTCTGAGGTGACTGGCTATGTTGGGGGGGGGGGGGGGGGGGGGGAGCTTGCCATTGGCGGGCTGCGGAAGTGAAAGCCAGATTCAGATACTCTTCATGTCTAGAAAGCTTTCGGGGGCTCCTCATAGCTATATAAACACCGTTGTCAGAGCCAGTGGAGAGACGCCTCACGCTCCCGACGCCGCTGAAGCTCGGCGGGAGCGACACGGACACATTGTTCGCGCCCCGTAGTCTCTGGGTGATGTACAGCCTGGGGACTTGTCGCAAGTTTAATGGCGCTCGAACCACGAGTTAAGAAATTTGCGAGGGGGTTAGCGAGTATTTCCCGACTTGGTTTCTTACAGCTTACCACGTTACGCGGATTCGAGTCAACGGCTTTTGAAAGCAAGGTAAGGGAGTTTTCTCTGATGCGCAATGTTCGAATTTTCAGCTCACCACTGCAGTTTCCAGCTCTCTGCGTTTCGTCCCGGACGTGCGTGTATGGAATTGGCGTCAAGGGGAGAACGGCCCGCGGGGTGAGTCGTTTGTTTTCTTTGAACTGACTTGGATTTTGTTTCTGTAGAAAACACGCTTGATTTTGCTCGCGCGCGCCGAGCCCGCGTCTACCTTTAATGGCAAGCGTCGGTGTGGGGTCGGTTACGCGACTCGGCGGGGCTTGTGGTTTCGACTCGGGACATCGGCGGAGGACAGCGTCGACTTTGGTACCAGTCCACTGGCACGAGCACTGTCGAGATGTGCTGAATGGTAGCAATACTAGCGCACGCGGGCTGACTTGTATTTTGTTCTGCTTTGAGACAAGTCTCCCACGCTCTTCGTTGCCATCAAGCGCGAGCAACTCAATCCACTACCCTTGCCACACTCAGAAAACGCAGGTTCAAGCCATACATTTCACCCCCGTTGCGGAGCTGGTATCTAGCTGTGGCCACAATGCAGACCAGCCCAAAACCGACCTCCGGCACCGTCTCTCTGCATGTTGCTGCCGCTGTGCGGCTTCCTGGCTCTGCAGACCGTCCTCCCGGCACTTGCTCGCCCCCTAGCTGTGTTCCACTCCTACGCTGACAACACGTGGCTTACTCGCGTGCGGGGCCTGGCGGGAGACGCGAGGTGCCGCCGTCAAGATTAAGCGCGCTTCTTGAAACAACTCGATTCACTACCCGGGCCGCACCCAACCCGCCACAGAAGACGCAGGTTCAAGCCGAGTATCATGACCATTTCACCCCCGTTGCGGGGCTGGTATCCGGGTGCGGCCACAATGCCGAGCAACCCATAACCGACCTCCCGCACCGTCTCTCTGCATGCTGCTGCCGCTGTGCGCCTTTATGGCTCTGCAGACCATCCTCCCGGTACTTGCTGGCCCCCTAGCTGCATTCCACCCCCACGCTGACGGCATACTCAACTCCGAGAAGGACATCAAGTTTTCTGCCACCACATGGGCGAGTCTACGTACTGTGCTGGATGTAATGGTTCATCTGACACCCTCGTAGATCGCCATAATGGTGGTCTGCGTAGTCCTCATGATTCTCTCTATACCTGTATATTTGCTCGAGTCCCTCCGGCGGCACATCGCGAGCATGAACGAGAGCGCCGCTATTGCAGCGAGTTCTCGCGAGCTGCAGCTCGTGGGAAGTATTAATCGTTCTCTGGGCGCGCCTCCTCACAGACCCCGGCGTCCGTGCCGCACGCCGTCGCAGGTCTCAACTGCGTGGCTCCCAGCATACAGGAAGGAACCCGGGGACCAGGAGCTCGTGGTTTCTCGAGGTCCCGACGGCAAGGACGTGGATTCAGCCGACGATAACACCCATGCAGATAATATTAACATTACCCCCGCCGGCGCGCGCGTACTCCCACAAGCCCCGCCTTCCAACCGACTCGCCCTTGCTTTTGGGCGATGCCACAGCCCCCGACCCGCGGGGAGACGCCCCAGCGTACTTTGAGGTCGTCGAGCACCACCGCATAAGCATCAATGATTATCCCCCGGGCATCCCCCAACGCGGCTTCTGCACGTCCATCTTCTCCTCCCTGCCCCCGCCCCCTCCAGCTCTACCCTCGCCCTTTCCCACGCACCTCCTCCTCGCTCACCACCGCACCCTCGGGCATGAGGGGTCGGGGACCGGGGACGAGCAGATACTAGACCCCATCCCACCGTTCCTCACGCCATCGTGGTTCTCTATGCCAGAGTTGCGCCGCGCGCGGGCACTCGGTGTAGAGCTTCGATACTGTGCCTAACACGACGACGATGGCGTCATCCGGATACGCCTGCAGGAGCCAACGGACGCGACTACAAGGCCGGGCGACGCATAGCTTCGTCTGCGTACTCTCGGAGGCGTAGGCTCCATCTACATACTCTTGTTACTCTTGGCACCCGGATGCCCGTTTTATCCATTTCATCTACGTATCCTTCTGATCTTTTGCATTCGGACTTGCGCGCCATCCCTCTCCCCTCCCCTCCCCTCCCCTCCCCTCCCCTCCCCTCCCCTCCCCTCCCCTCCCGACGCTAGCGCTCCTCTCACGATTCCCTACGCCGTACATACGCGAACCTTTACTTACTGACTTGCTTAAGAGGATGCAATGTATGAATACGACTTTGTACATAGAGAAGTTGTAGACTAAGACTAACGTGTCTAACGGGCTACTAGCCTCGAGCGTTGAATTCGACACCAAAAACTTTCAGGATCCATATTTTGCGTGGCGCGCTCGAAGCCAAATAAATCCACTGGCAGGCGAACCGGGGCATCCGGTCCTCTCTCTTCAGTCTTGACCTCAAAATCTCAAATGCGCTCAGGTTCTTCGCATTTGCGTCGCATAATAAGCCGTTGAATTGACATTTTATTTTTTTCGGTGAGTCCAACTTTGACTTTATTCCAATTTTACCTTTTTACTAAATTGCTAGTAGCTACCTTGAACCTAGAAAAAGTCGTCCTGAATCTCTTATATCTTCAATATTTCGGCCTTACTCACGTTTGATGCGACTGGGATAAGGGATGAATTGGTACGACATTTTCTCCGGTAAATCTACTCAATTCAACTTCAACTTCTTACTAACCCGCTGGTAGTTACATTGTACCTCAAGACATCGACCCAGCTCCGATATTTTCAAGCGCACGCGCACAATGTACATTTGCCTAGTGGGCCCAACTTTCCCTTCCTTCAAGTTGCCGTACTTACCACCGCATCTCTTCACAGCTTCAATAAATCCCTATGTACCGGACTAAAAAAAACGTCGAGCCACGCTGAATTAAACCCTCACAAAGCGGTCAAAAAAAAGGTAAAGTCTATTCATTCATTCCTTAATTAGTTGCTTACAACATATATTTTAGATGATAGAAACAGCGCGCGCGTCGCCGATAAGCCTAATACGAATCGATGCGCACGAGTGGAGACGGCGCGACGCGGCATGCGCGTGTACAAACCGCCGCCCATGCGACTCGAGACGGCACAAGCTGCCACACAACTTGCGTGCAAGCGTCGCGGGCGCGGTTTGCTGCGAGCGAGTCCGAAGAGCCCGCACGCTGCGTGCCAGCCTGCAAGCCACAACGACGCCGTGCAGCGAGTCGAACGTGCGCAGAGTCCGGAGACTCTGCGCGCCCGGAGACTCTGCGCGCGCGCGACTCTAGGCGGGTCCGGGAGGCGTTCCTCGCGAGCGCGCTAGCGGATTGGGTGCGGCGCGCCAGTGCGAGTCGATACGAGGAGTCCTAAGACTCGCCGCGGGTGCTCGAGTCGACGCGGGGAGGCGTTCTTCCCGAGCGCGGCCTTGCAAACGTGGGCGCGAGCGCCGAGTGCGCATCGAAAAACGTGGGCGTAGCGGACTTACCGTGTTACTGACTCCGGTACGGCCTTTCTCGCCTTCACATGCTGCCGCGCTGACTTTTCTGTAGAATTTGAGTTAGTCGTGAGTGTGAGCTGCGGAGAATAAGACGTACCGGTGAGGTATGTGGAAATGATTTCTTTGTTTTTTTTGGGGGGAGCACATCCGGGGCTCTCGAGCCGGCGCGCGCGAGATCGAGCCGTACTGCGACTCCGCGATTATGGGGGGCGACTCACCAGCGTGAATGCGCGCCGTGAGACGAGGGCTGCGCGTTGTGAGACGGGGGCTGCGCGTCGTAGTTGAGAACACAAGTGAGACTATTGTTGAAGAAGTAAGTAGCAGTAAGTTTGATAAAGTACGCACCTGCACATCGGGGTGGCGCGAGTCGGAGTGCGTCGCGCGGGTCTGGCGATGCGCGCACGCCATGCGAGGCTGGTGTCGAGAGCGCATCGTGCGGGTCTGGCATTGCAAGCGCATCACCGGCACTGCGCATCGAGGGCGCGGTCGTCGTTTCCTATGCTCACATTGTGCCGCCGCAGGGACTTGCGCGAACACGCCAGAACAGACAGGATCGTCAGCACGACACCGACCACTATTATTGGGATCTGCGGGGGTGTTAGATGTACTGTTGAGTGCGCAGTAATAAGCTCACCCATGTCGTCGCTGAAAAGGTTTCCTTCTGGTCAGAGTTGTTGCCTGTGTCTGCGCGGGGGAAGACAGGGCCCGCATGTACGGTCAGCGGAGTCAGAATGGCGCACAGCAGCAGCAGCATGCAGGGAGAGCGAGCAGAAGTCGTTTTTAGGCGGCTTTGGGCGTGGTGGCCGCGTTCAAGGCAGTGCCCTCGCTAATTAGTGCTTGGTCACACATAAGTTCTGACTGTTCCGGGCCTTATCCTCTTTCCAGCTTCTTTCCTCTATGCACGCCACGGAAGTGGCGCGTAATATTCGCTAGATAATGCGGCTGCGGACAACACCTGATATCCTCTTCAATTTGTGTTCATTTCCTCTCGTTTCGGAGCACCACCACCTACATTTGTTCCGTCCGCGCTCATGATATCCGCTCTTTGCGCGTTGTTGGACATCTGGGCCTGGGTCAACACTTGGGAACATCACTTCTCCACAGCTTTGTGGTTTCTGAATCTTAGAACACTCTCCGGCTCGATATCCGCTGTGCCGCATTCGTCTTAAGCAAACTTCACCGGGCCATTTCGCCGCCCTCGGCAATATTTAATTAGATCTACTTCTCACGCCGTGTCTTCAGTCTGTTTTGCTTGTGTTCTACCCAAATCCATTTTTATTCGTGGAGCGCCATCCTTTTCTCTTCCGAGTTATATGATACCACCACCGCTCTTCCTGCGCGCCAACAGCTTGTGGACATCTGGATCTGTCTGGATGGGGCCTGGACTGATACACTGCTCGCATCAACCGAGTTCCGCATATCCTGCCTTGTTCAGAATCTCTCGCACTGCGGCTCAGCCTCGGCTCGCACGCAAGACATTATGCTTTTCTCGCGGAACGTTGATGACTAGTCCCCCGCCGGACTCTGAATAAAAATGTCTTCCACCCCGTAGATCTCGATGCGCACGCCCTCCTCTTTAATTATTTTCGCGTCCTCCACCCTTCCCTGCCTGCGTGCCTGCCTGCCCACCTTTTTCCCGCTGCCGTCCGCAAGCACCACCGGTTCCGCTACCGGTACCGCCCCCGCGCACCCGGGCTCTCAGGCCGGTCCGTGCCTCATACACCTTCCTTTCGCTCAGGTGGGTTCACGAGAAACTCAGAAAGGAGCGAGAGGAGCGACTTGGGAGACCAAGGACCCTCCCAAACTGCGGCTTTCCCGTCAGCGAGATGACGCCCGGATTCGCGTTTGCCGGGTTCTTCGAGAGCAAGCGCCATCACTCAGTCTGGTCAAGATCCATCGTGACCGCCACCCTCAATCTCACTTTCAAGAACGCCCCGCGCGCTCCCTCATTAACCAGGACCCTCTTCGGGCCGGTGTCGAGATGCGGGCTTACTGCATCGCCTTGACGGAGTACCGACAGCTTGGCCGCTCTCGGGGCGGGGCGGTCGTGGTAGTGGTGGTGGTTGCGAGCCAAGCGAGCAATTCTATGCAGGAAACAAGAACAACAACTACAACCACAACCACCATCACCCCGGGTGAGGTGGCGGTTGGGGGTCGTCGTTCCGTCGCAGTGGAGACTCGGGCCCTCAACATCGACGTACCAACAGCTCAGTACCGCCCTTGGGCGAGGCTATCCACCAATTTCAACCTCCTTTTCGCATTTTTCACCACTGAGCCACTCGACCTCCCTCACTCCAAACCATGCTTAATCCCCACGCTCAGCCCTTCTTACCACCTCCCAAACGACCGTCCATCGCGCCGGAATCACACATACGTCGCATTCGACCATCCGTCCTTAAAAAACGCCTCCGCCTCTACTCCCTCTTCCCTCTCTGCTTACGCAGACGAGTCCGCATGCCATCGCCAAGATGTGCTGCTTATCGATTAAACCGCAAACCACTCCTTACGCGGCTGCGACAGCTGAAAGCTCTCGAGGAGACCAGACGCCATTTGGAAGATTTTTTCACCGATGCCCAGGATCGATGCGAAAGGCTTGCTCTTACAGCAGCGCTGATGCACAATATAACCATCGTCTCTCCGTGGTGGACCCCGCTCAATATTTTCGACTCACGCACGTATTCCTGGCCGTGGAAGAGGATCCGCATGCGTCTCAATGGGAACAGCAGCAGCCGCTTTGTCCTCTTGTTCGATTTTTCGCGTTTCTCAACCAATCACCCGAACGTTGTCACACGTGTTGTCCGTGATCTTCCACCAGTAGTGCTACCTGCATTTCCATATGGTTAATTCGCAGTACCTACTCCCCTCGACTTCCATCCTTTTCACTTTCGTGATTACTGTGGGAAGCTGGGTTGTTTTTACCTCCATTCTTTACTTTATCTTTTACTTTTACATCTAGTTATAGTTGCATTTTTGTAGATCTACCGGGGCTTGTCCTTAGCTCTCAAGAGCGCAGGTAGATTCCGAATAGTAACATAGTAACAAATAATACTGACAATCCCTGGCCCTTTCAAACACGTTCAGTTCTGGTCGTACGCGTTTGCGTACTTTACCATTAGACTGAGATTCTTCACGCGGCTCGAACGGTGTCCGATAGCTTGGGAATGGCCCAAAAAATGAGCAAAATAGAAATCGTCCTAATGAGGAATCTCACGTAATGGCCAATCAGCGCTGCTTACGATATCTGGAAATTGCCGTATTCGGCGGATCCATATTATATGGTGTCCAAATGGTGTCTCGCTCTCCCGGCGCTCCGCTTCGCTCTCCTTTACACCACGCCGACCCTTTCGGCATGCTATTTATGTCTACAACGTCGACGACTGCCCCGGCCTCGTCTGCGCACGCCTATACTGTCCCTTACAGCGCTGACGACCTCCCCGTATAGGCACGGCCTTTTGCGAATAATGTGCGTAGATCCCTTGTGCATCCCCCCCCCTATAAATTCCAATATTCCTCCATAGAGCCACGGAACATTGCACCGCGGCGGCACACACACGCCCTCTCGAGTCGTGCGGTATCGAGAGTCTCGATGCCGCAAGCAGTATATGTAACTCTCTAATATATACATAGCCTCATTCCTGTCCGCCTCCTAGGCCCCGTCGGATGTGCGAAACGTCACGGTATTTTTCACCCCGGCGCGACAACTCGGACTCGCAGCTGTCGGCTGGAGGGTGTAAGGATGCCGGGTCCTCCCTCTGGCTTGTGTGGATGCTCGATAATGCCAGTCGAACAAGTTTCCGTTTCATCCAGTCGAGCAGCGACCCTTTTCCTTTCGCGTACTGGAGCATTATTGTCATCACACGGGCGCTCATACATACATACCCTCGAGACCCCGCCCAGTTCGTGTCGCGCTTCCCATTCCGACCCCCCCCGTGGGGACTTCGCCAGACCCTGCGCGCGGCTTTCCCGTAACTCGCTTGCTGCAGTCCTTCCTACGCTGAATTTCTGGGCATAAGGCTTATCCCTGTACCACAACCCGGATTCGGAGGCGTCGCGCACATACATACCGGTGAGTGCGCACACTTCCCACTAACCAAAAAACTAATCGACAAAGTTCAAAGGCGCGGTAGCGTTATTTAATTAAAAAATTGACGAGATAAACACAATATCTGCCCACTGCGAATCATGTAAGAAATACGCACACGGATCCCTCACCGAGGAGCCCCATTGCATCCTGAAGATATACTGTATGTATATATATCAATCCACGGCCCCCAAAAACCTCCAAAGCGGCCGCAGAAACCCCAAATCCAAGTCGTCCGAGTCCGAGTCCGATTTCGTATCCGACGAGTCCGAGTCTGAAGAATCCAAATCCAAGTCCAAACGCAACCTCGTATCAGCACCGTGGGTGACGAGGAGCTTGGCCACTTCAGTGCGGCCCTTCGCCATCGCGGCACGATAGGCAGTACCATATTCCCCTCCCTGCAAGTTGACATCGGCGCCGTTGTTTAGGAGGAGTTGTGATATGGTGATGTCCCCCTGGGCCGATGCTGCTTGCAGAGCAGTTCCGTAGTACCCTCCCTGCATGTTCACGTCGGTGCCATGGATGAGGAGGAGCTGTACCACTTCTGCCTCTGCCGCCACTGATGCAGTTTGAAGAGCAGTTCCGTAGTACCCTCCCTGCAGGTTCATGTCAGCACCGTGCTCGAGGAGGAACTGGACTATTCCTGCCCCCCCCATCGCTGATGCTGCCTGCAGAGCGGTTCCGTATTTTCCTCCCTGCAAGTTCATGTCGGCGCCGCGCTCAAGGAGGAGTTGTACCACTTCCTCTTTCCCCGTCGCCGATGCTGCCTGAAGAGCGGTACCATATTCTCCTCCCTGCGCGTTCACGTCGGCGCCATAGTTGAGGAGGAGCTGGACCACTCCCACCCTGCCCTCCGCCGATGCTACTTGCAGAGCGGTTCCGTATTTTCCTCCCTGCAAGTTCACATCAGCGCCGTGCTCGAGGAGGAGTTGGACGACCTCCGACTGTCGCTTTGCCGAGGCTGCTTGTAGAGCGTTACCGTAATGCCCTCCCTGCGCGTTCACGTCAGCTCCCTTCGTGAGCAGCAGTTGCACCATCTCATGGTGCCCCTTCACCAATTCTGCTTGCAGCGCAGTTCCGTACAATCCGCCGCGCTCATTCACATCGGCGCCGTTCTGGATGAGAAGCTCGACCACCCCCTCGTGTCCTCCTTCCAACGCTGCGTTCAGCGCGGAACTATACCGTCTCCCCCGTATGTTCACGTCGATCCCGTTTGTGATGAGCTCCTGGACGACCAACAAATGACCCATGGCTGCCGCTGCATGCAATGCATTTCCATAGGATCCTCCTGCTGCATTCACATTGGCGCCGTGTTTGGTCAACAGCCGAATGACTCCGGGGCAGTTCCAATATGAAGCGACAAGTAATGCGCTCTCTTTTTCTTCTTTACTGATGGACTGGTCGAACTCGAGGAGATGCTTTGTGATTTCCTGCAAACCAAATATTGCTGCCACCCACAGCTTTGAGGACACCGATGGCCAATTCACGTAATGCCACTGCGGCGGCACCCGACCGCCAAGAAAGGGGGACCGCCAGCGGTGAGCGTCGCTTAGAAAATCAATGATCCTCTCCTGAAGGAGTGATTCGGGCTCTCCAGCGGCGTGCACGAGACAGTAGTGGCTAGCGTACGAAAGAAGTTTATATTTGCGATATAAACTCGGGTTATCTTGTGACCTGTGCCCGCGGAAGTCTTCGAATGAAAGATATGTGAGACACTGCGAGGTGATCTCCGTTTGTGCACGCGGAAATCGGCTGGGCTGGACTCTGTCGATGTAATCCTGGGTGGTGGGGTGGACCAGTCGAACAGCTTGATCGACAATAAGCAACCCAGCACAGACGGAAACAATAAATTCGATGTTGAGCATGCCGTCTCTATCCAGTGCTATCGCGCCTAGTTCGATGGCAAGAGCCTCGCAGAGCTCATGGACAGATAGAGGCCGTTTAGCATTTGCAACCCAAATGAGGGCTCGTTGCGCAATCTCTCTGTCATCCTTGTTCTGTGCCTCAATGCGATCCATGGCTTCATTGTATGTGTGCTCTAAATCTTTGGGTAGATTTTTAAGAGCATCTCGAACTGCCTTGACGGTATTTTTTATGGCCAAAGAATCCATGTGAAGTTTTGCGAGCAGAAACCTGATGAAAGAATATAATTTAGAACTTTTATTTGAATTACAAAAATAATACTTGCATTCCGTCAACGCTGCCGATGATCTTTGACTCGATTTCTGCCCGCAGTTCTGGTCGGGCCTGGACATGCTTCGACAAACGAGCGGAGGTTTGTATGTGCGCGTCAATGTAGCGGTGAATATCCTCCTCCCTGGCGCGAATCTCAAGAACCGGAGCTGTGGGGAAGAAGGACTCTGGAGCAATGTTTGGTCGCGACGTGAGCAACAGAGAAACGGGCCCTATCGCAGCGAGAGTGTCCAGGAGAATACGGCGATAGGCCTCAGGGTATTCATCCAAGGCATCAACGACAATAAAGACCTTCGGCCACTCTGCGATTGTGGAGCGAACTATCTCGCAGACCTCGTCCAATGAAGGCCCAGTGCGTTGCTTCTGATGCTTCTGATACAGCTTCTGAACGGCAGCTGAGATAGGTCTTTCCGACACGAGTTGCCACCAGAGTCCCGCCAAAATATTCGACGGGGATTGTTCTTCGCTCTCCTTGTGATTTAGGTAAGCAGCAGCAACGGCGACGCCGTCGTTCTGCAAGTGGCTGCGAAGATAATCGACAACGATTGACCTATGAATTATGCTCGAGCCAATGAGCCCTCTTCAAGTGAAGAATACGCACGCTAAGACAGTTTTCCCAGCCCCGGCTGCCATTCAATGTTAAAGTTAGCGGAGAAATGTAGTTTGTGACGAGGATACGTACGAATCCCAGAGCACCAGATAATTTCCCCGCGGGATAACAACCAGGTTCTAAACCGAGGGTCCTCCAGCAGCCATCTGCCGGTTCCCTCTTGTCGAGTTCCGAATATATCTGCATGCCGTGCGAAGAAATTGAGGGGCGACAGCCAGTCGATGATTTTTTCACGTTCGGTTGCTGCTGGGGTGTTGGCGTTGCCTCATACAGATACAGCTTACTTACAATCCATGGCTTCCCGTTGATCTTGTGCGACATTTCTAACTTCTGTTAGGATTCCTAATTCTGAATTTAGTATAAAACAGCGGTATCTTGCCATCAAACGCACGATAGTTATCATGACGTTGCGTATTGCTATTACTGCTAAGCGTCTTGGATATCTCTAGACGTACACATCAGCGGCCATTCGAGTGACGAGCTTCGAACTAACGGTCGTGGCTCTTTTGTTGCGTATCCCTATTCTCATGGAATAAATATATCGGCCAGATACTGTAGGAGGAGACGCAGACGCACCAGATATCTAATAGTGACAATCCTGCCGCTAATCAAATGTCAGTCCGATTCAAGCCGTTTTGCGGAAACATACAGTCATGAAAATCTTGTTCACTTTGTGCAAGATTTTTGACTTCTGTCAGTAGTCCTAGTTGCAATGTTATTATTTTGCAGCATATTCCTATGACTGAACTCACGATACTGGTCCTGACGTATTTCTAGGTGAGTACCCAATACCCATCAGTATAGACGGATTCTTAAAGTCAACAAACTGACGGCTATGGTTCTTCTCCTGCTGCTGCCCAACGTCCCTGATGTAATTCAGTATCCCATCGGTATTTTAATCAAGGCATGTACCAAGTATCCAGGACCAACCAAGTATTAAGCACAGCTTTAAAGCGCTCAATCTTTGCCATATCCTCGTCGACCTCTTTCTTACTCCAAAAGGTCCAAACCAACGCTTTAGAGCCGACCTTGTTTGCAGATCCCAGCTTTCTTGTAATATTCTCCATGGTTTCTTTGAGCTGGCCCAGAGGCTTCTCGAGTTTCTGGAGGCCATTCACTACCTGGTTGTTGGGCTGCTGCGCGCGGTGTTTGAGATCCTCCAGCAGCGGTGCAAGGTTCTGGACCTCTAGAAAGAGATCTCGTTGGTCTTTCCTTGCATTAACCGCATCTCGGCCGAGATCGATAGCTGACTTGGCAGCGGCGACAAGCTGCAGAATACTGGCGACAAGACCTACTGCACTGACGGGATCCATGAAATCGAAGGCAAAGGGCAAAAGCTGTATGAGCACAGCATGCGCGTTACAAGAGCGTCAATCAGTGGCCGGGTTTTTAAGTCCGAGGCCTCAAATTCAACGGGTGGAAGTGACCGACTATGTCGGCCCGACATCATGTGATCGGAAGTGACCGCCTGGTGGACACTGGACGAACACTATCTTTTGTTCTGCGATGCATGATTGAACGAGCACGCGCAGAAGGCAAAACACTTTGGGTGGCCTTCCTAGACATCACCAACGCATTCCCGTCGACAAACCGTGACATGCTTTGGATGAAGCTCTACAGAATGGGCGTGAGGGGCAAAATCTTCGACTGGATGCGCATGCTGTATGGGAAAATGGAGTACATTGTATCTGCCGATGGATCTCATTCCGATGTATTCCATTCCGACATTGGAGTTCTCATTGGTGACCCGGTCTCCTCAACGTTCTGGGATCTCTTCTTCGCCGACTTCAAGCTTCACCCGGATCAACATGATGTGGAAATTATGGGGATCATGATGTCGCACCTGGAGCATGCCGATGATATGGCTATAGTCTCATACACACCTGAAGGACTTCAGCGACACCTAAACACATTTGCACGGTGGTGCGGGGACAACCTGCTAGAGGCCAATGCGTTCAAATCGTGGGTAATGGTGTTCGGTCCGATACCTCCGGATATACCAGTGTTCACAATGAATGGACTTATCATTGGGTTCAAGGACCGTTTCTGTTATGTTGGGGTCACATTCCAATCTGGACACAAGAATATTTTTAATGAGCATTGTGATCTGAAGGCCTCAACGGCGCGCCGCAGTGGCTACTCTATATTTGGAGTGGAAGCATTTGTCGGGGACCTGCCACCAAGACTGGGAAGAATTCTGTACATGGCATGTGTGGATCCACACCTCATCAGTGGTGCCGACATTATTGTTGACGTCAATGATGAAGCTCTGGGATGCCTAGAAGATGTTCAGAAGGCTTATCTAAGGCGCACCCTCGGCCTAGGACACGGGTCCGCCAGTGAGGCACGAACGGCAGACGCCGAGTTTCTTGTGGGAGACCGGGCCGGCAAGCGACGGAAGGAGCAGACAAACAACACCACACGCGTCTGTTGTTTTTCTGCTCCGTCCGCCACCACTCGCTGTACACCGGCCGGTCGGTAGTCGTACGACCTGTTTTTCTGTCTGTATAGCCTAGACTTCTTCTCGCCGTTTTTCGCTTTCCATGCCTCCGAAATCTAAGAAGTCCACGGCCAAGTCGGTGCCCAAGACCTACGCTGGTGCCCGCACAACTCGCTCAGTCCCAGTAGCGATTCTCACGGCGCAGTCTGACAGCGGAGGGGATCTCGAGCCCGAATCTGAGGACAATCAACTCTCAGACGCGTTTATGGAAAATTTGGCGGAGCACGACCGCGAATGGCTTAGGAACGCTGCTTTCGGCAACCTAGGCCACGGACCGGCACCGCCCAAAGATGCAGGCGACGGACCAGCGGAGGACGATATAGTTCCTTTGGAAGGAGATGACGACCGGGCGGGCGAGGACGTAAGGCCGTCCAGCGCCAATTGTTCCATTGATCTTCAACCCACCGGCTCTCTAATCCACCCCATCTCTCCCTCCTTCAGCGAGCTCATCCCAGACTTTGACCACCCGAACTCTGATGCGGACGACAACGCTGAACCACACCTTCCCATGGTGGATACACCTGCCGCTCAATCGTCGCCGGTTCGAGCACGCTCGTCTAGAATAGCAGCCAAGGCGCCCATGCCAGTGACGCCCAAGCCCGCCGCCAAACCGCGCCGCAAGCGCCAGCCATCTACGCCAGCGGCCACCAAGACCCCTTCCCCAACCAAACGGCCCGCCAAGAAGGCCAAGGCCAAACACGGGCTACCGCCGTCGGCACCTCCCATCTCCCTTGCACAAGCTGACGCTGCCTTGGGCAACACCACCGCTCACCAGAACCAGCGCCGTGTTTCCTTCTTGACGAACCCCATTTTCATCGACTCCCGCGCCCAGAACTCGCAGTACGACAGGGACTTCCCGCCAATTCCGCCCTCTCCAGCCACACCAGCCGCCGCTTCTAGAGGTTCGTCACCCGCAGATGACTTCAGCCAGAGCGACGACGAGGGCGAACTGGTAACCATGTCGAAGGCAGAGCTACGGCGCATGCTCAACAAATCAGGAGAATCCAGAATGAATGCGTTCACAGCGCGTGCACATAGTTCAGGTAAGAGCACGCCCATCCACCTCCTCACAGCGCTCCCATGCGCCTGACGTGCCACATCATCGGGCGCGTCGACCCATGCGGGTGCACGGACCTGCATGGTTGACCGAGGTGTGCCACATCATCGGGCACACCGTACCGCGCGAGTTCACGTTCCCGCGCGGCGGTAGCCAACCACACAGGCGCGCCACATCATCGGGCGCGCCGAACCACGCAAGCGCACGTACTCGCGCGGAGGTCTTTGACCACGCCGGCGTGCCACATCATCGGGCACGCCGAACCTCGCGAACGCACGCATTTGCACGATGCAACTATCGCCGCAGGCGCTCTCCGACGCCTTCCCGCAAGGGGAAGCGCAGCGTCCTCTCCCACACCAAAATAAACAGACACTTACATCCGTACAGACCCCTACAACATCATCCGCATGCCCGTCGCATCATCCTCAGCCTCCCAACCCAAGCGCCGCATGAACCTGACCCAGAAGCGCCAAATTTCTGCGCATAGGACGATCATACCAACGTCCATTAAAAACAATCTCAGGGAAGGCCTCACTCGCATGATTTGGCTGTCGGACATTACCCCGGCGAAGTGTGAGCAGGCGCGGAAGGGCAAGGATACCAAGCCGGCGGGGAAGATTGTGGTCGCCGATGACGGCACCATTGAGACACGTCTTACCCGCGAGGACGGCTCGGGTGACGCGCTCCTCACCCAAACCGAGTTCATAACCGCCGGCGACAATCTCTGCGACGCTATACAAACATACCTCAAGCCGGCAGAGACGGGCTTGCTGCTAGCCGAACAACTCCGAGCCCACTTCAACTACATCCGTCGACGCAACGATTTCGAAACAAACTTTCAGCGGTACCGCCTTTATCACAATGCGGTTTTTCAGGCGCTCGTCGAGGACAGAAACTTCGATGTTTCGGATTGGCAAGAGAAACTGTGGGATGACGCGTACAAGACGGATCTAGAGAGCCAAATCAAGGCAAAAGCGAAGGAATACACGCCGAGCTACCAGTCACACACAGCCTCTTCCCACCAGCACCAATCCTTTCCAGCCCATCAACAGTCCTTTCCAGCACAACATAGCCAAGCCAAAAAGCCAACGGCCGCAGGCACAGCACACCAACAACCGAAACACGACGGACCAAAACTCCGCTGCATGTGGTGCGGTCTCACAGGCCACTCAGGCAGGCGGTGCCGTTCGGAAACCATCCCATGGGCCCGTCGCTCCGACAAAGGCTTCGTCCCACCGTCCGGCACCTACCAACCTTGCTTCCGTTTCAACAACAGAGGCTGTCCGGAAGACGCATGTAAATGGACCCACATCTGCACCTTGTGCGGTGCCGGCGCGCCAGGCTCCACAGGCCCCGCTCATTCAGCGCAGGCCTGCGCTGCCGCCTGATCTATTCCCGATAGTGACGCCCCTGAGAGCGGACCGATGGCAACATTGGATCGTGAGGATCGGGCGGGCGTCCGAGTTCGAGGATGTTCCAAAAGGCATTCGCACAGGCTTTCCTCATGGCTTAGATCCAGCACAACGCATTACCAAGACATTTATCCCAACGAATCTCACGTCGGCTCTTGAACATCCCGACATCATCCGCAAGTATCTTGACAGCGAGCTGGCACTTGGCCGCATTTCGCCCGGCTATAGCGCCGCATATCTTGAAAGCCGCATCGGCCCATTTCGCTGCTCCCCCGTCGGTTGCGTCCAGAAAAACCCTCCGACGGGCAAGTGGCGCATGTTTAACCACCATTCCTTTCCGTACAACGACCCGGCCATTCCGTCTGTCAACTCTCAAATAGACAAGTCAAAATTCTCTTGTGATTGGGGCTCATTCGCCCAATGCTACATGATCTTGGCCCGCGCACCGGCGGGTACCCAAGTAAGAACTGGCTTCAGCTAACTAGCCACCACTAACCAAACATTAGGCCTCAGTTTTCGACGTCAAAAGCGCATTCCGCATTGTACCCACTGCACCTCAGGACCGATCACAACTCGCGATTGAATGGGATGGCAAAGTCCATCTGGACAATGCCTTTTCCTTCGGCGCATCAAGCGCGCCGGGAACATTCGGTCGTCTTGCCGACCTCCTTGTCCACATTCTCAAGTTCCTCGACGTCGAAGACATCCTCAAGTGGGTCGATGATTTCGTCTTCTTCCGCTACCCGTGTGGCCGCGTGGGTGGCCGATTCGTGTACAAATATGACGAGAAACTTTTCTTCGACATCGGCGACGACCTCGGGTGGCCGTGGGAGTTCGCCAAACATACGCCGTTCAGCCATCTATTCGCGTACATCGGATTTGACTGGGACGCCGATGCGAAAGTCGTCTCACTACCTCCCTCGAAGCAGCAGAAGTATCTACAGAAGCTTGTGGTCTGGACCTCGTCGCCCTCGGTAACGCGCCAGGAAGCCGACAACATCATAGGCACACTCAACCACGTTGCGTACGTCCTTCCCCAGGGCCACTCACGCCTCGTCCATCTCTATCGGTTATCGGCATCATTCAACGCCTCCCATAACCCGTTCGTGAAATACAGGATACCAGATAAGGTTCTCTCAGACCTCAATTGGTGGCGTTCCGAGCTCGAGCGGGAGACAGTGTCTCTCAAAATCATCGAACCACCACCCCCAATAGCCGACGAGATTTTTGTCGACGCGTCAACGAGCTGGGGAATCGGGTTCGTATTTAAAGGGCGTTGGCTAGCTTGGCGTTACAAAGATGGATGGTTTGGAGAGGGCCGCTGCATAGGATGGGGCGAGATGGTCGCCATCGAACTTGCACTCCGTACACTCATCGCATCCAACTTTCGAAACGTCCACGTCCACCTCCGTTCGGACAATCAAGGAGTCATAGGTGCCCTCGCAGCGGGAAAATCTTTCAATTCCCAAGAAAACGCGATTCTTCAACATATCCTGAGACTCTACCACGAACATTCGATCTGGTTCACGATAGAATGGATTGCATCAGAAGACAACCCAGCGGACGATCCGTCTCGAGGGAAGTTTGGTAGTAAACGGGACCTTTACCCTAATCCACCAAAAATTCCTAATCACCTGGACAACTACATAGAACATTCCGTCATGTATAAGGACCTGTAGCTGTAGTGGCAATCCAATTAACGTGCTTTTCGGTCAGCCATAGGTCACGGGATCGCAAAGCGGAAATGCCTTCCGCTTTCCAAACTCAGCCACAACGACCGCGATGCCCCACTCTCTCGTTCGCCGCAGATACGCCAGCCTCAATCCAGACGTATATTCGCGTTTGGACCGCAGGACTCAACGCTACAACCTCTCAGCAGGAGCCAAAGCAAAGGTCGAGCACGCCATCCAACATGCATGGGCGGATTCAACGCTCAAGAAATACGGACAAGGCTTGACTGCATATCTCCGTTTCTGCGAGTCCGAAAACGTTGCCGCTAGCCAACGCCTTCCAGCCAATGAATTCCTTCTGTGTGCCTTCGCAGCATCGCGGTCAGGCGAGATAGCGGGGGTTACAGCGCGTGGAGCCGTCGCAGCGGTCAAGGCTTGGCACATAATCCACGACGAGCCATGGCAAGGCGGCGTCCGTCTCCGATACACTCTCAAGGGTGTAGAGAACCTCACTCCGGAAGGCTCAAAGCGCCCGAAGAGGCCTCCGGTCACAGCTGCTATGCTTGAGGCACTGGAGTCAGGGCTTGATCTCGACAACGGACGCGACGCTGCAGTTTTCGCCGCTGCGTGCTGCGCATTCTGGGGCCAGATACGCTTGGGCGAGATTCTCTCCGACACACAATCGTCCTTCCGTCTCGGCCGCATTCCACTAGCCTCCGATCTCCAACCCCCATCCACTCGAGCAGGTTCACGCACCCTACATCTCCCTCACACCAAAACGAAAGGTGACAACGGCGACATTGCGATGCTATGCCGCCAAAGAGGCTCTTCCGACCCCATCCGCGCAATCACCAACCACCTGCACGTCAACGGCATCCCAGCCGATCTTCCGCTCTTCTCCCACTACAAACAAAACGGAGACCTCATCTGTCTAACAAGGAAGAGTTTACTCAGACGATGCAATGAGGTCTGGCAGAGCTATGGCTTCCCTAGACGCACAGGCCATAGCTTCCGCATAGGAGGCACCACCGAACTCCTACTCGCAGGTGTCAGCCCCGAGGTGGTACAAGCTATGGGACGCTGGAAGTCCGACGCGTTTATGGTTTACTGGCGCCGGCTCGACCTCCTTGCACCTCTCCACGCCGAATTCCTCGATTTGTAACTACCTACTGGATGTACAATTCTTACTACCAATAATTGAGCTGTTGGCTTCTCTTTGGGGTGTCCCACCGCGCGACGCTGGGACGCGCCTCCAGCTCGTCTTTGGGTTGTCCCAGCGGCACGCGCGTTGTTCCAGTCGGAACATGTCTGGTTCCGCCCGGATCACCCCACACACCGGCAGCACCTTCGTAAGAAGGGTGCCTCACACACCAGGAAGACTGGTCGACGACAGCAAGAAAGACACGGGTCCGCCAGTGAGGCACGAACGGCAGACGCCGAGTTTCTTGTGGGAGACCGGGCCGGCAAGCGACGGAAGGAGCAGACAAACAACACCACACGCGTCTGTTGTTTTTCTGCTCCGTCCGCCACCACTCGCTGTACACCGGCCGGTCGGTAGTCGTACGACCTGTTTTTCTGTCTGCCCACCCACCACACTCCTGTAGCTGGTTTTTTCTTCTTCCTCAGCCCCTCACTGTGAGCCATTGCTCACCGAAGGGTCTGCCGGAGCCGTGCCGGCTGGGTTGTCCCAGCGGCACGCGCGTTGTTCCAGTCGGAACATGTCTGGTTCCGCCCGGATCACCCCACACACCGGCAGCACCTTCGTAAGAAGGGTGCCTCACACACCAGGAAGACTGGTCGACGACAGCAAGAAAGCCAATATTCCATGCTGGCGCCGCTGTTCACCGAGATGGGACTAGTTCCGCTGCGCTATCGGCGCCTCACCATTGCCCTACGGTACCTGAAGTACCTGGTGGGACTACCAATGACACACTATGCACGTCTCGCACTTGAAGATTCATTCAAATTATACTCACAGGACAAACCTGGGTACTGGATGGATCTTGTCTATGCCCTGCAAGGCTTAAGGTTCCCGATACAGCTCCCGCCCCTTCCAGAAATTAATGGCGAGACCTGCGACAACCTAGCTAAAGCAGTCCATGCAGTGGGCATGAGGCACCTAGCGACGGACACAGATGCATCAACGCGTCTGTACCTGCTACACGGGCGTAGGGAACCACTGGAAGAAGAGCCTCCCAAAGCAGTCACCAGCATCCTTCGGCACTACTTAATCCTTGTTGAAAATGCCCATCATCGCAAGGCGCTCACACGCATGTTGCTCAGTCAACATCCTCTTGCGGTGGAAAAGCTAAGATATCCTCGCCGGTACCATGATGAACCGGTTCCACGAGAGCTGCGCAAATGCAGATTTCTGTGCGACCAAGTGGAAACGGTTGAGCATGCACTGTTCTTCTGCAACGGGTCAGAGGATCTGCGAGAAAAACGGAGGGTCTTCAAACTGGGAGTTTCAACAAAGGTTCCGGAGGTGTTGGCTATTAATCCTTGGAATGCGACGGAAGTCCTGAGGAAGCTCGTCTTCGAGAGAGAGACAGTGTGTCAGTTGGCCAAATATGTCCATCGGGTCTTTGCGATCTTTGAAACGGTCGCTATTAAGTGGCCGGATGGGTATTGATGGGATGCGTCGGGGGCGAGGGGATGGAACGGGTAACATACGGTACTAACAACTACAGCTCGCAGATTTAGATCTACAACCTTAAAAGCGGTGAGCTCGTCGAAGATAAGTGGGCTGTAGTGTAGTGGGTAGGGCATATAGGCCGATGTACTAAACACTACACCCCTGCATGTTCCGAAATGGGACCACGCAGGGTAATATATTATCCTGTTATCCTATCGGGGGGCAGAAATGCTTTCATGCGCATACGTGCGCCCCACTATCCCAAACGTTCCTCAAAAAGAAAAAAAAAAAAAAAAAGAAAAGAGCGTCAATCAGTGGTCCAGTCGAAAATAGACTCCTCGCATTATTGCCGCAGCAGACAGTGGCGAAGGAGAGTCAGGTACAGAGGGCATGTCGAGAGCGCAGGCAGCACGTAAGAGGCTGAAACAGGTTGCACATGAATATTAATGCGGTTGTCCGCAATTTTCAAGACCGGATATTCAAATTCGAACAAAAGACTCGGAGTATGCAAAAATGTTCGGATCGATGCGTTGGTAACGCATGAACACCAGCTTAGGAGTCGCATGTATATGAAATTCCGTGAGGGGGCGATAACTTGAACGGTGGCGGCTGGCATTTGCGCGGAGCAGTAATTGTGGAAGGCGAGTTAAGGACTCCAGCACCCATCCGGCAGATCGCCAGTTATGGCATGCATGCTTCATGAAGGCTAGCCGCTAGCCGACCCCCGTCTCAAAAAACGCGATGGAGGACATAGAGAGGGACGATGCACGTTCCCACGGTCCTCGCTTGCTTCCACCCACCACACCACTGGCGCCGATTGATTTTCCAAGGCTCTCTTTCAAAGTGTCGAAGCTCTGGCCAAACGGTTAGAATAGGTATGTGTTCTTTTTCCACCCGCTTCATTATTTACTGACTACTTTGTGACTACTTTATTCAGACATTGTTACTCTGCCTTCACGCAACACCCGCAGTCTATCTCAAAGCCATCGTGGATTTGTGTCAGGTATGCAATCTTCAATCTTTTTTTATTTTCCCGCCGTCCATTTCTGACCTACTTTCCTTCAGACATCGTCACTGTGCCGTTTTGGATCCCAGCTCACGAATTACTTCTGACGGTGGACACAAGGTACAACACTTTATTATTCATTTCTTCGCCGTTCTCTCTTTCTTACTGGCCTTGCGTTACTTCAGATTCTGTTGCTATGAATCCAATCCAAGCCGATTTTTAAACACTGAAATGGACGGGTACGCAATATATCACCAACCTGAGCGTCCCTCACTAACTTTTGTGTTAGATATTTGCTGTCCGAGTCCCAGGCCGTCACCTCGTAACCTATATAGCTGGTGTCATTCATTCATTCAAGAGCGCATTCAAATTACTGACTAACTTCCACTTTTGTGTTAGATATTTACTGCCTATGCCTCGTAGATTTCCAGCAACCTAGATACATGGTATTCATTCATTCAAGAGCCCGTTCAAACTTTAAATTACTGATTGACTTTATTTTTTTTGCTTTCAGATTCAGGGACCGTTATTATGCCTCGTTGATTAAGTACCGAAACCATGATCCTATTACATGAAACGTATGTGTTTTTATTCTTCGTTCTAATGTTCTATGTGCTGAGTTGAGTCAACTCAGATATCAACCATGTTCAAGTCGTGTTGACTCTAGGTATGAATTGGTTCGCTTGTCTTTGTGTTCGCATACTCATTCACCTTTGGGAATATAGTTCAGCAACGGTCCTCAACCATGCTGACTCGACCATCACGTATATAGTCCCACCCATTCAAACCTGAGTTACTGCCATTTTTTTTCTTTCACTGTGGACTTACAACCCGTGTTCTAACGCTACTTCAAGGTACCTAACCAATTTGAAACTTACCTCGAATTTGCGTCTACGTCTGCTCGTGAAGTCTCGCTGCCTTCAAACCCAGTCATGATCCTGGTACGAGGTATGTATGTATCGACTTGATATACTCGCACTCTATCATATTCTAAATTTCTTCTCAGTCACGATTTTGCAATAACACATTCTTATCGTTGTTATAGGCTGATTAGTTGAGTTAGTTTGATGTTAATTGGAGGTGCAAAGTGCGGTTGAGCGACACATCTGATTCGCTTTTCTTACTGACACTAATAATTAATCGGGTACTATTCAATCAAGTCAAATTAGAGCTAGCCTGACTACAAAATAAATGTACCATAGATGTTCCATACGACTGGGATAGGCTCTTGCAGCGCTATTCAGTAATTTGTAAGTCAACTTCAACTTGATTTCAAGTTGAATTCTTCATAACTTGCTCACAAGTTCCTTGAACCTCGAAGCCATCAACCTGGTGTTCCTATGGCCTCAATATTATGCTCTTATAAACGCCCTCGACGACTGGGATAAGCCATTCAGCTGATATTGAGTTTTCCGTCGTCAGTCAGTCCAACTTCGACTTTATTCAAGTTGAACCTCTTACTAGCCTGCTTGAAGTTACCTTGTACCTCAAAGAAGTCGACCCGAAGCTATTAAATCTTCAAGTATTCGTTTCTACACGCGTTTTCTGTGACTGGGATAAGCCGTCAGGCTGTCATTCCATTTTCTCCGGTGAGTCCAGCCTTGAATTTATTTCAAGTTCAATCTCTTACTAAATTGCTACCAATTACCTTGTACTTCAAACAAGTCAATCCGAAGCTCTTGTATGTTCAAGCGTTCGTTCCTACATGCGTTTTCTGCCACTGGAATAAGCGTTGAATCCATGTTACATTTTCTGTGGTCACTCCAACTTCGATGTTCAATTCCATCCAAACCTTTTACTGACTGGTTTTCAACTGCCTTGTACCTCAAAGAAGTCGACACACGGCCCTCATATCCTGGGCACGAAGGTCCCATGCATGTTCTATACGACATGGATAAGCTGTTTAATTAGCATTCCATTTTCTCCGGTAGTTCAACTTCGACTTTATCCCAACTTCACCTTCTTACTAAATTGTTAGCAGTTACCTTTCACCTCGAACAAGCCGATCCGAAGCTCTTTGTTCAAGGTTAGTTCCTGCAATGCGTTTTCTGCGACTGGAACAAGCCTTTGACTTCGTGTTACACTTTCTGTGGTCATTCCAAGTTCGATGTTCAATTCCATCCCAACCTCTTGCTAACTGCCTTGTACCTCAAAGAAGTCGACACAAAGCCCCCATATCCTGGACAAAAAGGTCCCATGCATGTTCTATACGACAGGAATAAGCTGTTGAATTAGCACTCCATTTTCTTCGCTGAGTCCAACCTTGATTTTATTTCAACTTCAATCTCTTACTAAATTGTTAGCAGTTACCTTTCACCTCGAACAAGTCGATCCGAAGCTCTTATATCTTCAAGGATTATCTCTTCCGCCCGTCCTCTACAACTGGGATATGCCGTTGAATTAGCATTCCATTTTCTCCGAATTAACTTTCTATTTCTTCGGTGAGTCCAAATTCGACTTTATTCCAACTCTACCTTATTACTAAATTACTAGTAGCTACAACCTGAAAAAAGTCGTCCTGAATCTTCAAGCTTTTGGCCTTACTCACTAGGATAAGGGATTGAATTAGTACGACATTTTCTCCGGTAAATCTACTTCAACTTCATCATCTTATTAACCCGCTGGTAGTTACATTGTACCTCAAGACGTCGACCCAGCTCCGATATCTTCAAGCGCACGCGCACAATGTACATTTGCCTGGTGGGTCCAACTTTCCCTTCCTCCAAGTTGCCGTACTTACCACCGCATCTCTTCACAGCTTCAATAAAATAAATCCTTACAGGACTAAAAAAAAGACGTCGAGCCACGCTGAATTAAACCTCACAAAGCGGTCAAAAAAGGTAAAGTCTATTCATTCATTCCTTGATTACTTGCTTACAACATGTATTTTAGATGATAGAAACCGCGCGCGCGTTGTGACGAGAAGGGCAAGCCCGATACGCGCGAGTGGAGATGGCGCGACGCGGCGGGCGCGTGTACAAACCGCTGCTCGTGCGACTCGAGACGGCACCAGCTGCGTGCAAGCGTCGCGGGCGCGGTTTGCTGCGAACGAGTCCGAAGAGACCCCGCACGCTGCGTGCCAGCGTGCAAGTCACAACGACGCCACGCCGCGCGCGGGTGAGGCGTGCAGCGAGTCGAACATGCGCGGAGTCCGGAGACTCTGCGCGCGTACGACTTTAGGTGGGTCCGGGAAGCGTTACCTCGCGAGCGCGCCAGCGGACTGGGCACGATGCAAGCACGCCGCGCCAGTGCGAGTCGACACGAAGGCGCGAGCAGAGTCCGAAGACTCGCCGCGGGTGCTCGAGTCCGACGCGGGGAGGTGTTCTTCCCGAGCGCGGCCTTGCAGGCGTGCGCGCGAGCGCCGAGTGCGCCTCGAAAAATGTGGGCGTAGCGGACTTACCTTGTGTTACTGACTCCGGTACGCCCTTTCTCGCCTTCACATGCTGCTGCCGCGCTGACTTTTCTGTAGAAATTGAGTTAGTCGTGGGGGTGAGCTGCGAAGAATAAGACCTACCGGTGCGGTGTGTGCAAAAGATTTCTTTTTTTTGGGGGGGACGGAGCATATCCGGGGCTCTCGAGCCGGCGCGCGCGAGATCGAGCCGTACTGCGACTCTGCGAGCGCGTACGCTTCGGCGGCGAGACGCTGCTCCGAGTCGTCGGCGGCCGCAGAACGCAGCATGTGCGCACACGCCGCCGATTTGGGGGGAGCGAGCGGGGTGGGGCGCGAGACGAGACGGAGAGAAAGAAAGAAGTAAGGAGGGCGACTCACCAGCGTGAATGCGCGCCGTGAGACGAGGGCTGCGCGTTGTGAGACGGGGGCTGCGCGTCGTAGTTGAGAGCACAAGTGAGACTATTTATTGTTGAAGAAAAAAATGAGTAAGTAGCAGTAAGTTTGATAAAGCACGCACCGGGGCGGCACGAGTCGAGCGCGGGGAGTGCGTCGCGCGGGTCTGGCGATGCGAGCGCGCCGTGCGAGGCTGGTGTCGAGAGCGCGTCGTGCGGGTCTGACGTTGCAAGCGCATCATCGGCACTGCGCATCGAGGGCGCGGCGCTCCGCCGTAGGAGACGGCGAGATGGGGATCTGCGCGGGGTCTAGTATGCGCTGCTCCCCACCCCCCTCATCCCCATCACTCGACCCCGCGACGTCCTCCCACCCGGGCGGCAAATCCTTCCCCAGATCCACCCTGCTCGCATTCGCACTTGCAGCGTACCGCACGGCCGCCTCCCCAAAGGGCACGCCAAAGCGCCTCACGCCGCCCTCGCGCGTTCCGCTGATGGCCTTGAGCTGCGAGGACGGAGAACTTGGTCTTGAGGAGCGTGTGCAGGAGGGGGTGCGAGATACCTGCGAGCGATATGGAGGAGCCGCCTGGCGTGCCGTTGTATGGTGAGCGGAGGGATGCGGAGGACTTCTTGCGCGCGAGAGAGAAGAGAGTGAAGGAGGAGGTGGAGTGGCGGTGCCTGCGGGCGTATGGCGCGGTCGTGAGGGAGGAGGAGTTGGTGCGCGTGTGCGCGAGGGCGAGTGGCGAGGTGGAGGTAGAGGTGAGGGCGGGGAGGAGAAGAAACCGCGGGGATGCCCCCCATGGTCAGAGTTGTCGCCTGTGCCGACTGCGCGGAGGACAAGGCCCGCATGTACGGTCAGGAGGCGCACAGAAGTAGCAGCATGCAGGGAGAGCGAGCGGAAGTCGTTTTTAGGCGTGGTGGTCGCGTTGAAGGAGAGCGAAGGTGATGTAGGGAATTTGGCGGAATATTCCGCGGCGGATTCCGTGGCGGATTCCCATGGACAGAATCACGTCAACCAGCTTTCCCTGGAGCCAATTCTCTCCACGGTTTCTCCTCCTCCACAAATATCCGTCCACGTAATTACATACTTGGAATACATTGGGTGCACAGAATCAATGTCTCAACCAGCCAATCCCCTCCACATGTTCTCCTGCTCCGATATATGTGGATGTAATTGCATGCTTGGAATACCATATCGCATGCAGAGAATACCTGTCTTAACAAGCTGAAATCACTTCCACTGAATTACTTCCAGGGTTCTCCGTTACTGATGAGGCATCAACTGAATTCTGTGGACGTGATCTTTTCACTTACCTACAGTACTATCCTTCGACTAAATTACCTCCACATTATTCCAACCACACAATTTATCAAATCTGGTCCAAGGGTTACACTCCAGGGAATCTCATTCACCCATTTCTGCTTTGACAATCTTCCACGAATGGAATTCAGTTCTCTATCCATCAATTTCCCTCCATTGGATGGCATTCAACATTTTTTCAGCTTCACGGCTTTCACTGCAAGACATTTGTATGACTGTGTTTACTGGACAAAAATGTTGTGCAGCTCTATGCAACTCTGTTTTTGGCTATGCAACTCTGTGCAGCTCTGTGCAACTCTGTGCCAGGTCGTGCAACTCAATGCAATCACTGTGCAACTCAATGCAGTTGTTGTGCAATTCAATGCAACTCCATTGCTGTTCAGATATTACAGTTGCTTTGAAAAGTGCACAAGACTGCACAAGATGGCACAGAATGTCATAAGATATAATTGCACAAAACTACACAGGCATTTGCATTACATCACACAAGCATGTGCACAAAGTTGCACAAAGCTGCACAGAACTGCACAAAGCTGCACAGCGTTGCACAGCGCTATTCTCAATAAGGCAATTAGGCTGAAATTCTCCCGATTTTATGCCGAAACAGGTAATAACAGTAGTTTACTGACCAGCACCCTCCATTTGCTCACCTGCCCCTTCCTTCTGTACACCGTACTCCCCATCCCATTTGTTGACGAGATCCCACAACTTGAGGGCATTGTCAGTGTGAAAAACTAAGGAAGCACAAATTCCTTGGAAGTGCAGGTTGAAGTGGGTCAACCATGCAGACAAGAATAGCACCATATCTCCAGCATGGAGATCCATCACCATTCCCAACTCGTGGAGAATCAGAGCCCCCCAACACAGTTCTTAGTGAAGGGGATGACCATGCAATGGTCCTCATCACCAGCTCATCAGCATGGGAGTGACAAAGTCTCCGATAGGGGGGGGGGGGGACAAAGTATCGAGATGATGGAGGGGGCTGGAATAAGCAGCAATAGATCTGAGCCAGAGATGCAAGATGATAATTGGGGTCTGGGGACTGGCAGGGTGGCTGAAGTGAAAAAGATTAGAAGTGTAACTGGCCAACAATAAATTGGCTGACACATAGTCTAGGGGAATGTGGTGGGTCCAGGGACTGCCGCATCCAGTGCAAGACATGGTGGGAAGCCAAGGATGGTACGGTGCCTGTAAGGGATTGACAAGACGAGGGAGAAGGGTGCTCCGGAAAGGACTTACGGTGTTAAACCCAAGACAGCGTCCATCCAACGTTCCTGCCCTCCTCATGGCTACGTTAGGATCTAAAAGGGAGGCACACTGTACTGGTGGGTGCATGCACAAATATCTTGTTCACTTGAAGGCTGTGGTTGCCTGGACATCAGTTCCAAGACAAAAAAGGGGAGAGTGGTGCTTGCCTGCATTGTCATTTGTCCACCAGGGAAAAAAATTGCTGTTGTACAGGGGCATTGGGCACAGGCCCCATGGGCAGCGAGAGGAAAAATCATGGAGAGGGACAGAGAAGATGCGATCAAGCCGTGTGAGCATCAACAGTCATGGCCAGAGACAAGTTCTTGACAAAATTTGCTGAATAGATAGGGATTTTTCAAAGTTTGATGCGATGTTGTACATTACGTTGTGCAATCTCATGCCGGTTGTGCAACTTTGTGCAGTGTGTGATGTGATATAATGCAGTGCTACAGGTTGTTCTTGTGTGATCGGAACTGTGCAGCTTGATGCAACACTATGCAATTGATGTGGTTGACAGCGCACAGGCCTTGTAATGGAGCTGCACAGAGTTGCATTGAGGTTGCACAGAGTTGCATGACCTGGCACAGAGTTGCACAGCGGTACACAGAGTTGCACAGCCAAAACAGAGTTGCACAGAGCTGCACAACATTTTTGTCCAATAAACACCGCCATACATTTGGCTTTCCGCCTCATGTCATAAATTTGATGGCGGCAAGATTTGCGGCACTTTCAAGCTCCGCTCACGTCAAACAATGTCAGCCACAAACAACGCATTTCTCTCTCATTGCTACGCCCCACTCGTCGCACGTCGCCATCGCGCTTTCGCCCACCATTGTCGCTCAACGCCGGTGTCCCTGAAGCCTGCGACATGCCGACCCGACTGCCACGACCTAGAGGTCTCCGCCCTGATATCCCATCGCCACCTGCTACCTCTTTCCTCCTTCTGCTCTGCCTGTGAGCCACATCTTTGATGGCGCAAACGCGAGATCCCCAGCCACACCACTGACCGCGCGTACTGCTCGCCCTCCACGTGATCACGGCGGCGCCCGCGCCTGTGCGGGGTGACAACACGCATCGCAAAGTCGCGAAGCTCTCGGCAGGCTGCATAAAACAGAAACACGGGGCACACGGCGAGAAGAGAAAGACGCGCGGGGTGACGGACGCGTCTGCAAGCGCCGGTACGTACTCATTTCCAAGCCCGCGCCCGTGACGACTATGCATAGACGTCCCAAAGCCCACACCCACGCGGCGATATTGGTGCGCGGCACAAGGACGACGTTCGGGGTGAGCGCAAGTCCGGGCCGCATGGGTGCGCGCGGTCTGAGGGCTGGCGAGTCCGGGACAAGGGTGTGAAGTCCACGCCAAGGCGGGCGCACTGCTGCATGAGCGCAGGTCCGGTGCGTATTGGTGAACTTCATTAATACGTGCATTATGTCTCCATGAATTAATAATGAATACCTTGTGTGCAATGTGCACTACCTATTTAATGACCATTTTTTTTGCTGCTTGAAGAACTTGGTGTCAGTGAGTTACTGGAGAGTGCCGAATCATGCCGGCTGAAAATTGCTGCCATCAAATTACTCGATTTAGGTCGTGATCTGAGGCGGAATTTAAACACCGGTGGAGGAGATTCTGTGCACGGGTATCCGGTGAAGCTTGTGGAACGAATCTACTGGACAGATATTTGAAGGAGAGGATTCTGTGCATAGGTATCAGGCAAGGCTTGTGAAACAAATTTGCTAGACAGGTATTAAAAGGAAGGATTCCGTGCACAGGTATCAAGCTAGAGATGATGGATAGGATTCACTGAACAGAAATTGCATTGAAAAGATTCTGTCCACAGATATTCAGCCAGATACAATACAGTGGACCGAATTCCGTAGAAGAAAATAGGAAGGGAGTCTGTGGACTAGATTTGATGCACAAAGTTTCCTGGAGTGGATTCTGTGGAGGGGCCATAAAAATATGTTGTGGAGGGATTTCCAGAGACACCTTGGGGGATTCGAGTGGAGGGAATTTGGTGGAGAGAACTGATGGGCTGATTCCGCCATCAATTCCGCCATCATTGGCGGAATCCGCGGCGGACCCCATATCACGGTCTATTTGCGTTCAAGGCAGTGCCCTCGCTAATTAGGCCCTGATGACTACACGCACGCCACGGAAGTGGCGCGTATTACTGGCCGGATAATGCTGCTACCTTAGTCTCCTCTTCACTTCATGTTGTTTCAGAGCACCCTGCGCCGCTGTTGGACATATGGGCCTGGGTCAACACTTCTTCTCTACAGCTTTGTGGTTCTCTGAATCTTAGAACACTCTCCGGCCCGTTCGATATCCGCTGTGTCTCAAGCAAACTTCACCGGGCCATTTCGCCGCCCTCCGCAATATTTAACTTAGATCTGCTTCTCACGCCGGTTTCATCTTGTCTTGTCTTCAATCTGTTTTGCTTGTTACCCAAATCCATCTTTATTCGTCGCGCGCCATCCTCTTCTCTTCCTAGTTATATGATACCACCACTGCTCTTCCTGCGCAACAGCTTGTGGACATCTAGATGGGCCCTGGCCGTGATGATAGATAAACTGCTCGCATCAACGGAGTTTATCCTGTGGCCTTCTTCCATACATCCTACTGCCCTCCGGGCCACCGGACTCGTCTTCCACGCATCCCTTTACTTTTTTTTTGTGTCGTCCTGCCTGCGCGCTTTTCTTCCCGCTGCCGTCCGCAAGCACCACCGGCTCCGCTAACGCCCCCGCGCACCCGGGCTCTCAGGCCGATCCGTGCTTTATGCACCCTCCTCCTCTTTCCTTTCGTCACCTGAAACTCAGAAAGGAGCGAGAGAAACGACTTGGGAGACTACGCGTCGGACCCTCCCAAACTGCGGCTTTCCCGTTGCGAGATGACGCCCGGATTCGCGACCGATCAATACGCCCCGCGCGCTCCCTCATCAGCCGGTGTCGGGATGGACCAGGTGTACCGTATCGTGGTGGTGTTTCGCTGTCCTGGTTCTGGTATACATACCTCCTGGCCCTAGTAATATACGCTCCCGACTTCCCTTCCACTTTGCTCTCCTTATGTTTTGTTTCTCTCGCGCGTCCTTTACATTATGTTTATGTCTAGTGTCTACGACTCGTCTGGCTCGACTGTTTCTGCGGTCAAGACCTGCCCGCCCTCATTCTCAGCTTCAAGATCCAAATCCAAATCCAAATCCAAATCCAAATCCCAACTCATATCAGCACCGTGGGTGAGGAGGAGCTCGGTCACTGTAAGGTGGCACTGTCCTACTGTGAGGTGGCGCTGTCCTATCGCTGCACGATAGGCGGCAGTGCCGTGTTTTCCTTACCGCGCATTTTTAGCACGGAGGAGGAGCTGGACTATCTCCTTTCTCCCCATCAGCCGCGCTGCCTGCAGAGCACTTCCGAAGAATCCTCCCTGCGCATCCACATCGGCGCCATGCTCAAGGAGGAACTGGACCACCTCCTCTTTCCCCTTCGCAGATGCTGCTTGCAGAGCACTTCCGTAGCGTTCTCCCTGCACGTTGACGTCGGCGCCGTGGTTGAGGAGGAGCTGGACCACTTCTGCCTCCCCCACCGCTGATGCTGCCTGTAGAGCGGTTCCGTAGTGTCCTCCCTGCGCGTTGACATCGGCGCCGTTCCCGAGGAGGAGCTGTACCACTTCCTTTTTCGCCATCATTGATGCTGCTTGCAGAGCAGTTCTGTAGAACCCTCCCTGCAAGTTCACGTCGGCAGCGTGCTTGAGGAGGAGCTGGACCACCTCTGTCTTCCCCTCCGCCGATGCTGCCTGCAGAGCAGTTCCATAGTGTCCACCCTGCGAGTTCACATCGGCATCGTGCTTGAGGAGGAGCTGGACCACTTCTGCCTTCCCTTCCGCTGATGCTGCCTGCAGAGCGGTTCCATAGAGCCCTCCCTGCAAGTTGACGTCGGCGCCGTGGTCGAGGAGGAGCTGGACCACTTCTGCCTCCCCCACCGCTGATGCTGCCTGTAGAGCGGTTCCGTAGTGTCCTCCTTGCACGTTGACATCGGCGCTGTTCCCGAGGAGGAGCTGTACCGCTTCCCCTTTCCCCTTCACAGATGCTGCCTGCAGAGCAGTTCCGTAGTACCCACCCTGCAAGTTGACGTCGGCACCGTTCTCGAGGAGGAATTGTACCGCTTCCTTTAACCCCATCGCTGATGCTGCTTGCAGAGCAGTTTCGTAGAACCCTCCCTGCCTGTTCACATCGGCACCGTGCTTGAGGAGGAGCTGTACCACTTGTGCCCTCCCCTTCGCCGATGCTGCTTGTAGAGCGGTTCCATAGTATCCGCCCTGCAAGTTCACGTCGGCGCCGTTGTCGAGGAGGAGCTGTACCACCTCTGCCTTCCCCTTGGCCACTGCTGCCTGCAGAGCGGTTCCATAAAATCCACCCAGCAAGTTCACGTCGGCGCCGTTGTTGAGGAGGAGCTGTACTACCTCTGCCTTCCCCTTGGCCACTGCTGCCTGCAGAGCGGTCTCACTGTCCCGTCCCAGCAAATTCATGTCAGCACCGTTGTCGAGGAGGAGCTGTACTACCTCTGCCTTCCCCTTGGCCACTGCTGCCTGCAGAGCGGTCTCACCGTCCCATCTCAGCAAATTCATGTCAGCGCTGTTGTCGAGTAGGAGTTGCATCACGGTGATGTTCCCCTGGGCGAATGCTGCGTTTAGAGCGGTTCCATAGTGTCCTCCCTGCACATTTACATCGGCACCTTTATCAAGGAGTAGCTGGACTGCAGCGATGCTCCCCTTGGCTGAAGCTGCTTGCAGGACACTGCCATAGTGTCCTCCCTGCAAATTTACATCGGCACCTTTATCAAGGAGTAGCTGGACCGTGGCGATGCTACCCTTGGCCGAAGCTGCTTGCAGAGCACTTCCGTAGTGTCCTCCACGCACATTCACATCGGCGCTGTTCTGGATGAGAAGCTCGGCCACCTCCTCGTGTCCCCTTTCCAATGCTGCGATCAGCGCGGAACTGTACCGTCCTCCCCGTATGTTGACGTTGATCCCGTTCGCAATAAGCTCCTGGGCCACCGACACATGACCCATGGCTGCTGCTGCATGCAATGTGTTTCCGTAGGATCCTACTGCACTCACATTGGCCCCATGCTTGATCAGCAGTCGAACGACTGTGGGGCAGTTCCAATATGAAGCAACAAGCAATGCACTCTCTTTTTCTTCTTTACCGATGGACTGGTCGAACTCAAGGAGATGCTTTATGATTTCCTGCAAACCGAAGATTGCTGCCACCCACAGCTTCGAGGGCACCAGCGGCCAATCCACGTAATGCCACTGTGGCGGCACCGGACCGCCAAGAAAGGGGCGCCAGCGGTGGGTGTCGCTTAGAAAGTCGATGATGTTCTCCTGAAGGAGCAATTCGGGCTCTCCAGCGGCGTGCAGAAGGCAGTAGTGGCTAGCGTATGAAAGAAGTTTGTATTTGCGATATAAACTGGGCTGATCTCGGGATTTGTGCCCACGAAAGTCTTGGAATGAAAGATATGTGAGACACTGCGAGGTGATCTCCGTTTGTGCCTGTGGAAATCGGCTGGGCTGGACTCTGTCGATGTAATCCTGGGTGGTATAGTGGACCAGTCGAACAGCTTGATCGACGATAAGCAACCCAGCACAGACGGAAACAATAAATTCAATGTCGAGCACGCCGTCTGCATCCAGTGTTGTCGCGCCTAGTTCGATGGCAAGAGCCTCGCAGAGCTCATCAACAGATAGAGGCCGTTTAGCATTTGCAACCCAAATGAGGGCTCGTCGTGCAATCTCTCTGTCATCCTTGTTCTGTGCCTCGATGCGGTCCATGGCTTCATTGTATGTATGCTCTAAATCTTCGGGTAGATTTTTAAGAGCATCTCGAACTGCCTTGACAGTATTTTTTATGGCCAAAGAATCCATATGAAATTTCGCGAGCAGAAACCTGATGAAAGAATATAATTTAGGCCATTTGTTTGAATTACGACAATAATACTTGCATTCCGTCAACGTTGCCGATGATCTTTGACTCGATTTCTGCCTGCAGTTCTGGTCGAACCTGAACATGCTTGGACAAACGAGACGATGTTTGTATGTGTGCATCAATATAACGGCGAATATCCTCCTCCCTAGCCCGTATCTCGAGAACAGGCACAGTGGGGAAGAAGGACTTTGGAGCAATGTTTGGCCGTGATGTGAGCAACAGAGAAACAGCCCCTATCGTGGCAAGGGTGTCCAGGAGAATATGGCGACGGGCCTCCGGGTATTCATCCAAGGCATCAACAACGATGAAAACCCTCGACCACTCCGCAACTGCGGAACGAATTATATTGCAGACCTCATCCAGTGAAGGCCTAGTGTGTTGTGTCTGATGCTTCTGATACAATTTCTGAACAGAAGTGGAGATAGGTCTTTCCGACACAAGTTGCCACCAAAGACCTGCCAAAATATTCGACGGAGATTGAACTTCGCTCTCCTTGTGATTTAGGTAAGCAGCAGCAACGGCGACGCCGTCGCTCTGCAGGTGGTTTCGAAGATAATCGACAACGATCGACCTGTGAGCTATGCTTGAACTGATGAACCCGCTTCGAGGGAAGAATACGCACGCTAAGACAGTTTTCCCAGCCCCGGCTGCCATCCGATATTAAAGTTAGCGGATAAATGTAGTTTGTGACGAGGATATGTCGGAAAAATCCACTTCTGAAGATATCGGCCAGTCAGCGCTTCTCGGTAGTTATAAGCAGCGTCAGCACATAGCCCAGTTATAATTAATAAGCTAATGTCTATAATCTGTTATAATCATGCTCAAGTTTGGTTGTCAGCGGTCGCAATCAGTTATAACCAAGTGGGTCGAGGGATATAAAATAAAATAAAAAATGTATGAATTTCACGATACATCGCTATGGATTACTCGTACTCGTCCTCCTCGTTCTCTTCCTCATCTTCAGAGACGACAGACATAGCGTCCAAGGCTTGCGACGTGCTCTCCATCTCGTTGCGGATCTCCTCGTCATCCTTTCCCACGGCGCCGCCGAATTGCGAACTGTTCGTCGCCGGAAACACATGGGCGTCCCAAAAAAGGAACAACTCACGAGCCCATTAGGGCGAGCCAGAGGCCACAGAGGATGACGAACTTGCGGCCGTATCGGCGCGCACGTTCTTCAAGCTCCTTGGGCGTCATGGGGGACTCGATCTCGACGCCATCGGTGCAATGGTTGCGACCACGACGAGCGCGCTTTCGTGGATCGTCAGCGTTGTTCTCCAGATCCACAAGGCGGCGCTTGCAGTGCGTGTATGCACGAGCATGATCATCAATGCTGGCGGCGATCTGGGCGTGGAGCTGTGTGGAATGAGGAAGGGTGATAGGGGGGTGTCTAGTGTACGCACCTCGTCTAGCTCATGCCCACTCTTCCTTGGGGTGCACTGGAGAAGGAGGTCTTTGAGTTGTGTCGAGTAGTCGTGGTCGAGGTTTGGAGTTCCCTCACGGGACTGGTTTGGGGATGAGTTAGTACTACTACTAGTAGTTTGAGACATGGTGGTGGGACCCATTGCGTTCCAGCCCGCCCTTTATACGCTTCGGCTCGCTAGCGTCGTTGACGCTGGGCGCTGTGGTGGTTGAAGAGAGAGTGGAGCAAGTGACGTGACCGCCCCACAATATTATTATTTGCTCATAATTTGTTCGAGTTGTTGGATATGATGTCATAGTTTCAGACGCCGTCACGACCGCATTCACGGCCTACGACGACGCGACGATGGCGCCGCAACAAGCCCGAGTTCCTCCCTTTGGAGCACGTCGAACGTGGTGCACTCTTGGTGCGTGCATGCGGAACCCAACGCGACAACTTATACTTCCCGTTAGATACCGTTGACGAGGACATGTTTCTTAGATTGAACAGTATTGAATAAATGTCCCTTTATTAATACTTTCGCGATGGAATCCAGCCATTGAATATCGCGAAAACAGCAAGTTCTGACTACCTTGATTATAACCGCTGACAACCGCTTGAATCTAAACCTTGCTCGCTTATGACTGATTATAATCACCCGGTGGTTGATTATAACTGCTTGTGTGAACCGCATGCAAGGGCCAGCCGTTATAACCCGATCGACAATTTTGGGACATACGTACGAATTCCAAAGCACCAGATAATTTCCCCAGGGGATAACAACCAGGTTCTAAACTGAGGGTCCTCCAGCAGCCATCTGCCGGTTCCCTCTTGTCGAGTTCCGAATATATCTGCGTGCCGTGCGAAAAAATTGAGGGGCGACAGCCAGTCGATGATTTTTTCACGTTCTGTGGCTGCTGGGATGTTGGTGTTATGTTAAACAGATCAAATTTACTTACAATCCATGACGTCCCGTTGATCTTGTGCAACATTTCTAACTTCTGTTAGTATTCCTAATTCCGAAATAAGTAAAAAACAGTCGTATCTCGTCATCAAACCCACGATCGTTATCCTGACGTTGCGTGTTGCTACTACTGCTAAGTGTCTTCGATATTTCTGACAATGCCGACCCTGCCGCTATTCAGATGTCAGTCCAATTCAAGTTGTCTTGCTCAAGCATACAGTCATGGAAATCTTGTTCATTTTGTGCAAGATTTTTGACTTCTGTCAGGAGTCCTAAGTACCCAATACCCATCAGTATAGACGGATCCTAAAAGTCAACAAACTCACGACTATGGTTCTTCTCCTGCTGCTGTCCAACATCCCTGATGTAATTAAGCATCCCATCGATAGTTTAATCAAGACACGTACCAAGTATCCAGGAGCAACCAAGCATTAAGCACAGCTTTAAAGCGCTCAATCTTTGCCATATCCTCGTCGGCCTCTTTCTTATTCCAAAACGTCCAGATCAGCCGTTTGGAGCCGACGTTGTTCGCAGAACCGAGCTTTCTTGTAATATTCTCCATGGTTTCCTTGAGCTGACCCAGAGGTATCTCGAGTTTCTGGATTCCATTCACCGATTGGTTGTTCGGCTGCTGCAAGCGGTATTTGAGATCCTCCAGGAGCGGCGCAAGGTTCTGGACCTCAAGCAAGAGATTCCGCTGGTCCTTCGTTGCATTAATCGCATCTCGGCCGAGATCTATAACTGACTTGGCAGCGGCGACGAGCTGCAGAATGCTGGCAACGAGACCAACTGCACTGACGGGGTCCATGGGGTCGAGAGTAAAGGGCAAAAGCTGTATGAGCACAGCATGCACGTTACAAGAGCGTCAATCAGTGGTCCAGTCAAAAACAGACTCCTCGCATTATTGCCGCAGCAGATAGCGAAGGAGAGTCAGGTACGGAGGGCATGTCAAGAGCGCACGTAAGAGGCTGAAACAGGTTGCACATGAATATTAATGCGGTTGTCCGCAATTTTTAAATTAAAACATAGTCACAGTCGAACAAAAAGTATGCCAAATGTCCGGATCGATGCCTGTACACCGCCACGGCGGCTAGTTCTTAGGTAGGAGTCGCGCGTATAGTATGAATTCCGTGAGGGGGCGATAACTTGAACGGTGGCGGCTGGCATTTGCGCGGAGCAGTAATTGTGGAACGCGAGTTAAGGAGCACCAATCCGGCAGATCGCCAGTTACGTGCATGCTTCATGGAGGCTAGCCGACCCCCATCTCAAAAAACGCGATGGAGGTCCGAGGACATGGAGATCGACGATGCACCGCCACTGATGGCGCGTCTAATTTCCTCTTCACACGCTCCGTCTTGGGTCAGGCACTGTCGCGAGATGTGCGTATCGAGTACCACAGCTTTGCCGCGGCGCTATATATTAAATAATGCCATGTTGTCTGAGCCGCGGAGAGACGCACGTTATATGGAGTACTCATGCCCCCGATTCCGCTGAAGCTCAGCGGACCTCAGTGAGGTGGACATATCCATCAAGGAGACTACGGCGCCCAAGCGCGGCGATCGCAACCGCTGGGATAGGCCTTGTGGCCCGGGATCGATCATCGGAGAGGCATTGCATCTTATTCAGTAAGTCGACTTCGACTTTATTCTAAGTTGATTTCTTTCTAACTGGCTTTCAGTTCCCTTGTACCTCAAAGAAGTCGACACAAGGCTCCCATATCTTCCACTACAAAAGGTCCCATGCATGTTCTATCCGACAGCCTGAGGAATAAGCCGTTGAATTAACATTCTATTTTCTCCAGTGAATTATTTTCTCCGGTAAGTCCAACTTCGACTGTATTCCAACTTTACCTTCTTACTAAATTACCAGTAGCTACCTTGAACCTCGAACAAGCCGATCCGAAGCTCTTATAATCTTCAAGGATTCTCTCCTCCGCCAGTCCTCTACAACTAGGATAAGCCGCTGAATTTGGCATTCTATTTTCTTCGGTGAGTCCAACTTCGACTTTACCTTACTAAATTGCTAGTAGCTATCTTGAACCTCAAAAAGTCGTCCTGAATCTCTTATATCTTCAAAGCTTCAAGCTTTGAGCCTTACTCACGTCTTCTGCAACTGGGACATGGGATTGAATTGGTACGACATTTTCTCCGGTACATGTAAATCTACTCACTTCAACTTCATCTTCTTACTAACCCGCTCAAGACGTCGACCCAGCTCCGATATCTTCAAGCGCACAATGTACATTTTATTTGCCTGGTGCGTCCAACTTTACCCTTTATTTATTTGCCGTACTTACCACCGCATCTCTTCACAGCTTCAAAAAAAAAAAAAGTCAAGCCACGCTGAATTAAACCTCACAAAGCGGTCAAAAAAAGGTAAAGGTAAAGTCTATTCATTCATTCCTTAATTACTTGCTTACAACATGTATTTTTAGATGATAGAAAACCGCGCGTGCGTTGCCGACGAGATGGGTAAGCCCGATACGAATCGATGCGCGCGAGTGGAGACGGCGCGACGCGGCATGCGCGTGTGCAAACCGCCGCCCGTGCGATGCTTGCAAGCGTCGCCGGCGCGGTTTGCTGCGAGCTAGTCCAATGACCCCGCACGCTGCGTGCCAGAGTGCAAGCCACAACGACGCCGCGCCGCGCGCGGGTGAGGCGTGTAGCGAGTCGAACGTGCGCGGAGTCCGGAGACTCTGCGTGCGAGGCGAGTCCGGGAGGCGTTCCTCGCGAGCGCGCCAGCGGACTTTGCACGGTGCGAGCACGCCGAGTCGATACGAGGCCGCGAGCGGAGTCCGAAGACTCGCCGCGGGTGCTCGAGGCGTTCTTCCCGAGCGCGGCCTTGCAGGCGTGCGCGCGAGCGCCGAGTGTGCCTCGAAAAACGCGGTACAGAATCGGACTTACCTTGGGCTACTGACCCCGGTACACCCTTTCTCGCCTTCACATACATGTTGCCGCGCTGACTTTTCTGTCAAAATCGAGTTAGTCGTGAGTGTGAGCTGCGAAGAATAAGACGTACGCACCGGTGAGGTGTGTGCAGACGGCTTCTTTTTTTTTTGGGAGGGACGGAGCACATCCGGGGCTCTCGAGCCGGCGCGCGCGAGATCGAGCCGTACTGCGTCTCCGCAAGTGCGTACGCCTCGGCGGCGAGACGCCGCTCCGAGTCGGCGGCCGCAGAACGCAGCATGTGCGCACACGGCGCTGATTCGGAGGGAGCGAGCGGGGTGGGGCGCGAGACAAGACGGAGAGAAAGCAAGAAAAGTAAAGTAAAAGAAAGTAGGGAGGGCGACTTACCAGCGTGAATGGGCGCCGTGAGACGAGGGCTGCACGTTGTGAGACGGGGGCTGCGCGCCGTAGTTGAGAGCACAAATGAGACTTGTTGAAGAAAAAAATGAGTAAGTAGCAGTAAGTTTGATAAAGCACGCACCGGGGCGGCACGAGTCGAGCGCGAGTCGGGCGCGGAGAGTGTGTCACGCTGGTGTCGAGAGCACGTCGTGCGGGTCTGGCGTTGCAAAGCGCATCACCGGCACGGCGCATCGAGGGCGCGGCGCTCCGCCGTAAGAGACGGGGATCTGCGCGGGGTATAGTATGCGCTGCTCCCCACTCCCCTCATCCCCACCACTCGACCCCGCGACGTCCTCCCACCTCCCCCTGATCCACCCTACTCGCATTCGCACTGGCTGCGTACCTTACGGCCGCCTCCCCAAAGGGCGCCCCACGCCGCCCTCGCGCGTTCCGCTGATGGCCTTGAGCTGCTCGGGCGTGAGGCCCCCGCGCGGGAAGGCGGAGAGCTCGGTCTTCATTAGCGTGTGCGGGAGGGGGGTGCGAGATGCTCGCGAGCGATATGGAGGAGCCGCCTGGTGTGCCGTCGTATGGTGAGCGGAGGGATGCGGAGGACTTTTGCGCGCGAGGGAGAAGAGGGTGGAGGAGGAGGTGGAGGGGCGGTGGCCGCGGGAGTAGGGCGCGGTTGTGAGGGAGGAGGAGTTGGTGCGCGTGTACGCGAGGGCGAGCGGCGAGGTGGAGGTAGAGGTAGAGGGGATGGGTGGGGGCGGGGAGGCGAAGATGGAGGCGAAGAAGCCGCGGGGGGGCGCGGGTGTGGGCGCGGGGATGCCCGGGTAGTCGTTAATGCTGATGCTGTGGTGCAGGACGGTGTTGTCGTCTTGCTGGACGGCCTCAAAGTACGCTGGGGCGTCCCCTCGCGGCGTCGGGTGTTGTCTCGCTCTCCGGCAAAGGTGAGTCGGTTGGGAGGTGGGGCATGGGCGAGTACGCGCGCGACGGCGGGTTAAGGTTATTACTATGGGTGTCGTCGGCCGACGCTTCTGGCATTGCCACGTCCTCGCCGTCCTGGCCGCGAGAAACGACGAGCTCCTGATCCCCGGGCTCTTTCATGTACGCAGGGAGCGAGACTGTGGAGATCTGCGACGGCGTGCGGCGCGGACGGCGGGCCCGTCGTGGAAGCGCGCATGGGCACGGTTGATGCTCCCCGCGAGCTGGTCAGCGGTCAGCTCGTGTGAGGGCGGTGCACCCGCTGCGATGGCCGCGCCATGGCCCATGCTCGCGATGTGCCGCCGCAGGGACTTGCGCGAACACGCCAGAACACACAGGATCGTCAGCACGACACCGACCACTATTATTGGGATCTGCGGAGGGTGTTAGATGTAACTACATCCACAGTACTAGACTCGCCCATGTCG
Organism: Mycena rebaudengoi; assembly: GCA_029282285.1. Lineage (NCBI taxonomy): Eukaryota > Fungi > Basidiomycota > Agaricomycetes > Agaricales > Mycenaceae > Mycena > Mycena rebaudengoi. The sequence continues at coordinate 1,370,845 of JARJCX010000002.1, read as the reverse complement.
TTGCTGAAAAGGTTGCGTCCTTCTTCTGGTCAGAGTTGTCGTCTGTGCCGACTGCGCGGGGGAGGACAGGGCGGTCAGCGGAGTCAGAATGGCGCACAGCAGCAGCAACACGCAGGGAGAGCGAGCGAAAGTCGTTTTTAGGCGTGGTGGCCGCGTTCAAAGGCAGTGCCCTCGCTAATTAGTGCTTGATGATCTTATCCTCTTTCCTCCACGCACCCAGAAGTGGCGCGTAATATTTACTGGATAATGGACATTTGGGCCTGGGTCAACACTTGTTCTCTACAGCTTTGTGGTCCTCAGCACACTCTCCGGCCCGTCGTCTTAGCGTTGGCAAACCTCACTGGGGCAGAAGTCACCGCCAGCAATATTTAATTTACTTCCATCCATCTCAATCTGTTTAACCCAAATCCATCTTTATAGCTCGTCTTCTCTCTCCTTGTTATATGATACCACCACCGCTCTTCCTGCGCAACATCTGAATGAGGCCTGGCCGTCAGTATCATAGACTGCTCACATCAACCGAGTTCCGCATATCGCAAGTTCCTGGGACGCCTCTTTCGCTGCAAGACACGCCTATACATTCGTCTTTCCTCGCGGAAACGTTGGGGACTAGCCCCCGGCGCCAACAGAACCTAAATTATCAAAAGTGTCTGCCACACCATGGATCTCGCCGCGCACGCCCTTTAATTCTTTTCGTGTCGTTCTCCCTGCCCGCCTTTTCCCGCTCCCGTCCACAAACACCACTGCCGACTGTATCGTAGTCGGCTTGGACCGCCGCGCCACGGAACTTCTCCAGGACGCTGCCCGGACCCTCGGAATCCTTTTCCTTCCGCGTACTCGAGCTTCATCATCACATGCGCAATCATACCTCGTTCGCGCTCCCTCATTGACCGTCTTCGGCCCTATCGCGTTCGGGTCGAAATGCGGGTTACCGTATCGCCTCGACGGAGTATACTGTATTAACTTGACGGTGTACCGACTGCGTGGCCCTTGGGAGGGGTGGGGCGGTCGTGTGCAAGGCATCTCACTCTCCCGGCTTCCTCCCGCTTTGCTCTCCTTTTGTTTTGTTTCTCTCGCGCGTCCCTTACATTATGGCATGCTATTTATGTCTACAACGTCTACAATACCCCAGCCTCGTCTGGGCACGAATGTTTCTGTGTCTCAGTCTGGTCAAGCCCCGCCCTCAATATCACTTTCAAGATCCACATCCAAATCCAAATCCCAACTCATATCAGCGCCGCGGGCGACGAGGAGCTCGGTCACTGTGAGGTGGCGCTGTCCTATCGCTGCACGATAGGCGGCAGTGCCGTATTTTCCTTACCGCGCATTTATAGTACGACTGGCGCCGTGCGCGAGGAGGAGCTGGACCATCTCCTCTTTCCCCGTCGCAGATGCTGCTTGCAGAGCACCTCCGTAGCGTCCTCCCTGCACATTGACGTCGGCGCCGTGTTCGAGGAGGAGCTGTACCACGTCTGCCCTCCCCTCTGCCGACGCTGCCTGCAGAGCGGTTCCGTAGTACCCTCCCTGCGTGTTCACGTCTGCACCGTTCTCGAGGAGGAACTGGACCACAGTGATGTCCCCCTGGGCTGATACTGCTTGCAGAGCGTTACCGTGGTGTCCTCCCTGCAAGTTGACGTCGGCGCCGTGGTCGAGGAGGAGCTGGACCACAGTGATGTTCCTCCGGGCCGATGCTGCTTGCAGAGCAGTTCCGGAGTATCCTCCCTGCGCATCCACATCGGCGCCATGCTCAAGGAGGAGCTGGACCACTCCTGTGTGTCCCTCCGCTGATGCTGCTAGTAGAGCAGTTCCAATGTATCCTCCCTGTGAGCTCACGTCGGCGCCGTGCTCGAGGAGGAGCTGTACCACTTCCATGGCCCCCTTCCCTGATGCTACACGCAGAGGGGTTCTGTATTTTCCTCCCTGCAGGTTCACGTCGGCGCCATTCCTGATGAGAAGCTTGGCCACCTCCTCGTGTCCTTCTTCCAACGCTGCGTTCAGCGCGGAACTATACCGTATTCCCCGTATGTTTACGTTGATCCTGTTCGCAATAAGCTCCTGGACCACAGACACATGACCCATGGCCGCCGCTGCATGCAATGCATTCCCGTAGGATCCTCCCGCTGCATTCACATTGGTACCATGATTGATCAACAGCCGAAGAACTCCGGGGCAGTTCCAATGTGAAGCGTCAACTAATGCGCTCTCTTTTTCTTCTTTACTGATCGACTGGTCGAACTCGAGGAGATGCTTTGTGATTTCCTGCAAACCGAAGATTGCCGCCACCCACAGCTTCGAGGACACTGATGGCCACTTCAAGTCATACCACTGTGACGGCACCTTATCGCTAAGCGAGGGGGACCACCAGTGGTGGGCGTCGCTTAGAAAGTCGATGATGCTCTCCTGAAGGAGTGATTCGGGCTCTCCAGCGGCGTGCAGAAGGCAGTAGTGGCTAGCATATGAAAGAAGTTTGTGTTTGCTGTACAAACTCCAGGTATTTTGGGATCTGTCCATGGAAAAGTCATTGAACGAAATATATGTGAGACACTGCGAGGTGATCTCTGTTTGTGCACGCGGAAATCGGCTGGGCTGGACTCTGTCAATGTAATCCTGGGTGGTGTAGTGGACCAGTCGAACAGCTTGATCGACGATAAGCAACCCAGCACAGACGGAAACAATAAATTCGATGTCGAGCATGCCGTCTGCATCCAGCGTTGTCGCGCCTAGTTCGATGGCAAGAGCCTCGCGGAGCTCATGGACAGATAGAGGCCGTTTAGCATTTGCGACCCAAATGAGGGCTCGTCGCGCAATCTCTCTGTCGTCCTTGTTCTGTGCCTCGATGCGGTCCATTGCTTCATTGTACGTATCCTCTAAATCTTCGGGTAGATTTTTAAGAGCATCTCGAACTGCCTTGACAGTAGTTTTTATGGCCAAAGAATCCATGTGAAGCTTAGCGAGCAGAAACCTGATGAAGGAAGATAATTTAGAACTTTTGCTTGAACCATGACATTAATACTTGCATTCCCTCAACATTGCTAATGATCTTTGACTCTATTTCTCCCCGAAGTTCTGGTCGAACCTGAACATGCTTTGACAAACGAGAGGAGGTTTGTATGTGTGCGTCAATATAGCGGCGAATATCCTCCTCCCTAGCCCGAATCTCGAGAACCGGCACAGTGGGGAAGAAGGACTTTGGAGCAATGTTTGGCCGCGAGGTGAGCAACAAAGAAACAACCCCTATTGTGGTGAGAGTGTCCAATAGAATACAGCGATGGGCCTCAGGGTATTCATCCAAGGCATCGACAACGATGAAAACCTTCGACCACTCCGCGACCGCGAAGCCAACTATCTCGCAGACCTCATACAGTGGTGGCCTAGTGCGTTGTTTCTGATGCTTCTGATATGACTTCTGAACGAAAGCTGAGATGGGTCTTTCCAACACAAGTTGCCACCAGAGACCCGCCAAAATATTCGACGGAGATTGCACTTCGCTCTCCTTGTGATTTAGGTAAGCAACAGCGACAACGATGCTGTCGCTCTGCATGTGGCTTCGAAGATAGTCAACAACGAATGACCTATAAATTATGCCTGAGCCAATGAACCCTCTTCAAGTGAAGAACATGCACGCTAAGACAGTTTTCCCAGCCCCGGCTGCCATCCGATATTAAAGTTAGCGGAGAAATGTAGTTTGTGACGAGGATACGTACGAATCCCAGAGCACCAGATAATTTCCCCGGGGGATAACAACCAGGTTCTAAACCGAGGGTCCTCCAGCAGCCATCTGCCAGTTCCCTCTTGTAGAGTTCCGAATATATCTGCATGCCGTGCGAAGAAATTGAGGGGCGATAGCCAGTCGATGATTTTTTCACGTTCTGCAGCTGCTGGGATGTTGGTGTTAAGTTAAATAGATCAAATTTACTTACAATCCATGACGTCCCGTTGGTCTTGTGCGACATTTTTAACTTCTGTTAGTATTCCTAATTCCAACATTAATTTAAACAGTAGTGTCTTACCACATCAAACGCACGATAGTTATCCTGACGTTGTGTGTTGCTACTACTGCTAAGCATCTTCGATATTTCTGACAATGCCAACCCTGCCGCTATTCAGATGTCAGTTCAAATTCAAGTCGTCTTGCGCATACGTACATTCATGATAATCTTGTTCATTTTGCGCAAGGTTTTTGACTTCTGCCAGTAGTCCTAATCACAATGTCACTATTTAGCGGCATGTTCCTACGACTGAACTCACGATACTGGTCTTGACGTATCTCTAGGTGAGCACCCAATATCCATCAGTACAGACGGATGCTTAAAGTCAACAAACTCACGGCTGTGGTTCTTCTCCTGCTGCTGCCCAACATCCCTGATGTAACTAAGTATCTCATCGGTAGTTTAATCAAGACACGCACCAAGTATCCAGGAGCAACCAAGCATTAAGCACGGTTTTAAAGCGCTCTATCTTGGCCAAATCCGCATCGACCTCTGTCTTATTCCAAAAGGTCCAAATCAAGGCTGTGGAGCCGACCTTATTCGCAGATCCTAGCTTTCTGGCAATATGCTCCATTGTTCCTTTGAGCTGCTCCAAAGGTTTCTCGAGCTTCACGTTCACTGATTGATTGTTCGGCTGCTGCAAGCGGTGTTTGAGATCCTCCAGCAGTGGTGTTAGGTTCTGAATCTCAAGCAGGAGATCCCGCTGGTCCGTCGTTGCATTAACCGCATCTCGGCCGAGATCGATAGCTGACTTGGCAGCGGCGACAAGCTGCAGAATGCTGGCAACGAGACCAACTGCACTGACGGGATCCATGAGGTCGAGGGCAAAGGGCAAAAGCTGTATGAATACAGCATGCACGTTACAAGAGCGTCAATCAGTAGTCCAGTCGAAAATAGACTCCTCGCATTATTGCCGCAGCAGATGTCAAGCGAAGGAGAGTCAGGCATGTCGAGAGCGCAGGCAGCACGTAAGAGGCTGAAACAGGTTGCACGTGAATATTAATGCGGTTGTCCGCAATTTTCAAGACCGGATATTCAAACTCGAACAAAAATGTATGCAAAAAATGTCCGGATCGATGCGTTGGTCGCATGAACACCGCTCCTCCGGTTGGTTCTTGTTAGGTTATAGGAGTCGCGTGTATATAAAATTCCGTGAGATGGCGATAACTTGAACGGTGGCGGCTGGCATTTGCGCGGAGCAGTAATTGTGGAAGGCGAGTTAAGGAGTACCAGATCGCCAGTTACACGCATGCTTCATGAAGGCTAGCCGACCCCCGTCTCAAAAAACGTGATGGAGGACACAGAGACGGACGATGCACCGCCACTGATGGCGCGTCTAATTTCTTCTACATCTGGATTGGGTCAACACTTCGGAACCATCTCTACAGCTTTCTGGTCAATTTCTGGTTCTCAGAACAACAGTGGTCCGCATTCGTCGCGTACCCCACAGGAGATGCGCAAGCAAAATTCACCGAGCTGGCGCGAGCAATTGAAAAATTCAGCGAGGCAGAACTGCCCCGTCCACGGCCATGTCGCCGCCTGCCTGGTCCCAGCGATGATATTTAAGTGATTTTAGAGCCTACTCCTCCGCCACCTCTGCATGCTGCTGCTCCTGTTCGCCCTTCTGGTCCCGCTCACCGCCCGCGCCGGCCCCGTCCTCCCCCGCGCTGATGACACACTCAACGACTCAAAGTTCTCTGCAAGAATATGGGTGAGTCTGCACTGTGCTGCATTCAGCCGTACATCTGACACCCCCCGCGCGCAGATCCCAATATCAGTGCTCAGTGTCGTGGTCACGATCCTGTCCGTCCTGGCGTGTTCGCGCACGTTGCTGCGGCGGCAGGTCGAGAACATGAGCCAGGGCGCGCCGCCGCGCAGCGCCCGGCGCCCGCGCCGCACGCCGTCGCAGATCTCCACCATCTCGCTCCCCGCGTACATGAAGGAGCCCGGGGCCCAGGAGCGCGTGGTGTCCCGCGGGCCCGACGGCGAGGACGTGCAGGTTTCGGCCGACGACGCCGCCACCACCCATGGAGATGCTATCAGCATCAACCCGCCGCCTCGCGCGTACCGCCTTCCGCCCTCCTCGCCCCCGCTGGTGGGCGATTCCGCACCCCCCGACCCGCGCGGCGCCACCCCAGCGTATTTCGAGGCCGTCGAGCACTGGGCAGACAGCGCGGGGGTGGGTGGGGGGTTGGGCGAGGGGTCGGGCGAGGGGTCGGGCGAGGGGTCGGGCGAGGGCGGGGGCGGGGACCAGCGGATACTGGACCCCGCGCAGATCCCCGTCCCGGCATCCCCCACGGTGTCGCGTGGCGCCAGTGGTGATGGACTCGAAACGCCAGACTCGCGCGACCCGGTGCGGCCGGGGGAGCACCTCGCCCCCGCTGCTTGAGCATTATGTCACCCCGCTGCTTGAGTATCGTGACGGCCTTGCATACTACTCACGTCCTGCCTACCTCATCCCACCTGCACGCATGCCCATTTCGTTCATCTCCGTACACACTTACGCATCTTACGTCGCTTTTAATTTTTACATTCGGACTTGCGCATTTACGCATACGCGACGCCCCTCCATCCTCATTCTCACCTTCGATCATTGCACGACGTTACGCGACCCCCCTCCCTTCAAACCGCTCGCACCCCTCACGACTTGACCTACGTCCTCCTACTTGCCTACATACTTGCAGCTACACCGTACAGACGTATGCGTAACGCGCGCACCACCTACATACGCGTTGCGCATGCATACTTACTTACTCACTTCCTTATTCACGGCTACCTACGGATCCTGCGGATATATATTGGTTATTATTGTGTAGACTCGAGGGAATGGTGTGTGTGCGGGACGCCGTCGTCACAAGACGTGGATGTAAATTGGGTGGACACTGTCGTACTACTGAGACGTGACGTGGACGCCGTCGTAGGCCGACGGTCTGCCCAAGTTTGAGGCAAAGGCTTGGGAGATATCGGCCCCTACAAACATAATAATTACCACGGGGGGAAGGCGAAAATACTGGGGATTGCATTCGTGTCTCTTACGGCCAGAAGAAACTTCGGACTCAGGTTCGTTCGGGAAAGACGAAAGGCATCCTAATCACGCACCGCCACTGACGCGACTGGTGGTTCAATTTAGTCTCTCCTGGCCAGACGCTTTAACAAATGAAGGTTGTACCTCGTGTTAAGGTTCAATTTGACTTTGAACACAGACAGGAAATTGCGAACGAAAGAGAAGTATAAGGCAACAAATTTGATTCACACGGTATCGACGATGGCACCAGGGCACTAAGATGGAGGCTAAGGATATAGTAGTACATGTGATTTAATTCACGCGGAGGAATCGACATTGAGGCTCGTATGTAGGCCATCCGAGAAAACTGCGGCAATGGACAGAAGTGCGAAGTTGTGGAACTCGTTGGGCATGGGAGAACAGATCGTTCTTTTTGATACAGATTTTTGTATACGTTTTGAGAATCGAGGGCTTTTTGACTAGAACATTTGTGACGCGATAGCAATTGGTATACAATGACCGCCCTTAAAAAAGCACCGGATATAAATTTGAACCACATAGCAGCACATCAGCTCCACCGGAGTCTTCTCGTAACTTGTGCTAGTAATATGTCAGAAGGTGCGGTAACAAGGGTGGCAACAACTACCATTAAATGGGACTGTGTAGGTAGGGTCTCCCCAAGATGGATCGATTGGATCGAAATCGGTGAGCCAGAGGGACAACTCCCCGTCGTCAAATTCCACCAATCTGATCAAAAGTCCTTCGATATATCGAAGCTCGATGCGCCAGGCCTCGATGTGCACATGGCAGATGCGGGTGCATCCCGCGGCGCTCCAACGAGACCTCAGCATCGCCACCAAAGTTTCAAGATTCAACTGGTGGAAGCCCGATGCGGTCGGACCATTGTCCAAGGTGAACATCAGGCTGTTCAACTTCGGCAGCGCGGTGGGTGAGTCGTGTTGGACCGTAAGGGTGTGGCATAAAGTGTTGATGTTGCTGGCGGGGCATGCGCTCTCGATGTTCAGGTCGCAGATAGTGAGGCAGTGTTGTAATGCGGAGAACGAGACAGTAGCTCCTTGGGGTGTAAGGATCGTGACCGATTGCAGATCACAGCCAGAACGAGATACAACAAGGGCCAAGGTATTGAGATATTCTGAGCCCAGTCTGATGTGTGTCAGCCTCGGCGCAATGAGGGACGGAGGGAGAGGCATTTCGTCGAGATATAGTTTTTGGAGCACAGGCAATGTGATGATATGATGTGTAACGGTGTTATCTCCCTCCCCGCCCCCGCCTCGGATATGGCACTCGACGATGTTGACGAGTTGTGGAAGAATGCGAGTGAACTCACTCAAGGTGCCGAGGTGGCTGTCGAGGTAGGTTAGCTGCGTCCAGGGAAAATCGCTCGCCAACGCCTGAGTCGATTTGAGACGCCGGAGTTGGGGTGCCTCGACAAACAGCTCCCCTTGCGGAGAACCAGACTGAAACAAGAGGGATGTCAGGCTGTCCAACCTGCCTTTGATGCGATCCATGGGTCCGCCAGGAGAAAACCAAGTCGACGCAGCCTGAACTGTTTCCCACCGCGGCGAGGAGTCAGCTAAAACCTCCAGAAGTTCAGCAGATGTGGGCGAGCCCCACATATACGGGGAACCGAGATCCAAGTGGAGAGGGTGATTCGCCGACCGGTGGAGTAGCATCTTCAACCAGCAGAGGAGTACGGAGGGATATGCATCATTTCTCTTAAGGTCGCGGCTCATTTGATTAATCGAGACCGTAGACCAGAGTTCCGGTAGAGCGAGGGCTATCTTTCTCCACCGGGAGCAGATGCGACCTACAAGCCACGGACTTGAGTCAAAAGAAGCGTTATGCGACATTTTTCCCTTTGAAGGAAGAGTTGAGAGGAATATTTCTCCCAAGATTTCGGGAGGAACTCGTCGAGCAACGGAAATGACGCGCTGATGCCGCAGAATTTTATCCGCTGTGGCATTCCGTTCATTAACGAGGGGTTCCAGGATTTTGCGAAGAGCGGCAATTTGGATGTCGAGATCGAGAAGACGAGACTGCTCGTCGGAGATGATGTCGCGTATGACGGGGACTTCAGCATCGGGAGGGGGATCGTTTGAGATCAGAAGGGAATCCAAGTTGTATTGAGTTTCCATCTGAATTTCGTCAATGGAAGTGCTGCTTGCGGCGAGTAACTCACCGTCAGCGTGTTTAGAGTCAGCGACAAATCAGAGATTATGGCTGAGGGAAGTGCTTCCCGTCAATTGAAGACGGATGATATCTATGAATCAGACATTAAATTCATACCGAGCCTCACTAACCCGTTCCTTATGTGTAACTTACCGGCGATGACCTGTGCTGACCTCTTGCCAACCACTCCTCAGATAACTGTGTAGTCAACCCTGTATGTATGTCCCAGCGGAAGCCCAGACTATACGAAAGTGCGTGCGCTGCAACTGGAATAAGGGTCGACAGGATGGATTCGGCTATGGTCGTAGAGTTATGGTGGCTAAGCACGAACCGGCAAACGCGGGCCGTAATGGCCATACTTAGATCAGGATGACACCAAACAAGCGCCCAAAAGGGTTACTTAGTTCGTGATGAACCCCGCGAGTTATGCGGCAATCCTAGAACAAGGCGACATTTTAATTAATATACAGTAGGGCTGTATTAGTCCCAGAAGAGTTGAATAGTATGTGATTCAAATTTCAATACGGTTGAAAGTGTAGTGTTCAACAGGATTGCATCAGCAAAAGTCGGGTTGAATCAGTAAGGGTTGCAATTACACGTTAGGTTAGATAGGTGGTTTCAGCAAACATTGTTTCAGTAGGACTCCCCGGTGCAATTAATCAGTTGGGCTACTTTCAAAATAAAAATTGAACCAGCAGTGAGAATACGAACAAAAGCGGGGCACAGGTACAAAGGCAGACTTGATTCAGTATAAACTATCGGATAGCGGCGGAAGAGAACCCTTGGACTCACTGAGAGCCCAGAAACTATGAATAAATATCGTTGTTCAAATGTGCCGAGCTCAACAACAACAAAGGTAAATAAGCAGGTGGAATATCTTGTGGCCGCAAATTCTGGCCAGTCTATAGGCGAATGGTCCCTGTTTGCATCGACTGTACTGGTGGACATCGAGCCATTCGGAGTGCGCAACACACCTTTTGAGAGCGTACTAGGAAGAGTGCTGCGACGAACCAAGTTGAATGGTGCTACAGTATCATGCTCCACGGTGACCGCTACAAAAATAAGTCAGCCAAATACTGGCACTGGTAAGGCACCATAAAAAAGGATACGTTGCTAGTTCAACTTTGTGGTGGTTCGAAAGTACGAACCGGCCAGCGGGCCGTAACCTTGATGACATCAAACTAGCGCCGACTTGAACCATCTAGGCAATCCTAGAACAAACGGGTTTCAGGGCATTCTTGAGATGTTTTATTTAATGTACACGCTATGCGGCTGAACGAAACATAAACTGGATTATTATTTTACATCGGTATTCACATTCGGACTTGAATAGTTAAGCATTGTCCCTCCTCCACCCATACGCGAATCCTCTCATCCTCACCTTCGTTCCATACGCGACAACTCGCTTTATTACATTTGAATTTCGTGTCTCTTGGGACGTGGGGATGCCACTTCAAGCCCTTCAAGACGATTTTCGCACCGATCACGAATGTTTTTGTCGCGCTTTCAAATCCCGTAGGTGGTTCATCCAAAAAATGCAGGAATGGAAAGGTGTATTGTGGAGAATGACAGAACAGTGGGATGTTTAAATTAGAGACTCGTTCTTTTTGATAGAGATTTGTGTGTATGTTTAAATTGTGCCCTAGTGTGGAAACTTTAACAGGAGAAGAACTTGACAATTCGCCAATGCGGAACCTAATATTTATGCTTTGGACAGCATATTAGCGGTTAAAAGTTGCTCACCATCGCAGACATGATCGAACTGCGCATTAATATTTATACCCTCTTGACGTTTGCTGTATTCTGGATCTTGCGACCGTAGGAGCTCGGAAAGTATAATAATATCTCTCCGACATGAGAAAATGGAAACGGCTCGAGTCTGAGTCGAACAGGCATCTCTCGCATATATTTCTCCCTACACTCTCAAATGACACGACCACTCCGCCACCGAGCCAACAATTTGACACTTATGTTTCAAGTCAAATAGAAAATAAACGGCCGCCCTACAGCTGAATTTTTATTTGTGCATTTGAAGGGAGAATTAGGAATGGAGGCATTCATGAGGAATCAAACCACAAATCTACTCGTGATTTATTTATTTTTGGGGGGGTTCGTTTTCAGTCACTTCGCATTTTTTCAACCCTTTCCATCCTTAGGGTTCGCGTGGAATTCCCTGGTACCTCTCAGTGCCAGTCGCCGCCACCCGTTTAAAAAAATCCGAGCACAAGCAGGCTGCAGTTAGGATCGGAACTTGAAGTCGGACTGCCATGATTTTAAACACGGCTAAATACCGGGTTGTAATTATGGCTTGGAGACCTGCCAATAGTAAGCGGTAAGCATCCTTGCAAATGCACCTGCGAGATGTGTTCAAGGTAGGCTACTACATGCAATATGGGCAGATTCACAGAATAAATGTGCTAGATAATGATTTGAGAAATCGTATCTCTTCTATAAATCTCAAGCTAAACATGTTGAAATTATTTAGACGACCCTAATAGATCTTTGAATGTGCATGCAGAATCATCTAGATTCTAGACTGAGATTGATGGGGGACCTTTGCGGACAACTCCTCCCTCAGTTCATACTCTGGTTCTTATAGATTTTATGGGTGCATGCACAGGATATACCTGCAGATTACTGTAATGAATATGGCTCAAATTGCGTACTCATTATCTGGCAATTTTTCTTTCCAAGTTTGCCTATATTCGGACGTAAGCGGAGTTCGATGCCATCAGATTCAACTCCCCGGCCCGCTTACCGGTTCGTGCTTTCGAACCACCGCCCCAAGACAGCGACAATAGTCGGATCCATCCCGTCAGCCCTCATTTCCAGTTGCAACACCACCACTTCTTATAGTCTCCGTCTTTAGGCTCCCACTGGAACATACAGGCTGACTACGCACTTATCTAGTCTGATTTCGGAGCGGTAGTCAGCTGGAGCAAGGGGTCGAATTACCTGGTGAGTATATGTAACGAATAGCGGTCTCGGTTTGAGTTTAATTTCTGATTTCGTAGCTATCGTCCTGCAATTGGCGAGAAGCACTTCCCTCAGCCATAATCTCTGATTCTTCGCTGATTCCGAACACGCTGTGAGTTACTCGCGGACACAGCAGTACTTCCATTGATAAACAAGAAGTATCATTCAGATGCAATCTAAATCCACCTTGGAGTCCCTTCTGATCTCAAATGATCCACCTCCTGACGCTGAAATTCCCGTCATACGCGACATCATCACCGACGAGCAATCCCGTCTTCTGGATCTCGACACCCAAATTGCCGCGCTTCAAAAAATCCTAGAACCCCTTGTTGATGAACGGAATGCCACTGCAGATAGAATTCTGCGGCACCAGAGCATCATTTCCGTGACTCGACGAGTTCCTCCCGAAATCTTGGGAGAAATTTTCCTCTTGACTCTTCCCTCGCAGAAAGATGTCATGTCAGATGAAGCTTCCTGTGTAGACTCTAGTCCGTGGCTTGTAGGTCGCATCTGCTCCCGCTGGAGAGAGATAGCCCTCGCTTTGCCCGAACTCTGGACTACCGTCTCGATTAATGGCTATGACGGACCTAATGCACATCCCTCCCTACTTCTCCGCTGGGTGAAGATGCTACTCCATAGGTCGGCAAATCAGCCGCTCCACATCTATCTCGCTTCCCCGGACTATGCATTCGATATATCTCCCGAAGTTCTGGAAATCTTGGCTGATTCCTCACCGCGGTGGGAAACGGTTCAGACTGCGTCGCATTGGTTTTATCCTAACGGCCACATGGACCGCATCAAAGGCAGGTTGGACAGGCTGAAATCCCTCTCGTTTTCCTATGACTTTGCGCAAGGGGAGCTGTTCGCTGAGGCGCCCCAACTCCGGCGTCTCGAATTGCCGAAGGGGTTTGCGGGTGATTTCCCCTGGGCTCAGCTAACCTACTTCGAGAGCAGCTTCGGGAATATGAGTGCGTTCAACCGCATTCTTCCACAGCTCATCAACCTCGTCGAGTGCGATATCACGGGCTGGCTCGAGCAAAATCAGAGCATTACACATGATATCGTCGCATTGCCTGCTCTCCAAAAACTATATCTCGGCAGGCTACCTCTTCCTCTGTCCCTCACTGCGCCGAGGTTGAGGGAAGTCGGACTCAACTCGGCATATCTCAGTACCTTACCCCATGTTATATCTCGTTCCGGTTGTGATCTGCAATCGGTCACGATCCTTCCACCCCTAGGAGATACTGACTCGTTCTCCGCATTACAACACTGCCCCACCATTTGCGACCTGAAAATCCACAGCGGTCCCGGAGGCTTCAACACTTTATGCACCACTCTCACTGTCCAACACGACTCGCCCATCGCGTTACCGAAGTTGAACGATCTCACGTTCCTCTTGTTCCATCCGTCGCAGGTATCAAGCTTCGGGCCCAATCTAGAAGTTTTCGTGACGATGCTCAAGTCTCGTTGGAACGTCGACGGATGCGCCCGCATCTGCCATGTGCACCTTGAGGCCCGGTGGAATATCGAGCCTCCACTCATCGAGGGATTTCTGAGCGGATTGGTGGAATTTGACGATGAGGAGTTATCCCTCTGGCTCACCGATGTCAATCCAATTGAGCCATCTTACCAGAGATTCTCTCGCAACCCGCCAGATATCCCAGTTAAAGGTAGTTGTTGCCACTATGCTATTCCACCGTTATCTGACATATTATGACTGGCACAAGTTTCGAGAAGACTCCGGTGGAGCTGATATGCTACTGTGCTATCTGGTTCGAATTTGTTTATATTCTTTTTGGAGATTGTGTTGGACGTAATTGGTTTGCGTATCAGGCGGGCACTTTCTGGTTGCAGGCAACTGCCACTAAATTCACCGTGTCCCTTCCCCCCCTCTAGCAATATATTTATCCTGACTTAACCGTGCACGCCTGATCTGCACGAAAAACAGGGGGCGACACCTTGGCGTGGACTGAGCTCACGACTGAACAGGAATCGCGATGTGAAAATAAAAATTCTGGAACATACTATGCAATAGGATAATATCGCGCAATTACCTATGCCTCGACTTCCGCCCGGGCGGCACGCACGCCGTCTCCGCATGCTGGGACGCGCGCGAACAGCGCCGCGTTCCCGTACACATGCCCAAGATACGGCTCGTTCCCGTACGCAAGGTAGCTCGACCCGACGCGACTGAGTTCCGTGATCCGCGTCACCCAATGCACCGGCACCTCCTCGCCTGTATACGGCCTCTCCTCATAGTCCACCGTCTCGCACCCAGGCCAGCGCGCATTCCGCCCCTCCTCGACCTCGCGCGCGCGCTGCAGGAGCACACCTGTCCACTCGACAATGTCCACAATCTGGGCGTCGTCGTCGTACACGCGCTCTGTGTTGAGCACGTCGTTGACGAGGACGTCGCGCCCCGGGAGGAAGTGGTATGTACGTTTCCCCGCCATTGTACAGTACCTTCACGCGCGCCGCGAGCCCGACGCGCTCGGATGCGTGCGTCGCCGCCCTTGAGCGTGCGCAGCACCGGATCGATCCGCCCGCCGGTGGGGCGCGGCACTTCGTCACGGCAAGCATTGGCATCGAGCGTCGGCGGCGCGGGCATGGGGTACTAGTGCGTGAGCCCGTTCACGAAGAAGCCGCCGGTGGGGAGGAACGTGCGGTCGGCGAGTAGCGTGCGCAGCGCGGCCGCGAATGCCTGCTCCGGCAGCGGGTCGCAAGGAAGAGGTTGCAGGTGAGGGTGACGCGGTATCCTGTCTGCACAGGCACGACGGCGTGCACGACGTCGCTGTAGAACGCACGTAAGCGAACGCCGGGGCGGATATGGCTGCGGCCAGCTGGGTGGCAGAGTCGAAGGTCCAGGCTGTGCCGTCGTGTTCGAGGGTGAGCGCGCCGCCTGCGTGGGCAGTTGGGAAGATAACCACAAGGGAGCCGATCATGTCTTCCCTGCGCGGAGTGTCCTAGTGGGCCTTGAAGAACGATCCTGGACCTGGATAAATAAATAATCGTCAGCGGTGCGTGGGAGAACTTGATGAAAGGGAGGACGAACCATAGACGTTGAACTTGTATATCTCCGCTCGCACGTAGTTGTCCGCCTCTGTATTTTGCCCTTGCAGGATATCAGGACTGATGATGCGCAGCAAATCTGCCGAGATCTATCTTCCCCGTCTTGCGATACGCCTCGTCGAGGGGTGTCGGTCTGACCGACGCCGAAGGCGGGCAGCTGTTGCGTTGCCCAAATCAATGCGACTGAGGGCACGAAATACGCAGACTCTGAGGATTTACATACCGAGCATGGCCGAAGAAACTCACCGAGGATACGGCTCGCCCTCCATCCACATCATAGTATATAACGAGGTCGTTGTCGTGGACAGGGTGCGTAAGGAACGGCGCCTCGAGCGATTCCCTCAAGACTTTGAGGTGATTGGCTATGTTGGGGGGGGGGAAGAGCTTGCCATCGGCGGGCTGCGGGAGTGAGAGCCAGATTCAGATAGCTTACAGTATCTAGAAAGCTTTCGGGGGCTCCCCACACTGCACAGCCATATAAACACATCGTTGTCAGAGCCAGTGGAGAGACGCCCTCACGCTCCTGACACCGCTGAAGCTCGGCGGGAGCGACACGGACACATTATTCGCGCCCCGCAGTCTCTGGGTGATGTGCAGCCTGGGGACTTGTCGCAAGTTTTAATGGCGCCCGAACCACGAGGTAAGAAATCTGCAAGGCCGTTAGCGAGTATTTCTGACTTGGTTTCTTACAGCTTACCACGTTACGCGGATTCGAGTCAACGGCTTTTGAAAGCAAGGTAAGGGAGTTTTCTCTGATACGCAATGTTTGAATTTTCAGCTCACCACTGCAATTTCGAGCTCCCTGCGTTTCGTCCCAGACTTGCGTGTATGAAATCGGCGCAAGCGTTGTTTGCGCAGGTAACCAGGCGAGTCGCGATTAGTATGACGCGGGCTGTTCTGACTTGGGTTTTGTTTTTGTAGAAAATACCAAAAAAATACGCTTCATTTTGCTGACGCACGCCGAATCGGCGTCTGCCTTTTGATGGCAAGTGTTGGTGTGGGGTCGGTTACGCGACTCTTGTAGTTTCGACTCGTAGAATTGGACTCGGCGGAGGACGGCGTTGACTTTGGTACCACTCCACTGGCGCGAGCACTGTCGAGGTGTGCTGACTGGTAGCAATACTAGCGCGCGCGGGCTGCTGACTTGGATTTTGTTCTGTCAGTGTCACGGTAGACGCGAGGTCGAGCTTTGAGACAAGTCTCCCACGCTCTTCGCCGCCATCAAGCGCGAACAACTCAATCCGCTACTACCTTTGCCGCACTCAGAAGACGCAGGTTCAAGCCATACATTTCACTCCCGTTGCGGAGCTGGTATCTAGCTGTGGCCGTAATGCAGAACAGCCCCAAACCGACCTCCGGCACCGTCTCTCTGCATGCTGCTGCCACTGTGCGCCTTCCTGGCTCTGCAGACCGTCCTCCCGGCACTTGCTCGCCCCCTAGCTGTGTTCCACTCCTGCGCTGACGGCACGTGGCTTGCTCGCGTGCGGGGCCTGGCGGGAGACGCGAGGTCGGTTTGAGACGCGCTTCTTGACACAACTCGATTCACTACCCGGGCCCGCACCAAACCCGCCACAGAAGACGCAGGTTCAAGCCGAATATCATGACCATTTCACCCCCGTTGCGGGGCTGGTATCTGGGTGCGGCCACAATGCCGAGCAGCCCAAAACCGACCTCCCGCACCCTCTCTCTGCATGCTGCTGCCGCTGTGCGCCTTCCTGGCTCTGCAGACCATCCTCCCGGCACTTGCTGGCCCCCTAGCTGCGTTCCACCCCCACGCTGACGGCACACTCAACTCCGAGAAGGACATCAAGTTTTCTGCCACCACATGGGCGAGTCTACGTACTGTGCTGGATGTAATGGTTCATCTGACACCCTCGTAGATCGCCATAATGGTGGTCTGCGTAGTCCTCATGATTCTCTCCATACCATGTTTACTCGAGTCCCTCCGGCGGCACATCGCGAGCATGAAACGCGAGCGCCGCCATTGCAGCGAGTTCTCGCGAGCTGCAGCTCTTGGGAAGTATTAATCGTTCTCTGGGCGCGCCTCCTCACAGACCCCGGCGTCCGTGCCGCACGCCGTCGCAGATCTCAGCCGCGTCGCCCCCAGCATACATGAAAGAACCCGGGGACCAGGAGCTCGTGGTTTCTCGAGGTCCCGACGGCAAGGACGTGGATTCAGCCGACGATAACACCCATGCAGATAATATTAACATTACCCCGCCGGCGCGCGCGTACTCCCACAAGCCCCGCCTTCCGACCGACTCGCCCTTGTTTTGGGGCGATGCCACAACCCCCGACCCGCGGGGGGACCCCCCGGCGTACTTTGAGGTCGTCGAGCACCACCGCATAAGCATCAATGATTATCCCCCGGGCATCCCCCAACGCGGCTTCTGCACGTCCATCTTTTCCTCCCTGCCCCCGCCCCCGCCCCCTCCAGCTCCACCCTCGCCCTCTCCCACACACCTCCTCCTCGCTCACCACCGTGCCCTCGGGCATGAGGGGTCGGGGACTGGGGGCCAGCAGATACTAGACCCCGTCCCACCGTTCCCCACGCCGTCGTGCTTCCCTATGCCAGAGTTGCGCCGCACGTGGGCACTCGGTGTAGAACTTCAACACTGTGCCGAACACGACGACGATGGCGTCATCCGGATACGCCTGCAGGAGCCAACGGACGCGACTACATAGCTTCGTCTGCGTACTCTCGGAGGCGTAGGCTCCATCTACATACTCTTGTTACTCTTGGCACCCGGATGCCCGTTTTATCCATTTCATCTACACATCCTTCTGATCTTTTGCATTCGGACTTGCGCGCCATTCCTCTCCCCTCCCCTCCCCTCCCGATGCTGGCGCTCCTCTCACGACTCCATACGCCGTACATACGCGAACCTTTACTTACTGGCTTGCTTAAGAGGATGCAATGTATGAATACGGCTTTGTACATAGAGAAGTTGTAGATTAAGATTGACGTGTCTAACGGGCTACTAGCCTCGAGCGTTGAATTCGACTCCAAAAAACTTTCAGGATCCATATTTTGCGTAGCGCGCTCAAAGCCAAATAAATCCACTGGCAGGCGAACCGGGGCATCCGGTCCTCTCTCTCTTCAATCTTGACCTCAAAATCTCAAATGTGCTGAGGTTCCTCGCATTTGCATCGCATAATACGCCGTTGAATTAGCATTCTATTTTCTCCGGTGAGTCTAACTTTGGCTTTATTCTAACTTTACCTTCTTACTAAATTGCTAGTAGCTACCTTGAACCCAACTTGAACCTCAAAAAAGTCGTCCTGAATCTCTTATATCTATCTTCAAGTTCTCGGCCTTGATGCGACTGGGATAAGGGATTGAATTGGTATGTACGTCAGTTTCACTGGTAAATCTACTCAATTCAACTTCATCTTCTTACTAACCCGCTCAAGACGTCGACCCAGCTCCGATATCTTCAAGCGCACAATGTATATTTTATTTGTCTGGTGGGTCCAACTTTCCCCTTTATTTATTTGCCGTACTTACCACCGCATCTCACAGCCTCAATAAATCCTTACCGGACTAAAAAAAAAAGTCAAGCCACGCTGAATTAAACCCCACAAAGCGGTCAAAAAAGGTAAAGTCTATTCATTCATTCCTTAATTACTTGCTTACAACATATATTTTAAATGATAGAAACAGCGCGCGCGTCGCCGATAAGCCTAATACGAATCGATGCGCGCGAGTGGAGACGGCGCGGCGCGGCATGCGCGTGTACAAACCGCCGCCCGTGCGACTCGAGACGGCGCAAGCTGCGCGCAACTTGCGTGCAAGCGTCGCGGGCGCGGTTTGCTGCGAGCGAGTCCGAAGACCCCGCACGCTGCGTGCCAGCGTGCAAGCCACAACGACGCCGCGCGCGGGTGAGGCACGCAGCGAGTCGAACGTGCGCGGAGTCCGGGACTCTGCGCGCACGTGACTCTAGGCGGGTCCGGAAGGCGTTCCTCACGAGCGAGCGCACCAGCGGACTGGACACGGTGCGAGCACGCCGCGTCAGTACGAGTCGATACGAGGCCGCGAGCGGAGTCCGAAGACTCGCCGCGGGTGCTCGAGTCGACGCGGGGAGGCGTCCTTCCCGAGCGCGGCCTTGCAGACGTGCGCGCGAGCGCCGAGTGCGCCTCGAAAAATGTGGGCGTAGGCGGTACAGAGTCGGACTTACCTTGTGGTACGCCCTTTCTCGCCTTCACATGCTGCCGCGCTGACTTTTCCGTAGAAATTGAGTTAGTCGTGAGTGTGAGCTGCGAAGAACAAGACGTACCGGTGAGGTGTGTGCAAACGGGGGGGGACGGAGCGCATCCGGGGTTCTCGAGCCGGCGCGCGCGAGATAGAGCCATACTGCGACTCCGCGAGTGCGTACGTCTCGGCGGCGAGACGCCGCTCCGAGTCGGCGGCCGCAGAACGCAGCATGTGCGCACACGGCGCTGATTCAGGGAGCGAGCGGGGTGGGGCGCGGGACGAGACGGAGAGAAAGAAAGAAAAGTAAGGTAAAAGAAAGTAAGGAGTAGCGTGAATGAGCGCCGTGAGACGAGGGCTGCGCGTTGTGAGACGAGGGCTGCGCGTCGTAGTTGAGAGCACAAATGAGACTATTATCGAAGAAAAAAATGAGCAAGTAGCAGTAAGTTTGAGAAAGCACGCACCTGCACATCGGGGTGGCACGAGTCGAGCGTGGAGTGCGTCGGGCGGGTCTGGCGGTGCGAGCGCGCCGTGCGACGCTGGTGTCGAGAGCGCGTCGTGTGAGTCGGGCGTCGAGAGCGAGGGTGGAGGAGGAAGTGGAGTGGCGGTGGCCGCGGGTATAGGGCGTAGTCGTGAGGAGTTGGTACGCGTTTGTGCGGGGCCGAGTGGCGAGGTGGAGAGGAGAAGAACCGCGGGGGGTAGTCGTTGACCTTCTGGTCAGAGTTGTCGCCTGTGCCGACTGCGCGGGGGACAGGGCCCGCATGTACGGTCAGGAGACGCACAGAAGTAGCAGCATGCAGGGAGAGCGAGCGCAAGTCGTTTTTAGGCGGCTTTGAGTGTGGTGGCCGCGTTCAAAGCAGTGCCCTCGCTAATTAGGCCCTGATGACTGTTCCGGTCTTATCCTCCTCAACGCCACGGAAGTGGCGCGTAATACTGGCCGGATAATGCTGCTACCTTAGTCTCCTCTTCAATTTATGTCGTTTCAGAGCACCCTGCGCCGCTATTGGACATATGGGCCTGGGTCAACACCAGCTTCAAGTTTGTGGTTCTCTGAATCTTTGAACACTCTCCGGCTCGATATCCGATGTGCTACATTCGTCTCAACCACCGAGCCATCTCGCCGCCCTCAGCAATATTCAATTTAGATCTGCTTCTCACGCCGTGTCTTCAATCTGTTTTGCTTGTGTTTTACCCAAATTCATCTTTATAGTTTATTCGTGGAGCGTCATCCTCTTCTCTTCCGAGTTATATGATACCACCACCGCTCTTCCTGCGCGTCAACAACTTGTGGACATCTGGATCTGTCTGCATATTCCGCCCTGTTATCTCTCGGCTCAAGTTCGCAACTCGGCTCGCACGTAACTTAAGGCACGCCTATTCTGCTTTTCTCGCGGAACGTTGATGACGCCGGACTCTGAATAAAAATGGAGTCTTCCACACCGTAGATCTCGATGCGCACGCCCTCCCCTTTAATTTCTTTTGCGTCCTCCACCCTTCCCTGCCTACCTGCCCGCGCGCTTTTTTTTCCCGCTGCCGTCTACCACCACCGGCTCCGCTACTAGACGCCCCCGCGCACCCGGGCTCTCAGGCCGATCCGTGCCTCGTACCCCCTCCTTTCGCTCAGGTGGGTTCACGAGGAGCGGGAAAAACGTCTTGGGAGCCCATCGGAGAACGCGTCGGACCCTCCCAAACTGCGGCTTTCCCGTCAGCGAGATGACAGCCGGATTCGCCTTTGCCGGGTTCTTCGAGAGCAAGGGTCAAATCTCAGTCTGGTCAAGACTCATCAATAACGCCCCGCGTCAGCCGTCTTCGGGCCGGTGTCGGGATGGACCAGGTGTACCGTATCGCCTTGGGGCAGGTGGTGGTGTTTCGCTCTGGTATACATACCTCCTGGCTCTAGTATACATACATTCCCAGCTTCCCTTCCGCTTTGCTCTCCTTATGTTTTGTTTCCCTCTCGCGCGTCCCTTACATTATGGCATGCTATTTATGTCTACAATGTCTACGACTGCGTCTGGCTCGACCGTTTCTGCGGTCAAGACCCGCCCTGATTCTCGCTTTCAAGATCCAAATCCAAATCCAAATCCCAAATCCCAACTCATATCAGCGCCGCGGGCGACGAGGAGATCGGCCACTGTAAGGTGGCGCTATCCTATCGCTGCACGACAGGCGGCAGTGCCGTATTTTCCTTACTACGCATCTCTGGCGCCGTGCGCGAGGAGGAGCTTGACCACCTTCTTTTTCCCCACCCACAACGCTGCCTGCAGAGCACTTCCGTAGTGTCCTCCCTGCAAGTTGACATCGGCGCCGTGGTCAAGGAGGAGCTGGACCACTCCTGTCTGTCCCTCCGCTGATGCTGCCTGCAGAGCAGTTCCATAGTATCCTCCTTGCACATTCATGTCGGCGCCGTGCTCAAGGAGGAGCTGGACCACTTCTGCCCTCCCATTCACCGATGCTGCATTGAGAGCAGTTCCATAGTGTCCTCCCTGCACATTGACGTCGGCGCCGTGCTTGAGGAGGAGTTGGACCACGGTGATGTCCCCCTGGGCCGATGCCGTTTGTAGAGCAGTGCTGTGATACTCTCCCAGCAAGTTGACGTCGGCGCCGTGCTCGAGGAGGAGCTGTACCACATCTGCCCTCCCCTTCGCTGATGCTGCCTGCAGAGCAGTTCCATAGTATCCTCCCTGCACATTCACGTCGGCGCCGTGCTTGAGGAGCAGCTGTACTATCTCTGCCTCCCCCTTTGCTGATGCTTCCTGCAGAGCAGTTCCGTAGAACCCTCCCTGCAAGTTCACGTCGGCGCCGTTGTCGAGGAAGAGCTGTACTACCTCTGCCTTCCCCTTCGCCGATGCTGCCTGCAGAGCGGTCTCACCGTCCCATCCCAGCAAATTCATGTCGGCACCGTTGTCGAGGAGGAGTTGCATCACGGTGATGTTCCCCTGGGCGAATGCTGCGTTTAGAGCGGTTCCATAGTGTCCACCCTGCAAGTTCACGTCGGCACCGTTGTCGAGGAGGAGCTGTACTATCTCTGCCTCCCCCTTTGCTGATGCTTCCTGCAGAGCAGTTCCGTAGAACCCTCCCTGCAAGTTCACGTCGGCGCCGTTGTCGAGGAGGAGCTGTACTACCTCTGCCTTCCCCTTCGCCGATGCTGCCTGCAGAGCGGTCTCACCGTCCCATCCCAGCAAATTCACATCGGCGCCGTTGTCGAGGAGGAGTTGCATCACAGTGATGTTCCCCTGGGCGAATGCTGCGTTTAGAGCGGTTCCATAGTGTCCACCTTGCAAGTTCACGTCGGCAGCATGCTTGAGGAGGAGCTGTACCACTTCTGCCTTCCCCTTCGCTGATGCTGCCTGCAGAGCGGTTCCATAGTGTCCGCCCTGGAAGTTTACGTCGGCGCCATTGTCGAGGAGGAGCTGGACCACTTTTGCCTCTCCCTCCGCTGATGCTGCCTGTAGAGCGGTTCCATAGCGTCCACCCTGCAAGTTCACGTCGGCATTGTGCTTGAGGAGGAGCTGGACCACTTCTGCCTTCCCATTCGCCGACGCTGCGTGTAAAGCGGTTCCATAGCGTCCACCCTGCAAGTTCACGTCGGCATCGTGCTTGAGGAGAAGTTGGACCACAGTGATGTTCCCCCAGGCCGATGCCGCTTGTAGAGCGATTCCGTATTCTCCTCCCTGCAAGTTCACGTCGGCACCGTGGTTGAGGAGCAGCTGGACCACTTCCTCTTTCCCCATCGCCGATGCTGCCTGCAGAGCGGTTCCATAGCGTCCTCCCTGCACATTTACATCGGCGCCGTTGTCGAGGAGGAGCTGTACTACCTCTGCCTTCCCCTTCGCCGATGCTGCCTGCAGAGCGGTTCCATAGTGTCCGCCCTGCAAGTTCACGTCGGCGCCGTTGTCAAGGAGGAGCTGTACTACCTCTGCCTTCCCCTTTGCCAATGCTGCCTGCAGAGCGGTCTCACCGTCCTGTCCCAGAAAATTCATGTCGGCGCCGTTGTCGAGGAGGAGTTGCATCACGGCGATGTTCCCCTGGGCGAATGCTGCGTTTAGAGCGGTTCCATGGTGTCCACCTTGCAAGTTCGTGTCGGCAGCATGCTTGAGGAGGAGCTGGACCACTCCTGCCCTCCCCTCTGCTGATGCTGCTTGCAGAGCGTCGCCGTGATGTCCTCCCTGTGCATTCACATCGGCACCTTTATCAAGGAGTAGCTGGACCGCAGCAATGCTCCCCTTTGCCGATGCTGCTTGCAGAGCGTTGCCATAATGCCCTCCCTGCGTGTTCACATCGGCGCCGTTCTGGATAAGAAGCTCGGCCACCTCCTCATGTCCTCTTTCCAATGCTGCCATCAGCGCGGAACTGTACCGTCCTCCCCGTATGTTGATGTTGATCCCGTTCGCAATAAGCTCCTGGGCCACCGACACATGACCCATGGCTGCCGCTGCATACAATGTATTTCCGTAAGATCCTACTGCACTCACATTGGCCCCATGCTTGATCAGCAGTCGAACGACTGTGGGGCAGTTCCAATATGAAGCAGCAAGCAATGCACGCTCTTTTTCTTCTGTACTGATGGACTGGTCGAACTCAAGGAGATGCTTTGTGATATCCTGCAAACCGAAGATTGCCGCCACCCACAGCTTCGAGGGCACCAGCGGCCAATCCACGTAATGCCACTGTGGCGGCACCGGACCGCCAAGAAAGGGGCGCCAGCGGTGGGCGTCGCTTAGAAAGTCGATGATGTTCTCCTGAAGGTGCAGTTCGGGCTCTCCAGCGGCGTGCAGAAGGCAGTAGTGGCTAGCGTATGAAAGAAGTTTGTATTTGCAATATAAACTGGGCAGATCTCGGGATTTGTGCCTGCGAAAGTCTTGGAATGAAAGATATGTGAGACACTGCGAGGTGATCTCCGTTTGTGCGCGCGGAAATCGGCTGGGCTGGACTCTGTCAATGTAATCCTGGGTGGTGTAGTGGACCAGTCGAACAGCTTGATCGACGATAAGCAACCCAGCACAGACAGAAACAATAAATTCAATGTCGAGTATGCTGTCTGCATCCAGCGTTGTCGCGCCTAGTTCGATGGCAAGAGCCTCGCAGAGCTCATGGACAGATAGAGGCCGTTTAGCATTTGCAACCCAAATGAGGGCTCGTCGCGCAATCTCTCTGTCGTCCTTGTTCTGTGCCTTGATGCGGTTCATGGCTTCGTTGTATGTATGCTCTAAATCTTCGGGTAGATTTTTAAGAGCATCTCGAACTGCCTTGACAGTATTTTTTATGGCCAAAGAATCCATGTGAAATTTCGCGAGCAGAAACCTGATGAAAGAATATAATTTAGACCTTTTATTTGAATTACAACAATAATACTTGCATTCCGTCAACGTTGCTGATGATCTTTGACTCAATTTCCGTTCGCAGTTCTGGTCGGGCCTGAACATGCTTCGACAAACGAGAGGAGGTTTGTATGTGTGCGTCAATATAGCGGCGAATATCCTCCTCCCTAGCCCGAATCTCGAGAATCGGCACAGTGGGGAAGAAGGACTTTGGTGTAATGTTTGGCCGCGAGGTGAGCAGCAAAGAAACAGCCCCTATCGTGGCGATAGTGTCCAATAGAATACGGCGATGGGCCTCAGGGTATTCATCCAAGGCATCGACGACAATGAAAACCTTCGGCCACTCCGCAACCGTGAAGCGAACTATATCGCAGACCTCATCCAATGAAGGCCTAGTGCGTTGCATCTGATGTTTCTGATACAGCTTCTGAACGACACCTGAGATAGGTCTTTCTGACACGAGTTGCCACCAAAGACCTGTCAAAATATTCGACGGAGATTGCACTTCGCTCTCTTTATGATTTAGGTAAGCAGCAGCAACGGCGACGCCGTCGCTCTGCAGGTGGTTTCGAAGATAATCGACAACAATCGACCTATGAGTTATGCTTGAACCGATGAACCCTCTTCGAGGGAAGAATACGCACGCTAAGACAGTTTTCCCAGCCCCGGCTGCCATCCGATATTAAAGTTAGCGGAGAATTGTAGTTTTGTGACGAGGATACGTACGGATCCCGGAGCACCAGATAATTTCCCCAGGGGATAACAACCAGTTTCTAAACCGAGGGTCCTCCAGCAGCCATCTGCCGGTTCCCTCTTGTCGAGTTCCGAATATATCTGCGTGCCGTGCGAAGAAATTGAGGGGCGACAGCCAGTCGATGATTTTTTCACGTTCGGCTACTGCTGGGGTGTTGGCGTTGACTCATACAGATAAGGCTGACTTACAATCCATGACTTCCCGTTGGTCTTGTGTGACATTTCTAACTTCTGTTAGTATTCCTAATTCCGACATTAATATATAAAACAGCGGTGTCTTGCCATCAAACCCACGATAGTTATCCTGACGTTGCGTGTTGCTACTACTGCTGAGTGTTTTGTATATTTCTAGACATACAGATCAGCGGCCATTTGAGTGACAGGCTTTGAACTAACGGTCATGGCTCTTTTGTTGCGCATCTCTATCCTCAAGAAATAAACATACTGGTCAAATGCTGTAGGAGGAGACGCAGACGCACCGGATATCCAATAGTGACAACCCTGCCGCTAATCAGATGTCAGTCCGATTCGAGCCATCTTGCGGAAACTTACAGTCATGGAAATCTTGTTCATTTTGTGCAAGATTTTTGACTTCTGCCAATAGTCCTAATCGCAATGTTATTATTTTGCAGCATCTTGCTAAAAATCAACAAACTCACGGCTATAGTTCTTCTCCTGCTGCTGCCCAACATCCCTAATGTAGTCAAGTATCCCATCGGTAGTTTAATTAAGGCACGTACCAAGTATCCAGGAGCAACCAAGCATTAAGCACAGCTTTAAAGCGCTCAATCTTGGCCATATCCTCATCGGCCTCTTTCTTATTCCAAAAGGTCCAGGTAAACATTTTGGAGCCGACCTTGTTCGCAGAACCCAGCTTTCTTGTAATATGCTCCATGGTTTCCTTGAGCTGACCCAGAGGTTTCTTGAGTTTCTGGATCCCATTCACCGATTGGTTGTTCGGCTGCTGCAAGCGGTATTTGAGATCCTCCAGGAGCGGTGCAAGGTTCTGGACCTCGAGCAGGAGATCCCGCTGGTCCTTCGTTGCATTAACCGCATCTCGGCCGAGATCGATAACTGACTTGGCAGCGGCGACGAGCTGCAGAATGCTGGCAACGAGACCAACTGCACTGACGGGATCCATGAAGTCGAAGGCAAAGGGCAAAAGCTGTATGAGTACAGCATGCGCGTTACAAGAGCGTCAATCAGTGATCCAGTCGAAAATAGACTCCTCGCATTATCGCCGCAGCGAAGGAGAGTCAGGTACGGAGAGCATGTCGAAAGCGCGGGCAGCAGGCAAGAGGCTGAAGCAAGAATATTAATGCAGTTTTCCGCGATTTTTTAAAACATCGTCAGCCGGATAAATATTCACAGTCGAACAACAGAGTATGCAAAATGTCCGGATCGATGCGTTGGTAACGTCTGTACACCGCCACGGCAGCTGGTTCTTAGGCCGTAGGAGTCGCGCGTATATGCCAGTGAATTCCGTGAGGGGGCGATAACTTGAACGGTAGCGGCTGGCTTTCGCGCGGAGCAGTAATTGTGAAGGCGAGTTAAGGAGCACAGAGGAGCACCCATCCGACAACGCGATGGAGATGGACGATGTACGTTCCTACGGTCCTCGCTTGCTTCCGCCCACCACACCACTAGCGCCAATTGATCTTCCAAGGCTCTCTTTCAAAATGTCGAAGCTCTGGTCAAGTTAGAATACTAGGTATGTGTTCTTTTTCCACCCGCTTCATTATTTACTGGCTACTTTGTGACTACTTTATTCAGATATTGTTACTCTGCCTTCACGCAACACCCGCAGTCTATCCCCAAACCATCATGGATTTGCGCCAGGTCCGCAATTATTTATTTATTTTCCGCCGTTCATTTCTGACCTGCTCCCCTTCAGACGTCGTCACTGCGCCGTTTTGGATCCCAGCTCACGAGTTACGGTGGACACAAGGTACACTTTATTATTCATTTCTTCACCGTTCTCTCTTTTCTTACTGGCCTTGCGTTACTTCAGATCCCGTCCGCTCCAAGTCGATTCTTAAACACCGAAATGGATGGGTACGCAATATATCACTAACCTGAGCGTTCCTCACTGACTTTTGCATCAGATATTTGCTGTCCGAGTACCAGGCCGTCACCTCGTAGCCTATATAGCTGGTATCATTCATTCACTCAAGAGCGCATTCAAATTACTGACTGACTTCCACTTTGTGTTGGATATTTACTGTCTATGCCTCGTAGATTTCCATAGATACATGGTATTCATTCATTTAAGAGGCCCTTCAAACTTTAAATTACTGACTGACTTCATGTTTTTTTGCTTTCAGATTCAGAGACCGTCATTATGCCTCGCCGATACAATACCGAAAGCATGATCCTATTACATGAAAGGTATGTGTTCTTATTCTTCGTTCTCATGTTCTATGTTCTGAGTTGAGTCAACTCAGATATCAACCATGTTCAAATCGTGTTGGCTCTAGGTATGATTCAGTGGTTCACTTGTCTTTGTGTTCGCATACTCATTCACCTTTGGGAATATAGTTCAGCAACGGTCCTCAACCATGCTGACTCGACCATCACGTATATACTTCCACCCATTCAAACGTGAGTTACTGCCATTTATTTTTCTTCGCTGTGGACTTATAATTACAACCCGCGTTCAAACGCTACTTCAAGGTACCTAACCAATTTGAAACTTATCTCGAATTTGCGTCTACTTCTGCCGGTGAAGTCTCGCTGCCTTCAAACCCACTCTTTCTTGTCAGTCACGATGTTTTAACAACACATTCTCATCTTTGTTAGGGGCGGATTAGTTGAGTTAGTTTGTTGTTAATTGGAGGTGCAAGGTGCGGTTGAACGACACATCTGATTCGCTTTCTTACTGATACGCTCAATAATTCATCGGGTACTATTCAGCCAGGTCGAATCAGAGCTGGCCTAACTGCAAAATAAATGTATCATGCATGTTCCATACGACTGGGATAGGCTCTTGCAGCACTATTCAGTAATTTGTAAGTCAACTTCAACTTGATTTCAGATTGAATTCTTCATAACTTGCTCACAAGTTCGTTGAACCTCGAAGCCATCGACCTGGTGTTCCTATAGCCTCAACATTATGCTCTTACAAATGCCCTCGACGACTGGAATAAGCCATTCAACTGGTATTGAATTTTCCGTCGTTAGTCGGTCCAACTTCGACTTCATTTCAAGTTGAACCTCTTACTAACCTGCTTGAAGCTACCTTGTGCCTCAAACAAGTCGGCCGGAAGCTATTAAATCTTCAAGCGTTCGTTTTTACACGCGTTTTCTGCGACTGGGATAAGCCGTCAGGCTGACATTCCATTTTCTCTGGTGAATTCAACTTCGATTTTATCTCAAGTTCAACCACTTACTAAATTGTTAGTAGCTACTTTTCACCTCGAACAAGTCAATTTGAAGCTCTTATATGTTCAAGATGCGTTTTCTGCGACTGGAATAAGCCGTTGAATTCGTCTTACATTTTCCGTGGTCATTCCAACTTCGATGTTCAATTCCTTGCTTTGTACCTCAAATATGTCGACAGCAAGGTCCCACGCATGTTCTATACGACAGGAATACGCTGTTGAAACTAGCATTCCATTTTCTCCGGTGAGTCCAGCCTTGAATTTATTTCAACTTCAATCTCTTACTAAATTGTTAGCAGCTACCTTTCACCTCGAACAAGTCGATCCAAAGCTCTTATATGTTCAAGTGTTAGTTCCTACCCGCGTGTTCTACGACGGGAATAAGCCGTTGAACTCGTGTTAAATTTTCCGTGGTAACTCCAACGTCGATGTTCAATTCTATCCCAACTGCTTGTTATCCGGCTTTCAGTTGCTTCGTACCTCAAAGAAGTCGACACAAGGCTCCCATATCCTGGACAAAAAGGTCCCATGCATATTCTATACGACAGGAATAAGCTATTGAATTGGCATTCCATTTTCTCCGGTGAGTCCAGCCTTGAATTTATTTCAACTGCAATCTCTTACTAAATTGTTAGCAGCGACCTTTCACCTCGAACAAGTCGATCCGAAGCTCTTATATCTTCAAGGATTCTCTCCTCCGCCCGTCCTCTACAACTGGGATAAGCCGTTGAATTGGCGTTCTATTTTCTCCGGTGAGTCCAACTTCGACTTTATTCCAACTTTACTCTTACTAAATTGCTAAGCTATCTTGAATCTCAAAAAAGTCGTCCTGAATCTCTTATATCTTCAAGCTTTCGGACTTACTCGCGTATTCTGCAACTGGGACAAGCCGTTGGATCAGCATTCTATTTTCTCCGGTAAATCCAACCTTAATGTATTCCAACTTCAGTCTCTTACTTGTACCTTTCACCTCGAACAAGTCGATCTGAAGCTCTTATATGTTCAATCGTTAGTTCCTACCTGCGTTTTCTGCGACTGGAATAAGCCATTGAATTCGTGTTACATTTTCTGTGGTCATTCCAATTTCGATGTTCAATTCCATCCGAACGTCTTGCTAACTGACTTTCAGTTGCCTTGTACCTCAAAAGAAGTCGACACAAGGCTCCCATATCCTCGGCAACAAGGTCCCATGCATGTTCTATACGACAGGAATAAGCTGTTGAATTGGCATTCTATTTTCTTCGGTGAGTTCAACTTCGACTTTATTCCAACTTTACTCTTACTAAATTGCTAGTAGCTACCTTGAACCTCGTCCTGAATCTCTTATATCTTCACGGATTCTCTCCTCTGCCAGTCCTCTACAGCTGGGATAAGCCGTTGAATTAGCATTATATTTTCTTCGCTGAGTCCAACCTTTATTTTATTTCAACTTCAATCTCTTACTAAATTATTAGCAGCTACCTTTCACCTCGAAGAAGTCGATCAGAAGCTCTCATATCTTCAAGGATTCTCTCCTTCGCCTGTCCTCTACAACTGGGAGAAGCCGTTGAATTAGCATTCCATTTTCTCCGAATTAACATTCTATTTCTTCGGTGAGTCCAACTTCGACTTTATTCCAACTTTACCTTATTACTAAATTACTAATAGCTACAACCTCAAAAAAGTCTCAAGCTTTTGGCCTTACTCACTGGGATAAGGGATTGAATTGGTACGACATTTTGTCCGGTAAATCTACTCACATCTTCTTACTAACCCGCTGGTAGTTACATTGTACCTCAAGACGTCGACCCAGCTCCGATATCTTCAAGCGCACAATGTACATTTGCTTGGTGGGTCCAACTCACCTTCAATTTGCCGTGCTTACCACCGCATCTCTTCACAACTTCAATAAATCCTTACCTGACCAAAAAAAACGTCGAGCCACGCTGAATTAAACCTCACAAAGCGGTCAAAAAAAGGCAAAGTCTATTCATTCCTTCCTTGCTGTACGATTTATTACTTACTTACAACATGTATTTTAGATGATAAAAAACCGTGCGCGCGTTGCCGACGAGAAGGGTAAGCCCGATACGAATCAATGCGCGCGAGTGGGGACGGCGCGACGTGGCGCGACGCGTGTACAAAGACTCGAGACAGCAAAAAGCTGCAAACGTCGCGCGCGCGGTTTGCTGCGAGCGAGTCCGAAGACCCCGTGCGCTGCGTGCCAGCGTGCAAGCCACAACGACGCCGCGCCGCGCGCGGGTGAGGCGTGCAGCGAGTCGAACGTGCGCGGAGTCCGGAGACTCTGCGCGCGCGACTCTAGGCGGGTCCGGGAGGCGTTCCTCGCGAGCGCGGCAGCGGACTGGGCACGCCGTGCCAATGCGAGTCGATACGAGGCTGCGAGCGGGTCCGAAGACTCGCCGCGGGTGCTCGAGTCCGACGCGGGGAGGTGTTCCTCCCGAGCGCGGCCGTGCAGACGTGCGCGCGAGCGCCGAGTCCGCGTCGAAAAATGTCGCCGTAGCGGACTTACCTCGTGTTACTGACTCCAGTACGCCCTTTCTCGCCTTCACATGCTGCCGCGCTGATTTTTCTGTAGAAATTGAATTAGTCGTGAGTGTGAGCTGCGAAGAAGACTTACCGGTGCGGTGTGTGCAATGATTTCTCTTCTTTTTGGGGGGGACGGAGCACATCCGGGGCTCTCGAGCCGGTGCGCGCGAGATCGAGGCGTACTGCGACTCCGCGAGTGCGTACGCCTCGGCGGCGAGACGCCGCTCTCGGTCAGCGGCCGCAGAACGCAACATGTGCGGACACGGCGCCGATTCGGAGGGAGCGAGCGGGGTGGGGCGCGAGACGAGACGGAGAGAAAGAAAGAAAGTAAGGAGGGGCGACTCACCAGCGTGAATGCGCACCGTGAGACGAGGGCTGCACGTTGTGAGACGGGGGCTGCGCGTCGTAGTTGAGAGCACAAGTGAGACTATTGTTGAAGAAAACAATGAGTAAGTAGCAGTAAGTTTGATTAAGCACGCACCTGCACATCGGAGCGGCGCGAGTCGGGCGTGGAGAGTGCGTCGCGCGGGTCTGGCGATGCGAGCGCGCCGTGCGAGGCTGGTGTCGAGAGCGCGTCGTGCGGGTCTGGCGTTGCAAGCGCATCACCGGCACGGTGCTCCGCCGTAGGAGACGGCGAGACGGGGATCTGCGCGGGGTCTAGTATGCGCTGCTCCCCGCTCCCCTCGCCCACCCCACTCGACCCCGCGACATCCTCCCACCCGGGCGGCAAATCCTCCCCCAGATCCACCCTGCTCGCATTCGCACTGGCCGCCGCATACCTCACAGCCGCCTCCCCAAAGGGCACGCCAAAGCGCCCCACGCCGCCTTCGCGCGTTCCGCTGATGGCCTTGAGCTGCTCGGGCGTGAGGCCCCCGCGCGGGAGGGCGGAGAACTCGGTCTTCAATAGGGGGTGTGGGAGGGGGTGTGAGATGCTTGCGAGCGAGATGGAGGAGCCGCCTGGCGTGCCGTCGTATGGTGAGCGGAGGGATGCGGAGGATTTCTTGCGCGTGAGGGAGAAGAGAGTGGAGGAGGAGGAGGAGGGGCGGTGGCCGCGGGAGTAGGGCGCGGTGGTGAGGGAGGAGGAGTTGGTACGCGTGTGCGCGAGGGCGAGCGGCGACGTGGAGGTAGAGGTGGGGGCGGGGAGGAGAAGAAACCGCGGGGATGCCCCCCATGTCGTTGCTTGTGTCCTTCTGGTCAGAGTTGTCGGACTGGTCCCACATGTACGGTCAGGAGGCGCACAGGGAGAGCGAGCGAAAGTCGTTTTTAGGCGGCTTCAGGCGTGGTGGCCGCGTTCAAAGGCAATTAGATGGCTGTTCCGGTCTTATCCTCTTTCCTCCACGCCACGGAAGTGACGCGTAATACTGGTTGGATAATGCTGCTACCTGAGTCTCCTCTTCAATTTGCGTGGTTTCGGAGGACCACCGCGTTCGTTCATGATATCCGCTCCTCACGCGTTGTTGGACATCTGGGCCTGGGTTTTAGTGAACGAGGTACGAGTTAGATCCACTAAAGCTGGATAAGACTCGGGATACTAAGCAGTACATTCCGCTTCGGATCCATTAACCCTAACCAACCAAACCCGAACCCCCTTGCGGTATTTTAAATTATTCTTCTCGGGACGAGTATAATGAATACCGCGGAGGGGGGTGGTATTCATTCAGCCAGAAGCGACTCGCTCGGGAAAGACGAAAGGAAACGTGGGCTGTTTAAATATTGCCCCAGCCCACAACGATCAACAAAGATCCTAAGAAGGGATGCTTTGAATATGTTTACATGAAATCATTTAGATGAGAGAATCAATACACCCAGTTCATCTTGCTGGCGGCGATATTCCCTGAATCAACCCACGCGGTGGGTCGTCCGAGAAAATTGCGGCAATGGACAGAAGTGCCAGTGAAGTCGTGGAACTCGTAGGCCTTCTTCTCGATGTACGTTTCTGAGAATCGAAGGCTGGCTAGAAAATTTGTAACGAGATAGCGATTGGTATACAATTACCACCCTCACATGCCCCCAAAAAATAATGAAAGAGTAACCGAATAAGTTTGAAGTATATCAGCTCCACCGCAGTCTTCTCGAAACTTGTGCCAGCCATATGTCAGACAACGGTATAATAAGATAGTAGCAACAACTACCTGGAACTGGGACGGTAGGGGCTCCCACATCCCAAGATGGCTCATCGGTGAGCCAGAGGGACAACTCCCCGTCGTCAAATTCCACCAATCTGGTCAGAAGTGCCTCAATATATTGAAGCTCGACGAGCCACGACGCGTCGATGTGCACATGGCAGATGCGGGCGCATCCCTCGATGTTCCAACGAGACTTCAGCATCACCACCAAAGCTTCTAGATTCAAGTGCGCGAAGCCCGATGCTGGGCCCGGTGCTAAGCCCTGAACTTCGGCGTTGAGGATGAACTTGATGTCGTTCAACTCCGGCAGCCAGATGAGGGCGTCGTGTCGGACAGTGAGGGCGGCGCATAAAGCGTTGATGTCGCCGGCGTTGGATATTTCCAGGTCGCGAATGGTGGGACAGTATCGTAATGCGGACAACGAGACGAGGGTGGTAGATTCTAGGGAAGCACGGAGCGCGACCGATTGCAGATCACAGCCGGAACGAGATACAACATGTGGCAGAATATCGAGATATTGCAAGCCCGCTCTGATGTGTGTCAGCCTCGGCATAATGAGGGACGGAGGGAGAGGCATCCCGTCGAGATATAGTTTTTGGAGAGCAAGCAATGTGATGGTATCATGTGTAACGGTGTCATCTTCCTCCTCATCCCAGCCAATGATGTGGCACTCGACGATGTTGACGAGTTGGGGAAGAATGCGAGTGAACTCGCTAAAGGTGTTGAAGCTGCTCTTGAAGTAGATTAGCTGCGCCCAGGGAAATTCGCTCGCAAACCCCTGATTCGATTCGAGACGCCGGAGTTGGGGCGCCTCAGCAAACAGCTCCCCGTACGAAGAACCATCAGAAAACGAGAGGGATTTCAACCTGTCCAACCTGCCTTTGATGCGATCCATGGGTCCGCCAGGAGAAAACCAAGTCGAGTCAGCCTGAACCGTTTCCCACCGCGGCGAGGAGTCGGCCAAGACTTCGCGAACTTTGACAGAACTTGAAGTCAAGGCTGCGAGATACGATGGCGGGAAATATAGATACAAGTGGAGTGGGTGATTTGCCGACCTGTGGAGTAGCATCTCCAACCGTTAAAGAAGTAGGGACGGACGTGCATCAGTTCCCTCGCTCAATATATTAATTGAGACCGTGGTCCAGAGTTCCGGTAGAGTGAGGGCTATCTTTCTCCAGCGGGAGCAGATGTGACCTACGAGCCATGGACTAGAGTTGACACAGGAAGTTTTATGCCACGCCACCTCCTGTGAGGGCAGAGTCAAGAGGAATATTTCTCCCAAGATTTCGGGAGGAATCCGTCGAGCCACGGAAATGACGCTCTGATGCCGCAGAATTTTATCCGCTGTGGCATTCCGTTCATTAACGAGGGGTTCCAGGATTTTGCGAAGAGCGGCAATTTGGGTGTCGAGAACCAGAAGACGAGACTGCTCGTCGGCGATGATGTCGTGTATGGCGGGGACTTCAGAGTCGGGGGGGGGATCGTTCGAGATCAGAAGGGACTCCAAGGTGGATTTAGCTTCCATCTGAATGTTTCGTCAATGGAAGTGCTGCTTGCCGCGAGTAACTCACCGTCAGCGTGTTCAGAGTCAGCGACAGATCAGAGGTTATGGCTGAGGGAAGTGCTTCCCGTCAATTTCAGACAGAAGATATCTATGAATCAGAAATTAAATTCATACCGAGCCCCGCTAACCCATTCCTTATATGTAACTTACCGGCGATGACCTGTGCTGACCTCTTGCTAACCACTCCTCAGATAACTGCGCAGTCAACCCTGTATGTATGTCCCAGCGGAAGCCCAGACTATACGAAAGTGCGTGCGCTGCAACTGAAATAAGGGTCGACAGGATGGATTCGGCTATGGTCGTAGAGTTGTGGTGGCTAAGCACGAACTGGCAAACGCGGGCCGTGATAGCCATAACTCGATCATGATGACATCAAACAAGCGCCCAAAAGGGTTACTTAGTTCGTGATGAACCCCGCGAGTTGTGCGGCAATCCTAGAACAAGGCAACATTTTAATTAACATACAGTAGGGCTGTATTAGTCCCAGAAGAGTTGAATATGTGATTCAAATTTCAATGTGTGGTGTTCAACAGGATTGCATCAGCAAAAGTCGAGTTGAATCAGTAAGCGCTACTTTCAAAATAAAAATTGAACCAGCAGTGAGAATACGAACAAAAGCGGGGCACAGGTACAAAGGCAGACTTGATTCAGTATAAACTATCGGATAGCGGCGGAAGAGAACCCTTGGAATCACTGAGAGCCCAGAAAATATGAATAAATATCATTGTTCAAATGCGCCAAGCTCAACAAAGTCAATAAGCAGGCGGAATATCTTGTGGCCGCAAATTCTGGCCAGTCTCTAGGCGAATAGCCCCGTTGGCATCGACCTGCACTGGTGGACATCGAGCCATTCGGAGTGTGCGACACAGCTTTTGAGAGCGTACTAGGAAGTGTGCTGCGACGAACCAAGTTGAATGGTGTTACAGTATCATGCTCCACGGCGACCGCTACAAAAATAAGTCAACCAAGTACTGGCACTGGTAAGGCACCATAAAAAAGGATACGTTGCTAGTTCAACTTTGTGGTGACGAACCGTCAAGCGGGCCGTAACCTTGATGGCATCAAACTAGCGCCGACTTGAACCATCTCGGCAATCCTAGAACAAACGGGTTTCAGGGCATTCTTGAGATGTTTTATTTAATATACACGCTGTGCGGCTGAACGAAACATAAACTGGATTATTATTTTGCATCGGTATTCGCATTCGGACTTGATTCGTTAAGCATCGTCCACCCATACGTATACGCGAATCCTCTCATCCTCACCTTCGTTCCATACGGGACAACTCGCTTTATTATATTTAAATTTCATGTCTCTTGGGACGGGGGATGCCGCTTCAAGCCCTTCAAGACGATGTTCGCGCCGATCACGAAATGTTTTTGTCGCGCTTTCAAATCCTGTATGTGGTTTATCCAAAAAATGCAGGAATGGACAATTACGTTGTGGAGCATGGCAGAACAGTGGGATGTTTAAATTACAGACTCGTTTTTTTTGATAGAGATTTGCGTGTATGTTTAAATTGTGCCCTAGTGTGGAAACTCTAACAGGGGAAGAACTTAACAATCCGCGTGGCTGTTCAATGCGGAACCTAATATTTATGCTTTGGACAGCATATTAGCGGCTAAAAGTTGCTCACCATCGCAGACATGATCGAACTGCGCATTAATATTTATCCCCTCTTGACGTTTGCTGCGTTGTGGATCTTGCGACCGTAGGAGCTCGGAAAGCGTAACAATATCTCTTCGACAAATCAATCAATGACAAAATGGAAAATTGCGCGAGCCTGAGTCGAACAGGCATCTCCTGCATATATTGCTCCCTACACACTCAAACAATACAGGGACGGTCTGCTCCGCTACCGATCCAACAGTCTAGCACTTATGTTTCCAAGTCAAGTAGAAAATAAGCAGCCACAACTGAAATTTAATTTTTGCATTGAACGGAGAATGAGGAATGGAGGCATTCACAAGGTATTCGTGAGGAATCGAACCACAAGTCTATTAGCGATTTATTTATTTTTTGGGGGGTTTGTTTTCAACCACTTATTTCAACTTCGCATTTTTTCAACCCTTTCCATCCTTAGGGTCCGCGGGGAATCCCCTGGTACCTCTCGCCGCCACCCGTTTATGTGAGGTAAAAATCCGTGCATAAGCAGGCTGCAGTTAGGAACGGAACCTGAAGTCGGACTGTCATGATTTTAAACACGGCTGAATACCAGGTTATAAGTATAGCTTGGAGACCTGCCAATGATAGGCGGCAAGCATCCTTACAACTTATGCACCTGCGAGATGTGTTCAAGGCTACTACATTCAATATGGCAGATTCACCAAAAAAAATGTACCAGATAATGACTTGAGAACTTGTATCTCTTCTATGGATCTCAAGCTAAACATGCCTAATAGATCTTTGGATGCGTGCAGAATCATCTACTCAGATTGATGGGGACCTGCGGACAACTCCTCCCTCAGTTCATACTCTAGTTCTTATAGATTTTATGGGTGCATGCACAGGGTATATACCTGCAGATTAATGTAATGAATATGGCTCAAATTGCGTACTCATTATCTGGCAATTTTTCTTTCCAAGTTTGCCTATATTCGGACGTAAGCGGAGTTCGATGCCATCAGATTCAACTCCCCGGCCCGCTTACCGGTTCGTGCTTTCGAACCACCACCCCAAGACAGCGACCATAGTCGAATCCATCCCGTCAGCCCTCATTTCCAGTTGCAACACCGCCACTTCCTATAGTCTCCGTCATTAGGCTTCTACTGGAACATACAGGTTGGCTGCGCACTTATCTAGTCTTAATTCCGGAAGTGAGCAGTGGTCAGCTTTGAGCGAGGGGTCGAATTACCTAGTAAGTTTATGTAACGAATAGCGGCCTCGGTTTGAATTTAATGTCTGATTTCGTAGTTACTGTCCTGCAATTGGCGAGAAGCACTTCCCTCAGCCATAATCTCCGCTGATTCCGAACACGCTGTGAGTTACTCGAGGACACAGCAGTACTTCTATTGATAAACAAGAACTATCTTTCAGATGCAATCTCAATCCACCTTGGAATCCCTTCTGATCTCAAATGATCCCCCTCCCGACGCTGAAATTCCCGTCATACGCGACATCATCGCCGACGAGCAGTCCCGTCTTTTGGATCTCGACACCCAAATTGCCGCGCTTCAAAAAATCCTAGAACCCCTTGTTGATGAACGGAATGCCACTGCAGATAGAATTCTGCGACATCAGAGGGTCATTTCCGTGACTCGACGGGTTCCTCCCGAAATCTTGGGAGAAATATTCCTCATGACACTGCCCTCGCAGGAAGATGTCCTGTCAGATGAAGCTTCCTGTGTCGACTCTAGCCCGTGGCTTGTAGGTCGCATCTGCTCCCGCTGGAGAGAGATAGCCCTCGCTTTGCCCGAACTCTGGACTACCGTCTTGATTAATGACTATGACGGAAGTAATGCACATCCCTCCCTACTTCTCCGCCGGGTGAAGATCCTACTCCATAGGTCGGCAAATCAGTCGCTCCACATCTATCTCGCTCCCCCGTCGTATGGATCGATTATATCTCCCGAAGTTCTGGAAATCTTGGCTGATTCCTCACCGCGGTGGGAAACGGTTCAGACTGCGTCGAATTGGTTTTATCCTAACGGCCACATGGATCGCATCAAAGGCAGGTTGGATAGGCTGAAATCCCTCTCGTTTTCCTATGACGCTGCGCAAGGGGAGCTGTTCGCTGAGGCGCCCCAACTCCGGCGTCTCGAATCGCCAGAGGGGTGTGCGGGTGATTTTCCCTGGGCTCAGCTGACCTACTTTGAGAGCAGTTTCGGCACTATGAGTGTGTTCAACCGCATTCTTCCACAGCTCATCAACGTCGTCGAGTGCGCTATCGATATCACGGGCTGGTTTGAGGGAGATGACACCATTACACATGATATCATCGCATTGCCTGCTCTCCAAAAATTATATCTCGGTGGTCTGCCTCTTCCTCCGTCCCTCACTGCGCCGAGATTGAGGGAAATCAGACTCAGCTCGACATATCTTAAAACCTTGCCCCATGTTGTATCTCGTTCCGGCTGTGATCTTCAATCGGTCACGATCCTTCCACCCATAGGATTTGACACTACCTTCTCGTTCTCCGCATTACAACACTGCCCCACCATTTGCGACCTGAAAATCCATAGCGGGGCCGCCGACTTCAGCGCTTTATACGCCATGCTCACGATCCAACAAGACGCGCCCATCGCGTTACCGAAGTTGAATGATCTCACGTTCTTCTTGGTTCCCGATAATCCGCCGTCGGTATCAGGCTTCGTGTGGAATCTAGAAACTTTCGTGACGATGCTCAAGTCTCGTTGGAACGTCGACGGATGCGCCCGCATCTGCCATGTGCACCTTGAGGCCTGGTGGCACATCGAGCCTCCATTCATCGAGGGACTTCTGAGCAGACTGGTGGAATTTGACGATGAGGAGTTGTCCCTCTGGCTCACCGATGTCAATCCAATTGGGCCATCTTACCAGAGAGACCCTACCAACCGGCATATCCCAGTTCCAGGTAGTTGTTGCCACTATCTTATTATGCCGTTATCTGACATGACTGGCACAAGTTTCGAGAAGACTCCGGTGGAGCTGATATGCTACTGTGCTATCTGGTTCGAATTTGTTTTCATTCTTTTGGAGATTGTGTTGGACGTAATTGGTTTGCGTATCAGGCAGGCACTTTCTGTTTGCAGGCAACTGCCACTAAATTCACCGTGTCCCTTCCCCCCCTCTAACAATATATTTATCCTGACTTGACCGTGCACGCCTGATCTGCACGAAAAACGGGGGGCGACACGTTTGCGTAGACTGAGCTCACGACTGAACAGGAATCGCGATGTGAAAATAAAATTTCTGGAACATACTATGCAATAGGATAATATCGCGCAATTACCTATGCCTCGACTTCCGCCCGGGCGGCACGCACGCCGTCTCCGAATGCTGGGACGCGCGCGAACAGTGCCGCGTTCCTGTACACATGTCCCAGGGACGGGTCATTCCCGTAAGATAGCTCGACCCGACGCGACTAAGCTCCGTGATCCTTGTCACCCAATGCACCGGCATCTCCGCGCCCGTATACGGTCTCTCCTCATAGTCCACCATCTCGAATCCAGGCCAGCGCGCATTCCGCCCCTCCTCGACCTCGCGCCCGCGCTGCAGGAGCACGCCCGTCTGCTCGACAATATCCACGATCTGGGTCGTACATGCGCTCCGTGTTGAGCATGTCGTCCACGAGGACGTCTCGTCCCGTAAGGAGGTGGTATGTACGTCTCCCCGCTGTCGTACAGCACCTTCACGCGCGTCGGACTCGCCGACCGTGCGGATGCGCGCGTCGCCGCCCTTGAGTATGCGGAGCACCGGATCGAGCCGCCCGCCGGTGGGGCGCGGCGCCTCGTCACGGCAAGCATTGGCATCGAGCGCCGGCGGCGCGGGCATGGGGTACTGGTACGTGAGCATGTACGCGAGGAAGCCGCCGGCGGGGAGGAACATGCGGTCGGCGAGCAGCGTGCGCAGCGCGGCCGCGAATGCCTGCTCCGGCGGCGGGGGGGCGGTGCGGTGCGCCGGTTCCTTGTCTGTGTTGCAGGCCGCGAAAAGAGGTTGTAGGTGAGGGTGACGTGGTATTCCGTCTGCACAGGCGCGACGGCGTGCACGACGTACGCGAGCGACGCGGCCGTGGCCAACTGGGCGGCAGAGTCGAAGGTCCAGGCTGTGCCGTCGTGTTCGAGGGTGAGCGCGCCGCCTGCGTGGGCAGTTGGGAAGATAACCACAAGGGAGCCGATCATGTCTTCCCTGCGCGGAGTGTCCTGGTGGGCCTTGAAGAACGATCCTGGACCTGGATAAATAAATAATCGTCAGTGGTGCATAGAGAGAACTTGATGAAAGGGAAGGACAGACCGTCGACGTTGGGCTTGTACATCTCCGCCCGCACGTAGTTGTCCGCATTCGTATTTTGTCCTTGCAGGATATCAGAACTGATTGCTTCGAGGAGTCCAGACGCGCCGCAAATCTGGCAGGCAGCAGAAAGTTCTTGCAGGTCGTCAGCTGTTGCGTTGCCTAAATCAATGCGACTGAGGGCACGAAACACGCAGACTCTGAGGACTTATATACCGAGCATGGCCGAAGAAACTCACCGAGGATACGGCTCGCCCTCCACATCATAGTATATAACAATGTCTTCGCCGTGGACAGAGTGCACGTAGGAGCGGGCGCCTCGAGCGATTCCCTCAAGACTGGCGGAGCTTGCCATCGGCAGGCTGCAGGAGTAAGAGACCGGCTCGGAGATAGCTTACGCTTCATGTCTAGAAAGCTTTCGGGGGCTCCCCACAGCCATATAAACACATCGTTGTCAGAGCCAGTGGAGAGACGACCTCACGCTCCCGACACCGCTGAAGCTCGGCGGGAGCGACGCAGACACATTGTTCGCGCCCCACCGTAGTCTCTGGGTGATGTACAGCCTGGGGACTTGTCGCAAGTTTAGTGGCGCCCGAACCACGAGGTAAGAAATCTGCGAGGCCGTTAGCTTAGCGAGTATTTCTGACTTGGTTTCTTACAGCTTACCACGTTACGCGGATTCGAGTCAACGGCTTTTGAAAGCAAGGTAAGGGAGTTTTCTCTGATACGCAATGTTTGAAGTTTAAACTCACCACTGCAATTACTAGCTCCCTGCGTTTCGTCCCGGACTTGCGTGTATGAAATCGGCGCAGGCGTTGTTTACGCACGGATACCAGGTAACCAGGCGAGTCGCGATTAGTATGACGCGGGCTGTTCTGACTTGGGTCTTGTTTTTGTAGAAAATACGCTTGATTTTGCTGACGCGCGCCGACTCTGCGTCTGCCTTTTGATGGCAAGCGTCGGCGGTCGTCGACTTTGGTACCACTCCACTGGCGCGAGCACTGTCGAGGTGTGCTGACTGGTAGCAATACTAGCGCGCGCGGGCTGACTTGTATTTTGTTCTGTCACGGCAGACGCGAGGACGAGCTTTGAGACAAGTCTCCCACGCTCTTCGCCGCCATCAAGCGCGAACAACTCAATCCGCTAGTACCTTTGCCGCACTCAGAAGACGCAGGTTCAAGCCATACATTTCACCCCCGTTGCGGAGCTGGTATCTAGCTGTGGCCACAATGCAGAACAGCCCAAAACCGACCTCCCGCACCGTCTCTCGAGTCTCTGTATGTTGCTGCCGCTGTGCGCCTTCCTGGCTCTGCAGACCGTCCTCCCGGCACTTGCTCTTCCCCTAGCTGCGTTCCACTCCTGCGCTGACGGCACGTAGCTTGCTCGCGTGCGGGGCCTGGCGGGAGACGCGAGGTCGGTTTGAGACAAGTCTTCCACGCTCTTCGCCGCCGTCAAAATCAAGCGCGCTTCTTGAAACAACTCGATTCACTACCCGGGCCCGCACCAAACCCGCCACAGAAGACGCAGGTTCAAGCCGAATATCATGACCGTTTCACCCCCGTTGCGGGGCTGGTATCTGGGTGCGGCCACAATGCCGAGCAGCCCATAACCGACCTCCTGCACCGTCTCTCCGCATGTTGCTGCCACTGTGCGCCTTCCTGGCTCTGCAGACGATCCTCCCCGCACTTGCTGGCCCCCTGGCTGCGTTCCACCCCCACGCTGACGGCACACTCAACTCCGAGAAGGACATCAAGTTTTCTGCCACCACATGGGCGAGTCTACGTACTGTGCTGAATGTAATGGTTCATCTGACACCCTCGTAGATCGCCATAATGGTGGTCTGCGTAGTCCTCATGATTCTCTCCATACCATGTTTGCTCGAGTCCCTCCGGCGGCACATCGCGAGCATGAACGAGGGCGCCACCATTGCAGCGAGTTCTCGCGAGCTGCAGCTCGTGGGAAGTATTAATCGTTCTCTGGGCGCGCCTCCTCACAGACCCCGGCGTCCGTGCCGCACGCCGTCGCAGATCTCAGCCGCGTCGCCCCCAGCATACATGAAAGAACCCGGGGACCAGGAGCTCGTGGTTTCTCGAGGTCCCGACGGCAAGGACGTGGATTCAGCCGACGATAACACCCATGCAGATAATATTAACATTACCCCGCCGGCGCGCGCGTACTCCCACAAGCCCCGCCTTCCGACCGACTCGCCCTTGTTTTGGGGCGATGCCACAACCCCCGACCCGCGGGGGGACCCCCCGGCGTACTTTGAGGTCGTCGAGCACCACCGCATAAGCATCAATGATTATCCCCCGGGCATCCCCCAACGCGGCTTCTGCACGTCCATCTTTTCCTCCCTGCCCCCGCCCCCGCCCCCTCCAGCTCCACCCTCGCCCTCTCCCACACACCTCCTCCTCGCTCACCACCGTGCCCTCGGGCATGAGGGGTCGGGGACTGGGGGCCAGCAGATACTAGACCCCGTCCCACCGTTCCCCACGCCGTCGTGCTTCCCTATGCCAGAGTTGCGCCGCACGTGGGCACTCGGTGTAGAACTTCAACACTGTGCCGAACACGACGACGATGGCGTCATCCGGATACGCCTGCAGGAGCCAACGGACGCGACTACATAGCTTCGTCTGCGTACTCTCGGAGGCGTAGGCTCCATCTACATACTCTTGTTACTCTTGGCACCCGGATGCCCGTTTTATCCATTTCATCTACACATCCTTCTGATCTTTTGCATTCGGACTTGCGCGCCATTCCTCTCCCCTCCCCTCCCCTCCCGATGCTGGCGCTCCTCTCACGACTCCATACGCCGTACATACGCGAACCTTTACTTACTGGCTTGCTTAAGAGGATGCAATGTATGAATACGGCTTTGTACATAGAGAAGTTGTAGATTAAGATTGACGTGTCTAACGGGCTACTAGCCTCGAGCGTTGAATTCGACTCCAAAAAACTTTCAGGATCCATATTTTGCGTAGCGCGCTCAAAGCCAAATAAATCCACTGGCAGGCGAACCGGGGCATCCGGTCCTCTCTCTCTTCAATCTTGACCTCAAAATCTCAAATGTGCTGAGGTTCCTCGCATTTGCATCGCATAATACGCCGTTGAATTAGCATTCTATTTTCTCCGGTGAGTCCAACTTTGGCTTTATTCTAACTTTACCTTCTTACTAAATTGCTAGTAGCTACCTTGAACCCAACTTGAACCTCAAAAAAGTCGTCCTGAATCTCTTATATCTATCTTCAAGTTCTCGGCCTTGATGCGACTGGGATAAGGGATTGAATTGGTATGTACGTCAGTTTCACTGGTAAATCTACTCAATTCAACTTCATCTTCTTACTAACCCGCTCAAGACGTCGACCCAGCTCCGATATCTTCAAGCGCACAATGTATATTTTATTTGTCTGGTGGGTCCAACTTTCCCCTTTATTTATTTGCCGTACTTACCACCGCATCTCACAGCCTCAATAAATCCTTACCGGACTAAAAAAAAAAGTCAAGCCACGCTGAATTAAACCCCACAAAGCGGTCAAAAAAGGTAAAGTCTATTCATTCATTCCTTAATTACTTGCTTACAACATATATTTTAAATGATAGAAACAGCGCGCGCGTCGCCGATAAGCCTAATACGAATCGATGCGCGCGAGTGGAGACGGCGCGACGCGGCATGCGCGTGTACAAACCGCCGCCCGTGCGACTCGAGACGGCGCAAGCTGCGCGCAACTTGCGTGCAAGCGTCGCGGGCGCGGTTTGCTGCGAGCGAGTCCGAAGACCCCGCACGCTGCGTGCCAGCGTGCAAGCCACAACGACGCCGCGCGCGGGTGAGGCACGCAGCGAGTCGAACGTGCGCGGAGTCCGGGGACTCTGCGCGCACGCGACTCTAGGCGGGTCCGGAAGGCGTTCCTCACGAGCGAGCGCACCAGCGGACTGGACACGGTGCGAGCACGCCGCGT
Organism: Mycena rebaudengoi; assembly: GCA_029282285.1. Lineage (NCBI taxonomy): Eukaryota > Fungi > Basidiomycota > Agaricomycetes > Agaricales > Mycenaceae > Mycena > Mycena rebaudengoi. The sequence continues at coordinate 1,325,871 of JARJCX010000002.1, read as the reverse complement.
CAGTACGAGTCGATACGAGGCCGCGAGCGGAGTCCGAAGACTCGCCGCGGGTGCTCGAGTCGACGCGGGGAGGCGTCCTTCCCGAGCGCGGCCTTGCAGACGTGCGCGCGAGCGCCGGGTGCGCCTCGAAAAATGTGGGCGTAGGCGGTACAGAGTCGGACTTACCTTGTGGTACGCCCTTTCTCGCCTTCACATGCTGCCGCGCTGACTTTTCCGTAGAAATTGAGTTAGTCGTGAGTGTGAGCTGCGAAGAATAAGACGTACCGGTGAGGTGTGTGCAAACGGGGGGGGGACGGAGCGCATCCGGGGTTCTCGAGCCGGCGCGCGCGAGATAGAGCCATACTGCGACTCTGCGAGTGCGTACGTCTCGGCGGCGAGACGCCGCTCCGAGTCGGCGGCCGCAGAACGCAGCATGTGCGCACACGGCGCTGATTCAGGGAGCGAGCGGGGTGGGGCGCGGGACGAGACGGAGAGAAAGAAAGAAAAGTAAGGTAAAAGAAAGTAAGGAGTAGCGTGAATGAGCGCCGTGAGACGAGGGCTGCGCGTTGTGAGACGAGGGCTGCGCGTCGTAGTTGAGAGCACAAATGAGACTATTATCGAAGAAAAAATGAGCAAGTAGCAGTAAGTTTGAGAAAGCACGCACCTGCACATCGGGGTGGCACGAGTCGAGCGTGGAGTGCGTCGGGCGGGTCTGGCGGTGCGAGCGCGCCGTGCGACGCTGGTGTCGAGAGCGCGTCGTGTGAGTCGGGCGTCGAGAGCGAGGGTGGAGGAGGAAGTGGAGTGGCGGTGGCCGTGGGTATAGGGCGTGGTCGTGAGGAGTTGGTACGCGTTTGTGCGGGGCCGAGTGGCGAGGTGGAGAGGAGAAGAACCGCGGGGGGTAGTCGTTGACCTTCTGGTCAGAGTTGTCGCCTGTGCCGACTGCGCGGGGGACAGGGCCCGCATGTACGGTCAGGAGACGCACAGAAGCAGCAGCATGCAGGGAGAGCGAGCGCAAGTCGTTTTTAGGCGGCTTTGAGTGTGGTGGCCGCGTTCAAGGCAGTGCCCTCGCTAATTAGGCCCTGATGACTGTTCCGGTCTTATCCTCCTCAACGCCACGGAAGTGGCGCGTAATACTGGCAGGATAATGCTGCTACCTTAGTCTCCTCTTCAATTTATGTCGTTTCAGAGCACCCTGCGCCGCTATAGGACATATGGGCCTGGGTCAACACCAGCTTCAAGTTTGTGGTTCTCTGAATCTTTGAACACTCTCCGGCTCGATATCCGATGTGCTACATTCGTCTCAACCACCGAGCCATCTCGCCGCCCTCAGCAATATTCAATTTAGATCTGCTTCTCACGCCGTGTCTTCAATCTGTTTTGCTTGTGTTTTACCCAAATTCATCTTTATTCGTGGAGCGTCATCCTCTTCTCTTCCGAGTTATATGATACCACCACCGCTCTTCCTGCGCGTCAACAACTTGTGGACATCTGGATCTGTCTGCATATTCCGCCCTGTTATCTCTCGGCTCAAGTTGGCGACTCGGCTCGCACGTAACTTAAGACACGCCTATTCTGCTTTTCTCGCGGAACGTTGATGACGCCGGACTCTGAATAAAAATGTCTTCCACACCGTAGATCTCGATACGCATGCCCTCCCCTTTATTTATTTTCGCGTCCTCCACCCTTCCCTGTCTGCCTACCTGCGCGCTTTTCTTCCCACTGCTGTCTGCAAACACTACCACCGGCTCCGCTAACGCCCCCGCGCACCCGGGCTCTCAGGCCGATTCGTGCCTCGTACACCCTTCGCTCAGGTGAGTTCACGAGGAGCGGGAAAAACGTCTTGGGAGCCCACCGGAGAACGCGTCGGACCCTCCCAAACTGCGGCTTTCCCGTCAGCGAGATGACGGCCAGATTCGCGTTTGCCGGGTTCTTCGAGAGCAAGCGCCATCAAGGTCAAATCTCAGTCTGGTCAAGACCCATTGGGCCGTTGTCGGGATGGACCAGGTGTACCGTATCGCCCTGGGGCGGGTGGTGGTGTCTCGCTCCCCTGGTTCTGGTATATATACCTCCTGGCCGTAGTATACATACGCTCCCGGCTCTCCTCCCGCTTTGCCCTCCTTATGTTTTGTTTCTCTCGCGCGTCCTTTACATTATGGCATGCTATTGATGTCTACAACGTCTACGACTGCGTCGTTTCTGCGGTCAAGACCCGCGCCCTCATTCTCGCTTTCAAGATCCAAATCCAAATCCAAATCCCAACTCATATCAGCGCCACAGGCGACGAGGAGCTCGGTCCCTGTAAGGTGGCGCTGTCCTATCGCTGCACGATAGGCGGCAGTGCCGTATTTTACTTACTGCGCATTTATAGTACGACTGGCGCCGTGCGCGAGGAGGAGCTGGACTGTCTCCTCGTTCCTCTTCCACGCCCGCGACGCTGCCTGCAGAGCACTTCCGTAGTGTCCTCCCTGCAAGTTGACATCGGCGCCATGCTCAAGAAGGAGCTGGACCACTCCTGTGTGTCCCTGCACTGATGCTACTTGTAGAGCGGTTCCATATTCTCCTCCCTGCAAGTTCACATTGGCGCCATGCTTGAGGAGGAGCTGGGCCACCTCCTCTTTCCCTGCCGCCGATGCTGCCTGCAGAGCGGTTCCATAGTGTCCTCCCTGCATGTTCACATCGGCGCCGTGCTTGAGGAGGAGCTGGACCACTCCTGTATGTCCCGTCACCGATGCTGCCTGCAGAGCGGTTCCATAGTGTCCACCTTGCAAGTTCACGTCGGCATTGTGCTTAAGGAGGAGCTGGACCACTTTTGCCTTCCCGTTCGCCGATGTTGCCTGCAGAGCAGTTCCGTATGTTCCTTCCTGCAAATTGATGTCTGCACCGTGCTCGAGGAGGAGCTGGACTACTTCCGTGGCCCCCTCTGTTGATGCCAGATGCAGAAGTGTTTTGTATTTTCCTCCCTGTGGGTTCATGTCGGCGCCGTTCTGGATGAGAAGCACGGCAACCCCCTCGTGTCCTCTTTCCAGCGCTGCGTTCAGCGCGGAACTGTAATGTATTCCCCGTATGTTCACATCGATCCTGTTCGCAATAAGCTCCTGGACCACCGACACATGACCCATGGCTGCCGCTGCATGCAATGTGTTTCCATAGAATCCTCCCGCCACATTCACATTGGCGCCATGTTTGATCAATAGCCGAACGACTCCGGGGCAGTTCCAATATGAAGCGTCAAGTAATGCAGTCTCTTTTTCTTCTTTACTGATGGACTGGTCAAACTTGAGGAGATGCTTTGTGATTCCCTGTAAACCAAAGATTGCTGCCACCCACAGCTTCGAGGGCACCAGCGGCCAATTCCTGTAACGCCACTGCAGTAACACTGAATAATGAAGATAGGGGGACTGCCAGCGGTGAGCGTTGCTCAGAAAGCTGATGATCCTCTCCTGAAGGAGTGATTCAGGTTCTCCAGCAGCGTGCAGAAGGCAGTACTGGATAGCGTATGGAAGAAGTGCATGTTCGTAGCCTGAGTACAAATCCTGGGTATCTTCAAGGGACCTGTCTCCACAAAAGTCGTCGAATGAAAGATAGGTGAGACACTGCGAGGTGATCTCCGTTTGTGCACGCGGAAATCGGCTGGGCTGGACTCTGTCGATGTAACCCTGGGTGGTGTAGTGGACCAGTCGAACAGCTTGATCGACGATAAGCAACCCAGCACAGACGGAAACAATAAATTCAATGTCGAGCACACCATCTGCATCCAACGTTGTCGCGCCTAGTTCGATGGCAAGAGCCTCGCAGAGCTCATGGACAGATAGAGGCCGTTTAGCATTTGCAACCCAAATGAGGGCTCGTAGCGCAACCTCTTTGTCGTCCTTGTTCTGTGCCTCGATGCGGTCCATTGCTTCGTTGTACGTGTGCTCTAAATCTTCTGGTAGATTTTTAAGAGCATCTCGAACTGTGTTGACAGTATTTTTTATGGCCAAAGAATCCAGGTGAAGTTTCGCAAGCAGAAACCTGACGAAAGAACATAATTTAGGAGTTTTGTTTGAATTACGACAATAATACTTGCATTCCGTCAACGTTGCTGATGATCTTTAACTCAATTTCTGCTCGCAGTTCTGGTCGGGCCTGAACATGCTTCGACAAACGAGCGGAGGTTTGTATGTACGCGTCAATGTAGCGGCGAATATCGTCCTCCCTGGCGAGAATCTCGAGAACCGGCGCGGTGGGGAAGAAAGACTCTGGAGCAATGTTTGGCCGCGACGTGAGCAACAGAGAAACAACCCCTATCGCGGCGAGAGTATCCAGGAGAATACGGCGATGGTCCTCCGGGTATTCATCCAAGGCATCGACAACGATGAAAACCCTCGACCACTCCTCAACCGCGGAGCGAACTATATCGCGGACCTCATCCAGTGAAGGCCTAGTGCGTTGCATCTGATGCTTCTGATACAATTTCTGAACGGAAGCGGAGATAGGTCTTTCCGACACAAGTTGCCACCAGAGACCCGCCAAAATATTCGACGGAGATTGCACTTCGCTCTCTTTATGATTTAGGTAAGCAGCAGCAATAGCGACGCCGTCGCTCTGCAGGTGGTTTCGAAGATAATCGACAACGATCGACCTGTGAGCTATGTTTGAACCGATGAACCCGCTTCGAGGGAAGAATACGCACGCTAAGACAGTTTTCCCAGCCCCAGCTGCCATCAGATATTAAAGTTAGCGGAGAAATGTAGTTTGTGACGAGGATACGTACGAATCCCAGAGCACCAGATAATTTCTCCGGGAGATAACAACCAGATTCTAAACCGAGGGTCCTCCAGCAGCCATCTGCCGGTTCCCTCTTGTCGAGTTCTGAATATATTTGCGTGCCGTGCGAAGAAATTGAGGGGTGATAGCCAGTCAATGATTTTTTCACGTTCTGCAGCTACTGGGGTGTTGGCGTTAACTCATACAGATAAGACTTACTTACAATCCATGGCTTCCCGTTGATCTTGTGCGACATTTCTAACTTCTGTTAGTATTCCTAATTCCAAAATAAGTAAAAACAGTGGTATCTCGCCATCAAACGCACGATAGTTATCCTGACGTTGCGTGTTGCTATTACTGCTAAGTGTCTTCGATATTTCTGACAATGCCGACCCTGCCGCTATTCAGATGTCAGTCCAATTCAAGTTGTCTTGCTCAAGCATACAGTCATGGAAATCTTGTTCATTTTGTGCAAGATTTTTGACTTCTGTCAGGAGTCCTAAGTACCCAATACCCATCAGTATAGACAGATCCTAAAAGTCAACAAACTCACGACTATGGTTCTTCTCCTGCTGCTGTCCAACATCCCTGATGTAATTAAGCATCCCATCGATAGTTTAATCAAGACACGTACCAAGTATCCAGGAGCAACCAAGCATTAAGCACAGCTTTAAAGCGCTCAATCTTTGCCATATCCTCGTCGGCCTCTTTCTTATTCCAAAACGTCCAGATCAACGGTTTGGAGCCGACGTTGTTCGCCGGACCGAGCTTTCTTGTAATATTCTCCATGGTTTCCTTGAGCTGACCCAGAGGTTTCTTGAGTTTCTGGATTCCATTCACCGATTGGTTGTTCGGCTGCTGCAAGCGGTATTTGAGATCCTCCAGGAGCGGCGCAAGGTTCTGGACCTCGAGCAGGAGATCCCGCTGGTCCTTCGTTGCATTCACCGCATCTCGGCCGAGATCGATAACTGACTTGGCAGCGGCGACGAGCTGCAGAATGCTGGCGACGAGACCAACTGCACTGACGGGGTCCATGAGGTCGAGAGTAAGGGCAAAAGCTGTATGAGTACAGCATGCGCGTTACAAGGGCGTCAATCAGTGGTCCAGTCGAAAATAGACCCCTCGCATTATCGCCGCAGCAAATGGCGAAGGAGAGTCAGGCATGTCGAGAGTGCAGGCAGCAAGTAGGAGGCTGAAACATGTTGCACACGAATATTAATGCGATTGTCCGCAATTTTTAGTCAGCCGGATATTCACAGTCGAACAAAAGAGTATGCAAAATGTCTAGATCGATGCATTGGTAACGCATGAACACCGCTACGCCGGCTGGTTCTTGTTAGGTCGTAGGAGTCGCGCGTATATGAAATTCCGTGAGGGGGCGATAACTTGAACGGTGGCGGCTAGCATTTGTGCGGAGCAGTAATTGTGGAAGACGAGTTAAGGAGCACCCACCCGGCAGATCGCCAGTTACATGCATGCTTCATGGAGGCTAGCCGACCCCCGTCTCAAAAAACGCGACGATGCACCGCCACTGATGATGACTGATGGCGCGTCTAATTTCCTCTTCACACGCTCTGTCTTGAGTCAGGCACTGTCGCAAGATGGGCGAATCGACTCAATTGCAAAGCGGCTGGTGAAGTATACAAACACTTGAGGTGCATTTATGACCCGTTTGCGTGAACTGAACTCACGACCGACCAGGAATCGCGATGTGCAAAGATTCAGAGACCGTTATTATGCTTCGCCGATTAAATAATAAATACCGTAACCATGATGCTTACATGAAAGGTATGTGTTCTTATTCTTCGTTCTAATGTTCTATATGCTGAGTTGATTCAACTCAGAGATCAACCAACGTTGCACTATTCACTTCAACCATGTTCAAGTCGTGTTGACTCTAGGTATGAATTGAATCGCTTGTCTTTGTGCTCGCATACTCATTCACCTTTGGGAATATAGTTCAGCAACGGTCCTCAACCATGCTGACTCGACCATCACGTATATACTCCCACCCATTCAAACGTGAGTTACTGCCATTTTTTTTTTCGCTGTGGACTTGCAGCCCGCGTTCTAACGCTACTTCAAGGTACCTAACCAATATGAAACTTACCTCGAATTTACGTCTACTTCTGCCCGTGAAGTCTCGCTGCCTTCAAACTCAGTCATGATCCTGGTACGAGGTATGTATGTATCGACTTGATATACTTGCACTTTCTCATATTCCAAATTTCTCCCCAGTCACGACTCTTCTTTTAATAACACATTCTCATCTTTGTTATGGGCGGACTAGTTGAGTTAGTTTGATGTTGATTGGAGGTGCAAGGTGCGGTTGAACGACACATCTGATTCGCTTTCTTACTGACACGCTTAATAATTCATAGCCTAACTACAAAATAAATGTACCATACATGTTCCATACGCCTGGGATAGGGCTATTCAGTAATTTGTAAGTCAACTTTACCCTGAATTCAAGTTGAATTCTTCATAACTTGCTCACAAGTTCGTTGAACCTCGAAGCCATCGACCTGGTGTTCCTATAGCCTCAACATTATGCTCTTACAAACGCCCTCGACGACTGGGATAAGCCATTCAACTGGTATTGAATTTTCCGTCGTCAGTCAGCCCAACTTCGACTTTATTGCAAATTGAACCACTTACTAACCTGCTTGGGGTTGCCTTGGGCCTCGGGGGAGTCGGCCCGAAGCTATTAAATCTTCTCAAGTGTTCGTTTCTACGCGCGTTTTCTGCGACGGGGATAAGGCTGACATTCCATTTTCTCTGGTGAGTTTAACTTCGACTTTATCTCAAGTTCAGCCACTTACTAAATTGCTAGCGGTTCCTTGTATTTCAAACAAGTCGATCCTAAGCTCTTATATGCTCAAGCGTTAGTTCCTACATGCATTTTCTGCGACTGGAATAAGTCGTTCAATTCGTGTTACATTTTCTGTGATTTTCTCTGGTGAGTTCAACTTCGACTTTATCTCAAGTTCAACCACTTACTAAATTGCTAGCAGTTACCTTGTACTTCAAACAAGTCGATCCGAAGCTCTTATATCTCCACGCTTTCGTTCCTACACGCGTTTTCTGCGACTGGAATAAGCCGTTGAATTCGTGTGACATTTTCTGTAGTCATTCCAACTTCGATGTTCAATTCCATCCGAACCTCTTACTAATTGGCTTTCATTTCCCTTGTGCCTCAGAGAAGTCGACACAGGGCCCCCATATCCTTGACAAAAAGGTCCCATGCATGTTCTATACGGCATGAATAAGCCGTTGAATTAGCATTCCATTTTCTCTGGTGAGGTGCAACTTCGACTTTATTCCAACTTTACTTTTACTAAATTGCTAGTAGCTACCTTGAACCTTGTCCTGAATCTCTTATATCTTCACGGATTCTCTCCTCTGCCAGTCCTCTACAACTGGGATAAGCCGTTGAATTAGCGTTATATTTTCTTCGCTGAGTCCAACCTTTATTTTATTTCAACTTCAATCTCTTACTAAATTGTTAGCAGCTACCTTTCACCTCGAACAAGTCGATCAGAAGCTCTTATATCTTCAAGGGTTCCCTCCTCCGCCCGTCCTCTACAACTGGGATAAGCCGTTGAATTAACATTCCATTTTCTCCGGTGAGTCCAACTTCGACTTTATTCCAACTTTACCTTCTTACTAAATTGCTAGTAGCTACCTTGAACCTCGTCCTGAATCTCTTATATCTTCAAACTTTCGGCCTTGATGCGACTGGGACAAGGGATTGACTTGATACGACATTTTCTCCGCTAAATCTACTCACTTCATCTTCATCGTCTCCGCTCGCACGTTGTTGTCCGCATCCATATTTTGCCCTTGCAGGATATCAGGACTGGCGCGCAGCAAATCTGTTAAGATCTATCTTCCCCGCTTTGCGATACGCCTCGTCGAGGGTGTCGGTCTGACCCACGCCGAAGGCGGGCAGCTGTTGCGTTGCCCAAATCAATGCGACTGAGGGCACGAAATACGCAGACTCTGAGGATTTACATACCGAGCATGGCTGAAGAAACTCACCGAGGATACGGCTCGCCCTCCATCCACATCATAGTATATAACGAGGTCGTTGTCGTGGACAGGGTGCGTAAGGAACGGCGCCTCGAGCGATTCCCTCAAGACTTTGAGGTGATTGGCTATGTTGGGGGGGGAAGAGCTTGCCATCGGCGGGCTGCGGGAGTGAGAGCCAGATTCAGATAGCTTATCTAGAAAGCTTTCGGGGGCTCCCCACAGCCATATAAACACATCGTTGTCAGAGCCAGTGGAGAGACGCCCTCACGCTCCTGACACCGCTGAAGCTCGGCGGGAGCGACACGGACACATTGTTCGCGCCCCGCAGTCTCTGGGTGATGTGCAGCCTGGGGACTTGTCGCAAGTTTAATGGCGCTCGAACCACGAGGTAAGAATGCGAGGCCGTTAGCGAGTATTTCTGACTTGGTTTCTTACAGTTTACCACGTTACGTGGATTCGAGTCAACGGCTTTTGAAAGCAAAGTAAGGGAGTTTTCTCTGATACGCAATGTTTGAATTTTCAGCTCACCACTGCAATTTCGAGCTCCCTGCGTTTCGTCCCGGACTTGCGTGTATGAAATCGGCGCAGGCGTTGTTTGCGCAGGTAACCAGGCGAGTCGCGATTAGTATGACGCGGGCTTGGGTTTTGTTTTTGTAGAAAATACCAAGAAAATACGCTTCATTTTGCTGACGCACGCCGAGTCGGCGTCTGCCTTTTGATGGCAAGTGTTGGTGTGGGGTCGGTTACGCGACTCTTGTAGTTTCGACTCGTAGAATTGGACTCAGCGGAGGACGGCGTCGAACTTTGGTACCAGTCCATTGGCACGAGGTGTGCTGACTGGCAGCAATACTAGCGCGCGCGGGCCGACTTGTATTTAGTTCTGTGGTAGATGCGAGGTCGAGCTTTGAGACAAGTCACGGTCTCCCACGCTCTTCGCCGCCATCAAGCGCGAACAACTCGCTGCACTCAGAAGACGCAGGTTCAAGCCATAATTATGACCATTTCACCGGCTGGTATCCAGCTGTGGCCACAATGCAGAACAGCCCCAAGCCGACCTCCGGCACCGTCTCTCTGTATGTTGCTGCCGCTGTGCGGCTTCCTGGCTCTGCAGACCGTCCTCCTGGCACTTGCTCGCCCCCTAGCTGCGTTCCGCTCCTGCGCTGACGGCACGTGGCTTGCTCGCGTGCGGGGCCTGGTGGGAGACGCGAGGTGCCGCCGTCAAGATTAAGCGCGCTTCTTGAAACAACTCGATTCACTACCCGGGCCGCACCCAACCCGCCACAGAAGACGCAGGTTCAAGCCAAGTATCATGACCATTTCACCCCCGTTGCGGGGCTGGTATCCGGGTGCGGCCACAATGCTGAGCAGCCTATAACCGACCTCCCGCACCGTCTCTCCGCATGTTGCTGCCACTGTGCGCCTTCCTGGCTCTGCAGACGATCCTCCCGGCACTTGCTGGCCCCTTAGCTGCGCTCCACCCCCACGCTGACGGCACACTCAACTCCGAGAAGGACATCAAGTTTTCTGCTACCACATGGGCGAGTCTACGTACTATGCTGGATGTAATGGTTCATCTGACACCCTCGTAGATCGCCATAATGGTGGTCTGCGTAGTCCTCATGATTCTCTCCATACTTGTATGTTTTCTCGAATCCCTCCGGCGGCACATCGCGAGCATGAGCGAGGGTGCCGCCATTGCAGCGAGTTCTCGCGAGCTGCAGCTCGTGGGAAGGATTAATCGTTCTCTGGGCGCGCCTCCTCACAGACCCCGGCATCCGTGCCGCACGCCGTCGCAGGTCTCAACCGCGTCGCTGCCAGTATACAAGAACGAACCCGGGGACCAGGAGCTCGTGGTTTCTCGAGGTCCCGACGGCAAGGACGTGGATTCAGTCGACGACAACACCCATGCAGATAATATTAACATTACCCCGCCGGCGCGCGCGTACTCCCACAAGCCCTGCCTTCCGACCGACTCGCCCTTGCTTTTGGGCGATGCCACAACCCCCGACCCGCGGGGAGACGCTCCAGCGTACTTTGAGGTCGTCGAGCACCACCGCATCATAAGCATCAATGATTATCCGGGCATCCCCCAACGCGGCTTCTGCACGTCCATCTTCTCCTCCCTGCCCCCGCCCCCGCCCCCTCCAGCTCCACCCTCGCCCTCTCCCGCACACCTCCTCCTCGCTCGCCACCGCGCCCTCGGGCATGAGGGATCGGGGATCGGGGACCAGCAGATACTAGACCCCGCCCCGCCGTTCCCCATGCCGTCATGCTTCTCTATGCCAGAGTTGCGCCGCGCGTGGGCACTCGGTGTAGAGCTTCGACACTGTGCCTAACACGACGACGAGGGCGTCATCCGGATACGCCTGCAGGAGCCGATGGACGCGACTACAAGGCCGGGCGACGCATAGCTTCGTCTGCGTACTCTCGCAGGCGTAGGCTCCATCTACATACTCTTGTTACTCTTGGCACCCGGATGCCCGTTTTATCCATTTCATATACGTATCCTTCTGATCTTTTGCATTCGGACTTGCGCGCCATCCCTCTCCTCTCCCCTCCCCTCCCCTCCCGATTCTGGCGCTCCTCTTACGACTCCCTACGCCGTACATACGCGAACCTTTACTTACTGACTTGCTTAAGAGGATGCAATGTATGAATACGACTTTGTACATAGAGAAGTTGTACATTAAGATTGACGTGTCTAACAGGCTACTAGCCTCGAGCGCTGAATTCGACACCAAAAACTTTCAGGATCCATATTATTTTGCGTGGCGCGCTCAAAGCCAAATAAATCCACTGGCAGGCGAACCGGGGCATCCGGTCCTCTCTCTTCAATCTTGGCCTCAAAATCTCAAATGCGCTGAGGTTCCTCGCATTTGCGTCGCATAATAAGCCGTTGCATTGACATTCTATTTTTTTCGGTGAGGTCCAACTTCGACTTTATTCCAGCTTTACCCTCTTACTAAATTGCTGGTAGCTATCTTGAACCTCAAAAAAGTCGTCCTGAATCTCTCATTAGTAATTTCAAGCTTTCGGCCTTAACTCACATTTGATGCGACTGGGATAAGGGATTAAATTGATACGACATTTTCTCCGCTAAATCTACTCACTTCATCTTCATCGTCTTATTAACCCGCTGGAAGCTACATTGTACCTCAACACGTCGACCCAGCTCCGATATCTTCAAGCGCACAATGTATATTTTATTTGCTTGGTGGGTCCAACTTTCCCCTTTATTTATTTGCCGTACTTACCACCGCATCTCCTCACAGCCTCAATAAATCCTTACCGGACTAAAAAAAAGACGTCGAGCCACGCTGAATTAAACCCCACAAAGCGGTCAAAAAAGGCAAAGTCTATTCATTCATTCCTTAATTACTTGCTTACAACATATATTTTAGATGATAGAAACAGCGCGCGCGTCGCCGATAAGCCTAATACGAATCGATGCGCACGAGTGGAGACGGCGCGACGCGGCATGCGCGTGTACAAACCGCCGCCCATGCGACTCGAGACGGCACAAGCTGCCACACAACTTGCGTGCAAGCGTCGCGGGCGCGGTTTGCTGCGAGCGAGTCCGAAGAGCCCGCACGCTGCGTGCCAGCCTGCAAGCCACAACGACGCCGTGCAGCGAGTCGAACGTGCGCAGAGTCCGGAGACTCTGCGCGCCCGGAGACTCTGCGCGCGCGCGACTCTAGGCGGGTCCGGGAGGCGTTCCTCGCGAGCGCGCTAGCGGATTGGGTGCGGCGCGCCAGTGCGAGTCGATACGAGGAGTCCTAAGACTCGCCGCGGGTGCTTGAGTCGACGCGGGGAGGCGTTCTTCCCGAGCGCGGCCTTGCAAACGTGGGCGCGAGCGCCGAGTGCGCATCGAAAAACGTGGGCGTAGCGGACTTACCGTGTTACTGACTCCGGTACGGCCTTTCTCGCCTTCACATGCTGCCGCGCTGACTTTTCTGTAGAATTTGAGTTAGTCGTGAGTGTGAGCTGCGGAGAATAAGACGTACCGGTGAGGTATGTGGAAATGATTTCTTTGTTTTTTTTGGGGGGAGCACATCCGGGGCTCTCGAGCCGGCGCGCGCGAGATCGAGCCGTACTGCGACTCCGCGATTATGGGGGGCGACTCACCAGCGTGAATGCGCGCCGTGAGACGAGGGCTGCGCGTTGTGAGACGGGGGCTGCGCGTCGTAGTTGAGAACACAAGTGAGACTATTGTTGAAGAAGTAAGTAGCAGTAAGTTTGATAAAGTACGCACCTGCACATCGGGGCGGCGCGAGTCGGAGTGCGTCGCGCGGGTCTGGCGATGCGCGCACGCCATGCGAGGCTGGTGTCGAGAGCGCATCGTGCGGGTCTGGCATTGCAAGCGCATCACCGGCACTGCGCATCGAGGGCGCGGTCGTCGTTTCCTATGCTCACATTGTGCCGCCGCAGGGACTTGCGCGAACACGCCAGAACAGACAGGATCGTCAGCACGACACCGACCACTATTATTGGGATCTGCGGGGGTGTTAGATGTACTGTTGAGTGCGCAGTAATAAGCTCACCCATGTCGTCGCTGAAAAGGTTTCCTTCTGGTCAGAGTTGTTGCCTGTGTCTGCGCGGGGGAAGACAGGGCCCGCATGTACGGTCAGCGGAGTCAGAATGGCGCACAGCAGCAGCAGCATGCAGGGAGAGCGAGCAGAAGTCGTTTTTAGGCGGCTTTGGGCGTGGTGGCCGCGTTCAAGGCAGTGCCCTCGCTAATTAGTGCTTGGTCACACATAAGTTCTGACTGTTCCGGGCCTTATCCTCTTTCCAGCTTCTTTCCTCTATGCACGCCACGGAAGTGGCGCGTAATATTCGCTAGATAATGCGGCTGCGGACAACACCTGATATCCTCTTCAATTTGTGTTCATTTCCTCTCGTTTCGGAGCACCACCACCTACATTTGTTCCGTCCGCGCTCATGATATCCGCTCTTTGCGCGTTGTTGGACATCTGGGCCTGGGTCAACACTTGGGAACATCACTTCTCCACAGCTTTGTGGTTTCTGAATCTTAGAACACTCTCCGGCTCGATATCCGCTGTGCCGCATTCGTCTTAAGCAAACTTCACCGGGCCATTGAGGGCGTCGGATCCGCTGGGATCAATTCTCTAGAGCATGCTCCAGAGCATTGATGGGAGAGCGAACAAAACCTGGAACAAGCCGGAGAATCTCGTAGAGCGAACAAAAAATGATCGTAGACATCAGTGAGGTCATGCGTAAACAAGTGTATACATGGAGCTGAGCCAGCTCATTATCACGCGTCTCTGCTCCCCCGACGCGTCTTTCGCACTCTCTGCGGCACTTAAACGCTCCGCTATGGCATCAATGAGTCTCCAGCAGGTGCTTGACGCTCTCCGTGACCGCCCTGAGCTTGCAGGCCTTGACTTCAATGGCTTGAATATGTTCGTGCGATATGCAACGCTGGTGAAGCCTACGATCGAATTCTCTCAAATGGACTGTCGGAAATGTCCTACCTCCCTTCCGCCACAAATCTGCCTTGTCTTGGCTTCTGCACTGGGATGCGACACGGATTTGATAGAATTGTGTTGGTCAGCATTCCGAGACCTCGTGTGGAATCAGCCCCCAATTTCGCCAACCGAAGCGGAAATACTTGAATACAATGATGCCGCTTTACAATACGAAACTTGTAGGTCTCCAATATTCCAGTTGCCTGTTTTATTATAATATTCCATATGCAGCGTTCCGTCATTTATACCCGCCGATGCGCTCGTGCCAAGACTCTGGCTGTTCGAACCACCGAGAAGACGCCAGCATACTGACGCTCACTGAGCCGCTCACCTACAAAGCGACTCTTTTCACCGTGGGAGATGGTGCACTCCCCATTTACACATCGTCTTTGTATTGCAGATGTACGTAGAATTTATTCAATATCAATATCCCTCGCATTCCTCATGTATCCACCGCTCTGTTTAGCCTGTAATAGACGCTACTACCACAATTATTCAGTCCACAAGCAGAGTTCCTCCCGGACGTATTACGGCGGTGTCCCGGATGTGATTCAAGTCGCGCAGCATTTCTTTTTAGAAAGTGCGCTGCTTGAGCTGTTCGCAAATAATATGGTATTTGGCTGGTAAGAGTCCACTCAACACATATCTGGTCGCATCTGACATCCTCCATCAGGCTTTCGGGCACCAATTGCGCGCGCATCTACAATCACGCACTCTCAAGCCAAAAACCGCACATTATCAACAATAAGCTCGCCTTTTCAGCCGTCTACAACGAGCACAAGCACCAGGCGCCCGAGAACTGGAGATCCGACATGCTCCTTCGAAAAGAGGACGCCATGAACGGCTTCTTTTTGTATTCGCTTTTGCTTGACAAAGCTGAGCACGGGGGTACTTTAATGCTTCCTCACGATGAAGCCAGTCAAAGCGATCGTTTGCAGCCTGCCCTTGCAGAGCGAAACAAGGCAATGGAGGGTACAGGTCAGGAGTGCTACCCGCACGCATGCGATCTCTGCTTCGTAATTTTGGAAGATGCAGAGGGGCGCTTGAGTAAGTCTTGCAACAAAATGTTGAATGAAATTAACCACGTTTCCAAGGCAAAATACAGGCAGCAGCGTGCGACGGCAACACGATTGGACATCGGTGTTGCAAGGTTCACGACTGTAAGAACCCACTGCCATCCCAGCGTCAGCACTTCTGTCCCGAACACCAACACCTCAGAGAAAAATGCGCCGTCGTCGAATGTATGGCCACGATTGAACCGGGTCATCGAACTTGCGCAGACGCTGACCATCGCTCCCTTGAAAAGGCCTATTTCAAACGCGGAGACGCACTCTTTCAGTTGCGCTCGCGTCTGAAAAAGGCAGGCGTGTCCGTTCCTGATGACTCTGCAGTTGTGGGCGATGCTGAAGACAAAGACGAGGAGGTCGTGTTCGAAGTGGGACCCGGGGGGCCAGTTGAAGTCGACTGTGAAGGGAAGTCCGAGACCGGAAATCGCCGGCTGCGTGCCTATTTTGGAGCCCGACGCACTCATAATGAGCAGCTGATTATGCGGACCTGCGGAATTATTCTCTCCCGCGCGACGTTCTTCGGATCTGAAGCAGTCTCAGCTGTGAATGTAAGTCAAGACACATTTTTTTTGTTCTTCACTGAATGCGCACGCGAGCAGATTTTTGCAAAGGCTACTTTTCCGTCACCGGAATCCACACCAGAACTTTTCATCTTCGATAACAATTGCAAGCTAGATGCACACCAGCGAGCGATTGGTGACGACCACTTCAAGAATACTGGCAAGCCTGTCGACGTTTTTCATTTTACGTGCAAACACAAGGTTACGGATCACCACTGCCAACTTTATTGCAACCCGGCGGCGTTCCCAGAAATGATCGGTCCCGATGGAAAGTGGCGATTCAACACCTCCATCTGCGAGCAAACCAATGTGTGGTTCGGCGGTTATATGGCCATTTTGCGCGATATGGAGGTAACACGGTATAATTTCTTTTTGGATGAGATGATCAAGAGGAGGAACCGCCATGTGCTGGCTGAATTGGAGGCAAAGGGTCACTCGCCATGGATGGTGAGTATGGACACTCTCTTCCCCGATAGCATGCAGGCTTGAGTAGCCGTAGAATTGATGTACCCGAGATTTTTGAACCTCAATGCAACAGTCGCTAATAATGAATATTAAGTCCAGAGATTCTAGAAACAATATTTCGGGTGTGGATAGCACACTAGTAGCCCAAATTCGGTCCATTTAGCAGCTCATCCGAGTCGCTGAAGTCGTCGGCATGTACATCCAAATTTAGACAGGTCGCCAATGTGGTTCAGTATCTTTCTTGCGGCACAACATGAGCCCGTATCGAGTTGCTCTAGCAAAAAATACGGCGTGAAATTTGAATACAGTCGGCAGAATAATTCCATTTTCAGAAGCGCACAGGGGGCAGCCCCCATGTTTTATTAAATATACTAATTAATTCCCCCTGTTGGAATGATGATTATTTGAACAAGATGGAGGTATCCTGGCTGAACAATCCACGAACTTTAAAAGGCACCTAAAGTCAAATACATCAAATTTTCATGAGTTCTAGATGGTCGGAATTCAGCCCCCAATCGTAATCCAGTTCTTGGTGGTCAACTGATGCCGAATGCGCATTGCATGAATCCAGGTTTCAGTGAAATTGGCTCATGGTGTTGAAATATGGAAAGAAAGAGTGCGCCCAAGGCGAATAGTAATTCAATTGAAGTCGCAGACTCAAATTAAATAAAGGAGGGAAAGTAACGAAGACGATATTTGAGCCAGTAAATATAAAAAAGGCGCAGTGGTAAGTGAGTGGTTATAATACTATAATTAAACGGTCAATTTTTGTAGGTAGGAAAGACGAGGGGAATCGAGTTCAGTTCCAAGGCCTTGCATACTCTGTTGCAGGTGTGAGTGTCTGTGAAATCTTTGATCCCAGCAGCATCAAGACTTTGAAGGAAGGGCTGTTGCAAAGTCTCGTCGACATGCTCGCCGTGTTCGTCATTATGTTCGTTGTCGTAGCTGTTGCAGATGGTCAGCCACAGCGGATCTGAGAATTCGGCCTACGCACCTGAGCATCGCTACGAGAGAATGAGTGCGTGAATCGAAGACTCGATAACCCTCTTGAGTAATAAATCCTGTGAAGATCGAAACATGAATGATCCGATGCAGAGGTAACCATCGGCAACACACCTTCAAAAGTCGACAAAGACGCTGCGATGGTTGTGGTGTTGATAAGTGAAGTGAGAGAAAGCGGTCAAGATTTCCACAACCGCAACTTGATTCGGAGCGTCTATAGGCAGATCGGAGCCCCAGGTGTTGACGAAGAACTTGGAGCCGCACTCCCAGGATTGGGCAAAGTAGATATTGTCGTCCTGGCAGAATGAAAAAGTCTCGAGGACTTCCACACCTGAGGCGAATAACGTTAAAACTTAAATAATGGCGCTGGCGCACAAAAAGACAACATACCAATTAAATCAATGTCAACAGCGCGCACTCTACTCGCAAATGCCTGCCAAAGTATGCCGCATTCTGCAAGTCTAGCACCCTCGAACCACGTAGCTACGGTCTCGTTGTGCCAGAGATCAAACCATTGCCCTGGGAGGAAAATTTTCTTCAGTGCGATAGTCTTTAAGTTGCCGTTCGCCATATACTGGGCCTGGAAGTGAGGTCAGTTTGAGAGAAGTGGGCGCAGATAAAAATAAATACCATATGAACCCGCATTCTTTTGCCTGGCGCATATTGGTCAAGCACGATGATGTCCATGTATGAGTCGGGAGGCGAGAAAGTCTCTAGGATCCCGCCAGAGCGCCTGTATATCTCGAGCTTCAGGTTTTTTTACATCAAACCCGAGCTCGTCTTCGTCTTCATTGTCAATTACTTCAACTATAACTTTGAATTCAGATAGACGCAGGAAAACCAAGAGCAACTTACTTGTTTTTGGGAGTGCAGTCGATTCTGTTATTACCCATGAGCGAATGTATGCCAAATTGAGTTGAACACTTACCCGTTACGGCGGTCTTTAGAGCCTCAACTTGCTTGACAACGTCGGCCCATTTGGTGTCACCAGAAAGAGATATATCGGCGGCGACTGCGTCATTGTAGATTCTGAGGTGCTTATAGACTGTCTGGCTTTTGAACCGGCAGTTTTTGAACGAAGGCTGAGCAAGAAATGCATTGCTGAGTGCAGAAACACTAAGACGCTGTGTTGATTTACGTAGTGCGCTGAGTGCGCGCATACCGGGTTCCATGTCGCACACATTCTTCAAAGGGAACGGTAACGGCCGCATTTCGCGTTTGTCGTCCGCTGGTTCCTGAGATTCGGGAGGTGCTGGCGACGATTTCGACGAGGAAGGCGGTTCGGGAGAAGAGTTCCGACTCGGAGTGGATGAAGATGACAACACTAGAAGCCGACGAGCCTGGGCAATCGCGCCTAAAGGATGTGGGTGTTCGTCGATGGGGATTAACGGGATTAGAGAGATTTCAGCGTTGAGACCGAGGCAATCATCGTCGCTCAGGCTAACTTTGCGAAGGAGAATTCTCGCGTTGGAGCTAGAACCAATAATAGGAATTCCGACCCGGGCATCATGCACAACCCAGAGAGGGCTGGGGTAAACAGCTGCTAAATGCTGGATAAACCCCGCTGCCTCTAATTCAGCAGCGGCCATGACGATAGCGTGTTCCTGGGGAACAAATTTGCCAGGCTGGCTGTTAACCAGCCTGAAATGCTGTGGTGGATAGTTGACCTAGCCGTGCAACCATGAGTTAAGAAGCGATAATAATAAATACAAGTAGAAAGTGCACCTTCGTCCACAGAACGACGTGAATACTATTGGTGGTCAAGTCCTTCAGCTTTTGAACGGCTTCCATCTTTGCGTTGGCATCCAGCAGTTGGCGATGGCGGGAGATATAATTTTTTGCATAGCCCTCGTCAAGAGGGCGAGCAAAGGTTCGTCGGATGACAGTGGTGTCCTCGTCGCTGCCAACAGACGGGCCAGCCTGAGTGTCAGTGAATTTTTGGCTACCTAAATCCAATTAATTGATGTGGGCTTCAGAACAACGATGGATAGAAACTTACTCGAAGGTTGTGTCTGCTCAAGCAAACTAGCCGGCACATCGCGATGTTTTATGCGATGGCTTGGTGTGTTGCATCCCCCAGCCGCTCTACAGCAGGCTGCACACTTGGGGATGGTCCGTGTACACTCTTTGTTTGCTCGCCGGCGTTTATTCTCAGCCGTAAGACAGCTAACATCGCAGAGAAGTGAGGTACCAACTTCTTCCGCTGACTTCTTGAGCGTAAACCGGATAGCGACATTCTCAGGAATATTCCCAATGGCGGTGGGGGGATTGTGCCAATAGAACGAGCCACATTTGGTATGGCCGCACTATAAAAGAAATGTTAAAATATTTTTGTAAAGGTGCGGCGACGGATTAAAATGGCAGAACCTTTTGGTACCATCTCGACCAGTTACTGAGTACAGAACCATTTTGGCACTGCATTAAAGGGCCTAATGTAGGCTGCGTGCATGCCTCACATATTTTCCGAGTGGTATGTGGGCGGGGATTCAAGGAGGTGGCGAGCATGGTGTTTTGTTCGTCGGACATTGTGTCAAAGCAGATGAAAAAGATGAAAAACAGGGGGTTGGATGGGATAGGAATGAAGGAGAGTTGAAGACGATGTAAGGAACTGACTTTCATTCAGTAAAACTTGTGCTTTTATACACTTTCAGGCCAATCCTTGTACCTATCTGTGCTCCATGAGCTTATGGAATGACGAAGCAATCGGGGGCGGGCATGATTGGCGGCTATGCTTGGCGTGCAGTATCCAAAGTGCAGCAATTTATTAAAATCAAGTCCACCCAGCATTCAGAAGATATGAATTTCATTCAATGAAGTATGTTCGTGCTACAAGTGACCCAGGAATCCATGGACAGACAGATTTGATAAGAGCTATCGAAGACCTGAGCATGACGTAGATAGACACAAGGGAATCTTGGCGTTGAGTGTCCCGATGCGGGTAGGGCGAAACAAGCGAGCTGCGAGAGTCGGAACAGTCGGAGCTGCGTCGGAGCAGGTGAACCACTGCAGCCCGATGACGGTGGTGACGAGACCATCGGGCCCATCAATAGCCGGATTATTCTACGCGAGAGTCGGAAAACTCCGGCGCTCTGGCTATACCATCAATTCTCTGGAGCCTAGGCTACCCCAGCGGATTCGATGTCCTGGGGCCATTTCGCCGCCCTCGGCAATATTTAATTAGATCTACTTCTCACGCCGTGTCTTCAGTCTGTTTTGCTTGTGTTCTACCCAAATCCATTTCTATTCGTGGAGCGCCATCCTTTTCTCTTCCGAGTTATATGATACCACCACCGCTCTTCCTGCGCGCCAACAGCTTGTGGACATCTGGATCTGTCTGGATGGGAGTGCATTTGGGAGTTCAGATTAACGGTGCACCGGTACACCAGCGGTGATGATCGGGAGGGTTCACAGCCACTTTGATGCAGCGGAGCTTCAATCTTTATGGGGCTATGCCCGCTAAAATAAACAATGTACAAACAAGTGCGCGTCTTGCGATAATGGTTCCGACACAGCGGCGGGGCTCGCCAGGGATTGTGCGGGGCTTGCTAGAGCTCGCCATGGACGGTGCACGGGTGACTTGGGAAGGCGGGGGCAGAGCTGGCGCTGGTGCAGGTGGGGAGAACTCCGGGCCATAGCGATAGTGAAACGGGCCGTGTCTGGGGTTGACGCACTACGCGAAGTCTCAGCATGGTCTCAGCGAGCAGTGAGCGACAAAAGGGACGTACCTGCACCAAGTATGTATTCGGAGCAAGGCCGCCTTTTGTAAGGCGGGGAATGAGAAAATTGTTGCATGTCGGGCAGTGCATGCCAGGAGGAGGGGCCATTGCGGAAGAAGGAAGGATGAGGACGGAATGAAGGAGGGAGGGAGGACGCGACGGTAAATGAGGGCTGTGTTTGGTATTGACATCTACCTACAAACACAATTGAATGTCCGCTTCAGGCTGCCGCGTTGCCGCCGGTGAACACAGCCTCCCGGTATTCCGTTAAACTGAGCTCCCAAACTTTGTGCTGGATGGGGCCTGGACTGATACACTACTCGCATCAACCGAGTTCCGCATATCCTGCCTTGTTCAGAATCTCTCGCACTGCGGCTCAGCCTCGGCTCGCACGCAAGACATTGTGCTTTTCTCGCGGAACGTTGATGATATGGAAACCGGGACGGGACAGCTTACGTTTATTGATTAGCGAGTGGTTAGCGAGTGATTGCATCACATGCCGAAATGGTCCGGAATGCATGACCCCAGACACCACCTCGGTACTGAGCATGCAGCTATGGACATATATCTCATCCTAATGTCCACCTTGAGCTCGCTTGTTGTTCATCATGACAGCTCTTCGTGGATCACAGTGCGCGGCCTTTCCTCCAATTTGTCTCTGTCTTTTGGGCGGTTTTTGATCGCATCCGCGAGAACGCTCATTGAACGCCCAATTCGTACAGATGTAGAAATTACATTATTGGAATTGCCTCGTCTGTCCTGAGGGAATAGGCTCTTTCAAATATTTATGTTGGTTCCATAGCTTGTGGTACCCAATATTATGTTGTTTCTACGTACGGAGACCTGCAGTTGCTCCCGAAATTGACCTATGGGAGACTTTTCGTAAGGTAAGAATATACCTTCCAGCTCTGAGAATTAAATACTAATAATATTTTACAGGCCGTCAGAGGCATACAAAACATGCTCGAACAAACTTCATCAATTCACGATGCATGCCATATCCTCCTGCTCCTTAAGGATCTTCAAGGATGATAAAGAGATTTTCATCATGACAGTACTTCGTGGAGCATCGGGTGCGACCTTTTTAGTCACTCTATTTGGGGCAGTCTTTGATCGCATCCGCGAGAACGCTCGTGGCGTGCTCAATTCTAAATGTACATGCATAAAAATTGTGTTCCCGGAGTGGCTTCGTTTTTCAGGAGGAAATGGCCTGTTCAGAATATTTTACACTAGCTCTGTCGAGAGCGCTATGGAATATTATATTGTTTCTACGGAAAACTCCAGAAATACGGACTTGGAAGACTTTCTGTGCACTCATTTAGCTGTCCAATGAGGATTAGGTACTGAAAATAGTCTTCCATCTATCTCAAAAATTTCAGAGGGACGACCAGGATCCAATTGTAACACAGGGAAAACTCTGAGGAGCGCCTTCTACGATGTAATGGAATATTCTTGGGGCAAGTCAAACTTTCGCCGCCTCGCATCTGAGTACAATGTTCTTCCGCATCTGCCACTTGACCAGGGGCTTTGGAATAGATTGTTTTCGTACTGATTCTTATTTTGTAAGTAGACGAAAGGATCTGATGTTGAACCAGAGTCACACACATCAATTTTTGCATTACAGTACGAAAATTAACTGTGAGTGGAATGGGAACCGTGGGAACGGACAAACGAGGATGGAAGTAGCCGCAGATATTTCATATGGGAGTTCTGCGAGAGTCATGATTCTCTGGGACAGTCGAGTTTCAAATAGGGAGTCCACGAAGCGTCGGCATTGATGGAACAGTTGTAACTGTGTTATATGAATGTACTAGTAATGTATAGATTAATTCCCTAAACCTCGAATCGCTGGGTACTATTGTTTAACCTGGTCGATTAATGAATTGGAAGGTACCGGTGTGACGTGGTTGGCAGCGCGTAGCTATAGTTTGGTCGTATTACGCTCGGATGTTCATAGATCAGCAACCATTGGGTCTCTTCTGCTTTCCCCCATCTTGCTGTGAGCCCTGTTGGCTCATCTCCGGCCTCAAAGTCCCTGAGTGGTCTCTGCCAGATGAGCCTCAGCGGGACACAGTCTCTAGATCTTAAGGTACGGCAGCAACACACTCCCGTTGCGTGCATGTCAAAGTATATTAGGCCTGCTATGTGATCACGAATGTCCAAATGTCTCATTTAGGCCAGAAGATTTACAAATAATGCCGTGTTGCCAGCCACCAAGTGACCTTGTGCGTGTTCAATCACAAATTATTCCCGCAATTCTTTTACGGCTGGAAAGTATAATGTCTCCTCTCAGATGCATCTGGCCAGTTCATGTGGGCCGTTTTAATTTCAAATTTGGTTGGAAATTGTCACCAGGGAAGTTTGCTCTGAAGTGGATTAATGTTGTGTATTGGTAGGAGAGAGCCTGGAGAGGACTTGGAATTGGTGACGTGCTCTGATTAATGTGTCTATTCCTCCAGGAACTGTCTCAGATGCTACGGCATCAGCGTGATCTTGAAATATTGGTCGAAATATATTTAAATATATAATTTGTGCCCCACACATCTTCTGGGCCATAGAGGACAAATGGTGAATTCGGATTATCTCGTCAATTTGCGGATACTTTGTCTGAACTCACCGGACTTTTTTTTATGGGCTCAAGCTGGTGAATAAATTGTCTTGAACGGTTTCTTACATACATACACGCGTTAGAGCTTCATATACGACAAAAAAACATGCTGAATCAGCCGAAACGGCGAGAAACGCGTCGACGCGACTTGATCACGTGTCACGATGAGGGCGGAATGTTCCTGCAGCCGCCGCCGGCGTCTTATTAGCATCTTGCATATGCTGTTTGCGCGAGAGTAACTAGATATAGGTGCCTCACATACTATTTCTTGCTCCAAAAATGAGAGCAATGAGCTGCTCTCCCGTATTATAGTACATACTATCGCTGGCATTGCACTGGCAGACAATTTCTTTTTTTGCACTCTTCTAATTCCGGCATGCTCACGAATGAGCGAGTCGGTGACTCACACCTTAAATTTCATCTCAGCAAGCAATTTAAGTAGGTTCGGTGATGGCAGGCAGGTCAGTGTCTGGGGTCCTGCACTTCTAACCGAGCCGGCATCAGGCGGCATCTGATCAAAATTGATCAAAACGAAGCTGTCCCGTCCCGGTTTCCATATGATGACTAGCAAGGGGCTGTCACCGGCGTTCTCGGCCAAATCCACTCCTCCCTTAGCCTCGTGGGAAAGTGGCGGTGCAAGACCCTAAGGGATTTGACTGTTTTTTAAAACCTTGTTGCTATTCTAGCACACAACAGGAGAAAAAATCGGGGCTCATTGTTCAACATATCTTCTTGCATTCACCCACTGCCAAATAATTTTTCTAGGTACCAAAATTGTGTCGCTGCAAAATCCCGTCGGGTCCTGCACTGCCACCTTCCCACGAGGCTAAGGGAGGAGTGGATTTGGCCGAGAACGCCGGTGACAGCCCCTTGATGACTAGTCCCCCGCCGGACTCTGAATAAAAATGTCTTCTACCCCGTAGATCTCGATGCGCACGCCCTCCTCTTTAATTATTTTCGCGTCCTCCACCCTTCCCTGCCTGCGTGCCTGCCTGCCCACCTTTTTCCCGCTGCCGTCCGCAAGCACCACCGGTTCCGCTACCGGTACCGCCCCCGCGCACCCGGGCTCTCAGGCCGGTCCGTGCCCCATACACCTTCCTTTCGCTCAGGTGGGTTCACGAGAAACTCAGAAAGGAGCGAGAGGAGCGACTTGGGAGACCAAGGACCCTCCCAAACTGCGGCTTTCCCGTCAGCGAGATGACGCCCGGATTCGCGTTTGCCGGGTTCTTCGAGAGCAAGCGCCATCACTCAGTCTGGTCAAGATCCATCGTGACCGCCACCCTCAATCTCACTTTCAAGAACGCCCCGCGCGCTCCCTCATTAACCAGGACCCTCTTCGGGCCGGTGTCGAGATGCGGGCTTACTGCATCGCCTTGACGGAGTACCGACAGCTTGGCCGCTCTCGGGGCGGGGCGGTCGTGGTAGTGGTGGTGGTTGCGAGCCAAGCGAGCAATTCTATGCAGGAAACAAGAACAACAACTACAACCACAACCACCATCACCCCGGGTGAGGTGGCGGTTGGGGGTCGTCGTTCCGTCGCAGTGGAGACTCGGGCCCTCAACATCGACGTACCAACAGCTCAGTACCGCCCTTGGGCGAGGCTATCCACCAATTTCAACCTCCTTTTCGCATTTTTCACCACTGAGCCACTCGACCTCCCTCACTCCAAACCATGCTTAATCCCCACGCTCAGCCCTTCTTACCACCTCCCAAACGACCGTCCATCGCGCCGGAATCACACATACGTCGCATTCGACCATCCGTCCTTAAAAAACGCCTCCGCCTCTACTCCCTCTTCCCTCTCTGCTTACGCAGACGAGTCCGCATGCCATCGCCAAGATGTGCTGCTTATCGATTAAACCGCAAACCACTCCTTACGCGGCTGCGACAGCTGAAAGCTCTCGAGGAGACCAGACGCCATTTGGAAGATTTTTTCACCGATGCCCAGGATCGATGCGAAAGGCTTGCTCTTACAGCAGCGCTGATGCACAATATAACCATCGTCTCTCCGTGGTGGACCCCGCTCAATATTTTCGACTCACGCACGTATTCCTGGCCGTGGAAGAGGATCCGCATGCGTCTCAATGGGAACAGCAGCAGCCGCTTTGTCCTCTTGTTCGATTTTTCGCGTTTCTCAACCAATCACCCGAACGTTGTCACACGTGTTGTCCGTGATCTTCCACCAGTAGTGCTACCTGCATTTCCATATGGTTAATTCGCAGTACCTACTCCCCTCGACTTCCATCCTTTTCACTTTCGTGATTACTGTGGGAAGCTGGGTTGTTTTTACCTCCATTCTTTACTTTATCTTTTACTTTTACATCTAGTTATAGTTGCATTTTTGTAGATCTACCGGGGCTTGTCCTTAGCTCTCAAGAGCGCAGGTAGATTCCGAATAGTAACATAGTAACAAATAATACTGACAATCCCTGGCCCTTTCAAACACGTTCAGTTCTGGTCGTACGCGTTTGCGTACTTTACCATTAGACTGAGATTCTTCACGCGGCTCGAACGGTGTCCGATAGCTTGGGAATGGCCCAAAAAATGAGCAAAATAGAAATCGTCCTAATGAGGAATCTCACGTAATGGCCAATCAGCGCTGCTTACGATATCTGGAAATTGCCGTATTCGGCGGATCCATATTATATGGTGTCCAAATGGTGTCTCGCTCTCCCGGCACTTCGTCTCGCTCTCCCGGCGCTCCGCTTCGCTCTCCTTTACACCACGCCGACCCTTTCGGCATGCTATTTATGTCTACAACGTCGACGACTGCCCCGGCCTCGTCTGCGCACGCCTATACTGTCCCTTACAGCGCTGACGACCTCCCCGTATAGGCACGGCCTTTTGCGAATAATGTGCGTAGATCCCTTGTGCATCCCCCCCCCTATAAATTCCAATATTCCTCCATAGAGCCACGGAACATTGCACCGCGGCGGCACACACACGCCCTCTCGAGTCGTGCGGTATCGAGAGTCTCGATGCCGCAAGCAGTATATGTAACTCTCTAATATATACATAGCCTCATTCCTGTCCGCCTCCTAGGCCCCGTCGGATGTGCGAAACGTCACGGTATTTTTCACCCCGGCGCGACAACTCGGACTGGCAGCTGTCGGCTGGAGGGTGTAAGGATGCCGGGTCCTCCCTCTGGCTTGTGTGGATGCTCGATAATGCCAGTCGAACAAGTTTCCGTTTCATCCAGTCGAGCAGCGACCCTTTTCCTTTCGCGTACTGGAGCATTATTGTCATCACACGGGCGCTCATACATACATACCCTCGAGACCCCGCCCAGTTCGTGTCGCGCTTCCCATTCCGATCCCCCCCGTGGGGACTTCGCCAGACCCTGCGCGCGGCTTTCCCGTAACTCGCTTGCTGCAGTCCTTCCTACGCTGAATTTCTGGGCATAAGGCTTATCCCTGTACCACAACCCGGATTCGGAGGCGTCGCGCACATACATACCGGTGAGTGCGCACACTTCCCACTAACCAAAAAACTAATCGACAAAGTTCAAAGGCGCGGTAGCGTTATTTAATTAAAAAATTGACGAGATAAACACAATATCTGCCCACTGCGAATCATGTAAGAAATATGCACACGGATCCCTCACCGAGGAGCCCCATTGCATCCTGAAGATATACTGTATGTATATATATCAATCCACGGCCCCCAAAAACCTCCAAAGAGGCCGCAGAAACCCCAAATCCAAGTCGTCCGAGTCCGAGTCCGATTTCGTATCCGACGAGTCCGAGTCTGAAGAATCCAAATCCAAGTCCAAACGCAACCTCGTATCAGCACCGTGGGTGACGAGGAGTGTGTGTCCCTCTACTGATGCTGCCTGCAGAGCAGCTCCATAGTGTCCATCCTGCAAGTTCACGTCGGCGCCGTTGTCGAGGAGGAGCTGTACTACCTCTGCCTTCCCCTCCGCCGATGCTGCCTGCAGAGCGGTTCCATAGTATCCGCCCTGCAAGTTCACGTCGGCGCCGTTGTCGAGGAGGAGCTGTACTACCTCTGCCTTCCCCTCCACCGATGCTGCCTGCAGAGCGGTTCCATAGTATCCGCCCTGCAAGTTCACGTCGGCGCCGTTGTCGAGGAGGAGCTGTACTACCTCTGCCTTCCCCTCCGCCGATGCTGCCTGCAGAGCGGTTCCATAGTATCCGCCCTGCAAGTTCACGTCGGCGCCGTTGTCGAGGAGGAGCTGTACTACCTCTGCCTTCCCCTTCGCCGATGCTGCCTGCAGAGCGGTTCCATAGTATCCGCCCTGCAAGTTCACGTTGGCGCCGTTGTCGAGGAGGAGCTGTACTACCTCTGCCTTCCCCTTCGCCGATGCTGCCTGCAGAGCAGTTCCATAGTATCCGCCCTGCAAGTTCACGTCAGCGCCATTGTTGAGGAGGAGTTGCATCACGGTTATGTTCCCCTCCTCCAATGCTGCCTGTAGAGCAGTTCCATATTCTCCTCCCTGCGCGTTCACGTCGGCGCCATAGTTGAGGAGGAGCTGGACCACTCCCACCCTGCCCTCCGCCGATGCTACTTGCAGAGCGGTTCCGTATTTTCCTCCCTGCAAGTTCACATCAGCGCCGTGCTCGAGGAGGAGTTGGACGACCTCCAACTGTCGCTTTGCCGAGGCTGCTTGTAGAGCGTTACCGTAATGCCCTCCCTGCGCGTTCACGTCAGCTCCCTTCGTGAGCAGCAGTTGCACCATCTCATGGTGCCCCTTCACCAATTCTGCTTGCAGCGCAGTTCCGTACAATCCGCCGCGCTCATTCACATCGGCGCCGTTCTGGATGAGAAGCTCGACCACCCCCTCGTGTCCTCCTTCCAACGCTGCGTTCAGCGCGGAACTATACCGTCTCCCCCGTATGTTCACGTCGATCCCGTTTGTGATGAGCTCCTGGACGACCAACAAATGACCCATGGCTGCCGCTGCATGCAATGCATTTCCATAGGATCCTCCTGCTGCATTCACATTGGCGCCGTGTTTGGTCAACAGCCGAATGACTCCGGGGCAGTTCCAATATGAAGCGACAAGTAATGCGCTCTCTTTTTCTTCTTTACTGATGGACTGGTCGAACTCGAGGAGATGCTTTGTGATTTCCTGCAAACCAAATATTGCTGCCACCCACAGCTTTGAGGACACCGATGGCCAATTCACGTAATGCCACTGCGGCGGCACCCGACCGCCAAGAAAGGGGGACCGCCAGCGGTGAGCGTCGCTTAGAAAATCAATGATCCTCTCCTGAAGGAGTGATTCGGGCTCTCCAGCGGCGTGCACGAGACAGTAGTGGCTAGCGTACGAAAGAAGTTTATATTTGCGATATAAACTCGGGTTATCTTGTGACCTGTGCCCGCGGAAGTCTTCGAATGAAAGATATGTGAGACACTGCGAGGTGATCTCCGTTTGTGCACGCGGAAATCGGCTGGGCTGGACTCTGTCGATGTAATCCTGGGTGGTGGGGTGGACCAGTCGAACAGCTTGATCGACAATAAGCAACCCAGCACAGACGGAAACAATAAATTCGATGTTGAGCATGCCGTCTCTATCCAGTGCTATCGCGCCTAGTTCGATGGCAAGAGCCTCGCAGAGCTCATGGACAGATAGAGGCCGTTTAGCATTTGCAACCCAAATGAGGGCTCGTCGCGCAATCTCTCTGTCATCCTTGTTCTGTGC
The DNA here is from genome assembly GCA_029282285.1 of Mycena rebaudengoi. NCBI lineage: Eukaryota > Fungi > Basidiomycota > Agaricomycetes > Agaricales > Mycenaceae > Mycena > Mycena rebaudengoi. The sequence goes on along the minus strand of JARJCX010000002.1, from coordinate 1,296,548 downwards.
CTCAATGCGATCCATGGCTTCATTGTATGTGTGCTCTAAATCTTTGGGTAGATTTTTAAGAGCATCTCGAACTGCCTTGACGGTATTTTTTATGGCCAAAGAATCCATGTGAAGTTTTGCGAGCAGAAACCTGATGAAAGAATATAATTTAGAACTTTTATTTGAATTACAAAAATAATACTTGCATTCCGTCAACGCTGCCGATGATCTTTGACTCGATTTCTGCCCGCAGTTCTGGTCGGGCCTGGACATGCTTCGACAAACGAGCGGAGGTTTGTATGTGCGCGTCAATGTAGCGGTGAATATCCTCCTCCCTGGCGCGAATCTCAAGAACCAGAGCTGTGGGGAAGAAGGACTCTGGAGCAATGTTTGGTCGCGACGTGAGCAACAGAGAAACGGGCCCTATCGCAGCGAGAGTGTCCAGGAGAATACGGCGATAGGCCTCAGGGTATTCATCCAAGGCATCAACGACAATAAAGACCTTCGGCCACTCTGCGATTGTGGAGCGAACTATCTCGCAGACCTCGTCCAATGAAGGCCCAGTGCGTTGCTTCTGATGCTTCTGATACAGCTTCTGAACGGCAGCTGAGATAGGTCTTTCCGACACGAGTTGCCACCAGAGTCCCGCCAAAATATTCGACGGGGATTGTTCTTCGCTCTCCTTGTGATTTAGGTAAGCAGCAGCAACGGCGACGCCGTCGTTCTGCAAGTGGCTGCGAAGATAATCGACAACGATTGACCTATGAATTATGCTCGAGCCAATGAGCCCTCTTCAAGTGAAGAATACGCACGCTAAGACAGTTTTCCCAGCCCCGGCTGCCATTCAATGTTAAAGTTAGCGGAGAAATGTAGTTTGTGACGAGGATACGTACGAATCCCAGAGCACCAGATAATTTCCCCGCGGGATAACAACCAGGTTCTAAACCGAGGGTCCTCCAGCAGCCATCTGCCGGTTCCCTCTTGTCGAGTTCCGAATATATCTGCATGCCGTGCGAAGAAATTGAGGGGCGACAGCCAGTCGATGATTTTTTCACGTTCGGCTACTGCTGGGGTGTTGGCGTTGACTCATACAGATAAGGCTGACTTACAATCCATGACTTCCCGTTGATCTTGTGCGACATTTCTAACTTCTGTTAGGATTCCTAATTCTGAATTTAGTATAAAACAGCGGTATCTTGCCATCAAACGCACGATAGTTATCATGACGTTGCGTATTGCTATTACTGCTAAGCGTCTTGGATATCTCTAGACGTACACATCAGCGGCCATTCGAGTGACGAGCTTCGAACTAACGGTCGTGGCTCTTTTGTTGCGTATCCCTATTCTCATGGAATAAATATATCGGCCAGATACTGTAGGAGGAGACGCAGACGCACCGGATATCTAATAGTGACAATCCTGCCGCTAATCAAATGTCAGTCCGATTCAAGCCGTTTTGCGGAAACATACAGTCATGAAAATCTTGTTCACGTTGTGCAAGATTTTTGACTTCTGTCAGTAGTCCTAATTGCAATGTTATTATTTTGCAGCATATTCCTATGACTGAACTCACGATACTGGTCCTGACGTATTTCTAGGTGAGTACCCAATACCCATCAGTATAGACGGATTCTTAAAGTCAACAAACTGACGGCTATGGTTCTTCTCCTGCTGCTGCCCAACGTCCCTGATGTAATTCAGTATCCCATCGGTATTTTAATCAAGGCATGTACCAAGTATCCAGGACCAACCAAGTATTAAGCACAGCTTTAAAGCGCTCAATCTTTGCCATATCCTCGTCGACCTCTTTCTTACTCCAAAAGGTCCAAACCAACGCTTTAGAGCCGACCTTGTTTGCAGATCCCAGCTTTCTTGTAATATTCTCCATGGTTTCTTTGAGCTGGCCCAGAGGCTTCTCGAGTTTCTGGAGGCCATTCACTACCTGGTTGTTGGGCTGCTGCGCGCGGTGTTTGAGATCCTCCAGCAGCGGTGCAAGGTTCTGGACCTCTAGAAAGAGATCTCGTTGGTCTTTCCTTGCATTAACCGCATCTCGGCCGAGATCGATAGCTGACTTGGCAGCGGCGACAAGCTGCAGAATACTGGCGACAAGACCTACTGCACTGACGGGATCCATGAAGTCGAAGGCAAAGGGCAAAAGCTGTATGAGCACAGCATGCGCGTTACAAGAGCGTCAATCAGTGGCCGGGTTTTTAAGTCCGAGGCCTCAAATTCAACGGGTGGAAGTGACCGACTATGTCGGCCCGACATCATGTGATCGGAAGTGACCGCCTGGTGGACACTGGACGAACACTATCGGGGGGCAGAAATGCTTTCATGCGCATACGTGCGCCCCACTATCCCAAACGTTCCTCAAAAAAAAAAAAAAAAAAAAAAAAAGAAAAGAGCGTCAATCAGTGGTCCAGTCGAAAATAGACTCCTCGCATTATTGCCGCAGCAGACAGTGGCGAAGGAGAGTCAGGTACAGAGGGCATGTCGAGAGCGCAGGCAGCACGTAAGAGGCTGAAACAGGTTGCACATGAATATTAATGCGGTTGTCCGCAATTTTCAAGACCGGATATTCAAATTCGAACAAAAGACTCGGAGTATGCAAAAATGTTCGGATCGATGCGTTGGTAACGCATGAACACCTCGCATGTATATGAAATTCCGTGAGGGGGCGATAACTTGAACGGTGGCGGCTGGCATTTGCGCGGAGCAGTAATTGTGGAAGGCGAGTTAAGGACTCCAGCACCCATCCGGCAGATCGCCAGTTATGGCATGCATGCTTCATGAAGGCTAGCCGCTAGCCGACCCCCGTCTCAAAAAACGCGATGGAGGACATAGAGAGGGACGATGCACGTTCCCACGGTCCTCGCTTGCTTCCACCCACCACACCACTGGCGCCGATTGATTTTCCAAGGCTCTCTTTCAAAGTGTCGAAGCTCTGGCCAAACGGTTAGAATAGGTATGTGTTCTTTTTCCACCCGCTTCATTATTTACTGACTACTTTGTGACTACTTTATTCAGACATTGTTACTCTGCCTTCACGCAACACCCGCAGTCTATCTCAAAGCCATCGTGGATTTGTGTCAGGTATGCAATCTTCAATCTTTTTTTATTTTCCCGCCGTCCATTTCTGACCTACTTTCCTTCAGACATCGTCACTGTGCCGTTTTGGATCCCAGCTCACGAATTACTTCTGACGGTGGACACAAGGTACAACACTTTATTATTCATTTCTTCGCCGTTCTCTCTTTCTTACTGGCCTTGCGTTACTTCAGATTCTGTTGCTATGAATCCAATCCAAGCCGATTTTTAAACACTGAAATGGACGGGTACGCAATATATCACCAACCTGAGCGTCCCTCACTAACTTTTGTGTTAGATATTTGCTGTCCGAGTCCCAGGCCGTCACCTCGTAACCTATATAGCTGGTGTCATTCATTCATTCAAGAGCGCATTCAAATTACTGACTAACTTCCACTTTTGTGTTAGATATTTACTGCCTATGCCTCGTAGATTTCCAGCAACCTAGATACATGGTATTCATTCATTCAAGAGCCCGTTCAAACTTTAAATTACTGATTGACTTTATTTTTTTTGCTTTCAGATTCAGGGACCGTTATTATGCCTCGTTGATTAAGTACCGAAACCATGATCCTATTACATGAAACGTATGTGTTTTTATTCTTCGTTCTAATGTTCTATGTGCTGAGTTGAGTCAACTCAGATATCAACCATGTTCAAGTCGTGTTGACTCTAGGTATGAATTGGTTCGCTTGTCTTTGTGTTCGCATACTCATTCACCTTTGGGAATATAGTTCAGCAACGGTCCTCAACCATGCTGACTCGACCATCACGTATATAGTCCCACCCATTCAAACCTGAGTTACTGCCATTTTTTTTCTTTCACTGTGGACTTACAACCCGTGTTCTAACGCTACTTCAAGGTACCTAACCAATTTGAAACTTACCTCGAATTTGCGTCTACGTCTGCTCGTGAAGTCTCGCTGCCTTCAAACCCAGTCATGATCCTGGTACGAGGTATGTATGTATCGACTTGATATACTCGCACTCTATCATATTCTAAATTTCTTCTCAGTCACGATTTTGCAATAACACATTCTTATCGTTGTTATAGGCTGATTAGTTGAGTTAGTTTGATGTTAATTGGAGGTGCAAAGTGCGGTTGAGCGACACATCTGATTCGCTTTTCTTACTGACACTAATAATTAATCGGGTACTATTCAATCAAGTCAAATTAGAGCTAGCCTGACTACAAAATAAATGTACCATAGATGTTCCATACGACTGGGATAGGCTCTTGCAGCGCTATTCAGTAATTTGTAAGTCAACTTCAACTTGATTTCAAGTTGAATTCTTCATAACTTGCTCACAAGTTCCTTGAACCTCGAAGCCATCAACCTGGTGTTCCTATGGCCTCAATATTATGCTCTTATAAACGCCCTCGACGACTGGGATAAGCCATTCAGCTGATATTGAGTTTTCCGTCGTCAGTCAGTCCAACTTCGACTTTATTCAAGTTGAACCTCTTACTAGCCTGCTTGAAGTTACCTTGTACCTCAAAGAAGTCGACCCGAAGCTATTAAATCTTCAAGTATTCGTTTCTACACGCGTTTTCTGTGACTGGGATAAGCCGTCAGGCTGTCATTCCATTTTCTCCGGTGAGTCCAGCCTTGAATTTATTTCAAGTTCAATCTCTTACTAAATTGCTACCAATTACCTTGTACTTCAAACAAGTCAATCCGAAGCTCTTGTATGTTCAAGCGTTCGTTCCTACATGCGTTTTCTGCCACTGGAATAAGCGTTGAATCCATGTTACATTTTCTGTGGTCACTCCAACTTCGATGTTCAATTCCATCCGAACCTTTTACTGACTGGTTTTCAACTGCCTTGTACCTCAAAGAAGTCGACACACGGCCCTCATATCCTGGGCACGAAGGTCCCATGCATGTTCTATACGACATGGATAAGCTGTTTAATTAGCATTCCATTTTCTCCGGTAGTCCAACTTCGACTTTATCCCAACTTCACCTTCTTACTAAATTGTTAGCAGTTACCTTTCACCTCGAACAAGCCGATCCGAAGCTCTTTGTTCAAGGTTAGTTCCTGCAATGCGTTTTCCGCGACTGGAACAAGCCTTTGACTTCGTGTTACACTTTCTGTGGTCATTCCAAGTTCGATGTTCAATTCCATCCCAACCTCTTGCTAACTGCCTTGTACCTCAAAGAAGTCGACACAAAGCCCCCATATCCTGGACAAAAAGGTCCCATGCATGTTCTATACGACAGGAATAAGCTGTTGAATTAGCACTCCATTTTCTTCGCTGAGTCCAACCTTGATTTTATTTCAACTTCAATCTCTTACTAAATTGTTAGCAGTTACCTTTCACCTCGAACAAGTCGATCCGAAGCTCTTATATCTTCAAGGATTATCTCTTCCGCCCGTCCTCTACAACTGGGATATGCCGTTGAATTAGCATTCCATTTTCTCCGAATTAACTTTCTATTTCTTCGGTGAGTCCAAATTCGACTTTATTCCAACTCTACCTTATTACTAAATTACTAGTAGCTACAACCTGAAAAAAGTCGTCCTGAATCTTCAAGCTTTTGGCCTTACTCACTGGGATAAGGGATTGAACTGGTACGTCATTTTCTCCGGTACTTCAACTTCATCTTACTAACCCGCTGGTAGTTAGTTACATTGTACCTCAAGTCGTCGACCCAGCTCCGATATCTTCAAGCGCACAATGTACGTTTTATTTGCCTGATGGGTCCAACTTTCCCTTTATTTATTCACCTTCAATTTGCCGTACTTACCACCGCATACCGCATCTCTTCACAGCTTCAATAAATGACTAAAAAAACGTCGAGCCACGCTGAATTAAACCTCACAAAAGGTAAAGTCTATTCATTCATTCCTTATTTACTTGCTTACAACATGTATTTTAGATGATAGAAATCGCGCGCGCGTTGCCGATAAGCCCGATACGAATCGATGCGCGCGAGTGGAGACGGCGTGCGCATGTACAAACCGCCGCCCGTGCGACTCGAGATGGCACAAGCTCGCGCAAGCGTCGCGCGCGCGGTTTGCTGCGAACGAGTCCGAAGAGACCCGCACGCTGCGTGTCAGTGTGCAAGCCACAACGACGCCGCGCCGCGCGCGGGTGAGGCGTGCAGCCAGTCGAACGTGCGCAGAGTCCGGAGACTCTGCGCACGCGCGACTCTAGGCGGGCCCGGGAGGCGCTCCTCGCGAGCGCGCCAGCAGACTGGGCACGGTGCAAGCACGCCGCGCCAGTGCGAGTCGATACGAAGCCGCGAGCGGAGTCCGAAGACTCGCCGCGGGTGCTCGAGTCGACGCGGGGGAGGCGTTCTTCCCGAGCGCGGCCTTGCAGACGTGCGCGCGAGCGCCGAGTGCGCCTCGAAAAAATGTGGGAGTAGCGGACTTACGGTGTGTTACTGACTCCGGTACGCCCTTTCTCGCCTTCACATGCTGCCGCGCTGATTTTTCTGTAGAAATTGAGCTAGTCGTGAGTGTGAGCTGCGAAGAATAAGACGTGCCGGTGAGGTGTGTGCAAATGATTTCTTTTTTGGGGGGGGACGGAGCCATCCGGGGCTCTCGAGCCGGCGCGCGCGAGATCGAGCCGTATTGCGACTCCGCGAATAGAGGCCGCTCCGAGTCGACTGCCGCAGAACGCAGCATCTGCGCACACGGCGTCGATTCGGAGGGAGTGAGCTTCGGAGGGAGTGAGCGGGGTGGGGCGCGAGACGAGACAGAGAGAATGAAATAAAGTAAGGAAGGCGACTCACCAGCGTGAATGCGCGCCGTGAGACGAGGGCTGCGCGTTGTGAGACGGGGGCTGCGCGCCGTAGCTGAGAGCACAAGCGAGACTATTATTGAAGAAAAAAATGAGCAAGTAGCAGTAAGTTTGATAAAGCACGCACCTGTACATCGGGGCGGCGCGAGTCGGGCGTGGAGAGTGCGTCGCGCGGGTCTGGCGATGCGCGCGCGTCGTGCGGGTCAGGCGTCGAGAGCGAGGTGGAGGAGGTGGAGGGCGGTGGCCGCGGGTATAGGGCGTGGTCGTGAGGAGTTGGTACGCGTTTGTGCGGGGCCGAGTGGCGAGGTGGAGAGGAGAAGAACCGCGGGGGGGTAGTCGTTGACCTTCTGGTCAGAGTTGTCGCCTGTGCCGACTGCGCGGGGGACAGGGCCCGCATGTACGGTCAGGAGACGCACAGCAGCAGCAGCATGCAAGGAGAGCGAGCAGAAGTCGTTTTTAGGCGGCTTTGCGCATGGTGGTCGCGTTCAAGGCAGTGCCCTCGCTAAATTAGCGCTTGATGACTGTTCTCCTCTTTCCTACACGCCACGGAAGTGGCGCGTAATACTGGCTGGATAATGTTACCTTCCCCGGATGAGTCTCCTCTTCAATTTATGCTGTTTCAGAGCACCGTTGGACATATAGCTTTGTGGTTCTTTGAAACTTAGAACACTCTCCGGCTGATATCCGCTGTGCCACATTCGTCTCAAGCAAACTTCACCGGGCCATCTCGCCGCCCTCAGCAATATTCAATTTAGATCTCACGCCGTGTCTTCACTCTGTTTTGCTTGTGTTTTACTCAAATCCATCTTTATTCGTGGAGCGCCATCCTCTTCTCTTCCGAGTTATATGATACCACCACCGCTCTTCTTGCGCGCCAACAACTTGTGGACATCTGAATCTGTCTGCATATTCTGCCCTGTTATCTCTCGGCTCAAGTTCGCGACTCGGCTCGCACGTAACTTAAGACACGCCTATTCTGCTTTTCTCGCGGAACGTTGATGATGCCGGACTCTGAATAAAAATGTCTTCTACACTGTAGATTTCGATGCGCACGCCCTCCCCTTTATTTATTTTCGCGTCCTCCACCCTTCCCTGTCTGCCCACCTGCGCGCTTTTCTTCCCACTGCTGTCTGCAAACACCACCACCGGCTCCGCTAACGCCCTCGCGCACCCGGGCTCTCAGGCTGATTCGTGCCTCGTACACCCTTCGCTCAGGTGAGTTCACGAGGAGCGAGAGAAACGAATTGGGAGACCACCAGAGAACGCGTCGGACCCTCCCAAACTGCGGCTTTCCCGTCAGCGAGATGACGGCCAGATTCGCGTTTGCCGGGTTCTTCGAGAGCAAGCGCCATCAAGGTCAAATCTCAGTCTGGTCAAGACCCATTGGGCCGGTGTCGGGATGGACAAGGTATACCGTATCGCCCTGGGGCGGGTGGTGGTGTCTCGCTCCCCTGGTTCTGGTATATATGCCTCCTGGCCGTAGTATACATACGCTCCCGGCTCTCCTCCCGCTTTGCCCTCCTTATGTTTTGTTTCTCTCGCGCGTCCTTTACATTATGGCGTGCTATTGATGTCTACAACGTCTACGACTGCGTCGTTTCTGCGGTCAAGACCCGCGCCCTCATTCTCGCTTTCAAGATCCAAATCCAAATCCAAATCCCAACTCATATCAACGCCGCGGGCGACAAGGAGGTCGGCCACTGAAGTGGCGCTGTCATATCGTCGCACGATAGGCGGCAGTGCCATATTTTCCTTGCCGCGCATTTATAGTACGACTGGCGCCGTGCGCGACGAGGAGTTGGACTGTCTCCTCTGTCCCTACCTCAGATGCTGCTTGCAGAGCACTTCCATAGTGTCCTCCCTGCACGTTGACGTCGGCGCCGTGCTTGAGAAGGAGTTGGACTACAGAGATGTTCCCCCAGGCCAATGCCGCTTGTAGAGCAGTTCCGTATTCTCCCCCCTGCAAGTTCACGTCGGCGCCGTGGTCGAGGAGCAGCTGGACCACCTCCTCTTCCCCCCTCGCCGATGCTTCCTGCAGAGCGGTTCCCCAGAATCCTCCCTGCAAGTTCACATTGGCACCGTGGTCGAGGAGTAGCGAGACTACCTCCTTATTCCACAATGTTGCTGCTTGTAGAGCGGTTCCGTCTTCTCCCTGCAAGTTGACATTGGCACCGTGCTCGAGAAGGAGCTGTACCACATCTGCCTTCCCCTCCGCTGATGCTGCGTGCAGAGCACTTCCGTATTTTCCTCCCTGCGTGTTCACGTCGGCGCCGTTCTCGAGGAGGACCTGGACCACCTCCAAGTGCCCCCCCGCTGATGCTGCCTGCAGAGCGGTTCCGTAGCGTCCTCCCTGCACGTTGACGTCGGTGCCGTGGTCGACGAGGAGCTGTACCACTTCTGCCCTCCCTGTTGCAGATGCTGCTTGCAGAACACTTCCGTAGTGTCCTCCCTGCAAGCTCACGTCGGCAGCGTGCTTGAGGAGGAGCTGGACCACTTCTGCCTTCCCCTCTGCTGATGCTGCCTGCAGAGCGGTTCCGTAGTCTCCACCCTGCATGTTGACGTCGGTGCCGTTGTCGAGGAGGAGCTGTACCACTTCTACCTCCCCCTTCGCCGATGCTGCCTGCAGAGCGGTTCCATAGTGTCCACCCTGGAAGTTTACGTCGGCGCCGTTGTCGAGGAGGAGCTGGACCACTTTTGCCTCTCCCTCCGCTGATGCTGCCTGCAGAGCGGTCTCACCGTCCCGTCCCAGCAAATTCATGTCAGCGCCGTTGTCGAGGAGGAGTTGTATCATGGTGATGTTCCCCCAGGCTAATGCTGCCTGCAGAGCGGTTCTATAGTGTCCACCCTGCAACTGCAAGTTCACGTCGGCGCCGTTGTTGAGGAGGAGCTGTACTACCTCTGCCTTCCCCTTGGCCACTGCTGCCTGCAGAGCGGTCTCACCGTCCCGTCCCAGCAAATTCATGTCAGCGCCGTTGTCGAGGAGGAGCTGTACTACCTCTGCCTTCCCCTTGGCCACTGCTGCCTGCAGAGTGGTCTCACCGTCCCGTCCCAGCAAATTCATGTCAGCGCCGTTGTCGAGGAGGAGCTGTACTACCTCTGCCTTCCCCTTGGCCACTGCTGCCTGCAGAGCGGTCTCACCGTCCCGTCCCAGCAAATTCATGTCAGCGCTGTTGTCGAGGAGGAGTTGCATCACGGTGATGTTCCCCTGGGCGAATGCTGCGTTTAGAGCGGTTCCATAGTGTCCTCCCTGCACATTTACATCGGCACCTTTATCAAGGAGTAGCTGGACTGCAGCAATGCTCCCCTTTGCCGATGCTGCTTGCAGAGCGTTGCCATAATGCCCTCCCTGCTCGTTCACATCGGCACCTTTATCGAGGAGTAGCTGGACCGCAGCAATGCTCCCCTTTGCCGATGCTGCTTGCAAAGTGTTGCCATAATGCCCTCCCTGCGCGTTCACATCGGCGCCGTTCTGGATGAGAAGCTCGGCCACCTCCTCGTGTCCTCTTTCCAATGCTGCGATCAGCGCGGAACTGTACCATCCTCCCCGTATGTTGACGTTGATCCCGTTTGCGATAAGCTCCTGGGCCACCGACACATGACCCATGGCCGCCGCTGTTTGCAATGCATTCCCGTAGTATCCTCCTGCTGCATGCAGATTGGCGCCATGGTTAATCAACAGCCGAACGACTCCGGGGCAGTTCCAGTATGAAGCGTCAAGTAATGCACTTTCTTTTTCTTCTTTACTGATGGACTGGTCGAACTCGAGGAGATGCTTCGTGATTTCCTGCAAATCAAAGATTGCCGCCACCCACAGCTTCGAGGGCACCAGCGGCCAATTCGCGTTATACCACCGTGGCACCCCATCGCCAAAAAAGGAGAACCGCCACTGGTGAGCGTTGCTCAGAAAGCTGATGATCCTCTCCTGAAGGAGCAATTCGGGTTCTCCAGCGGCATGCAGAAGGCAGTAGAGGATAGCGTATGGAAGGAGTTTGTGTTTGTAGTACAAATTCCAGGTATTTTGGGGCCTGAGCCCGCGAAAGTCTTTGAATGAAATATATGTGAGACACTGCGAGGTTATCTCCGTTTGTGCCTGCGGAAAACGGCTGGGCTGGACTCTGTCGATGTAATCCTGGGTGGTGTGGTGGACCAGTCGAACAGCTTGATCAACGATAAGCAACCCAGCACAGACGGAAACAATAAATTCAATGTCGAGCATGTCATCTGCATCCAGTGTTGTCGCGCCTAGTTTGATGGCAAGAGCCTCGCAGAGCTCATGGACAGATAGAGGCCGTTTAGCATTTGCCACCCAAATGAGGGCTCGTCGCGCGATCTCTCTGTTGTCTTTGTTCTGTGCCTCAATGCGGTCCATTGCTTCATTGTACGTATGCTCTAAATCTTCGGGTAGATTTTTAAGAGCATCTCGAACTGCATTGACAGTAGTTTTTGTGGCCAAAGAATCCAGGTGAAGTCTTGCGAGCAGAAACCTGACGAAAGAATATAATTTAGGACTTTTGTTTGAATTACGACAATAATACTTGCATTCCATCAACGTTGCTGATGATTTTTGACTCAATTTCTGCCCGCAGTTCTGGTCGAACCTGAACATGCTTGGACAAACGAGACAATGTTTGTATGTGTGCGTCAATATAGCGGCGAATATCCTCCTCCCTAGCCCGAATCTCGAGAACAGGCACAGTGGGGAAGAAGGACTTTGGAGCAATGTTTGGCCGCGACGTGAGCAACAGAGAAACAGCCCCTATCGCGGCAAGGGTGTCCAAGAGAATACGGCGACGGGCCTCCGGGTATTCATCCAAGGCATCAACAACGATGAAAACCTTCGACCACTCCGCAACCGTGGAGCGAACTATATCACAGACCTCATCCAGTGATGGCCTAGTGCGTTGTTTGTGATGCTTCTCATATAACATCTGAACGGAAGCTGAGATAGGTCTTTCCAACACGAGTTGCCATCAGAGTCCCGTCAAAATATTAGACGGAGATTGTATTTCGCTCTCCTTGTGATTTAGGTAAGCAGCAGCAACAACGACACCGTCGCTCTGCAAGTGGTTTCGAAGATAATCAACAACAATCGACCTATGAGTTATGCTTGGACCAATGAACCCACTTAGAGGGAAGGATACGCACGATAAGACAGTTTTCCCGGCCCCGGCTGCCATCCAATATTAAAGTTAGCGGAGAAATGTAGTTTATGACAAGGATACGTACGAATCCCAGAGCACCAGATAATTTCCCCGGGGGATACCAACCAGGTTCTAAACCGAGGGTCCTCCAGCAGCCATCTGCCGGTTCCCTCTTGTCGAGTTCCAAATATATCTGCGTGCCGTGCGAAGAAATTGAGGGGCGATAGCCAGTCGATGATTTTTTCACGTTCTGCTGCTGCTGGGGTGTTGGCGTTGGCTCATACAGATTAGGCTTACTTACAATCCATGACTTCCCGTTGGTCTTGTGCGACGTTTCTAACTTCTGTTAGTATTCCTAATTCCGATATTAATATATGACACAGTGGGCCAGTGGCGTCTTGCCATCAAACCCACGATAGTTATCTTGACGTTGCGTGTTGCTACTACTGCTAAGTGTCTTGGATATCTCTAGACGTACACATCAGCAGCTATTCAAATGACGGGCTTCGAACTAACGGTCGTGGCTCCTTTGTTGCATATCTCTATCCTCATGAACTTTTAAGCATACTGGTCAAATGCTGTAGGAGGAGACGCAGACGCACCGGATATCCAATAGTGACGATCCTGCCGCTAATCAGATGTCAGGCCGATTCAAGCCGTCTTGCGGAAACATACAGTCATGGAAATCGTGTTCATTTTGTGCAAGATTTTTGACTTCTGTAAGTAGTCCTAATCGCAATGTTATTATTTTGCAACATATTCCTATGACTGGACTCACGATACTGGTCCTGACGTATTTCTAGGTGAACATCCAATACCCATCAGTATAGACGGATGCTTAAAGTCAACAAACTCACGGCTATAGTTCTTCTCCTGCTGCTGCCCAACATCCCTGATGTAATTAAGTATCCCATCGGTAGTTTAATCAAGACACGCACCAAGTATCCAGGAGCAACCAAGCATTAAGCACGGTTTTTAAAGCGCTCAATCTTAGCCAAATCCGCGTCGACCTCTGTCTTATTCCAAAAGGTCCAAATCAAGGCTGTGGAGCCGACCTTATTCGCAGATCCTAGCTTTCTGGCAATATGCTCCATCGTTCCTTTGAGCTGCTCCAAAGGTTTCTCGAGCTTTTGGATAAAATGTTCACCGATTGATTGCTCGGCTGCTGCAAACGGTATTTGAGATCCTCCAGCAGTGGTGTAAGGTTCTGGACCTCGAGCAGGAGATCCCGCTGGTCCTTCGTTGCATTAACCGCATCTCGGCCGAGATCGATAGCTGACTTGGCAGCGGCGACGAGCTGCAGAATACTGGCGACGAGACCTACTGCACTGACGGGATCCATGAGGTCGAAAGCAAAGGACAAAAGCTGTATGAGCACAGCATGCGCGTTACAAGAGCGTCAATCAGTGGTCCAGTCGAAAATAGACTCCTCGCATTATTGCCGCAGCAGATGGCGAAGGAGAGTCAGGTACAGTGGGCATGTCGAGAGTGCAGGCAGCACGTAGGAGGCCGAAATAGGTTGCACATGAATATTAATGCGATTGTCCGCAATTTTCAAGACATAGTCAGCCGGATATTCAAATTCGAACAAAAGAGTATGCAAAAATGTCCGGATCGATGTGTTGGTAACGCATGAACACCGCTACGCCGGCTGGTTCTTGTTAGGTCGTAGGAGTCGCGCGTATATGAAATTCCGTGAGGGGGCCATAACTTGAACGGTGGCGGCTGGCATTTGCGCGGAGCAGTAATTGTGGAAGCTTGGAAGGCGAGCTAAGGAGCACCCATCCGGCAGATCGCCAGTTACATGCATGCTTCATGGAGGCTAGCCGACCCCCGTCTCAAAAAACATGATGGAGGACGTAGAGATGGACGATGTACGTTCCCACGGTCCTCGCTTGCTTCCGCCCACCACACCACTAGCGCCGATTGATCTTCCGAGGCTCTCTTTCAAAATGTCGAAGCTCTGGTCAAGTTAGAATAGGTACGTGTTCTTTTTCCACCCGCTTCATTATTTACTGGCTACTTTGTGACAACTTTATTCAGATATTGTTACTGTGCCTTCACGCAACACCTGCAATCTATCCCCAAGCCATCATGGATTTGCGCCAGGTCTGCAATTATTATTATTTTTCCCGCCGTCCATTTCTGACCTGCTCTTCTTCAGACGTCGTCACTGCGCCGTTTTGGATCCCAGCCCGGCGGACACAAGGTACAACTTTATTATTCCTTTCTTCACCGTTCTCTCTTTTCTTATTGGCCTTGCGTTGCTTCAGATCCTGTTGCTATATATTCAATCCAAGCTGATTCTTAAACACCGAAATGGACAGGTACGCAATATATCACTAACCTGAGCATTCCTCACTGACTTTTGTGTTAGATATTTGCTGTCCGAGTCCCAGGCCGTCACCTCGTAGCCTATATAGCTGGTATCATTCATTCATTCAAGAGCGCATTCAAATTACTGACTGACTTCCACTTTTGTGTTAGATATTTACTGTCTATACCTCGTAGATTTCCAGCAACCTAGATACATGGTACTCATTCATTCAAGAGCCCGTTCACACTTTGAATTACTAATTGACTTCATTTTTTTTTTTGCTTTTAGATTCAGAGACCTCGCCGATTAAGTACCGAAAGCATGATGAAAGGTATGTGTTGTTATTCTTCGTTCTAATGTTCTATGTGCTGAGTTGAGTCAACTCTAGGTATGAATTGGTTCGCTTGTCTTTGTGTTCGCATACTCATTCACCTTTGGGAATATAGTTCAGCAACGGTCCTCAACCATGCTGACTCGACCATCACGTACATACTTTCACCCATTCAAACGTGAGTTACTGCCATTTATTTTTCTTTCGCTGTGGACTTATAATTACAACCCGCGTTCTAACGCTACTTCAAGGTACCTAATCAATTTGAAACTTATCTCGAATTTGCGTCTACCTCTGCCGGTGAAGTCTCGCTGCCTTCAAACCCACTCTTTCTTGTCAGTCACGATGTTTAATAACACATTCTCATCTTTGTTATGGGCGGATTAGTTGAGTTAGTTTGTTAATTGGAGGTGCAAGTTGCGGTTGAACGACACATTTGATTCGCTTTCTTACTGACACGCTTAAAAATTCATCAGGTACTATTCAACCAAGTCGGATCAGAGCTAGCCTAACTACAAAATAAATGTTCCATACAGCTGGGATAGGCTCTTGCCGCTATTCAGTAATTTGTAAGTCAACTTCAACGTGATTTCAGATTGAATTCTTCATACCTTGCTCACAAGTTCGTTGAACCTCGAAGCCATCGACCTGGTGTTCCTATAGTCTCAAAATTATGCTCTTACAAACGCCCTCGACGACTGGGATAAGCCATTCAACTGGTATTGAATTTTCCGTCGTCAGTCAGTCCAACTTCGACTTTATTTGAAGTTGAACCTCTTACTAACCTGCTTGAAGCTACCTTGTGCCTCAAAGAAATCGGCCGGAAGCTATTAAATCTTCAAGTGTTCGTTTTTACACGCGTTTTCTGCGACTGGGATAAGCCGTCAGGCTGACATTCCATTTTCTCTGGTGAATTCAACTTCGACTTTATCTCAAGTTCAACCACTTGCTAAATTGTTAGTAGCTACTTTTCACCTCGAACAAGTCAATCCGAAGCACTTATATTTTCAAGTGTTCGTTCCTACATGCATTTTCTGCACTGGAATAAGCCGTTGAATTCGTGTTACATTTTCCGTGGTCATTCCAACTTGGATGTTCAATTCCATCCGAACCTCTTGCTAACTGGCTTTCAGTTGCCTTGTACCTCAAAGAAGTCGACAACAAAGTCCCACGCATGTTCTATACGACAAGAATACGCTGTTGAAATTAGCATTCCATTTTCTCCGGTGAGTCCAGCCTTGAATTTATTTCAACTTCAATCTCTTACTAAATTGTTAGCAGCTACCTTTCACCTCGAACAAGTCGATTCAAAGCTCTTATATGTTCAAGCGTTAGTTCCTACACGCGTGTTCTACGACGGGAATAAGCCGTTGAATTCGTGCTAAATTTTCCGTGGTAACTCCAATGTCGATGTTCAATTCCATCCCAACCGCTTGCTATCCGGCTTTCAGTTGCTTCGTACCTCAAAGAAGTCGACACAAGGCTCCCATATCCTGGACAAAAATGTCCCATGCATGTTCTATACGACAGGAATAAGCTATTGAATTGGCATTCCAATTTTTCCGGCGAGTCCAGCCTTGAATTTATTTCCACTTCAATCTCTTACTAAATTGTTAACAGCTACTGTTCACCTCGAACAAGCCGATCCGAAGCTCTTATATCTTCAAGGATTCTCTCCTCCGCCCGTCCTCTACAACTGAGATAAGCCGTTGGATTAGCATTCTATTTTCTCCGGTGAGACCAACTTCGACTTTATTCCAACTTTACCTTCTTACTAAATTGCTAGTAGCTATCTTGAACCTCAAAGATGTCGACACAAGGCCCCCATATCCTCGACAACAAGGTCCCATGCATGTTTTATACGACAGGAATAAGCTGTTGAATTAGCATTCTATTTTCTCCGGTGAGTCCAACTTCGACTTTATTCCAACTTTACCTTCTTACTAAATTGCTAGTAGCCACCTTTCACCTCAAAAAAGTCCTCCTGAAGCTCTTATATCTTCAAGCTTTCGGCCTTGCTCACGTCTTCTGCAACTGGGATAAGCCGCTGAATTAACATTCCATTTTCTCTGGTAAATCCAACTTTGACTTTATTCCAACTTGACTCTTACTAAATTGCTAGTAGCTATCTTGAGCCTCAAAAAAGTCGTCCTGAATCTCTTATATCTTCAAGCTTTCGGCCTTACTCACGTTTGATGCGACTGGGATAAGGGATTGACTTGATGCGACATTTTCTTCCGTAAATCTACTCACTTCAACTTCATCTTCTTACTAACCTGCTGGTAGTTAAGTTACATTGTACCTCGAGACGTCGACCCAGCTCCGATATCTTCAAGCGCACAATGTACATTTGCATGGTGGGTCCAACTCACCTTCAATTTGCCGTGCTGACCACCGCATCTCTTCACAGCCTCAAAAAGAAAACGTCGAGCCACGCCGAATTAAACCTCACAAAGCAGTCAAAAAAAGGCAAAGTCTATTCATTCATTCTTTGTTCTGCGTTAATTGCTTGCTTACTACATGTATTTTACATAATAGAAACCGCGCGCGCGTTGCCGACGAGAAGGGTAAGCCCGATACGAATCAATGATGCGCACGAATGGAGACGGCGACAAACCGCCGCCCGTGCGACTCGAGACGGCACAAGCTGCGTGCAAGCGTCGCGGGCGCGGTTTGCTGCGAGCGAGTCCGAAGAGACCCTGCACGCTGCGTGCCAGTATGCAAGCCACAACGACGCCGCGCGCGGCTCTAGGCGGGTCCGGGAGTCGTTCCTCGCGCGCGCGCCAGCGGACTGGGCACGGTGCGAGCACGCTGCGCCAATGCGAGTCGATATGAGGCCGCAAGCAGAGTCCGAAGACTCGCCGCGGGTGCTCGAGTCCGACGCGGGGAGGCGTTCTTCCCGAGCGCGGCCTTGCAAATGTGGACGCGAGCGCCGAGTGCGCCTCGAAAAACGCGGTACAGAGTCGGACTTACCTTGTGGTACGCCCTTTCTCGCCTTCACATGCTGCCGCACTGAATTTTCTGCAGAAATCGAGTTAGTCGGGAGTGTGAGCTGCGAAGAATAAGACGTGTGTGCAAATGATTTCTTTTTTTTTGGGGGGGGGATGGAGGGGCTCTCGAGCCTGCGCGCGCGAGATCGAGCCGTACTGTGACTCCGCGAGTGCGTACGCTTCGGCGGCGAGACGCTGCTCCGAGTCGGCGGCTGCAGAACGCAGCATGTGCGCACACGGTGCCGATTCGGAGGGAGCGAGCGGGTGGGGCGCGAGACAAGACGGAGAGAAAGAAAGAAAAGTAAGGTAAAAGAAAGTAAGGAGGGCGACTCACCAGCGTGAATGCGCGCCGTGAGACGAGGGCTGCGCGCTGTGAGACGGGGGCTGCACGTCGTAGTTGAGAGCACAAGTGAGACTATTGTTGAAGAAAAAAATGAGTAAGTAGCAGTAAGTTTAATAAAGCACGCACCTGCACATCGGGGCGGCGCGGGTCGGGCGTGGAGAGTGTCGCGCGGGTCTGACCATGCGAGCGCGCCGTGCGAGGCTGATGTCGAGAGCGTGTCGTGCGGGTCTGGCGTTGCAAGCGCATCATCAGCCCTGTGCATCGAGGGCGCGGCGCTCTGCCGTGGGAGACGGCGGGACGGGGATCTGCGCGGGGTCGAGTATCCTAGTCCCCGCCTACACCACTCGACCCCACGACGTCCTCCCACCCGGGCGGCAAATCCTCCCCCAGGTCCACCCTGCTCGCATTCGCACTTGCAGCGTACCGCACGGCCACCTCCCCAAAGGGCACGCCAAAGCGCCCCACGCCGCCCTCGCGCGTTCCGCTGATGGCCTTGAGCTGCTCGGGCGTGGAGCCCCCGCGCGGGAGGGCGGAGAACTCGGTCTTGAGGAGGGGGTGCGGGAGGGGGTGCGAGATGCTTGCGAGCGATATTGCGGAGCCGCCTGGCGTGCCGTCGTAGGGCGATGCGGAGGATTTCTTGCGCGCAAGGGAGAAGAGGGTGGAAGAGGTGGAGGGGCGGTGGCCACGAGTGTACGGCGCGGTGGTGAGGGAGGAGGAGTTGGTGCGCGCGTGCGCGAGGGCAAGGGGGGATGTGGAGGTGGAGGTGGATGGGATAGGTGGGGGCGGGGAGGAGAAGATGGAGGTGAAGAAGCCGCGGGGGGGCGTGGAGGATGGGGCGGGGATGCCCGGGGGGTAGTCGTTAATGCTGATGCTGTGGTGCAGGACGGTGTTGTCGTGTTCGACGGCCTCGAAGTACGCTGGGGCGTCTCCGCGCGGGTCAGGTGTTGTCTCGCCTACCAGCAAGGACGAGTCGGTTGGGAGGTGGGGCATGAGCGAGTACGCGCGCGACAGCGGGTTAAGGTTATTACTATGGGTGTCGTCGGCCGACGCTTCTGGCATTGCCACGTCCTCGCCGTCGGGACCGCGGGACACGAGCTCCTGGTCCCGGGTTCTTTCATGTACGCTGGAAGCGAGACGGTGGAAAGCTGCGACGGCGTGTGCCGGGGTTTGTGAGGGTGCGCGGCCATAATACTTTTCACGAGCTGCAGCTCGCGAGAGCCCGCTGCGATGGAGGCGGCTTCGTTCATGGTCGCGATGTGCCGCCGGAGAGACTTGCACAAACATGCCAAGATAGAGAGAACCATGAGGACTGCGCACTAGTATCGGGATCTACGAAGTTGTTAGATGTACCATTACATCCAGCATATGTACTAGACTCGCCCATGTGGTGGCAGAAAGCTTTGTCCTGCTCAGAGTTGAGTGTGCCATCAGCGCGAGGGTGCAACGCAGTTAGAAGCGCAACAAATGCCAGGAGGACGATCTGCGAAGTTAGGAAGGCGCACAGCGGCAACAGCATACAGAAGTACGCGCACGCTTGGTTTCGACAGCATGCAGAAATACGCGCGTATCTCACGCTTGGTTTCGACATCTTGTCCTCAATTGTTTTGCGCAAGTTTTGCGTGTGTTTTTCGTGGCACACCGTGCTCTTCTCTTCCTAGTTATACGATACCACCACCACTCTTCCTGCTGGGGCCTGGCCATTATGATAGATAAACTACTCGCATCAACCGAGTTCCGCAAAACCTACCTTGTTCAGAATCTCTCGCACTGGGGCTTAGCGCTCAGCGCTCAACGTTCAACGTTCAACCTCGGCTCGCACGCAAGACACGCCTATTCTGCTTTTTTCGTGGAACGTTGATGACTAGTCCCCCGCCGGACTCTGAATAAAAATGTCTTCCACACCGCCCTCCCCTTTAATTATTTTGGCGTCCTCCACCCTTCCCTGCCTGCCTGCCTGCGCGCTTTTCTTCCCGTACACCACCATCGGCTCCGCTAACGCCCCCGCGCACCCGGGCTCTGAGGCCGATCCGTGCCTCGTGCCCCCTCGCTCAGGTGGGTTCACGAGTAGCGAGAGAAACGACTTGGGAGACCACCGAAGAATGCGTCGGACCCTCTCAAACTGCGGCTTTCCCGTCAGCGAGATGACGGCCGGATTCGCGTTTGCCGGGTTCTTCGAGAGCAAGCGCCATCAAGGTCAAATCTTGGTCAAGACCCATCAATAACGCCCCGCGAACTCGGGCTAGTGTCGGGATGGCCGGTGTCGGGATGGATCAGGTGTACCGTATCGTGGTGGTGTCTCGCTCTCCTGGTTCTGGTATACATATCTCCTGGCTCTAGTATACATACGCTCCCGGCGTCCCTTCCCCTTTGCTCTCCTTATGTTTTGTTTCTCTCGCGCGTCCCTTACATTATGGCATGCTATTTATGTCTACACGGTCTACTAAATCCAAATCCAAATCCCAACTCATATCAGCGCCGCGGACGACGAGGAGCTCGGTCACTGTATGGTGGCGCTGTCCCCATCGCCGCACGATAGGCGGCAGTGCCATATTTTCCTTGCTGCGCTTTTTTAGCACGGAGGAGGAGCCGGACTGTCTCTTTTCTCCCCACCCGCTGCGCTGCCTGCAGAGCAGTTCCGAAGAATCCTCCCTGCGCATCCACATCGGCGCCATGCTCAAGGAGGAGCTGGACCACCTTCTCTTTCCCCGCCGCCGATGCTGCTTGCAGAGCGGTTCCGAATAGCCCTCCCTGCAAGTTCACGTCCGCGCCGTGCTTGAGGAGGAGCTGTACCACTTGTGCCCTCCCCTTCGCCGATGCTGCTTGTAGAGCGGTTCCATAGTGTCCGCCCGGCAAGTTCACGTCGGCGCCGTTGTTGAGGAGGAGCTGTACTACCTCTGCCTTCCCCTTTGCCAATGCTGCCTGCAGAGTGGTCTCACCGTCCCGTCCCAGCAAATTCATGTCGGCGCCGTTGTCGAGGAGGAGTTGCATCATGGTGATGTTCCCCTGGGCGAATGCTGCGTTTAGAGCGGTTCCATAGTGTCCACCCTGTAAGTTCACGTAGGCATTGTGCTTGAGGAGGACCTGGACCACTTCTGCCTTCCCTGCTGCCGATGCTGCCTGAAGAGCAGTTTCGAAGTATCCTCCCTGCAAATTGACATCGGCGCCATGCTTGAGGAGGAGCTGGACCACTTCTGCCTTCCCCGCCGCCGATGCTGCCTGCAGAGCAGTTCCATAGTGTCCAGCCTGCAAGTTCACGTCGGCAGCGTGCTTGAGGAGGAGCTGGACCACTTCTGCCTTCCCCACCACCGATGCTGCCTGCAGAGCAGTTCCATAGTGTCCAGCCTGCAAGTTCACGTCGGCAGCATGCTTGAGGAGGAGCTGGACCACTTCTGCCTTCCCCTTTGCTGATGCTGCCTGCAGAGCAGTTCCATAGTGTCCAGCCTGCAAGTTCACATCGGCGCCGTGCTTGAGGAGGAGCTGTACCACTTCTGCCTTCCCCTCCGTTGATGCTGCCTGCAGAGCGGTTCCATAGTGTCCACCCTGCAAGTTGACGTCGGCGCCGTTGTCGAGCAGCAGCTGGGCCACCTCCTCTTTCCTCGTCGCAGATGCTGCTTGTAGAGCGGTTCCATATTCTCCTCCCTGCAAGTTGACGTCGGCGCCGTTGTTGAGCAGCAGCTGGGCCACCTCCTCTTTCCCCTTCGCAGATGCTGCCTGTAGAGCGGTTCTGTATTCTCCTCCCTGCAAGTTGACGTCGGCGCCGTGATCAAGGAGGAGCTGTACCACTTCTGCCGTCCCATTCACCGATGCTGTCTGCAGAGCAGTTCCATAGCGTCCACCCTGCAAGTTCACGTCGGCGCCATGGTTGAGGAGGAGCTGTGCCACTTCTGCCTCCTCCACCGCTGATGCTGCCTGTAGAGCGGTTCCATAGCGTCCACCCTGCAAGTTCACATCGGCATTGTGCTTGAGGAGGAGCTGGACCACTTCTGGCCACCTGGCATCCGCTGATGCTGCCTGCAGAGCAGTTCCATAGTGTTCACTCTGCAAGTTCACGTCGGCATTGTGCACGAGGAGGAGTTGCATCATGGTGGTGTCCCCCTGGAGTGTTGCTGCATGTAGAGGAGCAGTTCCATAGTGTCCACCCTGAAAGTTCACGTTTATCCCGTTTGCGATAAGCTCTTGGGCCACTGAGACATGACCCCTGAACGCCGCTGCATGCAATGCATTTCCGTTGGATCTTCTCGCCACATTAACATTGGCGCCATGATTGATCAACATTTGAACAATTCCGGGGCAGTTCCAATATGAAGCGACAAGCAATGCGCTCTCTTTTTCTTGTTTACTGATGGACTGGTCAAACTCGAGGAGATGCTTCGTGATTTCCTGCAAACCGAAGATTGCTGCCACCCACAGCTTCGAGGACACCAATGGCCAATCCGCGTAATTCCACTGCGGCGGCACCCGACCGTCATAAAAGACACCCACCCAGCGGTGAGCATCGCTTAGAAAGTCGATGATACTCTCCCGAAGGTGCACTTCAGGCTCTCCAGCGGCGTGCATGAGACAGTAGTAGATAGCGTATGAAAGAAGTTTGTGTTCGCGGCACAAATCCCAGGTATCTCGGGACCTGTGCCCGCGAAAGTCGTCGAATGAAAGATAGGTGAGACACTGCGAGGTGATCTCCGTTTGTGCGTGCGGAAATCGGCTGGGCTGGACTCTGTCGATGTAACCCTGGGTGGTGTGGTGGACCAGTCGAACAGCTTGATCGACGATAAGCAACCCAGCACAGACCGAAACAATAAATTCAATGTCGAGCATGTCGTCTGCATCCAGCGTTGTCGCGCCTAGTTTGATGGCAAGAGCCTCGCAGAGCTCATGGACAGATAGAGGGCGTTTAGCATTTGCGACCCAAATGAGGGCTTGTCGTGCGATCTCTCTGTCGTCTTTGTTCTGTGCCTCAATGCGGTCCATTGCTTCGTTGTACGTATGCTCTAAATCTTCGGGTAGATTTTTGAGAGCATCTCGAACTGCATTGACAGTAGTTTTTATGGCCAAAGAATCTAGGTGAAGTTTCGCGAGCAGAAACCTGATGAAAGAATATAATTTAGGACTTTTGTTTGAATTACAACAATAATACTTGCATTCCATCAACATTGCCGATGATCTTTGACTCAATTTCTGCTCGCAGTTCTGGTCGGGCCTGAACATGCTTTGACAAACGAGAGGAGGTTCGTATGTGTGCATCAATGTAGCAGCGAATATCCTCCTCCCTGGCGTGAATCTCGAGAACTGATGCGGTGGGGAAGAAGGTCTCTGGAGCAATGTTTGGCCGCGACGTGAGCAACAGAGAAACAGTCCCTATTGCAGCGAGAGTGTCCAGGAGAATACGGCGATGGGCCTCCGGGTATTCATCCAAGGCATCAACAATGATGAAAACCCTCGACCACTCCGCAACCGTGGAGCGAACTATCTCGCGGACCTCATCCAGTGATGGCCTAGTGCGTTGTTTGTGGTGCTTCTTATATAAGTTCTGAACGGAAGCTGAGATAGGTCTTTCCGATAGAAGTTGCCACCAGAGACCCGCCAAAATATTCGACGGAGATTGTACTTCGCTCTCCTTGTGATTTAGGTAAGCAGCAGCCACGACGACGCCATCGCTCTGCAAGTGGCTTCGAAGATAATCGACAACAAATGACCTATGAATTATGCCTGAGCCAATGAACCCTCTTCAAGTGAAGAACACCCACGCTAAGACGGTTTTCCCAGCCCCGGCTGCCATCCGATATTAAAGTTAGTGGAGAAATGTAGTTTGTGATGAGGATACGTACGGATCCCAGAGCACCAGATAATTTCGCCGGGGGATAACAACCAGGTTCTAAACTGAGGGTCCTCCTGCAGCCATCTGCCGGTTCCCTCTTGTCGAGTTCCGAATATATCTGCATGCCGTGCGAAGAAATTGAGGGGCGACAGCCAGTCGATGATTTTTTCGCGTTCTGTGGCTGCTGGGATGTTGGTGTTATGTTAAACAGATCAAATTTACTTACAATCCACGACGTCCCGTTGGTCTTGTGCGACATTTCTAACTTCTGTTAGTATTCCTAATTCCAACATTAATTTAAACAGTGGTGTCTGGCCATCAAACGCACGATAGTTATCCTGACGTTGTGTGTTGCTACTATTGCTAAGCGTCCTCGATATGTCTGACAATGCCGACCCTGCCGCTATTCAGATGTCAGTTCAAATTCAAGTCGTCTTGCGCATACGTACATTCATGATAATCTTGTTCATTTTGCGCAAGGTTTTTGACTTCTGCCAGTAGTCCTAATCACAATGTCACTATTTTGCGGCATGTTCCTACGACTGAACTCACGATACTGGTCTTGACGTATCTCTAGGTGAGCACCCAATATCCATCAGTACAGACGGATGCTTAAAGTCAACAAACTCACGGCTGTGGTTCTTCTCCTGCTGCTGCCCAACATCCCTGATGTAACTAAGTATCCCATCGGTAGTTTAATCAAGACACGCACCAAGTATCGAGGAGCAACCAAGCATTAAGCACAGCTTTGAAGCGCTCAATCTTGGCCATATCCTCATCGGCCTCTTTCTTATTCCAAAAGGTCCAGGTCAACATTTTGGAGCCGGCCTTGTTCGCAGAACCCAGCTTTCTTGTAATATTCTCCATGGTTTCCTTGAGCTGACCCAGAGGTTTCTCGAGTCTCTGGATGCCATTCACCAATTGGTTGTTTGGCTGTTGTAAGCGGTGTTTGAGATCCTCCAGGAGCGGTGCAAGGTTCTGGACCTCGCGCAGGAGATCCCGCTGGTCCTTCGTTGCATTAACTGCATCTCGGCCGAGATCGATAGCTGACTTGGCAGCGGCGACAAGCTGCAGAATACTGGCGACGAGACCTACTGCACTGACGGGATCCATGAGGTCGAGAGTAAAGGGCAGAAGCTGTATGAGTACAGCATGCGCGTCACGAGAGCGTCAATCAGTGGTCCAGTCGAAAATAGACTCCTCGCATTATCGCAGCAGCAAATGGTGAAGGAGGGTCAGGTAATACAGAGGGCATGTCGAGAGTGCAGGCAGCACGTAAGAGGCTGAAACAGGTTGCACATGAATATTCATGCGGTTGTCCGCAATTTTCAAGACATAGTCAGCCGGGCCGGATATTCAAAGTCGAACAAAAGAGTATGCAAAATGTCCGGATCGAAACGCATGACCGCTACGCCGGCTGGTTCTTGTTAGGTCGTAGGAGTTGCGCGTACATAAATTTCATGAGGGGGCGATAACTTAAACGGTGGCGGCTGGCATTTGCGTGGAGCAGTAGCTGTGGAAGGAGGAGCACCCATCCGGCAGATCGCCAGTTACATGCATGCTACATGGAGGCTAGCCGACCCCCGTCTCAAAAAACGCGATGGAGGACATAGAGATGGACCATGCACCGCCGCTGACGGTGCATTTAATTTCCTCTTCACACGCTCCGTCTTGAGTCAGGCACTGTCGCGAGATGGGCGTATCGACTCGACTGCGAAGCGGCTTGTGAAGTATGTGAACACCTGAGGTGCATTTATGACAGAAGCATAGTCAGCCGGATATTCACAGTCGAACAAAAGACTCAAGAGTCAATATGCAAAAGGTCCGGAGAGTCGATGTTGATCGTAAGAGTCGCGCGTACATGAATTCCATCAGGGGGCGATAACTGGAACGATGGCGGCTGGCATTTGCGCGGAGCAGTAATTGTGGAAGGCGAGTTAAGGAGCACCCACCTGGAAGATCGTCAGTTACATGCATAATTCATAGAAGTTAGCCGACCCCCGTCTCAAAAAACGGGATGGAGGCAATAAAGACGGACAATGCACCGCCACTGATGGCGCGTCTATTTTCTGGATCTCCTCTTATGACGGTTCCTTTGTACAAATAAACATTTGCGCGCGCGCGACCTATTTTAGCGCGCGCGCGACCCCAAAGCCGCGCGCGCGGGGACCATATATTAAAGTAATAGGAAATACATCAAGATATGACTACAGCTAGCTACAAAATTTTGTACAGTGCACACGGCATGCACCGTTCACCACAATTAGCAGACAACTCGCCCTCCGAATCCCAAATACTGGTATTCGGTCAGGCTGATGACCTTTCGAAAGTCAAAGCCGTGCATCGGAGCTATTGGAGGTGCCCGTCATGGTACAGTGACATATGTACAATAACGGGAAAAGAGGTCGACCGAGTCATCCGAACCAGCGGGAAGCGGTGTCTTGAGTCCCAGCAATACATCCATGTCAATTTGACCGATAACATGCGCTTTGGACAGACCCAGTTTGTATGGGATTGTGTGCTTCTCCTCCGCTGAACATGGACAGAGCATGAGGAGGGATGGTTCTGAGATGCAGTTGTGACATCGGGTGTCGATGGGCGGAAGTCAGGAGGAGTTTTGGATAGCGAGTGGTGCAGGAAAGTAGTGACACAGCTGGGACGATATCCTGCAACAGTTAGACGAGAGGAGCGAGACGAGGGCGACCGCTAGGACCCGCTCGTGAAAGGACAAGAGAGGGCTGATGTTGATCAACCATCGCCAAACAAATGTTACCAACACAGCCTCACCTCTTGTCCACGGCGTCGTGGACACTCAAAACCCCTCACATGTCGTCTACCTGCAGTTAGATGTGCCTCACCTACGGACGACACTGGCAAATGCTCGGGGAAAAATGTCCAAAGCTGCAGGTCTCACTCAGCCACTTCTCGCGTGCTGACCCCGGGATATACTACCTCCGACCTCGCAAGCACTCACAGCACCGCTCCTTCAACCAATGTACCCCGAAGCATGTTCTATGACTTAGCCAGCACCCATCTGCTTGATACAGCCTCGCCATCGGGTAGATCCGCTCTCGTATATTGTAGACGTGCAAGGACTCTTGGCGGGAACTTCGACCACATACTTATTTTATCTGCTCGTCAGATTTGTTACTGTCGTCGTACGGAGAGTATATGCCATTGTCATTGACAAAACAGTGCTCGGAACGCTCAGAGAAACAAATTGTTCTATGTATGCATCAAACAAAAACAGCTCTACGCAAACGGCTTCAAAGGCGCATCAACGAGGCAGTCAGCTCCTTCGACGCCTTCGCTACCTCTTCATCTGCATCATCGAACGGGTTGTCTGCCCAAATCTTTTTCATGGTTTGGAAGAGACACAGCGAGCACATTTTCGACAGCAGTCCGTTGTCCGTGTCGAGCTCGCTGAGGATAGTACTGGCCGATTTCGTGTTCTCGGGATGCAAATATTGTTTGCTAAATCCACCCCACCACGCCCAGTCCCATAATCGCCCACATTTATGCTCGTCGGAACAACCAGAGCAGTGCTCAACCTCGGGCGCATTGAAGGCCAAGTCAACCTTGTCCTCATCGAGCTGACACTTGGTCTGGACAAGCTTGTGGTACGCAATGAGACCCATCTGGTCAGCCTCCTCGATAGATACATCTCGGAGAGGCCGCGGTATGAATGCACGGAAACCGGGATCAACCCACTCGCTAATTTCGTATTGGCGAGAGAGTTGGAGCTGGATAGCCGATGTAAACTGCGGGTGGCTCGGAAGATGGTCCTCGGCGTACTTGATTCCTGTCGGAATGCCGAGCAGCGTCGACAGTTTGAGTACAGACATCAGGAATTCCAAGGTAGGTGCTGAGACTTCATCTCTGCATTCCTTTATCAATATTACGCTGCAGAACCCAGAAATGTACACACTGGTCATATAGGAACATCAATAAATGGTGAAAGTCAATGTTCATGATGTTGCTTCGGTTTAAATCGATTGGATGTTCGTCGTTCTGGCCATCTGCTGCAAGCCCAGCTGGAAATTCGAGCATGTCTTTGAAGAACTCGACCTTCATTGTGAGGCGACTTCTATGCAGGTTGTACAAGACCTCTTGACACTGGAAGGTCTCAAATTAGTCGCTTCAATGGGACCCTCTCAGTTGGACATACTAAGAAAATCAAATTTCCGTCGCTGAAGTAATATCTTGGGTCTCTTTTGGGAGGCCTGCTGTGCACGGCCAGATCTTCTTCGAGTCCATCGACGTCCATTGCAAGGTGGCTCTGTATTTGTTTGTCTGATGCTGGAATATCAAAACATCCATTTTTCCTTACTCGTCAACATGTCACACCTCCCCGACGAGTTCCCAGCTCTTCCAGAGCATTTCGACGGTGAAGTATGGTCCCCCGATGTCCGAAAGGCCTATTCTCTCCTGGAAACTGCATATCAGTACGGATTTGAGGCCCTCAATGCCGGAGACAACGACAGCCACCGCCTGCGCCTCCATTCCGACAAGCTTTTAAATAGGATGTTTCCAATCCTAGAGGCTATGGAGGCTGAGGTGCTGAATCCACAGTGGCTCAAGTTGTCGGCTGAAGCATTGGCTGGATTGGTTCTTGAACTCGAGGTATCCGCGGTGGCCATTGAGAACGTGTATGGAAGATGACCTCTTCCAGCTGTGTCTCACAACTGATCCACTTACTTAGTGACACATCGAGGTTGAGGAAGCCAACCCTGGTAAAAATTCGGAAGACGGGGAAACGTGGACGACCGCGCAAAGAGATTTCAGCGGAATGGCTGGAATCAGCCGTTGCACCAGGACGTCGTATCACCTTGACGAAGTTAGCCGAGCTTGCTGGAGTACACCGTCATACGCTCAGGGCTTACCTCATTAAAAACGGTGTCTATGAGCGTTTCTGCAATATTCCCGACCATGATCTGGACTTGCTTGTAAAGAGCTTCCACGAATCTAAACCAACATCGGGGGTTAGTTATGTGGTCGGGTTTCTTCGACGATATGGGTTGAAGGTACAGCGGAGAAGGGTCCGCGCATCCATGAAACGTATCAACACTCTTGGCAGTGTTCTTCGAAATCACCAGGCTATTGACCGTCAGAAGTACTCGGTTCCGCACTCCAATTACCTCTGGCATCTCGATGGTCATCATAAATTGATTCGCTGGGGCATCGTTATCCACGGCATTGCTGACGGTCACTGCAGAACAGTAAGCATCATTTTGTTGAATGGGCCCAGTAATTTAACGGGGACATTTGCAGGTAACAGGGCTTCGTGCGAGCACAAACAATCGAGCAGACACAGTGTTGGATCTATTTCTGGATGCTGCTCAAGCTTACGGTGTCCCTTCGCGAATGCGGGGTGACCGAGGTGGTGAGAACATTGAGGTCGCTGTCTGGATGATAAAACACCGGGGCGCCAGGCGTGCATCTTTCATGTGGGGGTCGTAAGTTATTTATTTGTCCAATTTCCAGCTGCTAATTTCAATGCACTTCTCTAGGTCCACTCGTAACACCCGCATCGAGCGTTTATGGGTGGAGGTAGGAACACAGTTTGCTCGACGATGGCGTGGGTTCTTCACACGACTCGAGCGCATGCACGGTCTCGACCATAACTCTCCGCACCATCTTTGGCTTCTCCATTACTTGTTCCTCGACGATATCAACTCAGACTGCCGCGACTTTCAAGACGAGTGGAATTTTCACCCTCTGGGAGGAACCCGGAACAAAGGGCAATCACCCACGGTAAGTTTACTGGCCTCTTGATCGGATTCAGGCTCTCAGACATTTTATTGCAGGACCTGCGCTTCATCAGCCAAACAGAGCACGGCGTGGACGAAGACCAGCCCGGGGTTCACCCCTCAGTCCTCGAAGAGTTTTACGGTGTCGACCAGGACATTGATGATGGTTGGGACGACGTCGACATGGATGACCTGATTGCCGACGAGCAGCTCGACGATGTGCGACATGAACCCGTCGAAGTCCCGCCGAATGGATCACCGTTTAACGCGGAAATTCAGGCTGTTTTCCATGATGCACTCCAGGCTGTACGAGCTGAAGAGGTTATACCTGAGGAATTTGCAGATACTCTGGACGACTACCCCGATGAGGAGACCATTCACCTAGGAAGGGGAGGAAAGAAAATATCTGTGGTGTTGCCATCGGACATCTGGTTACCCCGCGCACTTCTGTGGGCTCAGGGCCTTGAGCTGATGGCTCGATTAATGGTAGAAATTGAATCATAATTTGGTCGCTATCGAACAATTATAAAAGTACATGACCCTGAACGAGAACTTTAAATCAGCCGAATGATCATAAATGTATGGGGTGATACGCACCATTCTTTGTTTCCTTCTCCAATGTGTCTCTTTGAGGGCTGTCCCTGCCCGCGATATATACCCCAAGACAATCCCGACGTGGGTCCTCGACTATGCAGAGACTGCCTCCATTGGGAGACTCTACACCCGACACAGGACGAGAAGCAGTCACAGGACAAGAAGCAGTCAGCCGTGTCGGAGGTCTTGGCCCGCTACCGACCAATGATAAACCAGATACGCAATCCAGACGCAGTATCAGACAACGAAGCTCGGCGAGAGTCGAGTGCTGGCTTTAGGAAGTCGTCTGAAGGTGTAGCTCGTGGCGGGTCAACAAAGTTCACGGTAAGATCTGTTGGTTCTCTCCGGTCGCAGACTATACTGACTGGATTAGAAAAAGACCTCTCAACGCGGAAAAAAAGCCCAAGACATTGAGAAATTCCAGACCGTCGGCAGTGTCATTCTGATTCCCAACGGTACATAGTAGGTGGCCTGCATTCTGAAGCACAGGACTGGAGCCTTATTTCATCCAAGCGCCCCGAGGACGAGTCAGAGGACTCGGAGTTGGCTGTTGCCACGATACCGGCTATTTCACGTCTGCAGAAATTGAAGGACGGAAACCTAGTTGCCTCCGACGACAACACGCCAGAGAATAGCCTGGTCTTCAAAGAGTCGTGGAGCATTGACGCCATTGATGCCTGGCTGACTAGCAGGCTCTTCCCTGGCCCATTCGACTACTTGAAGAACAAGCACCAGGGCCCGACCCTGAAGCACCACTGGATGCTGCTTGTTCCACGCCAAGGAAAGCTTGATGAATTTGTGAAGAAAGGCGATATAACTGGGAAAGATTTGCTGGCCTGCAGGTCGGGGAAGGGCAAGAAGCGCGAATTCCAATCTCTTTATTTTGGTCCGTTGTGACGCAAGTCACTTGTTTTGCTCTTTCTCACTGTTCTCTCCAGCGCTACGACCCAACATCCCCGACAGCAGATGGAAGGATTGGGACGCTCCTCTCAGCGACGACGACTTTGCGCCTTCATCATCAAAGAAATCAACATGGAAAGGAAAAGGAAAAGCGCCCACGGTGAAGGCCAAGATGTGCCCCCGTCCGAAAAAAACTACCTGCAAGACCGTAGTTCTCACCGAGGACGAGGGTGAACCGGAGGCTATTGGCATCCAGTCAGACTCGGATGATGAGGACCGTTCCGTCCTAGGTGGGTCGTGTGCAAGGCTCCTTGTACAGCTACTTAACAAACGATCCTGCAGGACCTTCCGGCTCTAATCAACCCCCACGCCCCCAGAAAGAAGTCAAGTTCGATCCGGAGCTCGCCGCCATTGCTAGTGCGCTCAATCCTATTGTACTGTCTTTTTTGAAACTCAATCTTTCTCGATGTAGAAACCGACTCCCTCTTTTACACGGACGACAGCGATATCGAGGAGGGATCAATCTCCAGCTTCCATGGAATTATAGGTCATCTTTCAGAGGCTGCACCTGATGTCCCTGCTCCCGTAGTCAGCGCCGTTCTGACGCCTGCCTTGGCTTCCCCCGCACCTATAGCTGCAGTCTTGAGTGCGCTCATTTTGCCCGCTCCAGTCCCTGTCCCCGTGGCATTTGCTGTTGCTGCTCCAGCAGCCAATACCGCCAACCTCGGGCCCAATGTCGCCTCCAGCATCCCCAGCGCTCTCTCCAGTGCTTCAAGTGGGCTCGTAAATACCGCCCTTGCAACCTCTACGACATCGGCACCCAGCGCCAATTCCGGTGCCTCTGCAGCGGCCTGGCACGCCAATCCATCTACAATGGTGCCCACGTCTGTGTCTTCGGCAACAACATCGGTATTCCCTGCACCTCCCCTCCCATTCTCAGATGACGTCTTCTACGCGGCCTCGACCGCTGCTCTCGACCATTTCAATGAATACGGCAACTTGGGGGAACCTTCCCGCAAACGCTCATTTGATAATATTCTGGATGTTATGGCTTCCCCCCCACGCCAGACCGCCCGCAATCCCTGGAAGCGCCGCAAGACCGATTGATTTCGGATGTTTCTGCCTCTGTCCTTTCATTAGCACACCAATGACCTTCCGCTCCTTCTAATACATCACTGCTCTTCGTGGACACCACCTTTTACCTTACTTACGAAACTTTTGTTCTGCTTGTTCTAACACCACATTCCTTTTCACGGACTACACTACGAAACTTCTCTCGTTTAATTGGTTCCCGGTATACCTCCTACTCCCAATTCCAAGAGCTGCGCTCCCATTCCGCTCCCTTATCACCTACAATACTACTGCTACTGCATCTAATGGTATCCAGTTGTCCCTCATATCTATTGCCTGAGTGAGTGGAGTCAAGGGTCTTAACGCACTTGCATACAGATATACCAGACTAAATTCCCCGCCCCGAAAGGTCTGAGTCGTCATTCGCCAGCCTTCATATGCTTACTTGTTTCCTTAGCTTAGCCATACATTCATGTACATTGGTGAGCTGTACAAGAAGATACAGCCCCACGTTCTCTGCTTCTCCGGATTTGGTACGTAGATTTTCGCCTTCGCTTGGGAGAGACTGTACCTGACTGTACGAACACTTGTGCTGGGAGCACCGTCAGCTGAACATTATCCACAGATCACAGCACGCTCAGCGTCGTTACCGTTGATCTGTTTCGTCGCGTATTATGTTCGATTGAGAGAATCCCAGTTGTATTGTCAGTAGATGGCTGAGCCTACAACTCCCATTCGATTGATTATATCACATACACGTTATACATATTCAGAACAACTATGCTATACCTATTTCTGATATACATGTAACACCTGCGCGCGCGCGGCTTTGGGGTCGCGCGCGCGCTAATATAGGTCGCGCGCGCGCTAAAATAGGTCGCGCGCGCGTAAATGTTTATTTGTACAAAGGAACCGTCATACCTCTGTAGTCATGAACAAAATAGCATGCGCGATGTCGAGCGATGAACGACTGCGAAGCGGCTTGTGAAGTATACGAACACCTGAGGTACTCCCCGCATTTACGACCCGTTTACATGAACTTAACTCAGCCTGATGATGTGTAAATTGCTATATCGCGAAGAGACGCACGTTATATGCAGTACTCGCGCCCCCTCGAGGCCAAAGAAGATCTTGAAGACCTCGAAAAGCTCCGTCCCTTGTTGCTCTATTTTGGCAGCGAATCGCAAATTTTAGGCGCGCGCCTACCACTTGCTAAAGTATTATTGAGTAATTATTGATGCCCCGCCGCACGTGCTCAACGCGTCAACAGCGCCAAACAAGTTGAACTTCCTGCCACCACGACGATGGACTCTCCCGGTCGCTTTGGGACCATCCAGCTCCTGCGCACGACGTCTAATGTTGCCCCGCCCAACGCCACCACGGATGTCGTGACCTCGTTCGGGATCGACACGCCCAGTGTATCCTTTGGGCGCGACCCCACGTGCAGCGTGCGCCTGTACTATGCCGCTGTGAGCCCGCTACACGCGCGCGTCGTTTTCAGCCCTGCAGGAAAGGCGTTCGTTGAGGTGCTTGGCGAACAAGGCATGCGCGTCGATGGGTGTGGCGTGTTTCCGCATACCGGTGGGAAGGGCCCAAAGACGATCCCCCTCGGCGGGGGGAGCGAGCTCGAGATCCACGGGAAAAGGTTTCGGTTCGTCTACCCGCCGAAGGAGCTACGCAAGGTCCTCGCGGCGTCACCTGCGCGTGAGTCGCTCGTTCCTTTTCTCATTTATACTGGACACTGATTATCATTATTTTGCCGCAACCAGGCCCAGCCAACCGCGCCCTGCGCCTATCGATGATCAGCTCCGCGCAAGTGTTCTCCCCGCGGCCCTCGGCCGACCCGCGCCAAAACCTGCGGGTGCTGCAGTCTCCCATGCGCGCGCCGTTCCCGCGCGCTGCTACCAATAACTCACACACGCGCATGGCTGCTCCCACCAATAATGCCAGTGAAGACGAAGAGCACGAAAACATCACGCTCGTGCAGGGCGCGCACCCGCGCGTCGTGGAGGAGGCACGGGACCTTGTCATATTGGAGGACGTGGACCTGTCTCTATCTCCATCTCCGTCTTCCCCGCGAAACGCGCCGCCTGCACCAGATGCACCACAGCCAGCACGCCCCACGACGCCCGCGCGCCGCCAGAGCCTGCACCGCGCGGTGCTCATCCGGAGCGCCCAGCGCGCGGTGTTGGCGGCGGGTGCGACTACTACTCCTACTACTGCTTCCCCTGCGTCTACTACGTCCGCGGGGAGCACGTCAGGTGGCGCCGCTCCCAGTCCGGCAGCGCGTGCGCGCCGGGCTGACGAGTACGCTGACGAAAACGACAGCGGCAGCGAGGAAGAGGACGGGGGCAGCGAGGACGAGGCGGTGGCGGCGCTGCTCGGGGACGCGTTGTCTGATGAGGACGAGGGTGGCTCTGACGACGACGAGCCTGATCATCAACATCATGATCAGGCGGGGGACGTCACCGACGAGGACGCGGACGAGGACATGGAGGCGGAGGTGGTGGAGCAGCCCGCGCCGCGCGCGCCGACCTGGCGCAAGAGCCTCGAGCGCATCGCGCTGTGGCCGTTCCGCGTCAAGCGGGAGGTGCGTGCGTTTTATTTTTGCGTGTCTCGGTCTTTTTGCGGTGA
Source organism: Mycena rebaudengoi (assembly GCA_029282285.1). Taxonomy (NCBI): domain Eukaryota; kingdom Fungi; phylum Basidiomycota; class Agaricomycetes; order Agaricales; family Mycenaceae; genus Mycena; species Mycena rebaudengoi. The sequence continues at coordinate 1,261,845 of JARJCX010000002.1, read as the reverse complement.
CTGGTTTTTTTTCCCCCGCGCTATCTATTCCGTTCGCATGCGCGTCACCCATTCCCTCTTTCTTCACTTCTGCATACAGACGTTCCGTCTTCCCCTCCCACCTCCTCCGTTGTCTCCTTTTTTCTCCCGTCCTCCGTCTGCATCATTATTTGACCCGAATATAAATATCGTCCTGCGTCCTTTCTCTCCTTTTCTTCGCTCTTCCATCCGCCCATTGTCTCCCGCATGTCCTGACGCCTTTATCCCGCACAGGAAGAGGAGCCGGCCCTCCCGGTGGTCGACGCCGACGCGCGCGACGTCCAAGACGAATATGACGATGCGCAAGACCAAGACGAAAAACAAGACGCAGATAAGCCCCACGAGGCGGTACGTTCTTCCTTCCCTCGTTCTGTTTTTCTGGTTTTGTGGGTCTTTTTTTCCGTTTGCTTGACGGGTGGAGGGCTCGATGTGTCGCTTGGCTTGCCCGACCCCGCGCGAAAGGGCGCTTGCGGCTGTCTGTCTGCCTTGCCTTCTTTCTGTTTTTGCACATCTGTGTCCCCAGGATGATGCATTATTCCCTTCTCCTTGATTCTCCCTTGCTTTTTTTGCTCGTGCCCTCCCTCTTCCAGCCGCTCGTTCATCATGTTTCCACAGACGCCCAAAACAGCGACAACGACGCAGAAGACAACGCCGCAAGGCAAAGACACTATTAACACCAAGGCATCCTCGCCCTTCGGCGCCCCGCACCCCGCCGCGCGCACGCCGCGCGGCTTCGGGGGCGGGGCTGCGCGTGCTCGAACTCCGGCTGCGGATAACGAGGTGCGTTGCCCGGCTTTCTTTCTTCGTCTTTGCGCGCACGTCTTGCTGCTATCTATCCCTTCGTACTTGTACCACTCGCGTACTCTCTCTCTCCGTCCTTCGTCCTACTTTCGGCTTGTCTTCCTGCTATCTATCCGTGCCTATTTATTTCGACCTCCATCTGATTCCTTTCCTCTCCTCATGTGTACATGCTGGCTGACGCGTCTTTCCTCTCAGCACGCCGCGCCGATGGACGTCGACTCGTACGTGGACGCTGCGCAGCAAGACCGCGACATGCAGCAGCCGCAGCACGCGCGCGCCCCGCGCACGCCGCCCGCGCCCTTCACGACACCGCAGCGTACGTCTGCGTCCGCGGCTACGAGCGCGTTCGTCGGGGGCGCCGTGTCTGCGACCGCGATTTTCGGGGGTGCGGGTGGAACAGGTGCTGGAGCTGGTGCAGGAGGAGCGGGAGCGGGAGCACAGCGCTTTTCTCTGGGCGGCGGTGCGGCGCGGCGCGTGCGCGTGGAGGACTCGCCGTGGCGCGTACGGGACTTGGTCGTCCCGGCTGCAGGGGCTGCGAACGCCGTCGGGGGATCTGCTAGCTCTACGAACGCTGGTGCGACCTCCGGGGATAGAGGCACGATGGGCCCGCCCAGCTCGCCGCGCCGCCCGGCGGTCTCGGACGCGGAGCGCCGCGCGATCTCGGAGCGCAGGCGCAGCGCGGTGGGGGCGCGGGACGCGTTCTTTGGCGGGGGCGTGCCGGGGATGTCGCCCGTGAAGCGAGGGGCGGGGGTTGGGCTCGAGATTGGCGGCGCAACGAGGGGGCTCGAGATCGGCGCGAGGGCGAGGGCGCGGAGCGTGTCGCCTGTGAAGCTCGCGAGGGTCGTGGAGGGTATCCCGGCGAGCGGTGGGACGGACGCAATCGTGAGTGGGAAGAGGGACGGCGGCGGGGACGAGGAGGATCCGCGCAGTCTGTTGGCAAATTTGCGGGAGACGGTGGAGGGGCTGAAGAGGAGGAGGGAGAGCGTGTTGGCGGAGAGGGGGGTGGCGCTGGCGCCGGCGATGGATGTCGATGTGGAAGGGGAGGGCGTGGAGATGGGGGAGCCGGTGGTGAGTGTTTCGCGCCTTCCTCGATTTCTTTTGTGGCACAGCGCTGATCATTGGGTATAGGTGCAGGTGCAAGTTGGGGCGGAGCAAGAGCGAGAAGCCGAGGTGGAGGTATGTGTGCACGATTCACAGATGTGTGCGATGCTGATGTGATGCGCATTGTCTAAAGGCGCCGCCGAAACGGGGGACGCGTGGGAAGAGCGCCGTGCGCGCTGTGGCGGTCAAGGACAGCGACAAAGCCGCGGGGCGCAGCCGCAAGGTCGACGTCGAGATGGACGTGGACGCGGATGTCGCCCCAGCTACGAAGACACGGCGCGCACGCAAGCCCACCGCGGAGACGGAGGAAAGCGAGCCTGCTGCGCCGATCAGACCTGTCGCTGCCCGTCGTACGAGGAAAGCGACTGCAGAGCCCGAGGAGAGCGCGCACGGATCCACCGACCAGGATAGCCACGAGCACGAGAGCGTCGTTCCCGCCGCACCGAGCAAGCCTGCGCGCCGCGGACGCAAAGCGACGGCAGAGCCCGAGGAGAGCGAGCGCGACAACGCCAGCCACGAGGACAGTGCGCCGCCTGCCCCGAGTAAACCTGCACGCCGCGGACGCAAGGCCGCCGTCGAGCCTGAGAGCGAGAGCGAGCCCGCCGCACCCGTGCGGAGGGCCGCGCGTAAACCGACCGCTACGCCTGCGGACGCGCCGGGGCCTGCGTCCGAGCCCGCCCCGAAACGGCGCGGCCGCGCGGCGCCCAAGGAGCCTGCAAGCGCGCCGGCGGCGGAGCGCAAGACGACGCGGGGGCGCTCGCGCGCGCCACAGGAGGAAGTGGTGGTGGAGGATGAGACGGACCCGCTGGACACGCTGGGGGCAGGGGAGCCGGAGGTGGAGATCGTGGCGGTCGTTCCGGCCAAGCCGCGCAAGGGGCGGGCGAAGGCGGTGAAGGAGGAGGAGGCGGAGAGTGTGCTGGAGACGGAGGAGGCTGCGCCGACGAAAGGGGTGGGGCGCGCGAAGAAGGGTGCTACGAGTGTCCCGGCGAAACCGCGCGCGACGCGGAAGGCGGCCGCGAGTGTGCCTGCGTCGGCGCCTGCTGCGGTGCCGGTGGAGAAGGAGAATACGCCAGGGACGAGTGATGAGGGGATGATGGAGGCGCCGGCGAAGATGCGCGTGTCGAGGAGCAGGAAGGTCAAAGAGGAGGTTGTGACGGAGCCGGAGACGACGGCGCCCCGGCGGGCGACGAGGACCCGGACGAGGACATGAGGGTTTTGAGGGGGCGAATGAAGAAAATGACGAGGAGGATACCCGCCTGACTTGGATAATGTTTATTTCTTTATTTCTTTCATCGACGAATATCTATGTTTCCTTTTTCCTATCCCATAAAATGTATACATACATAAGGTAGCTTCTACCGTTTCTTTGTAAGTAGAACGAATTTCTCAATAGTTTCCTGCTTGCCAATGGCAAATTCCACTGAAGAAAAAACTCACTGTAAAACAACGGAGAATGAACAAAGGGGGTCCTTCTGCAGAGAGGCTACTCTGGAATCCGGCACAGAGGAGGCAGATGCGTACCGGCCGATATCCGCCAGCTAGTCTTTGGCCCGGGGTAAGCTGCGAAATTTCTATGTGAAGGTGCAAGTCAGATCCCAGCCGGGCCGGAACCCTGCCCACAGTCCGAATCCTCGAGTACGCACCGAGTATTTTCAAGTTGATACCCCGAAAGAATGACTCGGAAGGTGACTCTGGAAAAATTGAAGAAAAAATTCAACATATATCCTAGGCCACCCTCAGTCGAGCGAGGGTGAATATCAAGAGCTCTAAAATGAGCAGGCGCGCACGACACCGTGACGCTACGGGTCAATGATTTATTCAACTGGTTCCTCGGTCGTAGGTGCCCGCTTGCTTGTAGTAGGCGATTGGGTCAAAGCGGTAGTTGGTACTTGGACCTGGCTTGAACGTGACTTAGTCATTCAGCGAACTTCGACAATCAGAGAAATATAAGAGAAATACATCGCATACCTCGAGCGCGACATATGATAATCCAGCTATAGAGTTGTTCCTTGAAGCAAAGTTGCAAACAAGTTCAAAAAGGTTCGGATCAAGCCGGGCCGTCATTGGACGCGACCAACATGTTTTATTCATGTGCCCAGGCCGCGCACAACTTTTTTTCAAAATTCTCAGCGCTGGCCTTTTTTACTGCGATCTGAAGTGGACGAATTTGCTAATTGGCTGGATCTCCAGTCCTTGAACATACTCCTCTCTCCTCTTCGGAGAAATCGCGTAGCGTCCTCGTCACCTGTGGACGGAATCTGCGTCCATACATAGCACAGGAGTAGAAGGGTCGACCGACCGAAGTAAGAGCAGAGACGAGGTTGGGATCGATCCTGAGTAGATAAATCACGTCGTCCACGATGGGTAAACTTAAAAATGTCGCCGTCGGACAGAATCGAAGTGCTTCCAGGACGAACGTCGCCAAGCCATGGATTCGTTTCAGGCATATCATAGGATGTGGATGATTATGTATGCATGACATGGAGAGGTACGAAAAGAAAACACCACACGACGAGATATCTACTCTGCGTCGACGACAACCGTTTGCAGGCCCTGCAGCAGTACGTCAGCACCAACAATAACGCCCACCGCAGAACGACGCACCTTAAAGGAAGGGACCGAGACGTATGAGGCGTATGTGTACAGCTTCTCCTTTGCGTTCTCCTCGTCATTCCGCTTGCCTGTGAAATAAAAAATATATAAAGTCAGCATAGCGTCCAGACAGTGTAATAACAAGGCAGGACGCACGCTCCAGCTTCACGCGCAGCCGATGCGGAACGCTCTTGATGCCGCGGGCCCAGATCTCCTTGTTCAACTCGGGGTCGATCCGGACGTCCTGGGTGCCCATGGTCTTCTGCGCGAAGTCGATGACGGACTTTACGGCCCACGGGGCGCGCTTTTTGAAGGAGCGACCGTGCACACGCTTGTGCATGTGGATGGTGTACTCGCGGGTGACCACATCCTGGAGCGCAGAGCGGGTCTTACCACCGGTCTACACAGAAAAAATCAGCCTGAGTGCGGGGGGCCACTGCGCGGGATAGACCTTTTTTTTCGGTGCTGGGGCCTGGGTCATTGGGTCAGAGAGAACTCAGCAAAACGAAAGGCGTACTGACCATGTCTTGCGGCGGTGGATGTCGAGGAAGGACTTGTCGTGTTTGGTACCGGCGGGAGGTGCAAACACATCAATTTGCTGCTTGCCAGTTGATCGGAAATATCCGGGTGTGACTGTGATGCGTGACCCTACTCTTTTTAATCTCTCGGCTTCCTCTTCCTCTTTAGCTTTTTCATATCTTCCAAGTGAACTATGGCTAACTAGAAATTGGACGCTTACCGACTCCCGCCGACGCCCACATCGTCCGCTCCAAGATCACTCTTCTTTCAAACAACTTTTGTTTCCGCTTGTTTGGCTTACATAACTGTTTTGGAAAGCGATCACCCGGATTTAGACCTGCCTTTGTTTCGCGTCTCCCATTGTCGCTTCCATCCTCGGGTCTATTCGTTCTTGTCCCCGATGCGCGTCTCCCATTGTTGGCCCCGGCCCAGCATTCTTCCAATGTGACCTTTGTTCTGATCTTGGATCCTACGCGTGAAAAAAGAACAATGCCCATCTGAGCACAAAGAATTGATCTGGACCTGTGGCCATTCTGTCTGCAGATATAAATACGCAGGGCCCAAGCACTCATTCCCCAAGCAGCTCTCCCCTCGAGTTACTACTTACCCACAGTCTTTGTCTTTTGCAACTCCCTTCGATCTTCTTCGTTGCAAATCCGCACTCTTTACCAACTCACCTCATCCACGATGCGCTTCTCCACCATCCTCGCCGCCTGCTCCCTGTTCGCCGCCTCCGCGTCTGCAGCCTCCTCCCACCTCATGACCCGCCAGTTCCCTCGTATGTCACTTTATTTTCTCGACAACCCACAGCCTGCTCACCTTGCGCCTTTCAGCCTGCTCCATGGACTGCCTCGCCAAGCCCAACCTCGGCGCCTGCAAGCTCGGAGAAAACGACTGCCTCTGCAGGGACAACACCTTTGTCACCACCACCTTCGAGTGCATCCAAGCCGCCTGCAAGGGCAAGGAACTCGCCGACGCCATCGGCGGCGCCGCCAACCTCTGTGCCGCTGCCGTATGTCCCTCCCTCGCCCTCGATATACTTAATTCTGACCACGAATCTCCAGGGCGTCACCCTAGTCTCCGCAGCAGGCGCGCAGTTCTCCGCCACTCACACCGAGGATTCTCCCTCCACCGGTTCACCTGCCGGCTCCGGCTCTCCCACAAACTCAGCGCCGCCAGCCGAGTACGTCCATGTCCTTTGTGTCCTAATCCCGCCGCTAATCAATCCGCTTCCTCCAGTCAAACCAAGACGGGCGCCGCGCTCTCCACCACCGTCAACACCGCCTTCCTCGGCCTCGCAGCCATCGGCGCCGTTGCCCTCGGGCTCTAAGCCCTGTTCATCCCTCGGGCTCTGAGCGTGTGCTCCCTGAGCCCACTCACCCCGTAGCCCTGCTCCTCAAAAGCACCCCCCGCGTTACTTATTATTCCCTCTTCCTTCTGCGCATCCTACACATCCTCTTCTCTTTCCTACGGCCAGCCGTAGCCTGCTCATAATTCGCACTCTATCTATCGTTATCGCATTCACACTGTAGTCCTGCATTCACCTACATATATTTTTAGCTACTAGACATTACGAATGAACATATGATGTTTGGGAATTTTATTCGAGTGAACTTTCAAGAATTTTCGACCGTCTGGATCTTCAAGAAGCTTCAAACGGCCTGGATCTCGCTTCCGACTGTCTATCCTGACACGCCTGGCTGACACCTTGACAGGTCCTGGAGGTACCTGGGTGTTAGCGACGCTTCCATTGCATGGGACTGTGTCTTCCCTGTCTTCTCATGTGGCGTTGGTGGGCGACTGTGGGCGTCGTCCTGATATTTCTCACCAGGGTCCACACGTTCCCGAATTTTGCGAACAGCTTGCGCACGTAATCGTTCAAGTTTCTGATAATCTGAATTTCTACGCCCAGTACATACCGTACAGACTTCAAGTTAGTCTGATATTTTTCCCCAACGCCTATTCGGGCACGACCGTGACATACGGCGTCCCTTCCTCGTTCCCCTCTTCCTCTGAGCCGCCCACAATCCTCTCCCACTCCGCCTTCTCCTCCGCCGAGCGCCCCAGCGCGACCGTCAGCGCGCGCAGGTGCACTGGCTTTACCGTGTGCTTTTCCGCGAAGATCGCCTGCACGTCCGGCGGGAACGTCGCGAGATCCTCCGCGGGTGGGTCCACGAAGCGCTTCCCCACCGCGCACCCGTCGCGCAGTACTTTTCCCCAACGGGTAGAAGTACGATACAAGCGCGTCAGGGGGCGCGATGTGCATCGGGACGCGTGCAAGCGGACACTAGGCCCGCGATCTAATAGTAGGGGTGCATGAGTACCGTTTATTTTACTGACGCAGCGTAGGAGACTTACGCGAAGGCAAATACTGCAATTGCATTCCTTAACCACGACGCTGCTCGCCCGCTGCTCTTCGAGCGGCGCTGCGCTCTTCAGCACGAACGTCACGGCGCCAGAGTGGCAGCTGCCGTCGTACACCTTCTCCCCCTCCGCCTTACTCTGCTTTAGCTCCGCTAAGCCAGGGAATGCAGGCACCGCATACTCCGTCTGCGTATTGAGCCCCGCGCCGGTCTTGACCTCCAGTGCCCACAAATCAACATCCCGCAGCATGCACACATTGAACGCAAACTTGTCCGCCGGCCCCATGCCCGCGCGCACAATCCCAAACAGCGTCCCGCAGAAGCGGTGTGCCATCTGCCTGTCGTTGAACTCGTAGTCCCGCAGCACGCCGCCGCCGAGCCCGTCCGAGCCTACGCCTTTGGCGAACATGAGCGCGGACTTGGCGAAGACGAATAGATACCCCTTTTCGTGCAGATCGAGCACTGGCAGGCGTGCAGGGGTGTGGTTTCGAGGGGGGAAGGGACACGGTGAATTTAACGGCGACAGTGGCAGCTGCCTTCGTAGGTCTTGAGCGCGGCGTCCGACATGGTTGAATGCTGCAAAACGCCAGAGGGGCTTGACGCGCCACTCTCGCTAGCGTGTGTGGGCGTCGACCTCACCCCGTATTGTAACATTTTTAGACGGCCCTCTTACGCGGCAATATGCCGTCTAGGGCCGTTCACTCCCGCCATTTTTTTTTCATTTTACTTGCCTGTGTCGTAGTATTATTCCTTTCACTGACGTCTCAATGGACCCCTCCCCCAACCACAAGTTGACTCCAGTCATTTCGTTTGGTAACCCGTTTGAAACTTCAACGTTCAACCCAAGTTCAACCCGACTATGATAGATAGCAAATGTATACAATTACAACACTTGTCCCTAAAAATAATGAAAGAGCGCCGCCGGATATAAATTTGAACCAGATAGCAGCATATTAGCTCCACCGGAGTCTTCTCGAAACTTGTGCCAGTTATATGTCAGACAACGCTTTGAGAGTACAGTGACAACGATTACCTTGAACTGAGTATCCCATGGTGGTAGTGTCTCCCGAACTTGGCGGGACTGGACCGAAATCGGTAAGCCACACGAACAACTCACTGTCGTCAAACTCCACCAATCTGCTCAGAAGTCCTTCAATGAATGGAAGCTCGATGTGCCACGGCGCGTTGATGTGCACACGGCGAATGCGGACGCATCCCTCGGCGTCCCAACGAGACCTCAGCATCTCCACCAAAATTTCTAGATCCAAGTGCGCGAAACCCGATTCTGAGCTCCGAGGATCTCCGGCGTCCAAGGTGAACATCAGGTCGTTCAACTTCGGCAGCGCGGTGGGTGTGTCGTGTTGGACCGAGAGCATAGTGCATAAAGCGTTGATATCGCCGGTGTCGAATATTTTCAGGTCGCGAATGGTGGGGCAGCGTTGTAATGCGGAGAACGAGGTGATAGCGGTAGAATCTAGAGGTGAAAGGAGGGTAACCGATTGAAGATCACAGCCGGAACGAGATACAACATGAGGTAAGGTATTGAGATATCTCGAGTTGAGTCGGATTTTTGTCAACTGCGGCGCAGTGAGGGACGAAGGAAGAGGCATCCCGTCGAGACATAATTTTTGGAGAGCTGGCAATGAGATGTCACCCGTAGCGGTGTCATCTTGCTGCCCGCCCCAGCCTCTGATATCGCACTCGACGACGTTGACGAGCTGTGGAAGAATGCGAGTGAACTCACTCACGGTGCCGAGGTCGCTCTTGAGATACATTAGTGACGCCAAGGGGAAATCGCTCGCAAACCCCTGCATCGATTCGAGACGCCGGAGTTGGGGCACCTCGGCAAACAGCTCCCCATGCAGGGAACCATGAAAACACGAGAGGGATACCAGCCTGTCCACCCTGCCTTTGATGCGATCCATGGCACCGCCAGGAGAAAACCAACTCGACTCAGCCTGAACTGTTTCCCACCGCGGCGAGGAGTCACTCAACGCCTCGACAACTTCGGGAGATATGGGCGAGCCCCACATATACAGGGAACCGAGATCCATGTGGAGCGGGTGATTTGCCGACCGGTGGAGTAGCATCTTCAACCGGCAGAGGAGTACGGAGGGATATGCATCATTTCCCTCGAGCTCGTCGCTCAAGTGATCAATCGAGACCGTAGACCAGAGTTCCGGTAGAGCGAGGGCTATCTTTCTCCACCGGGAGCAGATGCGACCTACAAGCCACGGACTTGAGTCAAAAGAAGCGTTATGCGACATCTTTCCCTTTGAAGGAAGAGTTGAGAGGAATATTTCTCCCAAGATTTCGGGAGGAACTCGTCGAGCAACGGAAATGACGTGCTGATGCCGCAGAATTCTATCTGCTGTGGCATTCCGTTCATTAACGAGGGGTTCTAGGATTTTGCGAAGAGCGGCAATTTGGATGTCGAGATCGAGAAGACGGGACTGCTCGTCGGCGATGATGTCGCGTATTAAGGGGATTTCAGTGTCGGAAGGGAGATCGTTTGACATTAAAGGGGACTTTGAGGTGGATTTGGCTTCCATCTGAATGTTTCGTCAATGGAATTGCCGCTGTGTCCGCGACCAGAGACTATGATTGAGGGCTGCTGGCCAATTGTAGGCGGACGATATCTATTAGTTAGACATTTAGCTCAACCGAGGCTCGCTAGGTAATTCGGCGCTGACCAGGTCGCTTTCTGAAATTAGACTCGATAACTGTGCAGTCAACCTATTAGGTTCAGTCCAAGCCCCGGTCTGACGATGCCGCGCAATGCCGGACACAGAAAACATTCGCAAATAACAACCAAATAGACCACGCGCGCTTTCGTCAGCGAAGGGCCGGCGTGCCGGGCCGGAGCGGCACAGGCTTGCTCCGAACCTACAGTCAACCCTGGGCTGCAACCTCGGGCTTATAGTCCCTTTCATCAGGCTTCCGCTGGAACATCCAGGGTTGACTGCACAGTTATCGAGTCTAATTTCAGAAAGCGACCTGGTCAGCGCCGAATTACCTGAGCGAGCCTCGGTTGAGCTAAATGTCTAACTAATAGATATCGTCCGCCTACAATTGGCCAGCAGTCCTCAATCATCGTCTCTGGTCGCGCGTATTGTAACATTTTTAGACGGCCCTCTTACGCCACAATATGCCGTCTAGGGCCGTTCACTCCCGCCATTTTTTTCATCTTACTTGCCTGTGTCGTAGTATTATTCCTTTCACTGACGTCTCAATGGACCCCTCCCCCAACCACAAGTTGACTCCTGTAAAACGGGGTTATTTGTATACAACACTTACATGTCCCTACTAGTAAAAATAATGAAAGAGCGCCGCCAAACATAACTTTGAACCAGATTGCAGCATATTAATTCCACCGGAGTCTTCTCGAAACTTGTGCCAGTTATATGTCAGAGAACGCTTTTGAGAGTAAAGTGGCAACAACTACCTTGAACGTATCCCATAGCGGTAGTGTCTCCCGAGCTTGGCGGGACTGGACTGAAAGTGGTAAGCCACACGGACAACTCACCATTGTCAAACTCCACCAATCTGCTCAGAAGTCCTTCAATGAATAGAGGCTCGATGTGCCACGGCGCTTCGATGTGCACACGGCGAATGCGGACGCATCCCTCGGCGTCCCAACAAGACCTCAGCATCTCCACCAAAATTTCTAGATTCAAATTCGCGAAGCCCGATTCTGAGGTCCGAGTCGGATCACCGGTGGCCAAGGTGAACATCAGGTCGTTCAACTTCGGCAGCGCGGTGGGTACATCGTGTTGGACCGAGAGCATAGCGCATAAAGCGTTGATATCGCCAGCGCTGTAGATTTTCAGGTCGCAAATGGCGGGGCAGTGCTGTAACGCGGAGAACGAGATGGTAGCGGAAGAAGGTAGAGATGAAAGGAGGGTGACCGATTGAAGATCGCAGCCGGAACGAAATACAACACGGGGCAAAGTATTGAGATATATCGGGTTGAGCCTGATTGCCATTAGCTTCGGCGCGGTGAGGAACGAAGGAAGAGGCATCCTGTCGAGGTATAATTTTTGGAGAGCAGGCAATCTGATGATATCATGAGTAGCGGTCTCATCTTCCTCCTCGCCCCGACCTCGGATATGGCACTCGACGACATTGACGAGGTGTGGAAGAATGCGGGCGAAGTCACTCAAGGTGCTGCCGCACTTGAAGTAAGTTAGCTGCGCCCAGGGAAAATCGCTCGCAAACCGGTGGTTCGATTCGAGACGCCGGAGTTGGGGCGCCTCGGCAAACAGCTCCCCTTGCGGAGAACCATAGGAAAATGAGAGGGATTTCAACCTGTCCAACTTGCCTTTGATGCGCTCCATGGGTCCATCAGGAGAAAACCAATCCGAGACAGCCTGAACTGTTTCCCACCGCGGCGAGGAGTCACTCAACGCCTCGACAACTTCGGGAGATATGGGCGAGCCCCACATATACAGGGAACCGAGATCCATGTGGAGTGGGTGATTTGCCGACCGGTGGAGTAGCATCTTCAACCGGCAGAGGAGTACGGAGGGATATGCATCATTTCCCTCGAGCTCGTCGCTCAAGTGATCAATCGAGACCGTAGACCAGAGTTCCGGTAGAGCGAGGGCTATCTTTCTCCACCGGGAGCAGATGCGACCTACAAGCCACGGACTTGAGTCAAAAGAAGCGTTATGCGACATCTTTCCCTTTGAAGGAAGAGTCGAGAGGAATATTTCTCCCAAGATTTCGGGAGGAACTCGTCGAGCCACGGAAATGACGCTCTGATGCCGCAGAATTTTATCCGCTGTGGCATTCCGTTCATTAACGAGGGGTTCAAGGATTTTGTGAAGAGTGGCAATTTGGATGTCGAGATCGAGAAGACGGGACTGCGCGTCGGCGATGATGTCGCGCATTAGGAGGATTTCAGTGTCGGAAGGGGGATCGTTTGACATCAGAAGGGACTCTAAGGTGGATTTGGCTTCCATCTGAATGCTTCGTCAATGGAATTGCCGCTGTGTCCGCGACAAGAGACTACGATTGAGGGCTGCTGGCCAATTGTAGGCGGACGATATCTATTAGTTAGACATTTAGCTCAACCGAGGCTCGCTAGGTAATTCGGCGCTGACCAGGTCGCTTTCTGAAATTAGACTCGATAACTGTGCAGTCAACCCTGGTTACAGCTGGAAAGAAGGATTGACAGGATGGATTCGACTATGGTCGTGGTCTTGTGGTACGAACTGGCAAACGGACCGATCCGGCAATCAACACAAATATCAGCAAACTTGGAAAGAAAAATAGCTAGACATTAAGTACGCATATTGAGCCGTATTCATTCCCCAGAACTGCAGGCACCCCATTCGTGCATTCGCAAAACCTATAAGAACCAGAGTATGAACTGAGGGAGGAGTTGGCATGGTCCCCCAGATCAATCTAAGTAGATGGCAGCTTGATTCCGTACGTACATCCACAGATCTATCAGGGTAGTCCAAATCATTTCAACCCGTATAGTTTGAGGTTTATTGAAGGACATGTTCCCAAGTCATTATCTGGCACATTTGTTTTGTGAATTTCCCTATATTTGGAATGTAGTAGCCTACCTTACCCATTTTTGCAAGTGCATTTGTAATTTTGCTTGCCGCCTACCAGGTCTCCAATGCCAGAATGAAACCCCGGCATTTTAGCCGGGTTTACAATCACGACGGTCCGACTTCCGAACCTAACTGCTTGTGCACCGTCAAGTGCTTATGACCTTACAGCAACGGGTGGCGGCAAATGTTAGCAAATAATTACAATCATCTGATACGTGCGTCCCAGTCCTTGGAGGTACCAGGCGATTCCCGGCGGACCCTACGGATGGAACGGGTTGAAAAAAATGGACACGTGACTTGTGGTTCAAACTTCAATAAATCGCCAGTAGATTTGCGGTCTGATTTCTCATGAACGCCTCCATTCCTAATCCTCCGTTCAAATGCATGAATTAAAATTTAGCTGTAGGTCGGCTGTTTATTTCTACTTGACTTGAAACATAAGTGTTAGATTGTTGGCTTGGTGGCGGAGTGGTACGTGCCTGTCTCATTTGAGAGTGTAGGGAGAAATTTATACAGGAGATGCCTGTTCGACTCAGGCTCGAGCCATTTCACATTTTTATCATTGATTGATTCATCGGAGAGTCCTCCACCCCCGCTCCTGTAACCTGTTAGCGCCCACGACAGCCGCAATCGTGCAGTAGTATGTCCCTCAAACCTCTCTCGCTTTTTGTTGAGACGGGGGAGGATGGGGGTCAGTCAGCCTGCTTCTACCTTCTGGCTTGAAGGTACCACCCACGTCCACCAAAGTGGATGGGCGTCTCAGATATCGATGCTCCTGGACTCGCCGAGTCGCCTTAGACTCATCCTCCGCAATTACCTCAATTCCGTGCAACTGCTAGCCGCCACCGTCCCACGGAATTCTTAAACCACCACTCCTACGACCTCACAAGAACCAGCGCAAAGCAGTGTAGAGGCCTTACCAACGCATCAATCCGGACCTTTTGCGTATTTATGTACTTATGGCGAGCCACTCTTTTGTTCGACTGTCAATATACGGCTTTGATTTCGAAGAATCGCAGAAAATTGCATTAATATTCATGTACGACACTGCTTCAACCCCTTACGTATAGTAAATACACGATCAGCGACTCGAGAGTTTCGTGCCACAGCAAAGTTGTCGAGTCAAACCATGGACTCGCATTGGTTTTGGTTCCTACAAAATTTCGCACGTATTTGGGCGACGGGCGAGGTGAATCGTGTGAGGGACCAGTTGAAACTGTCCGATGTGGTCCACTGGAAAACCAGGAATGCGACGAAGGCCACGACAGAGAATCCAGCAGCAAATGCAGTGCCGAAGTAATTTGCGAGCATGAAAATGCAATTGGCGAAGAAGACGAGAGTCCCCCAGAGCTGCAAGGTGCGCGGGAGAGCGAAGATCAGGGCCACAAACTGGAACTTGAACGTGGGTGACTGAATTGACTCAAGGTAGTCCGTCTGAATGGAATGTCAGTGATGGAAAAATAATGAACAAGAACAGAATGGTTCTTACAGCTCGTGTAGCATCAATTCCTACCAGTGGCTCGTACCTGTGAATCAGGAGGATGGATCCGAGCAAGCTGGCTCCGAAGAGGGAGGCAGAAGCAGCGGCCAAAGTTGGGTTGGAGGTCAAGGCCAGAAGGAACTGATGCAACCTGGAACGATTGTTAGCTGCTGTGGTTATTCCCGGGGCTCTGGCTTACATCAACGCTGTGAATGCCTATAGAATGTGCATGAGGAACGGTGATGAAGAAGTCCCGGAACTCTCTCACTCTGTGCGATGCTCCTTCCCAATCCCGCAAACAGTCGGTGACCATGGCTTTCCATTGTTCCGCATACACCAAGTGATCAACGAAAACATCGTTTAATCGGACCAGATATCTGTCAGAGGTCTTAAAAGATAACCGAGATGCGACCGTCGTAACCCATTGGTGGCTTATTTCTGGGTCATAAAGAATGGTCTGATCTCTGGACAATCGGGAATACTCTTGTCCGAAGTGGGTCAAGTATCTGTTGCGCACTAATATATGTCAGGTGGCTATTCATCGTGAAACCGAGCTATACTCACTGACCAAACTCCATAACCGGGCTAAAAATGGGTATGATAAGTACGGATCACCCATATCGCGGTCAAGCAACCTACCGACAATGCATGCAATATTGCCATCGGAGATGTGGTCTAATATCACCCGCAAATGAGCTTACTAGTAAACGCGCTTGCGAAATAGGCAAACGAACCTCTGGAATTCTTGAGAAGACTCACAAACCCCTCACATTCCTCTTTTGAGTAAGGGAAGGTCGATACTACGCGAGAAATCATTTGATCTGACCGAGAAATGAGATGGCTGACAATCATGGAGTATGTGATCTATTACCGCAAATGGCGTGCGTGAAGACACAGACGAGGGAGTCCAACGTCTCGAGTGATAGGCCACCGAAGTGCGTAGGAAAGCGCTCGACGTGGCTCCAGTATAATTCCTCGAGGATAATGCCTACCAAGATGGTGTAAATTTAGTGGACGCCCAGGAACCGAGTAACAGCGCAACTGACTGAGGTGAGACGTTGAAACGACTGGGGGGAGGCCGAGGTCATTGGTTTCTGTGTCTATATCTTCGAGCCAGAATTGCGCGTTGGTGGTGTGGTCAACGAGATAATAGGCACAATCTTCATCCTCTATTTTAATGAAGAGCTCAGTTTGATTAGAAATTGCGATCCTTTTGTCGGCAATGCGGTCTTCGATTTTTTGGATCCAGCGGACAGCTTTGTCGAGAACATCCGGATGGTAGAGATATGCTTCCGTTACGACGCGGAATGGGCTATCGCGACAAAAATAAAGTTGTCCTTCGGGGTGAATATGAGCCGACCAATGCAAAGGAAGGTATGCAGGTCTGGATAAATTGTAAGCACCCGTCAGATTTTAAAAGAGACAGTGCGTACTCAGGTAATCGCGAGCGAATAAATGATCCAGTAGAAATTCGCATGCTGCATGGATCTGCACTAAAAGAATTTCAAACTGAGTATAAACAGTCAGGAGAGGTGTGAATAGATTTACAGTCCAGTCCTCTCATAGCGTCGAGTATCGTTCGAGGTGGTTGGGCGCAGAGAACCCTCACGTTTAACGTCGCGGTCATGACTTCCAGAAATAGACTCGTCCAACAAAAGCTTGGCGGAAATCTGGAGAGTCATTGGATCGAATTGTCCAAGCGTCGAAAATGAAGGTGTAAAGGATACCTGCAGTTTATACCGGATCCGCCTGGCTTTTAAACGCAATCATATTAATGGATGCTATACGAATGGGCATAGAGGAGTAGAAGAGAATTTTACCGAAGGCACTGCCCGTCTGGAGCGCGGGAATGCTGTGTGTCCATCCACTTATATTAACCTCCATCGGTGGACAACAGCAATGAACCTGTACATCCTTTGAAATTTGATGTCTAAATGACGGTTGGTTGGGGAAACGGAAGCCGTTGACCAGGCTGATGCTGGCTGATGGTAATATTCAGGCGCTTGCTCGCGTGGAACCTGTGTACATTCGCTAAATGACGGTTAAGTTGGGAAACGGAAGCCATTGGCCAGGCTGATGCTGGCTGATGGTATAATAATACTCAGGCGCTTGCTCGTGTGGAACCTGTACATCCTTTGAAATTTGATGTCTAAATGACGGTTAGTTGGGAAACGGAAGCCGTTGACCAGGCTGATGCTGGCTGATAGTATAATAATACTCAGGCGGTTGCTCGTGTGGAACCTGTACATCTTCTGAAATTTGATGTCTAAATGACGGTTAGTTGGGAAACGGAAGCCGTTGACCAGGCTGATGCTGGCTGATGGTATAATAATACTCAGGCGCTTGCTCGTGTGGAACCTGTACATCTTCTGAAATTTGATGTCTAAATGACGGTTAGTTGGGAGACGGAAGCCGTTGACCAGGCTGATGCTGGCTGATGGTATAATAATACTCAGGCACTTGTCGTGTGGAACCTGTACATCCTTTGAAATTTGATGTCTAAATGACGGATAAGTTGAGAAACGGAAGCCGTTGACCAGGCTGATGGTAATACTCAGGCGCTTGCTCGTGTGGAACCTGTACATCCTTTGAAATTTGATGTCTAAATGACGGTTAGTTCGGAAACGGAAGCCGTTGACCAGGCTGATGCTGGCTGATGGTAATATTCAGGCGCGCGCCTATTCGCAGGCGCTTACTCGTGTGGGGCGCTCCTCCTACTAAACATGATGGCCTTAACACTCCGGGCTACCGCGGACAGCCGCGGACAATGCTGACCGAGAGCTGCGGGGTGCTGCGGAGACGAGATGCTGGAAGTTGAACAACTTGTGAACAACCTAGGTTGCGTCGCATCACTTCTTATCCTGCTTCTTATCTGAGAGTCATCGCGCACTATTAATATGCGACGAACGGGGATGGAGGTGTCGCGTCGTGTAACGTCACGTATGTGAAGGTCGTCGTGTAAATGAGTACGAGAGAAAGGATGAGGGGGGCGTCGCGTACAGGCGGAGGAAACGGGGGATGCGCAAGATCCAAGCGTGACTGCGGATGCGAAGAAAGAAAACAAAGAAGCAAAAGGTGGCGTGGCGTGCGTCAAGTGCGTGTGTAGATGAACGGATGATCGGCAAATATATTTTAAAGCTGCTGTGCTGCCCCTTATCCTGCTTCCTATTTGAGGGTCGTCGCGACTATTAATTTGCGACGAACGGGGATGGAGGGGTGTCGCGTCGCGTAACGTCGCGACGTGAAGGTTGTCGTGTAGATGAGCATGAGAGAAAGGATGAGGGGGGCGTCACGTACGGGCGGAGGAAACGGGGGATGCGCTAGGTCCAAGCGTGAATGCGAATGCGAAAAAAGAAAACAAAGAAGCAAAAGGTGGCGTGACGTGCGTCAAGTGCGAGTGTAGATGAACGGATGATCGGCAAATATATTTTAAGGCTGCTGTGCTCGCACTGCAATGCCCCTTATCCTGCTTCTTATCTGGGGTCATTGTGTACTATTAATATGCGACGAACGGGGATGAAGGTGTCACGTCGCGTAACGTCGCGTACGTGAGGGTCGTCGTGTGAATGAGCACGAGAGAAAGGATGAGGGGGGCGTCGCGTACGGGCGGAGGAAACGGGGGATGCGCAAGATCCGCGAATGCGAAAAAAAGAAAACAAATAAGCAAAAGGTGGCGTGGCGTGGGATGCGTGGCGTGGATACGTCAAGTGCGTGTATAGATGAACGGATGAACGAAATGGGCATGTGTGCGGGTGGGATAAGGTAGGGAGGGAGGGAGGGAGTAAGAAGGAGTACGCAGCCTATGTCCACACACAGACGGCCTATGCACATACGCAGATGACGCAGCCTATGCAGGAGCATACGCAGACGGCCACGTAAAAACACACACCCGCGACTACAAACCCCCATCCTCACAGTCCCGTCCGTCGGCTCCTGCACGCGTATCTGGATCACGCTCCCGCCCTCACCCTCGCCGTCGCTGTCGTCATCATCTTGCTCGGGCGCTGTGACGAAGCACTGCACCGAGTGCCCTCGCGTGGCGCGACGCTGCGGGTGACGGCGGGACGGGGATCTGTGCGGGGTCTAGTATCTGCTGGTCCCCGGTCCCCGACCCCTCGTACCCGAGGGCGCGGTGGTGAGCGAGGAGGAGGTGTGTGGGAGAGGGCGAGGGTAGAGTTGGATGGGACAGGTGGGGGCGGGGGCGGGGAGAAGATGGACGCGCAGAAGCCGCGCTGGGGGATGCCCGGGGGATAGTCCTTAATGCTTATGCTGTGATGGAGGATGTTGTCGTCGTGCTCGATGACCTCGAAATACGCCGGGGGGTCCCCCCGCGGGTCGGGAGTTGTGGAATAGCTCACAAGCAAGGACGATTGGGTCGGAAGGCGGGGTATGTGGGAGTATGCGCGCGCCGGCGGGGTAATGTTAATATTATCTGCATGGGTGTTGTCGTCGACTGAAGCCGCCACATCCTCGCCGTCGGGACCTCGAGAAACCACGAGCTCCTGGTCCCCGGGTTCCTTCATGTATGCTGGGAGCGACGCGGGTGAGACCTGCGACGGCGTGTGGCACGGACGCCGGGGTCTGTGAGGAGGTGCGCCCAGAGAACGACCAATACTTCCCACGAGCTGCAGCTCACGAGAACTCGCTGCAATGGCGGCGCTCGCGTTCATGCTCGCGATGTGCCGCCGGAGGGACTCGAGCAAACATACAGGTATGGAGAGAATCATGAGGACTACGCAGACCACCATTATGGTGATCTGCGAGGGTGTCAGATGAACCATTACACCCAGCACAGTACGTAGACTCGCCCATGTGGTGGCCGAAAACTTGATGTCCTTCTCGGAGTTGAGTGTGCCGTCAGCGTGGGGGTGGAACGCAGCTAGGGGGCCAGCGAGTGCTGGGAGGATGGTCTGCAGAGCCAGGAAGGCGCACAGCGGCAGCAACATGCGGAGAGACGGTGCGGGAGGTCGGTTTTGGGCTGCTCGGCATTGTGGCCGCACCCGGATACCAGCCCCGCAACGGGGGTGAAATGGTCATGATACTCGGCTTGAACCTGCGTCTTCTGTGGCGGGTTGGGTGCGGCCCGGGTACATAGTGAATCGAGTTGTTTCAAGAAGCGCGCTTAATCTTGACGGCGGCACCTCGCGTCTCCCGTCAGGCCCCGCACGCGAGCAAGCCATGTACCGTCAGCGTAGGAGTGGAACACAGCTAGGGGGCGAGCAAGTGCCGGGAGGACGGTCTGCAGAGCCAGGAAGGCGCACAGCGGCAGCAACATACAGAGAGACGGTGCGGGAGGTCGGTTTTGGGCTCTTCTGCATTATGGCCACAGCTAGATACCAGCTTCGCAACGGGGGTGAAATGTATGGCTTGAACCTGCGTCTTCTGAGTGCAGTAGTCTCCCCGAGGCAGAGTAGATTCTGCACCCGAACCTTCGTGCCTCAGGATATTCCGTCAGATAGAGATCTTGAGGCACGAAAGTTGAAACTATCTACTCTGCCTCAGGGAGACTAGAGTGCAGCGAGTTGTTCGCGCTTGATGGCGGCGAAGAGCGTGGGAGACTTCGACCTTACAGAACAAAATACAAGTCAGCCCGCGCGCGCTAGTATTGCTACCATTCAGCACACCTCGACAGTGCTCGTGCCAGTGGACTGGTACCAAAGTCGACGCCGTCCTCCGCCGAGTCCAATTTTACGAGTCGAAACTACAAGAGTCGCGTAACCGACCCCACACCGACACTTGCCATTAAAAGGCAGACGCGGACTCGGCGTGCATCAGCAAAATGAAGCGTATTTTCTACAAAAACAAAACCCAAGTAAGAACTGGCAGTCCGCGTCATACTTATAGCGACTCGCTGTACGCAACAACGCCTGCACACCGTTCTCTCCCTTGACGCCGATTCCATATACACACAAGTCGGGACGAAACGCAGGGAGCTCGAAATTGCAGTGGTGAGCTGAAAATTCAAACATTGCGTATCAGAGAAAACTCCCTTACCTTGCTTTCAAAAGCCGTTGACTCGAATCCGCGTAACGTGGTAAGCTGTAAGAAACCAAGTCAGAAATGCTCGCTAACGGCCTCGCAGATTTCTTACCTCGTGGTTCGGGCGCTATTAAACTTGCGACAAGTCCCTAGGCTGTACATCACCCAGAGACTGTGGGGCGCGAACAATGTGTCTGCGTCGCTCCCGCCGAGCTTCAGCGATGTCGGGAGCATGAGGTCGTCTCTCCACTGGCTCTGCTAACAATGTGTTTATATGGCTGTGGGGAGCCCCCGAAAGCTTTCTAGATAAGCTATCTGAATCTGGCTCTCACTCCCGCAGCCCGCCGATGGCAAGCTCTTCCCCCCCCCAACATAGCCTTGAGGGAATCGCTCGAGGCGCCGTTCCTTACGCACCCTGTCCACGACAACGACCTCGTTATATACTATGATGTGGAGGGCGAGCCGTATCCTTGGCGAGTTTCTTCGGCCATACTCGGTATGTAAATCCTCAGAGTTCGTGTGTTTCGTGCCCTGATTTGGGCAACGCAATAGCTGACGACCTGCAAGGACTTTCTGCTCCCTGCCAGAAGGCCACCTTCGGCGTCGATCAGACCGACACCTTCGACGAGGCGTACCGCAAGGCTGGGACGCGCGTCTGGACGTCGTACTCCTCGAAGCGATCAGTCCTGTATCCTGCAAGGCCAAAATACGGAAGCGGACAACTACGTGCGAGCGGAGTCCGAGACAGGACACTCCGCGCAGGGTTGACATGATCGGCTCCCTTGTGGTTATCTTCCCCACTGCCCACGCAGGCGGCGCGCTCACCCTCGAACACGACAGCACAGCCTGGACCTTCGACTCTGCCGCTCAGCTTTCCGCGACCGCGTACGTCGCGTTCTACAGCGACGTCGTGCATGCCGTCGCGCCTGTGGAGACGGGATACTGCGCCACTCTCACCTACAACCTCTTCCTCGCGGCCCGCAGCGCAGACAAGGCACCGACGCACCGCGCCGTCCCCCCGCCGCCGGAGCAGGCATTCGCGGCCGCGCTGCGCACGCTGCTCGCCGACCGCACGTTCCTCCCCACCGGCGGCTTCCTTGCGTACGGGCTCACGCACTAGTACTCCATGCCCGCGCCGCCGACGCTCGATGCCAATGCTTGCCGTGACGAGGTGCCGCGCCCCACCGGCGGGCGGCTCGATCCGATGCTGCGCATACTCAAGGGCAGAGACGCGCGCATCCGCACGATCTCCGAGCGCGTTGGGCTCGCGGCGCGCGTGAAGGTGCTGTACGACAGCGGGGAGACGTACATACCACCTCCTTACGGGGCGGGACGTCCTCGTGGACGACGTGCTCGACACGGAGAGCGTGTACGACGACGACGGGCAGATGGTGGACATTGTCGAGCGGACGGGCGTGCTTCTGTAGCGCGGGCGGCCCGCGCGCCGAGGTCGAGGAGGGGCGGAATGCGCGCAGGCTCGGGTATGAGGCCGTATACGGGCGAGGAAGTGCCGGTGCATTGGGTGACGCGGATCACGGAGCTCCATCGCGTCGGGTCGAGCCACCTTGCGTACAGGAATGAGCCGTCCCTGGGGTATATGTACGGGAACGCGGCGTTGTTCGCACGCGTCCCTGCGTGCTGCTGAGGCGGAAGTCGAGGCATAGGCAGTTGCGCGATATTTTCCTGTTACATAGTATGTTCTAGAAAATTTATTTGCACATCGCGATTCCTGTTCAGTCGTGAGCTCAGTTCACGCAAACGTGTCGCCCCCCATTTTTCGTGCAGATCAGGCGTGCACGGTTAAGTAAGGATAAACATATTGTTAGAGGAGGGGAAGGGACACGGTGAATTTAGTGGCAGTTGCCTGCAAACAGAAAGTGCCCGCCTGATACGCAAACCAATTGCGTCCAACACAATCTCCAAAAAGAATGAAAACAAATTCGAACCAGATAACATAGCACATTAGCTCCATCGGAGTCTTCTCGAATCTTGTGCAAGTCATATGTCAGATAACGGTAGACTAGCAGAGGGGCAACAACTACCTTGAATTGGGATATCCATGAAGTTGGTAGGTTCGGTTGGATTGACATCGATGAGCCAGAGGGACAACTCCTCATCGTCAAATTCCACCAGTCTGCTCAGAAGTCCCTCAATGAATGGAGGCTCGATGTGCCACCAGGCCTCGATGTGCACATGGCAGATGCGCGCGCATCCCGCGACGTTCCAACGAGACTTGAGCATGGCCACAAAAGTTTCTAGATTCAACTGCGCGAAGCCCAATGCTGAGGCCGGTGCTAAGCCCAGAGTTTCGGTATCGAGGATGAACTTGATGTCGTTCAACTCCGGCAGCCAGATGGGGGCGTCGTGTCGGACAGTGAGGGTGACGCATAAAGCGTTGATGTCGCCGTCGCTGGATATTTCCAGGTCGCGAATGGTGGGGCAGTGTTGTAATGCGGAGAACGAGACAGTAGCTCCTTGGGTTGGAACGATTGTGACAGACTGCAGATCACAGCCAGAACGAGATACAACAAGGGGCAAGGTATTGAGATATTCCGAACCCAATCTGATGTGTGTCAGCCCCGGCGCAATGAGGGACGGAGGGAGAGGTATCATATCGTCGAGATATAGTTTTTGGAGCGCAGGCAATGTGATGATATCATGTGTAACGGTGTTATCTCCCTCCCCGCCCCAGCTTCGGATATGGCACTCGACGACATTGACGAGGTGCGGAAGAATGAGGGTGAACTTATTCAAAGGTCGCGTGCCGAGGTTGATCTTGAGGTAGGTTAGCTGCGTCCAGGGAAAATCGCTCGCATACGCCTCAGTCGATTCGAGACGCCGGAGTTGGGGCGCATCGGCGAACAGCTCCCCATGCGGAGGACTATCAAAAAACGAGAGGGATTTGAGACTGTCCAACCTGCCTTTGATACGATCCATGGGTCCGCCAGGAAAAAACCAAATCGACGCAGCCTGAACTGTTTCCCACCGCGGTGAGGAGTCAGCCAAGGTCTCCTGAACTTCGGGAGATATAGACAAGCCCCACATTCCCGGGAAACCGAGATCCATGTGGAGTGGCTGATTTGCCGACCTGTGGAGTAGCATCTTCAACCGGCAGAGCAGTACGGAGGGATATGCATCATTTCTCTCCAACTCGTAGCTCAATTGATTAATCGAGACCATAGTCCAGAGTTCGGGCAAAGCGAGGGCTATCTCTCTCCAGCGGGAGCAGATGCAACCTACAAGCCACGGACTAGAGTCGACACAGGAAGCCTCATCTGACATAGCATCTTCCTGCGAGGGCAGTGTCATGAGGAATATTTCTCCCAAGATTTCGGGAGGAACCCGTCGAGTCACGGAAATGACGCTCTGATGCCGCAGAATTCTCTCTGCAGTGGCATTCCGTTCATCAACGAGGGGTTCTAGGATTTTTTGAAGCGCGGCAATTTGGGTGTCGAGATCTAGAAGACGGGACTGCTCATCGGCGATGATGTCGCGTATGACGGGAATTTCAGCGTCGGGAGGGGGATCATTTGAGATCAGAAGGGATTCCAAGGTGGATTTAGATTGCATCTGAATGATAGTTCTTGTTTATCAATGGAAGTACTGCTGTGTCCGCGAGCAACTCACAGCGTGTTCGGAATCAGCGAAGAATCAGAGATTATGGCTGAGGGAAGTGCTTCTCGCCAATTGCAGGACGATAGCTACGAAATCAGACATTAAATTCAAACCGAGGCCGCTATTCGTTATATATACTTACCAGGTAATTCGACCCCTCGCTCAAGCTGACCACTGCTCACTTCGGGAATTAAGATTAGATAAGTGCCACACAGCCAACCTGTATGTCCCAGCAGAAACCTAATGACAGAGACTATAAGAGGTGGTGGTGTTGCAACTGGAAATGTGGGCTGCCGGGATGGACTCGACTATGGTCGTTGTCTCGGGGTGGTGGTTCGAAAGCACGAACCGGTAAGCGGGCCGGGCCGCCCCTTGAATCTGATGGCATCGAACTCCGCTTACGTCCGCAAACTTGGAAAGAAAAACTACCAGACAATAGAGGTTATTGGGTGCCCCTCGAAATCCACTTTTATAATCCAAATGACAGCTAAGCTCAAAACGATAGACACAAATCGTGATGACCGGCAACGACCATGATCGGACCGGCATCTTTGTCTTTGTTTGGTTGACAGAGAGCTTCGGTTCCTCTTTTGAACTTGCTTAAACTCTTCGCATTCTCATCCTTGGGCTAAGCACGAAACATAAACTCTTCATGAAATTAATATTAGAAGAGAGTTACGTAGCCAAATGGTCACTTTCTCTTCGACATCTGTGATAGGACCAAAATTTGAGAGAGAATGGGAATATATCTCAACAACTCGGCAAACATTACAAGTTATGGCTACGTAATTCGCTAGCAAAACTATATCTCAACAATTTTGAGTGCGGGAAGAGGGCGATTCAGTGAGAACTACAAAAGCTTAAGCAGATTTACGCTGCCAAATAAAATCCACATATGCTGCTCAGAGAAAGATTGCTATTGCAATTTTTTCAAGATAATAGGATCCTGATATACAATTGGTATGTTTCTGGCCAAAAATCACCTGTAAAACGGGACCTCTACGACTTCAACGAAGGCAAGTGGTCGAATTGTGACAAATGTCACAACACTGTGACAACTCCGTCATTGAACCCATCTCGCTGTGTTGGCCACACCGCTGAGCTAAATTACCAGTGTTCGTGAACTATACATAGTATAGGCTCTTGTAAACTCCAGTAGCTCTCTAAAGTCTCGGTTAATGCACAGGAACTAGTGCAATGCACTGAAAGGCAATGAAAGCATCACTGTGTGGAAAGTATTAGCGCAGTAGAAATAAAAAGCCCAGAAAAATAGAGAAAAAATGTCCTAGAAACGGATGGACATCGATTCAGCCCACAGATTCCATTTGAATACCCGATAGAGCATCATTCTGGGAGCAAACCAGGAGAATAATAATCGGAATGCATAATACTCTGTATATTACTACAAGGGTACTTAGCTATGGCCAATCCAAACACTTCATTCTGCCAAAGTGAGGCGGAAACCTGTGTAGATAACCCACAACGTAGTGGAACACTGTTCACGAAAATCAATTGAGAGCAAACAAAGACAAATATGCCGGTCCGATCACGGTTTGAAATCGATTTGAGAGCTGAGTTCGGGCCGAGCACCGCCCCCGAACAAACAAAGCTCCATCCATTCCAGGTACCATGTATCCTACCGCTTTCGACTGCTACCACGATGGCTGGCAACAGACGCCACACACCAGAAGAGCAAAGACAACTGGTCGTTATAATGGCCAGTAACAAGAAGCCAAAAGCCATTGCCGCCGCCACCAATATCGACAAATGTAGAGCTGCGAGAGGGCCATTTTATTCTGTCGGAGCCCCACTGTCGTTGTAAGGAGAGTCGTCATTAAGAGCTTATTTTTGTGGAGGACGTCGACGAGACAACAAATTAGCTGGTGGCTCTCAGGATTTGGTCGGGGGCGGTGCTCGGCCCGAACTCAACTCTCAAATCGATTTGTGTCTATCGTTTTGAGCTTAGCTGTCATTTGGATTATAAAAGTGGATTTCGAGGGGCACCCAATAACCTCTATTGTCTGGTAGTTTTTCTTTCCAAGTTTGCGGACGTACGGAGGCAAACGGATGAGGACCCACAAATTTTTATCTGATGGAAATTCATGGAAGCTGACATAATCCAACAACTTGTCCATTCCTGCATTTTTGGATGAACCACATACGGGATTTGAAAGCGCGACAAAAACATTTCGTGATCGGTGCGAAAATCGTCTTGAAGGGCTTGAAGTGTCCCCATGCCCCAATAGACACAAAATTCAAATGTAATCAAGCGAGATGTCCCGTAAGGAACAAAGGTGAAGATAAGAGGATTCGCGTATGGGTGGAGGACGGACGATGCTAAACTAATCAAATCCGAATGCGAATACCGATGCAAAATAATAATCCAGTTTATGTTTCGTTCAGCCGCACAGCGTGTGTATTAAATAAGACATCTCAAGAATGCCCTGAAACCCGTTTGTTCTAGGATTGCCGAGATGGTTCAAGTCGGTGCTAGTTTGATGCCATCAAGGTTACGGCCCGCTGGCCGGTTCGTCACACTCGCTTAGTTTCCGCCTCCGCTGTCAAACCAAAAAAGGAAATTTGATCTCGGCACGAATTCCCTGCCGCCCCCAAGCCGCCACAAGCCGTTCCGACTCGTTTATACCCTAAGTACTTACTTAAGTACAAGACAAAGGCTCGTTGTTTTATACAATACAAGGGAAAGAATTTTAGAAGGGCTGAATTGAGTGCTATTATGATGACAGGTATCTAATTACATCCTCGCTCTTCACTTGCGTGAAGAGTACCGCCATTCGATGCCCCTCCCCTCCCTCGCTGCGCTCGGGGGGTCCCCCAAGCCGGGGCATCTCAGGCGGCACGCTAAAGACTCGTTCCCGCTTCCTATAGATCTTCACCTAACCCTAACCCTTCACGGCGGGACGACACGGTGGATAGCCGGAGTTAGGGCGCGCTTTGCTGGCCCTAACTCCTCGGAAACGGGGCGCAGGCGTCGGGGACATCGGCGTCGAGTGGCACTGTGGCGGCGAGCGAGTATGCGATGTGCGGCGGAAGGCGAGGCGGGGGTAAAGAGCGATGAGGATGGTGGGAGGAAGAGAGCGACAATACCGCTTGTTGTGGCTGACACTTCGGCGCAGTCCAAACAAACAACGGCTTGGTGGCGGCAGGGAATCGTGCCGCGATCAAATCTCCTTTTTGGGTTTGACAGCGGAGGCGGAAACTCAGGAGTGGTTCGTCACCACAAACCACGACCATACTCGAATCCATTCTGTCGGCCCTTATTCCAGTTGCAATCTCCTTCATCAGGCTTCCGCTGGAACATACATACAGGGTGGACTGCACAATCTGAGCAGTGGTCAGCACAGATCATCGCCGAATTACCTCTGGCAGGCTGGTATGGATAAGGAACGTTTACTAGCGGCGCTCGGTATATATTGAATTTCTGATTCATAGATATCATCCGTCTGCAATTGACAGGAAGCACTTCCCTAAGCCATAATCTAACTCCGAACACGCTGTGAGTTACTCGCGGACACAGTAGTCATTGACGAACAACAACCGTCATTCAGATGAAAGCTCAGTGCCGCCGGCACCTTGAAGTCCCTTCTGATCTCTAACGATCCTCCTCTCGATGCTGAAATCCCCGTCATACGTGGCATTATCGCCGACGAGCAGTCCCAGCTTCTGAATCTCGACACTCGACTTGCTGCCCTTCAAAAAATCCTAGAACCCCTCGTTGATGAACGGAATGCCACAGCATATAGAATTCTGCGTCATCAGAGCGTCATTTCCGTGGCTCGACGGATTCCTCCCGAAATCTTGGGAGAAATATTCTTCTTGACACTGCCCTCACAGGAAGACCGTAAAACTTCCTGTGTCGACTCTAGTCCGTGGCTTGTAGGCCGCATCTGCTCCCGTTGGAGAAAGATAGCTCTCGCTCTACCGGAACTCTGGACTACGGTCTCGATTAATCACCTGAGCTACGAGCTCGAGAGAAATGATGCATATCCTTTCGTACTGCTCTGCCGGTTGAAGATGCTACTCCACAGGTCGGCAAAGCGGCCACTCCACATGGATCTCGGTTCCCCGGGAATGTAGGGCTTGCCTATATCTCCCGAAGTTCAGGAGGCATTGGTTGACTCCTCACCGCGGTGGGAAACAGTTCAGGCTGCGTCGAGTTGGTTTTCTCCTGGCGGACCCATGGATCGCATCAAAGGCAGGTTAGACAGGTTGAAATCCCTCTCATTTTCCTATGGTTTTCCGCAAGGGGAGTTGTTCGCCGAGGCGCCCCAACTCCGGCGTCTCAAATCGACTGAGGCGTTTGCGAGCGATTTTCCCTGGACGCAGCTAACCTACCTCGACAGCGACCTCGGCACCTTGAGTGAGTTCACTCGCATTCTTCCACAACTCGTCAACGTCGTCGAGTGTCATATCCGAGGCTGGGGTGGGGAGGAAGATGACACTGTTACACATGATATCATCACATTGCCTGCGCTCCAAAAGCTATATCTCGAGGGGATGCTTCTCCCTCCGTCCCTCATTGCGCCGAGGCTCACACATCAAACTGGGCTCGGAATATCTCAATACCTTGCCCCTTGTTGTATCTCGTTCTGGCTGTGATCTGCAGTCGGTCACAATCGTTCCACCCCCAGGAGCTACTGTCTCGTTCTCCGCATTACAACACTGCCCCACCATTCGCGACCTGAAAATATTTGACACCGGCGACATCAACACTTTATGTGCCATCCTCACTGTCCGCCACGATTCACCCATCTGGCTGCCGAAGTTGAACGACATCAAGTTCTTCCTTGACGCCGAAGATCCGACCTCCGTATCGGGCTTCGCGCAGTTGAATCTAGAAACCTTCATGGCCATGCTCAAGTCTCGTTGGAACGTCGCGGGATGCGCGCACATCTCCCATGTGCACATCGAGGCCTGGTGGCACATCGAGCTTCAATATATCGAAGCACTTTTGAGCAGATTGGTGGAATTTGACGATGGGGAACTGTCCCTCTGGCTCACCGATTTCAATCCAATTGATCCATCTTGGGGAGACCCTACCTACACAGTCCCATTTCAAGGTAGTTGTTGCCACTCTTATTATTGCACCTTCTGACATATAACTAGCACAAGTTTCGAGAAGACTCCGGTGGAGCTGATATACTGCTATGTGGTTCAAATTTATATCTGGCGCATTTTCTTCTTTTTTTTTTGAGGGGGGGCATGTAAGGGTGGTCATCGTATACCAATTGCTATCGTGTCACAAATGTTCTAGTCAAAAAGCCCTCGATTCTCAAAACGTATACAAAAATCTGTATCAAAAAGAACAATTTGTTCTCCCATGCACAATGGGTTCCACAAATTCGCACTTCTGTCCATTGCCGCAATTTTCTCGGATGACCCACACACGAGCCTTAGTGTCGATTCCTCCGCGTGAATTAAATCACATGTACTACTATATCCTTAGCCTCCATCTCGGTGCCCTGGTGCGATCGTCGATACTGCATGAATCAAATTTGTTGCCTTATACATACTTCTCTTTTGTTCGTAATTTCCAGTCTGTGTTCAAAGTCAAATTGAACCTTAACAAGCGAGGTACAAGCTTCATTTGTTAAAGCGTCTGGCTAGGAGAGACTAAATTGAAGCACCAGTCACGTCAGTGGCGGTGCATGATTACGATGCCTTTGGTCTTTCCCGAACGAACCTGAGTCCGAAGTCTCTTCTGGCCATAAGAGACACGAATGCAATCCCCAGTATTTTTTGCCTTCCCCCCCGCGGTAATTATTATGTTTATAGGGGCCGATATCTCCCAAGCCTTTTCCTCGAACTTGGGCAGACGACGTCGGCCTACGACGGCGTCTACGTCACGTCTCACTAAGTACGACGGTATCCACCCAATTTTCATCCACGTCTTGCGACGACGGTGTCCCGCACACACACCATTCCCTCGAGTCTACACAACAATAACCAATATATATCCGCAGGATCCGTAGGTAGCCGTGAATAAGGAAGTAAGTAAGTATGCACGTATGTAGGTGGTGCGTGGGTTATGCATACGTCTGTACGGTGTAGGTGCAAGTATGTAGCCAAGTATGAGGACGTAGGTCAAGTCGTGAGGGGTGTGAGCGGTTTGAAGGGAGGGGGGTCGCGTAATGTCGTGCAATGGTCGAAGGTGAGAACGAGGATGGAGAGGCGACGCATATGCGTAAATGCGCAAGTCTGGATATTAATGTAAAATTAAAAAGTGGCGCGAGATGTGTAAGTGCGTGCGTAGATGAACGAAATGGGCATACGTGCAGGCGGGATGAGGTAGGCAGGACGTGAGTAGTATGCAAGGCCGTCACGATACTCAAGCAGCGGGGTGACATAATGCTCAAGCAGCGGGGGCGAGGTGCTCCCCCGGCCGCACCGGGTTGCGCGAGTCTGGCGTTTCGAGCCCATCACCACTGGCGCCGCGCGACACCGTGGGGGACGCCGGGACGGGGATCTGCGCGGGGTCCAGTATCGCTGGTCCCCGCCCCCGCCCTCGCCCTCGCCCTCGCCCAACCCCCCACTCACCCCCGCGCTGTCTGCCCAGTGCTCGACGGCCTCGAAATACGCTGGGGTGGCGCCGCGCTGGCCGGGGGGTGTGGAATCGCCCACCAGCGGGGGTGAGGAGGGCGGAAGGCGGTACGCGCGTGGCGGCGGGTTGATGCTGATAGCATCTCCATGGGTGGTGGCGGCGTCGTCGGCCGAAACCTGCACGTCCTCGCCTTCAGGCCCGCGGGACACCACGCGCTCCTGGGCCCCGGGCTCCTTCATGTAAGCGGGGAGCGAGATGGTGGAGATCTGCGACGGCGTACGACGCGGGCGCCTGGCGCTGCGCGGGGGCGCGCTCTGGCCCATGTTCTCGACCTGCCGCCGCAGCAACGTGCGCGAACACGCCAGGATGGACAGGATCGCGACCACGACACTGAGCACTGTTACTGGGATCTGCGGGGGGTGTCAGATGTACGGTTGGATGCAGCACAGGGCAGACTCACCCATATTCTAACAGAGAACTTCGAGTCATCGAGTGTGTCATCAGCACGGGGGAGGACGGGGCCAGCGCGGGCGGGGAGCGGGACCAGAAGGGCGAACAGGAGCAGCAGCATGCAGAGGTGGCGGAGGAGTAGGCTCTAAAATCACTTAAATATCATCGCTGGGACCAGGCAGGCGGCGACATGGCCGTGGACGGGGCAGTTCTGCCTCGCTGAATTTTTCAATTGCTCGCGCCAGCTCGGTGAATTTTGCTTGCGCATCTCCTGCGGGGTACGCGACGAATGCGGACCGCTGTTCTGAGAACCAGAAATTGACCAGAAAGCTGTAGAGATGGTTTCCAAGTGTTGGCCCAATCCAGATGTACATGTCCAACAACGAGTTCTGTCTGTTTTGGATATCATGAACGCGGACGTAACAATGTGGGTGGTGCACGGTGCTTCAAAAACCGGAGGAATTGAACACAAATTGAAGAGGAGATCGTCATATTTTCATCCGGGGAAGGTGTTGTGCGCAGCAGGATTATCTAGCGAATATTACGGGCCGCTTCCGGCATGCGTGGAGGAACAGTCATCGTGCGTGATCAGGCAGAGACTCCGAGTGAGCACTGCCTTTTATCAGGCGCGGTCACTACGCCGGGCGGCCGAACTGCAGCCTTAAAACGATCCTTGAACGCTCTCTCTGCATGCTGCTGCTGGTATGCTTGAACGTGCGTCTTTTGTGGCGGGTTAAGACGCGTTGAAGGCTCAAGGCAACACGTCAACTATGAGCAAGTTAGAAAGAAATCAACTTGGAATAAAGTCCAAGTTGACTTGCTGAATAAGAAGCAATGCCTGTCCGATCCCGGGCCACAGGCCCTATCCCAGCGGTTGCCGACTGCCGCGCTTGGGCGCCGTAGTCTCCTTGATGGATATGTCCGCCTCAGTGGGGTCTGCTGAGCTTCGGCGGTAGCGGGGGCGTGAGTACTGCATATAACGTGCGTCTCTCCGCGGCTCAGACAACAAATGTGCTATATAGCGCTGTGGCAAAGCTGTGGGGCAATTTGCACATCGCGATTCCTGGTCAGTCGTGAGTTCAGTTCACGCAAAGCGGGTCATAAATGCACCTCAGGTGTTCGTATATTTCACAAGCCACTACTATGCAGTCGAGCCGATACGCCCATCTCGCGACAGTGCCTGACTCAAGACGGAGCGTGTGAAGAGGAAATTAGACGCGCCATCAGTGGCGGTGCATCGTCGATCTCTATGCTTTTTTGAGACAGGGGTCGGCTAGCCCATGCATGTAACTGACGATCTCAGGCCAGATGGGTGCTCCTTAACTCGCCTTCCACAATTGCTGCTCCGCGCAAATGCCAGCCGCCACCGTTCAACTTTCGCCCCCTCACGGAATTCATATACGCGCGACTTCTAATATCCGGCTGACTATGTTTTAAAAATTACGGACAACCACATTAATATTCTGTGCAACCTGTTTCAGCCTCTTACGTGCTGCCTGCACTCTCGACATACCCTCTGTACCTGGCTTTCCTTCGCCATTTGCTGCGGCGATAACTTGAACACGAGGAGTCTATTTTCGACTTGTCTACTGATTGACACTCTTGTAACGCCCATGCTGTATTCATACAGCTTCTGCCCTTTACTCTCGACCTCATGGATCCCGTCAGTGCAGTAGGTCTCGTCGCCAGTATTCTGCAGCTTGTCGCCGCTGCCAAGTCAGCTATCGATCTCGGCCGAGATGCGGTGAATGCAACGAAGGACCAGCGGGATCTCCTGCTTGAGGTCCAGAACCTAACACCACTGCTGGAGGATCTCAAACACCGCTTGCAGCAGCCGAACAATCAATCAGTGAATGTGAAGCTTGAGAAACCTTTGGAGCAGCTCAAAGGAACAATGGAACATATTGCCAGAAAGCTAGGATCTGCGAATAAAGTCAGCTCCACAGCCTTGATTTGGACCTTTTGGAATAAGACAGAGGTCGACGCGGATTTGGCCAAGATAGAGCGCTTTAAAACCGTGCTTAATGCTTGGTTGCTCCTGGATACTTGGTGCGTGTCTTGACTAAACTACTGATGGGATACTTAGTTACATCAGGGAAGTTGGGCAGAAGAACCATAGCCGTGAGTTTGTTGACTTTCAGCATCCATCTATACTGATGTCTTCGGGCCTCCAGAAATGCGTCAAGACCAGTATCGTGAGTTTAATCAGAATACGTCGCAAAATAGTAGTGACATCGCTGTTAGAGCTACGGGTAGAAGTCAAAAACCTTGCACAAAATGAACAAGATTATCATGAATGTACGTATGCGCAAGACGACTTGAATTTGAACTGACATCTGAATAGTGGCAGGGTCGGCATTGTCAGAAATATCGAAGACGCTTAGCAGTAGTACCAACACACAACGTCAGGATAACTATCGTGCGTTTGATGGCAAGACACCACTGTTTAAATTAATGTTGAATTAGGAATACTGACAGAAGTTAGAAATGTCGCACAAGACCAACGGGAAGTCATGGATTGTAAGTAAGCCTTATCTGTATGAGTCAACACCAACATCCCAGCAGCAGCTGAACGTGAAAAAATCATCGACTGGCTATCGCCCCTCAATTTCTTCGCACGGCACGCAGATATATTCGGAACTCGACAAGAGGGAACCGGCAGATGGCTGCTGGAGGACCCTCGGTTTAGAACCTGGTTGTTATCCCCCGGTGAAATTATCTGGTGCTCTGGGATTCGTACGTATCCTCGTCACAAACTACATTTCTCCGCTAACTTTAATATCCGATGGCAGCCGGGGCTGGGAAAACTGTCTTAGCGTGCGTATTCTTCCCCTGAAGAGGGTTCATCGGTTCAAGCATAACTCATAGGTCGATTTAGACTCGTAACCAGTCTGTAACCAAATGCCGAAAAAATGTGGCAAGCACTTCGGTGGTTACAGACTGGTACAACTCGTTGACAGCGATTGAGCTGTCCCCGGAGTTTGAAATTTTAGCAGGTGCCGTGATCGGCCGATACAAGAGCCATCAAAGCCGATCAATTCTGGTCGAAAGTTGATGGGTCTTTCCACTCTTCCAAGCTAGATTAAAAAATAAGTGAGGAGGCAAATTGAACCATTTTTAAGGTAAAATCGTTCCTGTGCACTCCAAAATCATTCATATTTAAACTGCAGCCCAGAACAGGACCCTCGCCAAATTTTCAAACTCCGCGGACAGCCCAATGCAACTTCCCGAGTTGTACCAGTCTGTAATCACCGAAAGTGCTTGCCACATTTTTCGGCAATTGGTTACAGACTGGTTACGAGTCTAAGGTCGATTGTTGTCGATTATCTTCGAAGCCACTTGCAGAGCGACAGCGTCACCGTTGCTGCTGCTTACATAAATCACAAGGAGAGCGAAGTACAATCTCCGTCGAATATTTTGGCGGGACTCTGGTGGCAACTCGTGTCGGAAAGACCTATTTCAGTTTCCACTCAGAAGTTATATCAGAAGCATCACAAACAACGCACTAGGCCATCACTGGATGAGGTCCGCGAGATGGTTCGCTCCACAATCGCAGAGTGGTCGAAGGTTTTCATCGTCGTTGATGCCTTGGATGAATACCCAGAGGCCTATCGCCGTATTCTCCTGGACACTCTCGCTGCAACAGGGGTTGTTTCTTTGTTGTTCACTTCGCGGCCAAACATTGCTCCAGAGGCCTTCTTCCCCACCGCACCGGTTCTTGAGATTCACGCCAGGGAGGAGGATGTTCGCCGCTACATCGACGCACACATACAAACCTCGTCTCGTTTGTCGAAGCATGTTCAGGCCCGACCAGAACTACGAGCAGAAATCGAGTCAAAGATCATCAGCAATGTTGACGGAATGCAAGTATTATGGTCGTAATTCAAACAAAAGTCCTAAATTATATTATTTCGTCAGGTTTCTGCTCGCAAAACTTCACCTGGATTCTTTGGCCATGAAAAATACCGTCAAGGCAGTTCGAGATGCTCTTAAAAATCTACCTGAAGATTTAGAGCATACATATAACGAAGCAATGGACCGCATTGAGTCCCAGAACAAGGACGACAGAGAGATTGCGCGACGAGCCCTCATTTGGGTTGCAAATGCTAAACGGCCTCTATCTGTCCATGAGCTCCGCGAGGCTCTTGCCATCGAACTAGGCGCTCCAATGCTGGATGCAGACGGCATGCTCGACATCGAATTTATTGTTTCCGTCTGTGCTGGGTTGCTTGTTGTCGATCACGCTGTTCGACTGGTCCACCCCACCACCCAGGATTACATCGACAGAGTCCAGCCCAGCCGATTTCCGCAGGCACAAATGGAGATCACCTCACAGTGTCTCACATATCTCTCATTCAACGACTTTTGTGTAGACAGGTCCCAAGATAACCGGATTTTGTATCATAAATACAAACTTCTCTCATACGCCAGCCACTACTGCCTCCTGCATGCTGCTGGAGAGCCCGAATCACTCCTTCAGGAGAGGATCATCAACTTTCTAAGCGACGCTCACCGCTGGCAGTCCCCCTTTCTTGGCGGTCGAGTACCGCCGCAGTGGCATTACGCGGATTGGCCGCGGGTGCGCTCAAAGCTGTGGGTAGCGGCAATCTTCGGTTTGCAGGAAATCACGAAGCATCTCCTCGAGTTCGACCAGTCCATCAGTAAAGAAGAAAAAGAGAGCGCATTACTTGTCGCTTCATATTGGAACTGCCCCGCAGTTGTTCGGCTGCTGATCAAGCATGGGGCCAATGTGAGTGCAGAAGGAGGATCCTACGGAAGCACATTGCATGCAGCGGCAGCAATGGGTCATGTGTCGGTGGTCCAGGAGCTTATTGCGAACGGGATCAACGTCAACATACGGGGAGGACAGTACAGTTCTGCGTTGAACGCAGCGTTGGAAGGAGGACACGAGGAGGTGGCCGAGCTTCTCATCCAGAACGGCGCCGACGTGAACTTGCTGGGACGGTACTATGAGACCGCTCTGCAGGCAGCATCAGCAAAGGGGAAGGCAGAAGTGGTACAGCTCCTCCTCAACCACGGCGCCGACGTCAACTTGCAGCCTGGAGGATACTCCGAAACTGCTCTTCAGGCAGCATCGGTGGAGGGGAAGGCAGAAGTGGTCCAGCTCCTCCTCAAGCATGGCGCCGATGTGAACTCGCAGGGAGGAAGATACGGAACCGCTCTGCGGGTAGCATCAGCGAAGGGGGACACGGAAATGGTCCAGCTCCTCCTCAAGCACGGCGCCGACGTCAACGTGCAGAGAGGACGCTACGGAACTGCTCTACAAGCAGCATCGGCCCAGGCAAACC
Source organism: Mycena rebaudengoi (assembly GCA_029282285.1). Lineage (NCBI taxonomy): Eukaryota > Fungi > Basidiomycota > Agaricomycetes > Agaricales > Mycenaceae > Mycena > Mycena rebaudengoi. The sequence continues at coordinate 1,225,492 of JARJCX010000002.1, read as the reverse complement.
TCACTGTGGTCCAACTCCTCCTCAAGCACGATGCCGACGTGAACTTGCAGGGTGGACAATATGGAACTGCTCTGCAGGCAGCATCGACGAAGGGGGATACAGAAGTGGTCCAGCTCCTCCTCCATCATGGCGCCGACGTCAACGTGCAGGGAGGATCCTACGGAAGCGCTCTGCAAGCAGCATCTGCGACGGGGAAAGAGGAGGTGGTCCAGCTGCTCCTCGACCACGGCGCCGACGTGAACTTGCAGGGAGGGTATTACGGAACCGCTCTGCAGGCAGCATCGTGGATGAAGAAAGAGGAGGTGGTCCAGCTGCTCCTCGACCACGGCGCCGACGTGAACTTGCAGGGTGGACAATATGGACACAAATCGGCGAAATTAGCGCGGCAAAGGTCAATGTCGCGCCTCCTGCCTCTGGGAAACAATCTTTCAACAAAAGGAACCGCTCTGCAGGCAGCATCGACGAAGGGGGATACAGAAGTGGTCCAGCCGCTCCTGGCGCACGGCGCCAGGTCGTATTATAGACGCGCGGTAAGAAGGAAAACACGCCTATTGTGGAGCGATATGACAGCGCCGCCTCACCGGCCGACCTCCTCGTCGCCTGCGGGGTTGATATGGCATTGATATGAGTTGGGATTTGGATTTGGATTTGGATCTTGAAAGCGAGAATGAGGGCGCGGGTCTTGACCGCAGAAACGACGCAGTCGTAGACGTTATAGACATCAATAGCATGCCATAATGTAAAGGACGCGCGAGAGAAACAAAACATAAAGAGAGCAAAGCGGGAGAGGAGCCGGGAGCGTATGTATACCACAGCCAGGAGGTATGTATGCCAGAACCAGGAGAGCGAGACACAACCACGATACGGTACACCTGATCCATCCCGACACCGAGGCGCTATTGATGGGTCTTGACCAGACTGGGATTTGACCTTGCTCTCGAAGAACCCGGCAAACGCGAATCCAGGCGTCATCTCGCTGACGGGAAAGTCGCAGGTTGGGAGGGTCCGACGCGTTCTCCGGTAGTCTCCCAAGTAGTTTCTCGCGCTCCTCGTGAACCCACCTGAGCGAAAGTACGAGGCATTGATCGGCCTGAGAGCCCGGGTGCGCGGGGGCGTTAGCGGAGCCGGTGGTGCTTGCGGACAGCAGCAGGAAGAAAGCGCGCAGGCAGGACGACACAAAAAAAAGTAAAGGGGTCGAGATACGCTTTTATTGAGAGTCCGATGACCCTGAGGGCAGTAGGATGTGTGGAAGAAGGCCATAGGATATGCGGAACTCGGTTGATGCGAGCAGTCTATGATACTGACGGCCAGGCCTCATTCAGATGTTGCGCAGGAAGAACGGTGGTGGTATGGAAAGAGAAGGCGAATAAATATGGATTTAGGTTAAACAGATTGAGATGTGGATGGAACCGGCGTGTAAATTAAATATTGCTGGCGGCGAAATGGCCGTCTTCTGCCCCGGTGAAGTTTGCCAACGCTAAGACGACGAATGCGGGCCGATGTACATGTCCAAAAACGCCGCGCGAAGAGTGGATATCATGAACGCGGACGAAACAACACAAATTGAAGAGAAGACTCGAGGAAGGTACCAGCATTATCCAGCCAGTATTACGCGCCACCTCCGTGGCGTGGAGGAAAGAGGATGAGACCGGAACAGCCATCAGGCGCTAATTAGCGAGGGGTGCCACTTGCGCTCGCTCTCCCTGCTGTGCGCCTTTCCGACTCTGCTGACCGTACATGTGGGACCAGTCCGACAACTCTGACCAGAAGGACACAACCTTTTCAGTAACGACATGGGTGGCATCCCCGCGGTTGCTTCTCCTCCCCGCCCCCACCTGTCCCCTCCACCTCGCCCCTCGCCCTCGCACACACGCGTACCAACTTCTCACGACCGCGCCCTATACCCGCGGCAACCGCCCCTCCACCTCCTCCACCCTCGCTCTCAACGCCCGACCCGCAAGACGCGCTCTCGACCCCAGCCTCGCACGGCGCGCTCGCATCGCCAGACCCGCGCAACGCACTCTCCACGCCCGACTCGCGCCGCCCCGATGTGCAGGTGCGTACTTTATCAAACTTACTGCTACTTACTCATTTTTTTCTTCAACAATAGTCTCATTTGTGCTCTCAACTACGACGCGCAGCCCCCGTCTCACAACGCGCAGCCCTCGTCTCATGGCGCCCATTCACGCTGGTGAGTCTCCTTCCTTACTTTCTTTTACTTTACTTTTCTTTCTTTCTCTCCGTCTCGTCTCGTCTCGCGCCCCATCCGGCTCGCTCGTTCCGAATCGGCGCCGTGTGCGCCCATGCTGCGTTCTGCGGCCGCCGACTCGGAGCGGCCTCTCGCCGCCGAGGCGTACCCACTCGCGGAGTCGCAGTACGGCTCGAGAGCCCCGGATGTGCTCCGTCCACCCCCAAAAACCGGTACGTTTTATTCTTCGCAGCTCACACTCACGAATAACTCAATTTCTACAGAAAAGTCAGCGCGGCAGCATGTGAAGGCGAGAAAGGGCGTACCACAAGGCAAGTCCGACTCTGTACCGCCTACGCCCACGTTTTTCGAGGCGCACTCGGCGCTCGCGCACACGTCTGCAAAGCCGCGCTTGGGAAGAACGCCTCCCCGCGTCGACTCGAGCACCCGCGGCGAGTCTTCGGACTCCGCTCGCGGCCTCGTATCGACTCGCACTGGCGCGGCGTGCCCAGTCCGCTGGCGCACTCGCGAGGAACGCCTCCCGGACCCGCCTAGAGTCGCGCGCGCGCAGAGTCTCCGGACTCTGCACACGTTCGACTCGCTGCACGCCTCACCCGCGCGCGGCGTCGTTGTGGCTTGCATGCTGGCACGCAGCGTGCGGGGTCTTCGGACTCGCTCGCAGCTAACCGCGCCCGCGACGCTAGCGTGCAGCTTGTGCCGTCTCGAGGCTTTGTACGCGTGGACGCCGCGTCGCGCCGTCTCCACTCGCACGCATCGATTCGTATCGGGCTTACCCTTCGCGTTGCGTGGTTTCTATCATCTAGAATACATGTTGTAAGCAAGTAATTAACGCAGAGCAAGGAATGAATAAATGCATAGACTTTACCTTTTTTGACCGCTTTGTGAGGTTTTGATTCAGCGTAGCTTGATTTTTTTTTTAGTCCGGTAAGGATTTGTTGAAGCGTAAGTACGGCAAATTGAAGGTGAATAAATAGAAGGAAAGTTGGACCCACCAGGCAAATGTACATTGTGTGCTTGAAGATATCGGAGCCGGGTCGACGTCTTTGAGGTACAATGTAACTTAACTACCAGCGGGTTAGTAAGAAGATGAAGCTGAAGTGAATAGATATACCGGAGAAAATGTCGTACCAATTCAATCGATGCCTTGTCCCAGTCGCATCAAACGTGGGTAAGGCCCAAAGCTTGAAGATATAAGAGATTCAGGACGACTTTTTTGAGTTTGTAGCTACTAGTAATTTAGTAATAAGGTAAAGTTGGAATAAAGTCGAAGTTGGACTCACCGAAGAAATAGAATGTTAATTCGGAGAAAATGGAATGCTAATTCAACGGCATATCCCAGTTGTAGAGGACGGGCGGAGGAGATAATCCTTGAAGATATGAGAGCTTCAGATCGATTTGTCGAGGTGAAAGGTAGCTGCTAACAATTTAGTAAGAGATTGAAGTTGAAATAAATTCAAGGCTGGACTCACCGGAGAAAATGGAATGCTAATTCAACGGCTTACCCCAGTTGCAGAAGACGTGAATAAGGCCGAAAGCTTGAAGATATAAGAGATTCAGAACAACTTTTTTGAGGCCGCGCGCGCCCCTGCATTCGGAGACGGCGTGCGTGCTGCCGAGGCGGATGTCGAGGCATAGGCAATTGCGCGATATTATCCTGTTACATATCTCGCTCTCTATTTCAGAAAATTGTTTGCACATCGTTCAGTCGTGAGCTCAGTTCACACAAACGTGCCAGCGGGTAGTTCCCCCTTTTTTTGTGCAGATTTAGCAGTAGCAGGCGTGCAGGTGTGGTTTAGAGGAGGAGAGGGACACGGGAAATTAGTGGCGTCGCAAGTTGCCTTCAGAGTCATTTCAGAAAGTGGCCAATTTGAAACTTCAACGTTTCAACGTCCACCGAGATAGCAATTGGGATACAATTACCACCCTTACGTGCCCTCCAAAAATAATGAAAAAGCACCGGATAGATCCGCAAGCACCCGTTTGAAGCTTCGACGTTAGTTCAACCCCACTATGATAGATGATAGCAATTGGTATACAATTACAACACTTACATGTCCCTAAAAAACAATGAAAGAGCGCTAGATTTAAATTGGAACCAGATAACAAGCATATCAGCTCCATCGAAGTCTTCTCGAAACTTGTGCAAGTCATATGTCAGATAACGGTGGAATAGCAGAGTGGCAATAACTACCTTTAACTGGGATACCCATGTTGATAGGTTCGATTGGATTGACATCGGTGAGCCAGAGGGACAACTCCTCATCGTCAATTCCACCAATCCGCTCAGAAGTCCTTCGATAAACGGAAGCTCGATGTGCCACCAGGCCTCGAGGTGCACATGGCAGATGCGGGTGCATCCGTCGACGTTCCAACGAGACTTCAGCATCGTCACGAAAGTTTCTAGATTCGACACGATGCCTAATACCAGCAGATCACTAGGGACCAAGAAGAACCTAAGATCGTTCAACTTCGGTAACGCGATGGGTGAGTTTTGTTGGACAGTGAGGGTGGTGCATAAAGTGTTGAAGTCGCCGGCGCTGTGGATTTTCAGGTCGCGAATGGTGGGGCAGTGTTGTAATGCGGAGAATGAGAAGGTAGTGTCAAATTCTAGGGGTGGATGGATCGTGACCGATTGAAGATCACAGCCAGAACGAGATATAACATGGGGCAAGGTATTGAGATATGCAGAGTTGAGTCCGATTTCCCTCAACCTCGGCGCAGTGAGGGACGGAGGAAGTGGCAGACCACGGAGATATAATTTTTGGAGAGCAGGCAATGCAATGATATCATGTGTAATGGTGTCATCTCCCTCGAACCGGCCCATGATAACGCACTCGACGACGTTGATGAGCCGTGGAAGAATGCGGTTGAACACACTCATAGTGCTGAAGCTGCTCTCGAAGTAGGTCAGCTGAGCCCAGGGGAATTCGCCCATAAACCCCTCCGGCGATTCGAGACGCCGGAGTTGGGGCACCTCAGCGAACAGCTCCCCTTGCGCAATGTCATAGATAAACGAGAGGGATTTCAGCCTGTCCAACCTGCCTTTGATGCGATCCATGTGGCCGTTAGGATAAAACCAATTCGACGCAGTCCGAACCGTTTCCCACCGCGGTGAGGAATCAGCCAAGATTTCCAGAACTTCGGGAGATATATCGAATCCATACTCCGGGGGAGCGGGATGGATGTGGAGCGGCTGATTTGCTGACCTATGGAGTAGCATCTTCACCCGGCGGAGAAGTAGGGAGGGATCTGCATTATTTCCGTCATAGTCATTAATCGAGACGGTAGACCAGAGTTCAAGCAAAGCGAGGGCTATTTCTCTCCAGCGGGAGCAGATGCGACCTACAAGCCACGGGCTAGAGTCGACACAAGAAGCTTTATCTGACTTGCCATCTTCCTGCGAGGGCAGCGTCAAGAGGAAAATTTCTCCCAAGATTTCGGGAGGAACCCGTCGAGCCGCGGAAATGACGCTCTGATGCCGCAGAATTCTATCTGCTGTGGCATCCCGTTCATCGACGAGGGGTTCCAGGGTTTTTTGAAGTGCGGCAATTTGGATGTCGAGATCCAGAAGACGGGACTGCTCGTCGGCGATGATGTCGCGTATGACGGGGATTTCAGCGTCAGGAGGGGGATCGTTTGAGATCAGAAGGGACTCCACGGTGGATTGAGCTTCCATCTGGATGATAGTTCTTGTTCATCAATGAAAGTACTGCCGTGGAGTCCACGAGTAACTCACTGCGTGTTCGGAGTCAGCGAAGAATCAGAGATTATGGCTGAGGAAGTGCTTCTCGCCAATTGCAGGACGATAGCTACGAAATCAGACATTAAATTCAAACCGAGACCGCTATTCGTTACATATACTTACCAGGTAATTCGGCCTCTCGCTCAAGCTGACCACTGCTCACTTCCGGAATTAAGACTAGATAAGTGCGCAGCCAACCTGTATGTTCCAGTAGAAGCCTAATGACGGAGACTATAAGAAGTGGTGGTGTTGCAACTGGAAATGAGGGCTGACGGGATGGATTCGACTATGGTCGTTGTCTTGGGGTGGTGGTTCGAAAGCACGAACCGGTAAGCGGGCCGGGGCCTTGAATCTGATGGCATCGAACTCCGCTTACGTCCGAATATAGGTAAATTTGGAAAGAAAAATTGCCAGACAATCAGTACAAAATCAGAGTATGAGCTAAGGGAGGAGTTGCCCGCGAAGGTTCCCATCAATCTGAGTAGATGATTCTGCACGCACATCCAAAGATCTATGGTGGTTCACAAAGTAACTTATGCAAATTAACTTAGCCATACAAATTTAACTTTACTTTACTTTTGGCTCAGGAAGTTAATTTGTCAAGTAAAGTTAAGCGAAAGTATGTACAAGTAAAGTTAACGGCACGCCCGGATCAGCCATCAAAGTAAGTGTGGTTGTGTTTGTTGCGATGTAACTTTCGGTGAACATGACGCCATTGTGAGCTTCTGAGACCTTACTTTGGGAGGAGATATGGCTCATGGAGCTCAAAGTAATCATCCTGCCTGGCCATCTGACCCAACAGCCCCGTGGAAGAGAATATTCTCTTCAACTGATAGCAGACTGTCAAGCACGCAACCGGCATACCGTGAAATGTCCTCATTTGAACTCTAGATCCCTGTATTTTCAATTTGGATGAGATGAATGAGACTTAATCTACATCTTTTACATGTCTCTCAAGCTCCCAGAATTTTATCTGGGCCCATATTGAAATTTTGAACTACGAGTTCAGTATGAGGTAAAGCGTTCCATTTTGCAGCTGCCGCCCAAATATGAGCCTTAGGGCATTGGGGGAATACTATACAGCCAATACACTGCAAGATTTTCCTTAATTCATGCTCTTAATGCCTTAACTGTTGTTTAACTTGGCCAACTGATGGCATAAGTAAGTTTGTTCATGTTTGATTGATGAACTTGGACAGCAAAGTTCCACTTAGTCAAAAATGTCTTTTGGTTAGGAAATGAATCTGATTACTGCGACGGCTCCCGATATCAATCTTACGCTCATTGTCGCTCAAAAACAACGTGGTGATCAGAAACTTTCAAAGACAGGGTGGATCAATTTAACAAATTGCGCAGCTACTATGTGAAGCTAGATGAACCAAGCAAATATAATGGCTCAGAGGATCGGAATTCATTTTTAATACCAATCTGTCACCTTTTGACGGTCATACAGCGGGCTAAGATGTTAGAACGACTGCGGGATCAAAATACATCATTTGAGGTGCCGCAATCACAGAAACCTAGGCAAAATTCTGTCCTAGGGCATAGAGTGGCCAGCGAGAACACAATTTCGGGTTGAAACAAGTGGTATATAAGTATTCAGAAACGTTTCAGTACTCCCAGAAATTTACTGATGGTGTTAAAGCATTTAGAGCCCAAGTCGGACCAAACATCCCCCATAATTCGATACACCAAGCAAATGTGGGTGAAGCACATGATGGAGTAACATTTAATGTGATATATGTCCTCATATCTTCGCTTGGAATACTCCTAACTGGCCAAGAAAAAACTTACTTTGAACCGTGCAAGTAAAGTAAACTGAGACCACCCGTGGGAAAAGTTCCGGTAAGTAAAGTAAAGTTAGCCGTGCCAAAATTAGGCGGTAAGTAAAGTTCCAAGTTAAGAAATAAGTTACTTTATTGGCCCTCAAGATCTATTAGGTATGTTGCTTGAGATTTATAGAAAAGATACGAGTTCTCAAGTCATTATCTGGCATATTTATTTTGTGAATCTGCTCATATTGATGTAGTAGCCTACATCTCGCAGGTGCATTTGTAAGGTTATGCTTGCCGCCTACCATTGGCAGGTCTCCAAGCCATAATTAAAACCTGGTATTCAGCCGTGTTTAAAATCATAACAGTCCGACTTCAGGTTCCGTCCCTAACTGCAGCCTGCTTATGCACGGATTTTTACGTCACATAAACGAGTGGCGGCGAGAGGTACCAGGGGATTCCCTGCGGACCCTAAGGATGGAAAGGGTTGAAAAAATGCGAAGTTGAAATAAGTGGTTGAAAACGAACCCCCCAAAAAACAAATAAATCGCTAGTAGATTTGTCGTTCGATTCCTCATGAATACCGCCTCCATTCCTCATTCTCCGTTCAATGCAAAAATTAAATTTCAGTTGTGGTTATTTATTTTCTATTTGACTTGGAAACATAAGTGCTAGACTGTTGGATCGGTGGCGGAGCGGTCCGTGCCTGTATTGTTTCAGTGTGTATATGCAGGAGATGCCTGTTTGACTCAGGCTCGCGCAATTTTTTTTATTTTTGTCATTGATTAATATTGATTTGTATTATTACTCCTTCCGAGCTCCCACAGTTGCAGATCCACGAAACAGCTCCATGAAAACAGCGTGAGGTATAAATGCGTGGTTTGACCATGTCTGCGATGGTGAGCAGTTCTTTGCCGTCAATATGTTGTCCAGAATATAAATATCAGGTTCCACATTGAACAACCGCGCGGATCAGCTTTCTTGTCAAGTTTGTTTCCTGTTGAAGTTTCCACCGTAACGTACAAATTATTTCGGGCAAAAAGCCCTCGCTTCTCAAAACGTACACACAAATCTCTATTAAAGTCGAAGTTGGACTCAACGGAGAAAATAGAATGCTGATTCAACAGCTTATCCCAGTTGCAGAAGACGTGAGTAAGGCCAAAAGCTTGAAGATATAAGAGATTCAGGACGACTTTTTTGAGGTTCAAGATAGCTACTAGCAATTTAGTAAGAAGGTAAAGCTGGAATAAAGTCGAAGTTGGACTTACTGAGAAAAATAGAATGGCAATTCAACGGCTTATCCCAGTTGTAAAGGACAAGCGGAGGGGAGAATACCTGAAGATATAAGAGCTCCGGATCGATTTGTTCGGGGTGAAAGGTAGCTGCTAACAGTTTAGTAAGAGATTGAAGCGGAAATAAAATAAAGGTTGGACTCACCGGAGAAAATGGAATGCTGATTCAACAGCTTATTCCCGTCGTATAGAACAGGCATGGGACCTTTTAATCCAGGATATGGGAGCCTTGTGTCGACTTCTTTGAGGTACAAGGCAACTGAACGCCAGTAAGAGGCTCAGATGGAATTGAACATCGAAGTTGGAATGACCTCAGAAAATGTTACACGAATTCAATGGCTTATTGCAGTCGCAGAAAACGCATGATGTAGGAACTAACACCCGAAATTTAAACATATAAGAGTTTCAGATCGACTTACTGAAGTACAATGTAACTGCTAGTAATTTAGTAAGTGGTTGAACTTGAGATAAAGTCGAAGTTGAACTCACCAGAAAAAATGGAATGTCAGCCTGACGGCTTATCCCAGTCGCTGAAAACGCGTGTAGAAACGAACACTTGAAGATTTAATAGCTTCGGGTCGACTTCTTTGAAGTACAAGGTAACTTCAAGCGGGTTAGTAAGAGGTTCAACTTGAAATAAAGTCGAAGTTGGACTGACTGACGATGGAAAATTCAGTACCAGTTGAATGGCTTATCCCAGTCGTCTAGGGCGTTTGTAAGAGCATAATGTTGAGGCTATAGGAACACCAGGTCGATGGATTCGAGGTTCAACGAACTTGTGAACAAGTTATGAAGAATTCAACTTGAAATCAAGTTGAAGTTGACTTACAAATTACTGAATAGCGCTGCAAGAGCTTATCCCAGTTGTATGGAACATGCATCGTACATTTATTTGTAGTTGGGCTAGCTCTGATTCGACTTGGTTGAATAGTACCCGATGAATTATTAAGCGTGTCAGTAAGAAAGCGAATCAGATGTGTCGTTCAATCGCACCTTGCACCGCCAATTGACATCAAACTAACTCAGCTGATCCGCCCATAATAACGATAAGAATGTGTTATTAAAAAATCGTGACTGAGAAGAAATTTGGAATATGAGAGAGTGAAAGTATATCAAGCCGATACACACATACCTCGTACCATGATCATGACTGGGTTTGAAGGCAGCGAGACTTCATGGGCAGAAATAGACACAAATTCGAGGTAAGTTTCAAATTGGTTAGGTACCTTGAAGTAGCGTTAGAACACGGGTTGTAAGTCCACAGCGAAAGAAGAAAAATGGCAATAACTCACGAATGAATGGGTGGGAGTATATACGTGATGGTCAAGTCAGTATGGTTGAGGACCGTTGCTGAACTATATTCCCAAAGGTGAATGAGTATGCGAACACAAAGACAAGTGAGCCAATTCATACCTAGAGTTGACACGACTTGAACATGGTTGATATCTGAGTTGAGTCAGCTCAGCACATAGAACATTAGAACGAAGAATAAAACACATACCTTTCATGTGATAGGATCATGGTTTAGGTACCTAATATACGAGGCATAATAAATACTATCATAAACGGAATTGAGCGCCGGAGATAAACCCCTATGAGGTTGAACTGAAATAATGAATTTGCATGTATACACCCCAGTAACAATTATAGAGCACAATTACGTCTGGAAAACTCAAATAACAAGCCATAAGAACACTTCGAAATTTTAATGGCGGCCAAGAAGAGAAAATGCTTGCGTTGCGACTCACGTGGGTCATTTAAAGTTAAATTTGGGAACAACACATTTATTCTTCCAGCACTGAATTTAACCCCATAGAATAATACTAGAAGGCGTAATTCTTCATATTCAGCTCACCTATGGATTAAACCCTGCAAAGCCGTTTTATTTCAGCGAATCGCGCAAAATTGTTGAAAATTCCCTTTCTGGGATGCTAGGAGTTGCAGGGCTGCAAAGGAAAAATTTACCGAATTTAAGTTGTCCTGGAACCAAAAAAAAATTAGTTGCAACTGCAAAGGCCATGTATTCCACACAAAATGTGTCCATTAAATCATGGATGTGCCAGGAGGTTCAGAGTAATATTTGGTCAAAAGCTAACAAAAAGGAATATATATATATATGAGTAACTGGCAGAGTTGAAGAGAGAACCTGGGGCACATCGGGAAGAATGTGCTACAACCAGCTGAGCTAACGGGCCTTGTGTTCAGCTAATTCCCATGGGATATGAGGTACACAGACACACTGCCAATGAATCAGTGACACTGCGGAGGAAGTTCCGGGTGTGTGCTGTGCGCGTTCGTTGGCAAGCGGGCATCGTATCCCGCTTTGCATTTATAAACCCCTAGATTATGGGCGACCTGTTTCAAAATTCTACGTGCCGCGTCTGAGTCCCCCGCGCGTTGCTATTGTTTGTTTGCATGTTGGTTGTGCAAATTCAACCTCTCACCATCATGCCGCTGCAACACCCTGACGCCCCGTCTTACCCAGTTAAATTTCGGCTTTTTGACGACTCGCAACCTATGCCCGAAGCCCATATGTAAGCTAATCCATTGTGCCCCAGCAAACTTGTTTTTGATGCGGTTTTCTCACCGGCAGGCTCACCCAGTTGGCGACTGTACTTTGGCAGGATCAACGCGTACTAATAAATAGTTATTTCGCGGCGCCGACTAGAAATTTGATTTTCCGTGGCCCTGTCTGTACACCAATTCATTTGTCATTTGAGAGTTACTGTTTAATGAGTTTCTACTGTGTTTTTCTCAGAAAAAAGCTGCCGGCAGGCTAGTTCCACCCCGAGTGCACTATAGCGGAATGAGCGCATGTTGGTGCTTACAACTATCTCACAGAGGCAAGGACTAGAAATTATATTTTTCAATGCCCCGTGAAGTGCACCTTGGGTGTATCTGTAAGTGATTTCCTTTGGCACTTTTGATCCTCTTTTCACCAGCTTTTACCTCAGAAAAAAGGCCGCCGGCAGGCTAATTACGCCCCCGACTGCATTATGGCGGGATGAACGTGTATAAATATCTCACGAAGGCGCCGCGAAGCAGCGCCGACTAGAAATTTGATTTTTCGCGGTCCTGCGCTAGGCCTCGCTGTACTTACACCGATTCATTTGTAGCTCCATTTTAACGGGTTTTTACTGCTTTTTTCTCAGAAAAAATGCAGCCGGCAGGCTACCTGCGCCCTCAACTGAACTAGAACATGCCCATACTACCAGGCGACACCAATCTTTTTTTTTTTTGCTGTCCGTAGGCTCTCATTTTGAGACCTCCTTTAATCGATTTTACTGCTTTTTTTTCTAGCTACAAAGTGCATATCCTAGACCCCGGGCGGAGTCGCTGCGAAACAGCACCGACCTTCAAATTCGAATTTTGCAGTCCTGCGAAGTGAATTCCGATTGTGCTTTTGACTGATTTCTTTCCCATAAAAAACACCGCTGGCAGGCTAACCACGCAGCCAACTGAATTTCAATGTCTGCACTTCCGAGACGACTTGTGCGACTCAAATTCAATTTTTACACTTGCCCGCACCAACTTCATATGCATTCCCACCACCTTTAGGTATGGGTTTCTATAGGGCGCCCTATCAATCGGGTTTTGGCAGTAAATCACATTTTGGTCATTTTTTATTGCGTCAGCATCTTTTCTCCCTGCCAAAATACTTCGGCATTGGAAACGGCTAAGCGTAATGCCGAGATATGCCGTGGGTCACTGTAAACTGGCTTACGGTGCACCCCTGTTTCGTGGGAGACGTGGGTTCCCCAGCAAAAACCTAAGCTAATACAAGCAAAACAAAACTATAGGACTAAAAGAAGGCTTTAGATGAAGCTGGTCAGTGTCATTGGGTCATGGGAGGCATTTAGGAGCACCTCAGAATCAGATAAAACCGAGACATATAACTTGAAGTAGAGCATATTAATTCAGACACCAGTCAGACTCCGCCGTTGAGTCTTTCGTCCATTTCAACTTTATTGTACTGACAAGTTTTGGGGCCCAATTTGAGCCGGCCGACGCAGGTGTTTGGACTCCCCAGAGATTACAGCTAATGTCAGTACCGAAGGCGCGGCGAAAAAAATTCCCATTTTGGGTGAATTTTGATATCTTTCAAAGAATTGCGTGTAACTCTCTGAGTTCTGAACTGATTGACCTAAAGGTAGAATAGAATGAACGGGGTAATTCGTGCGCAATTAGTGATAGACGCAGAATATTTAAAATATCACATATTACGGTCCCCTAAGAAAATGGGACTCCCAAGTGAAATTCTTATTTAGCATGCCAAAAACAGGTCCAAACGAGCTCAGATTTTGGGAGGGAGTGTTTGTGAGTACTCCCGTCAATTTCATAGAGGCAGGATTTGGTATAAAGAATTTCCTCACGCTTGTAGCCCTCTGGTTTCATTTTCAGTTCAAACAGACCAAAATGCTGCTAGCGGCTCCAGTCCGTGGCTAGACAAGTTGAAAAAAATGCTGAGGACATCACAATAAGTGTAATATTGTTGCCGAGCTCTTCTGCGGCCCCAAAGCGGGTGTTCCCGTAAAACCTCCCTGAAATAAGCCTGGCCCAAAGCCTAAAGCCAAGGTGCCAAGGTGATCTCCGACGCCGATGCAAGCGAGGAGGAGGAGACACCGAAGCCTGCGAAAAATATGAGGCCAGGACGCAAAGCAAATGCGAAGCCCCCGCCGAAGAAAGGGGCCAAAGGTGCGCATAGTTCTGCATTGACACTCTTCCGAATTTGAGGCTGAACCAAAATGGTTGATCCAGTCGCAAAGAAGGCCGAAATCTCTGATTCGGATGAGGTTGAAGTTACGGAGAAGGGAAAGGCCAATGCGGGCCCGATAGGTATGTTTTATTCTCCTCATCACAATCAGTATCCAAACCTCACCAGATATTGTTTCATGATGGTGACACAAGATTAGACGCGATGCGCTCTAATTATGCTTTGGATACCCGCTTTTGGGCCGGCCGCAGAAGAGGTGGGTAACAAATTCCACGCTTAGTGCGATGTCTTCAGTATTTTCTTTCAGCTCGTTTGGCCACGGACTGGGGCCGCTAGCAGCACCTTAACTGAAAATGATGCTAGAGGGCTACAAGCCTGAGGAATTTTTTTATACCAAATTCTGGCTCCATGACATTAACAGGAGTACTCACAAACACTGCCTCCCAAAATCTGAGCTCGTTTGGACCTGTTTTTGGCATGCTAAATAAGAATTTCACTTGGGAGTCCCATTTTCTTAGGGGACCGTAATATGTGATATTTTAAATATTCTGCGTCTATCACTAATTGCGCACGAATTACCCCGTTCATTCTATTCTACCTTTAGGTCAATCAGTTCAGAACTCAGAGAGTTACACGCAATTCTTTGAAAGATATCAAAATTCACCCAAAATGGGAATTTTTTTCGCCGCGCCTTCGGTACTGACATTAGCTGTAAACGAGCAGTGTATACAGATTCGCTGTTAATTGCCCTGCCGGGCGAGGCCTGGATACCGTCTTTAAGCAAGTCTGATTACTGATGCCTTCTGGGGGAAGGATTCCCCAGACCCCCTTTCGCTCGCGTTGCCTTTTCCGCTGGCGCAGGGCCCTTTATTTTATTTTTATTTCATTATCAATTTGGCGGCTTGACCTGAGTTTTTTTAGGTAGATCGTATGCGGGGGAGACCCCCGCAGATCCTTGGCGCTCGCTGCTAAGGCCCATTTTCGCTCGCCCCTGGGCCCACTGCAATGTGCATGGTACGCACTCGCCAGTGCGCTGCCGAGCGGAGTTTAAATCCTCTGATGCGAATGTCATTCTTCCGACTATTGATTGAACCTCTGCGCTAGATGTTTGGCAAGTGTTGAGCGAGCATTACCCGACTCCGACTCCGGCTCTTCTCGAAGTTCTCGTCATTCCTCGCATCTTGGAATCTCCAGAAGACCCATAGTGGTACACATAATTGCATTGTATAAAAAAAACTCCACGCAACTGCTTAGTATAGTTGTCATATCTAGACAAGCTATGTGCGGCTGCCACTTGTAGCTCCATGACGGAGGTCCGTAGCTCTGGCAGCAAGGTGACCGAACACCGCTCTTCCTCCTTCCACTGCAGGAACGTGACCCATGTGTCGTCTTTCCTCCGACACTGCCTCTGACCAGACCTGGATGCGATCCAAGTTGATTTGTTGTTCATGATCTTCTGGGATCGATTCGTGATCGTCGTGACCTTCATCCTCGCCGCTATTCGTGCTGCATGTAGCCGGACCCGGTATGTATATGTCTGGGTACATTGCAGTCATGATGGGTGCTATCCATGAATCGAGGGGTCGCTCACAGCGCCAGCCGTCGCGCATAGCCTTGTAGATTAGGTTGGGTGTTTTTTCCCTCGTGAAATGTGCATTCACAAGAAATGTGTCGACGAGGAGAATGATAGGGTACTCCATCCCACCCAGCGGTACGGCCTCGATTACCGAGATGTAGGGCATAGTCGGACTTGTCCCATGGTTCTTTTCGAAGCGGATTACTCCGTGTAAGGACCCTACCAAATTGCATTGGTGGCCTTTTCATATAAACCCCGTTGACAGTGGCATTGTGATGGCCCATCGTGCAAAGCGAGCAGCGGATGCGACGTTCACGACTTCATCTGCCTTGAATACTTGCACAAGTAGGCGGTTGCTGAAATCACGGTGCTCTATTACTGTTCTTGTTCGAGGCGCTTCAGTCATGGCGTGGAAAAGATGGGACGACCGGGGAGTTTCGGTGTTTACGTTGAATTCGAAGCCTGTCTCACAACCCATTTAGCTTCGAAGTCCCGTCAATTTAACCATGTACCTACCGTAAGGAGTGGCCTCTCGGGAAAGCAATGTCTCAAGTGTAGACTGAAACTGTTGGCAGATTCTGTTACTGGCATCTGAAACATGGCCGGGGACTTCATCCACTTCTGTTTTGTGAATCTCGTCGACCAAAAACCGGAGAATGTGCGCCAACATGGGCTTTACCGCGTGCTCAACAAGAGAACACTCTTGTTCGGCAGCTGGCCGTGGCTGAAAGTCCTGTAACACCCCTACACTGGTAGTCGATGTCCCGGATGCAACTTCTCCTCCAGCTTATAACGACTACATTAGTTTCGAAGTACTAAGACAGTCGGAACTTACATGAAGCCTGTGTCACATTATGTTTGGGGGTGGTTATCGATGATAACTGATTGGTGCTGAATTTTCCTGTAGCGTGTGCGGGAATGGCTTTTGTGCATGCAGGTAAGACTTTGCCCTGGAGGTGTTCGGGACTCTGGGGTTGGATGTTGCAAATGTTCAGAGACAGAGTAGCCATGATGAGAGTGAAAGAAGAGATATGCTCGCAATCATAACAAAGCACTCATCAATTTCCGGGCCCTTTTCATAGAAAAGAACAAATGACCCCGCGGTATTTTTTGTGACCCATATTTCGGCACATTTGCTACCGCGTGGATAAGTTTTTGTAGAAGAGAACAAATGATAGTTGAGGTACAAGCCGTTCACGACCAAACATGACCAAGCAACACCACTAAGCACCAAGTCGAGCACAGCCTCAAATGTCACTCCATTGTCCCTCAAAGTGATCAGCTATCATTACAAGCACCAAGTCGAGCACAGCCTCAAACGTCACTCAATTGTCCCTCAAAGTGTACGGCTAAACGTTTAGCCATGTCACTTTTTTGACAGAATCTCCTTATATGGCAAAATGACTGTCTGTAAGACCCAGATACTTACGTATCCAGGCATAATTAAGCAACCTGTCCTTGCAGAAATATTCAGTGCCCAATGCGAGCTGGTCGATGCGCCTGCGTCGACCGAGCGAGTTTTGGGTGCCTCAAAAAATTCACATTTGGCCGGGAGGCTGGAGGCCTATCACGTTACATATGTTGCAAAAATCAAATCGCCGCGCGCGAGGGTTTTCCTTGGGTTTTCCTTTTTTTTTTTTCTCAAAAACTTCAAATGGCCCTATTGTGTCCAGTAGGTAGCCACATTACTTCGCGGTTTGGTTTTGGGTGCCCAACTGGTGTAAGAAAACGAGTGAGCAGTACAATCAGTTTTGATCGCATTGGCTGGTATTTGTCAGACGCATTAAGTCGGACGCGTAAGGCCCCAAATCAGGACTGTATTAGAGATGTCGTAGGATGTCATCGATAGCTCTCTACTCGTCATTCCCTTCATGAACTCATGTGCCACACGGTTAACAACATATCTACAAAGTTGCTACAAAGATGTTTGCCAGATAAATTTAAACTAATCAATTTCACACGATCCCATCACGGACGGTGCCGATGCACTCTGACGTCACCGGATGAGCCCCTAACTGAGTGCAAAACACTACAACTCAAGCCACAGCAGGCCATCTTTGATTCTGCTGCAGAAATTGTGCAGACTGATTGTGGAGTAAAAAAGAGTCCTCCGAGTCTAGGCATAATTAAACACCTGATCGTTCATCATACATTACGACGGCAGCGGGGCGAGCAGGTTGAGTATTAGTAGACAGCTGGGACGAGATGCAACTCAATTAAAACTGCGCTCAGTGATTTGATTTTTTTTCCCAGTCTCATCACAGAGACTTTTGAGCGATTGACTCGGACAAGCAACCTGAACTGCACAAACAAAATTCATTTGTGCCAGTTACTCTGAGTTAGTCTAGTGCGACATTATCCGCCAGTTCCGGGACGAACAGTCAAGTGAGGTCGGGTGCCGACGACGAGCTCGTATATAGTAGGTGGATGAGCTCGCCGAGTCGGTGATTGCCGGCAACCCGAAATAACACTGAAATTTGATGGCACTGCTCGCTCGTTTTCTTGCACCAGTTGGGCACCCAAAACCGAACCGCGAAGTAATGTAGCTACTTACTGGACACAATAGGGCCATTTGAAGTTTTTGAAAAAAAAAAAAAAAGGGAAAACCCTCGCACGCGGCGATTTGATTTTTGCAACGTCTGTAACGTGATAGGAGGCCTGTGCCACATGCATTTATTGAACTCGACTTGTGTATGCCTCAGCAGATTTTTCTGGGAACTCGGTATGCCGCTTGTGGGAAAAATTCAAAGGTAGTGGGCTGTGCCGCTTGTCGGCCGTACCATCCTTATTTACTCCAGTTTGCTTTTTCTTTTTGAGTACAGAGATCAAACTTTTATTTGGCGAACGGGGATGTGCTATTTCCTTACACTAGAATACGAGATTAAATAAACCTCATCTTATTTCATATCTATCCCCGAACCCAGCCGAAAACTGTAAGCACTAGGGCCTCTCGCAGCAAATAAGTTTTTCAACTCAGGCACAAGGAAGTGCCCATTTTTCATAAATTTGGCCTCGTGTCTTCTACTATCATTTTTTGAGCACCCACCTTATAACCCCAGAGACACTGTTTCCAGGGAAGTAGTCAGCCGAAAAATCGATTTTTTTTCTCCTCGCGGGGCGGATAATACTCAGGATAATTTATTTCTCCGCTAGGTTCCCTTTCGGAACGTGCAGAGTTTGTTGCATAAGGCCCAAAGGGAGCTCTCTTGGGTTCTCACGCGCGGCGCCGCAAAACGTATATAAGGAGGGGGGGCCATCGCGGGAGTGATTTGTCGCGGCTGCGACTTCAAGACGAATGTATTTTTTTATTGCATATTAAATGAGGTGAATAAGTACTGCAGGAAGTGAGATTGAAATTGAGATTGAGGGTGGGGGTGGGTCACAGTTGTACTATAAATGCGCGGTAAGGAAAATAGTGCAGCGATCAGACAGCGCCACCTTAAGGTCCATCCCGACACCGGCCCGAAGACGGCTGATGTGGGAGCGCGCGGGGCGTTATTGATGGGTCTTGACTGGCGATCTCTATTTTCGACTGGACCACTGATTGACACTCTTGTAACGCGCATGCTGTACTCATACAGCTTTTGCCCTTTACTCTCGACCTCATGGATCCCGTCAGTGCAGTAGGTCTCGTCGCCAGTATTCTGCAGCTTGTCGCTGCTGCCAAGTCAGTTATCGATCTCGGCCGAGATGCGGTTAATGCAACGAAGGACCAGCGGGATCTCCTGCTTGAGGTCCAGAACCTTGCACCGCTCCTGGAGGATCTCAAATACCGCTTGCAGCAGCCGAACAACCAATCGGTGAATGGCATCCAGAGACTCGAGAAACCTCTGGGTCAGCTCAAGGAAACCATGGAGCATATTACAAGGAGGTTGGGTTCTGTGAACAAGGTCGGCTCCAAACCGTTGATCTGGACGTTTTGGAATAAGAAAGAGGCCGACGAGGATATGGGAAAGATTGAGCGCTTTAAAGCTGTGCTTAATGCTTGGTTGCTTCTGGATACTTGGTACATGCCTTGATTAAACTACCGATGGCATACTTAATTACATCAGGGATGTTGGGCAGCAGCAGGAGAAGAACTATAGCCGTGAGTTTGTTCACTTTAACCATTTGTCTATACTGATGGGTATTGGATGTTCACCTAGAAATACGTCAGGACCAGTATCGTGAGTTCAGTCATAGGAATATGCTGCAAAATAGTGACATTGCAATTAGGACTCCTGACAGAAGTCAAAAGTCTTGCACAAAATGAACAAGATTTCCATGACTGTATGTTTCCGCAAAACACCTTGAATCGGACTGACATCTGAGTAGCGGCAGGGTCGGTATTGTCAGAAATATCGAAGACACTTCGCAGTGGCGGCAAAACGCAACGTCAGGATAACTATCGTGGGTTTGATAGCAAGCTACCCCTGTTTTATACTAATGTCGGAATTAGGAATACTAACAGAAGTTAGAAATGTTGCACAAGACCAACGGGAAGTCATGGATTGTAAGCAGGCCTTATCTGTATGAGTTAACACCAACATCCCAGCAGCTGCAGAACGTGAAAAAATCATCGACTGGCTATCGCCCCTCAATTTCTTTGCACGGCACGCAGCTATATTCGGAACTCGACAAGAGGGAACCGGTAGATGGCTGCTGGAGGATCCTCGGTTTAGAACCTGGTTGTTATCCCCTGGGGAAATTATCTGGTGCTCTGGGATCCGTATGTATCCTCGTCAAAAACTACATTTCGCCGCTAACTTTAATATCTGATGGTAGCCGGGGCTGGGAAAACTGTCTTAGCGTGCGTATTCTTCCCTTGAAGAGGGTTTATCGGTTCAAGCATAGCTCATAGGTCGATCATTGTCGATTATCTTCGAAGCCACACGCAGAGCGACGTCGTTGCCGTTGCTGCTGCTTACCTAAATCACAAGGAGCGCGAAGTGCAATCTCCGTCGAATATTTTGGCGGGTCTCTGGTGGCAACTTGTGTCGGAAAGGCCTATCTCCGTTTCCGTTCAGAAATTGTATCAGAAGCATCAGAAACAACGCACTAGGCCTTCACTGGATGAGGTCCGCGAGATAGTTCGCTCCGCGGTTGCGGAGTGGTCGAGGGTTTTCATCGTTATCGATGCCTTGGATGAATATCCTGAGGCCCATCGCTGTATTCTATTGGATACTCTCGCCACGATAGGAGCTGTTTCTTTGTTGCTCACTTCGCGGCCAAACATTGCCCCAGAGTCCTTCTTCCCCACCACGCCGGTTCTCGAGATTCGTGCCAGGGAGGAGGATATTTGCCGCTATATTGAAGCACACATACAAACCTCCTCTCGTTTGTCGAAGCATGTTCGGGTTCGACCAGAACTGCGGGTAGAAATCGAGTCAAAGATCATCAGCAACGTTGACGGAATGTGAGTATCATTCTTGTAATTCAAACAATAGCCCTAAATTATATTCTTTCGTCAGGTTTCTGCTTGCAAAACTCCACATGGATTCTTTGGCCATAAAAAATACTGTCAAGGCAGTTCGAGATGCTCTTAGAAATCTACCCGAAGATTTAGAGCATACATACAACGACGCAATGGACCGCATCGAGTCCCAGAACAAGGATGACAAAGAGGTTGCGCTACGAGCTCTCATTTGGGTTGCAAATGCTAAGCGGCCTCTATCTGTCCATGAGCTCTGCGAGGCTCTTGCTATCGAACTAGGTGCCATAACACTGGATGCAGATGGCATGCTCGACATGGATTTTATTGTTTCGGTCTGTGCTGGGTTGCTCATCGTTGATCAAGCTGTTCGACTGGTCCACCACACCACCCAGGATTACATCGACAGAGTCCAGCCCAGTCGATTTCCGCGTGCACAAACGGAGATCACCTCGCAGTGTCTCACATATCTTTCATTTGAACACTTTCGCGGGCACAGGTCCCAAGATAACCCGAGTTTACATCGCAAACACAAACTTCTCTCATATGCCAGCCACTACTGTCTCGTGCACGCCGCTGGAGAGCCCGAAACACACCTTCAGGAGAGGATCATCGACTTTTTAGGCAATGCTCACCGGTGGCGGTCTCCCCTGCTTGGTGGTCGGGTGCCGTCGCAGTGGCATTATGCGAGTTGGCCGTCAGTGGCCTCCAAGCTGTGGGTGGCGGCAATTTTTGGTTTGCAGGAAATCACGAGGCATCTCCTTGAGTTTGACCAGTCCATCAGTAAAGATGAAAAAGAGAGTGCATTGCTTGTCGCTTCATATTGGAACTACCCCGAAGTCGTTCGACTGTTGATCAAACATGGCGCCAATGTGAATGCGGCGGGAGGATCCTACGGAAATGCATTGCATGTAGCGGCAGCCATGGGTCATGTGTCGGTGGTCCAGGAGCTCATCGCGAACGGGATCGCCATGAACACAGGGGGGAGACAGTACAGTTCCGCGTTGAACACAGCGCTGGAGAGAGGCCACGAGGGGGTTGCCGCGCTTCTCATTGAGAACGGCGCGTTGCACAACGATAGCGCTCTGCAAGTATCAATGAAGGGCCATAACATAATTGTGCTATTGCTTATCAAGAAGGGCGCCGACACTCAGAGGCGTCTTCACGATGCATCGGTGATCGGGGATATCGCTGTGGTCCAGTTTCTCATAGAACATGGGGCCAATGTGAACTTGCAGGGGGGAAAGTACAAAACCGCTCTGCAGGCAGCATCGGCGGAGGGGAAGGTAGAGGTGGTCAAGCTCCTCCTCAAGCACGCTGCCGACGTGAACTTGCAGGGTGGAGCCCATGGATCCGCTCTACACGCAGCATCGGCCCAGGGGGACACCACCGTGATGCAACTCCTCCTCAAGCACGGCGCCGATGTCAACTTGGAGGAATGGGAAACCGGAACGGCCCTTCAGGTAGCATCAGCGTCGGGACACATAGGAGCGGTCCAGCTCCTCCTTGAGCATGGCGCCGATGTGAATGCGCGGGGAGGAGTCTACGGAAGTGCTCTGCAGTTAGCGTTGGATTTCAGGAAAGAGGAGGTGGTCGAACTCCTCCTCGCCCACGGCGCCAGAGCTACGTAGTAAGGAAGATACGGCACCGCCGCCTATCGTGCAGCGATAGGACGGCACCACCTCACAGTAGGACAGCACTACCTTACAGTGCTCCTCGTCACCCACGGCTCTGATATGAGTTGGGATTTGGATTTGGACTTGGACCTTGAAAGTGACGGGTCATGACCGCAGAAACGGTCGAGCCAGTCATAGACGTTGTAGACATAAATAGCATGCCATAATGTAAGGGACGCGCGAGAGAAACAAAACAAAAGGAGAGGAAAGCGGGAGGGAGAGCGAGATACCGTTTTTCGTGAACATCCTTTCTCATGAAGACGCGGCGGGAATCGGCAGCGACACGAACGAGGTATGATCGCGCATGTGATGAAGCTCGAGTACACGGAATGCGAGCAGTCTATGATACTGACGGCCAGGCCTCATTCAGATGTTGCGCAGGAAGAGCGGTGGTGGTATCGTGTAACAAGAAAGGAGAAGACGAATAAAGATGGATTTGGGTTAAACAGCCGCTGTAAATTAAATATTGCTGGTGGCGAAACAGCCGTCTTCTGCCCCAGTGAAGTTGGCCAACGCTAAGACGACGAATGCGGGCCAGAGAGTGTGCTGAGAAGAACAAGGGTCGACCCAGGCCACAACGCGGAACGAGCGGCGCAAACTTTGGAATAATGGTGCTCGTTGACTGCAGATAACTGTGTGACTGGCAGATAGCCGTGATGTGACATTATCTGCCATCTCCTCCTCATTCTGCGCTTCGTGCTCGACGAGTTCCCGGCCGTCTACTGCCTAACTGCTGCAGCCCACCTCTGAGATCTATCGCGTGTCTCCCTGGCCTCCAGAATCTCACAAAAACCCGCTACTTTCCTGCAAAAATCCGACGTCTTTGGCTTTGGCTGGGTCTTGCATGTTTTGTGCATCTCGTCTCGTCTGTGTCGGGTGGGCCCATATCGACGTTGTCCGTCCCCTGGGCAATGACATCCTCCATTTTCTCGTCGCATGCGCAAGCCTTGCCTCTGGCTCCTTGAACGATGTGACGAGCGCCCCCCGCTCCTCTCCGAGGACGCACACCGCATCCTTACCTTTCTTAAGCTACTATACAAGCTGCTGCTCCTGCTCATCGTCCTCGTCGTCGCGCACGTCCATTGCTATAAAACTCATCTGCCGTGGAGTCTCCATCCTGGTCGATGCAGTCGCGCTCGCGGTCCGCGCTCATGCCGATCGCGTGGATGAGGCTCACGCTGCGCGGGCGCACGCGTACGTTCGCGCTTGCGGCACCGGCGCCTTCGTACTTGTACGGCGTTGGAGCGGCGGGGTACACGCGCAGCGCAGACGAGGGATGTGCTGCGCTACGCCTCCCAGCCGCCGTTGTGCCCTCCTCCGGGATACACATCGTCTCGGAGTGCCGCAGGCAAGCCTGCTAGGCCGGCGGCTGCCGGTGCAGGCACGCGCCATGCGTCAGGACGCTCCGCTCGCCCGAGGGATAGGCTACCAATGTATACCATCCGATTGGTTCCACAGTAATACTTCGTGTTCTGTAGTGCTCGGTATCGTAATTTGATGTCTTTCATCCTAAAATTCATGTACATGAGCTACCTCAAGGAGTCCCTTGAATCTCTCTCTCTCGCTTTCCTTTTTTGTATTCTTTTTCGCTTTTTCCCGATTTGACACCCACCATAGTGGAATGAAAACACCAATTGAAGAGGACAACATTATCCAGCAAATATTACGCGCCACTTCTGGGTGCGTGGAGGAAAGGCCGGAACAACAGAGGTGGGCGGAATGAAAAAGGACTCTGGGTCCGGGTCCTTTCTTGGCATCAAACGCGACTTGCAAATATTTCCTTCAAAATTTAGTAAAATCATTGCATTTCAGCGAGAGCCCCCCATTTATACCCTCTCTACGTCGTTTGGCATCCTCAGATTGTTAATGGAATCCAAGAACATTGCGTGAATACATAGGCGGAAATCTCAATGTAATGAGCTTGGCACTGGATGTCAGTCTGGATCAACCACCTCAGCATCCCTTCTCAGCTACTTGCGCCCATCTCCCTGCATGTTGCTGCTGCTGTGCGCCCTCCTGACCCCGCTGCCCGCCCGCGCCAGCCCCGTACTTGCCCGCGCCGGCAACCCTCACCACCACGGGCCGAACAAGCCTTCAAGCTTTTCAGCGGTGATATGGGCGAGTCTGGTACTGTGCATGTAATGGCACATCTAACACCCCCACAGATCCCAATAATGGTAGTCGGCGTCGTGCTGATGATCCTGACTGCCCTGGCGTGTACACACATGTACATGCGGCGGCAACTCGCGAGCGAGCAGGCTGCCCCGCCCTCGCGCGAGCTGGCCGCTGACCGGCTCGCGGGGAGCATCAACCGTGCTGCGTACATGAAGGAGCCCGGGGACCAGGAGCTCGTGGTGTCCCGTGGTCCCGACGACAAGGACGTGGCGATGCCCGACGACGACGACCGCACGGCGGAGGACACCCATAATAACAATATTAACCTTAACCCGCCGCGCGTGTTGGTGGGGGACTAAGTAGTTATCAACCAGCAAGAAAAGACGAATAAGTAGGCGTGTCTTGCGCGTGCGAGCCGAGTCGTTCGACAAGCTTAAGCCGAGAGATAACAGGGCAGGATATGCGGAACTCGGTTGATGCGAGCAGCAGATGTCCACAAGTTGTTGGCGCGCAGGAAGAGCGGTGGTGGTATCATATAACTAGGAAGAGAAGAGGATGGCGCGCGACGAATAAAGATGGATTTGGGTAAAACACACAGTAAAACAGATTGAAGACAAGATGGATGGAATGGCCATTATGGAACCGGCTGTAAATCAGATATTGCTGAGGGCGGCGAATTGGCCGTGGTTTGGTGTCGGTGAATTTGCCTAAGACGAAGGCGGCACAGAGTGTTCAGAGAACCACAAAGCTGTATGTTGACCCAGGCCCAGATGTCCAAATTGAAGAGGATATTCATCCGGGGAAGGCAGCCACATTATCCAGCGAATATTACGCGTCGAGGAAAGAGGATAAGACATCAGGCGCTAATTAGCGAGGGCACTGCTTTTGAACGCGGCCACCACGCCCAAACCCGCCTAAAAACGACTTGCGCTCGTTCTCCCTTTATGCTACTGCTGCTGTGCGCCCTTCCGACTCCGCTGACCATA